>JAFIDM010002131.1:29971327-30051450 GCA_023159025.1 Thereuonema tuberculata
ATTTATTTATTTATTTATTTATTTATTTATTTATTTATTTATTTATTATTATTTTCTGAGAATTCAACTTCCTACTTAAATTTGTATCATGTTAAAACGACTCGACCGATATCTTTCTTTTTTTTTTTTTAAACACTTGCTCAGACTCTTATTGGCTAATTTAAAAGAAGACAACTTTATTATACTTTTCATTTTTTTTTTTTCGTGTTGAAAATTCTAATGAACTTTCTTGAAATTGGGTTGTGTTCTTCATTTTGTTAATTTCATTCTTATTATTTGATTAATTGAAACGAAGGGAAAAAAAAAAAACCTGATTCTTTATTTAAAATTATTTTGTTCTATAATTAGATTTCCTTTTCGTTAATTTTTCATATTTTTCTCGTTTATTTCGGCACCAAAACTTCTTGAATAATGTTCTAACTCAAATCCGTTTTGTGCATCTGGGAATTTTGGAAGAAATTCGGCGCCGAAATAATTACGGTGAAATCCGTTTAGCCATTGGGGGGGAAGCACGAGTTGTTACCAAATTACTTAATTTAATTTTTCACATCGTACACTTATTATGTGACTTAGGAGAAAAAAAAAAAATCAAAATTATGCAGCACTTAATTAAGCTGCTTAAAACGTATGGAATAACAAGAACTTAAAGCTTGCTTTCTTTAAGATTTTATTCCTCAATTATTATTATTATTACTTATAAAGTTTCTGTACCCAATAGGAAAATTTTTGCAAGTAAAATAAATAAATAAATAAATAAATAAATTCGCATTTAATTCTTAAGTTGTCAAATAATTTTAACCACATCAGAGCGCGCGCAAATCCATTAACGAAATAAACTGATTAGTACTAATTGTTAGGCATTATATTCGTTTCTAATTTTTTGTTTTGTTTTTGTGAAGTTCTTGCTAAATCATTAAAATTAAATCGTCTCTACTCTTTAAATATGCCCGCAAAGGTTCAAGAAGATCCACCCAGTCATTCAAATAGAGTGAAATCAATCTCTTCTTCCAATTGGCTCAAAAATTCAAAGGAAAAAAAACCCAAATCAGTGTTATTCAACATCAAAATTTTCAGCATCTCAAAGCGCATTCTTACAACCTTGAACTGCGGAGAAGTACATGTCCTTACCCGTGCTGTCCATTCTTCTTCCTTTCGTTAGCCTCCGTTGGAATGTTGACTGGAGACCCGATGGCCCTCTGCTCCGCTAACCTTACTCAGAAACACAGCCCTGTTTGCGATGGATGCTTCATTGTCAGGTCAAAAAGGAATCATCGGAGATTTGTTGGAATTACAGAGAAACAAATAGTTTAATTACACTTGACTCACTAAAAACCATTTTGATTGTAAATGTGGCCACAAACGACAAATTGTCTCTTGTTAAAATAATAAGTGTAATTTTGGTTGCATTTGTCCTGATATTTCTTAGTACCTCATTGCACAATTCCTGATTTAGCATTTTTTTTTCAGAATGTGGTTGACAAATGGAGGTTTTTTTTTTTTTCTTCAAAAAAATAAAATAAAGGCATGCGAGTTTATGTTATGTTGTGTTATGTTCATGTATGAAAATTAAAATTGACATTATGCAAATTTTTTAAATGAACATGGCCATTATTAGTAATGGATTAATCATTCCTGGTATGTAAGCGACATCTGTTGTTGAAAAATTGAAATATCGTAAAATGTTCGAAAATAAATTCATGTAAAATTAATGCTGCAATGTTTATTATAGTAAATTCAGATTTTTTTTTTAAGTACCAATACTTATTGATTGATTTGTTTTATTCATTTCTCGAATAACTGCTGTTGTCATGTGGACTTCCAGGCGTGATTAAGCGCTATGTAGTTACCGTACAACGCCAAAAAATGCAATGATGGCTGCAACTACAAGAAGGTTAAGTTTGGGAAGTTTTTACACAATATTACAATATTTTGATGTTACTGATGGGGCCTTAAGGAGAAACTGACTTTGCCTGCAATTACCTATTTCTATTCATAGATGGCGCTACGTGCTTTCGGAAGGGGAGATGAATTACTCCCTACAGATAATCTCTTTTCCCTCCCTTTAATTATTACTATTCTAATTGACTAACAGGGATTATATTCTAATGGACTTTCTTTGAAGGGGTTGAGTTTCAGTTGACTGATTTCGGATGTTCTAGGAATTGTCAAAGGAAGTAAAAGAGGAATTTCTCAGCCGAAGGCGCTTTTCCTTTCCCCTCTTTACGAGAATTTGTCAGTTGAAAAGTTACTCCCAAGTTCTTCCAAGTCCTTTTTTTTTTTCTGCTAAATATATATTTTCAGAATTATTAAATTGGCAACCAATTAAAATATAATCAAACGTTTTAATATTAAAATTAATAAAAATTCTAAATTCTAAATTAAGCATCGTATTTCATTAGAGCATATTATAAGAAATATATTTATGGTTCAGACTAGTAACGCGAATTTAATTAATTTCTTCTGAAATTGAATAAAAGTCTATGCTTTGTATTCAACAGATACGAAAATTAACTTATTAAGTTCATGTATTTGAAAATAGAATGTACATTATAATATTAATTCAGCCAAAATCCCATAATTACAAAATTTGAAAATTCTTATTCACAAAATCTTACTGGCAAAAGCTTGCAAAAGAAAAGTCCTATTTGCAAAACTTGCAAAAGTCTTTATATAAAAAAAAATTGTTATTCTATCAACAAAACATTTACGAACATTTAAATCTAGAGGGGAAAAAAAAATACTGAATAATTTTTCAAAAACTTTTCCGTTTTGCATAAAGCATAAAAATATCATTATTTTCATTATAGTAAAGCTCTTTGTTATATATTCAAATAAAAATATATTTTTTCCTTCTATTTTGTAATGGGAAAAACATTATTTATTCAAAAAATAAAATTACATCCAGTATCCTAATAACGAAAACTAAAAATAGTTTAAGTTTAAATTTTTTAACAATACATGCCAAAAATTATTGAAATCCATTTGTAGCAGTCGGAAATTTCCCCAGTTGAGTTAACCATGCAACAATACTCCTGTTGCGTTGTAACGTGCATGATAAACTCAATTCTTGCACAAATCCAATTTTTGGGGACGTAAGCTCGCGCGCGCACTATTTTTAAATAAAATATAGATTTTGGTATATCTTTTTAAGATCAAAAAACATACAAATAGTTTAATAAATATAAATGGTAATCGTAATGAAAACTGCGTGATAGTAAATGAAAAAAATTGTAAGTAGACAATGAGAGTTTTGTGTTAGTTCGACACAAATTTGTAAAGATAAATTAACAACAAAATACAAAATGAAAATATTTGTGTAATATTTTTGTAATATCACTTTAGTGATTTAGACAGAAATTTCTTCCATCATTATAGAATGTTAAAGAAACAGGAATATTATTCTACTAATAAAAGTTTTCAGTAGAAAGAATTTAATATATACAAAATACAATATAAATATATTTTTAATGTAATATTTCAGATGGTGTACCGTTACAAAGTGAAAAACATAAAATTTTTAAATTACCTTTCTTATTGAAATACTACTTTATAAATAGGCTAAATATCTACTTACATTCCACAATAATAATATAATTTATTTACAATTAATTTATAAAAATATTTACAATTAATTTATAAAAATATTTACAATTATATTTACAGCTGAATCTCTATACATAATTGTCATTCCAAAATATACATTCCTGTACAAACAAATTTAATAGCAACTCTATTTTATTTCCCCCCCCCCAAAAAAAAAATTAAAAAAATCCATTACCAAAAACATTACTAGTATAAGTATTGCTACTCTTGACATTACCTTAATTTTCATGTCTTCATTTTCTATGATCAATATTTGTTCAAAAAAAAAAATAATGTCATAGAGTAATTACATGCTTGTGAACACAAGAAAACAAAGATAATTTCAATCTAATTTTGAAATACTTATAAACTTCATGTATTTGAAAATAGAATGTACATTATAATATTAATTCCCCTTCCTTTTTTTGTTTGTTGCTTTCTTTGCAGCAGCTTGATTGATTGCTTGAATATTGTACTCCGGATCACGGATTTCTAAATTCCGTTTTTTGAAAAGTTACTTACTTATTGCATTGCAGAATTTGTGAACATAGAATTATCATATTTTAAAAAGCAATCTAAGGTTGGCATTATTTATTCGAAATTTGTTTCATTACTTGATTTATTTTTAAATGATTGTGAGTCAATCCATATGAAATCAACCAATAAAAAAATATAAACAAACCATACTTCTTCCTTAAATCTTCTCTTTTATAATAAATATTATTAAACATCATCCACCAGAAAATAAATGTCATAAACATAAACATGTTATAAAAATTTTATTTATTATAAAAGAGAAGATTTAAGGAAGAAGTATGGTTTGTTTGTATATAGTCAAATAATACAGCATCAGAGAAAAGTCGTGAAATTGGCGAGATGGGAAGAGCATCTGAATTTCGCCCAAAGATGTATTTTGGAAGACATAACTCCCAAACCTCTACGTATTAATAATCCCGTATTAATAGAAACGAAGAACACATGGGAAATAAAGAAAGAAGCTGAAAGAAATCTAATTGAGGATCAAATAAAAGGTACTAATGAATACTTAGGAAAACTGCTAAACGAAGAGGAAAACCAAAACAAGAGTTTGAAAAGAAATATGAAGTATGAAGAGTATGAAAAGGTAATGTATTGGAATTATAAAAAATATATTGGTGAAAAAAGAAAGGCAAAAAACAGAAAAATAAAGAAAACTAAAAATAGGATAAAGTATGAAGAGGATACTAAATATGCAGTAAACCTTAAGTCATAGAAGATTTAGCAATAAAGAAATGAACTTACTCAACAAGGGTTTAGATTTCATTATAGAAAAAGAGGACAATTTGGACATAAAAACTCTGGCTATTTTGAATGAGGTAACTGAAAAGTTAAAAGACCAAGATTAACAGAATTTTTTAGAAGAAATAGAGAAATTTCAAAGAGAAACAAGAAAGACAGTTACAAATATAAATAATGAAGAATTAGAAATTTTGAGACAAATTGGTAACGACAAAAAGTTATATATTTCGAAATCAGACAAAAGTAACCAGATGATTATTATGGATAAGGATGAATATGTTTCTAAATTAGATATTTTGGTTCAAGACAAAGAACATTACACTGAATTGCAGGAAGACCCAACATTTCCATTATATACAGTCGGACCTCTATTTAACGAAGTCGCTAAATCCCGAAAAAAAGTTCGTTATATGGAAAATTCGTTAAATAGAGATTAACCTTTTAAAATTACTTTAAACTACATAAAACAGATTTAAAATACATAAACAATAAATATTATTAATAAACGTAAAATAATTTTAATGACATAAAGCATACATTACCATGCTTGCATTACCATACATTACCATATGGGTAATTAAATTTTACCAATAAAGTCTGTTAATTTTGTCCGAGTTTTTTTTTTTTTTTTTGAAAAAGTGTTTTCGCTCATAATACGTCCCGCATCTTTGCAATGCACCAAAAACCCCTCCAGGCGTATTTTCTTCAAATTCTAATCCTCGTCGAATTGTTTCAAATGATTTTAGCATTTCATCATACGAAGGTTTTTTTGATTTCTGCATCATGATCATTTCCATTTCATCATCTTCATCTTCATCGCAATTCATAGCTGTATAGTTTTTATTTTCACACTGTCCAAAATATCCGATTCAGTTAGTGTTTCCGAGGTCTCAACTTCAAAATCAAGTGAAAGATAATCATCAATCAGCACGTAATCGTTAATTTCTTCTTTTTCCCTCAGCTGTATCCACATTTCTTTCATTTCTTCTAAGGGAATATTAATAATAATAACATTTCAAGGCGAAAAAAAAAATAGATACCCCGAAAATGTTCGTTAAATAGAAAATGCACTTCGCTGTTTGGAGGTTATTTTACGAAGAAAATAGCAAAATGTTCTTGGTTCCAAACAAAAGTTCGCAAAATAGAGAAATTCGCAAAATAGAGGTTCGTTAAATAGAGGTCCGACTATATTAAAGTAAAAAAAATAGTAACGGTCATGAATAAGAATGGTGTTATTAGCTATAAACAAAGCCAAGAAATCATGAAGGAAGCTTGTAGGACCCCCACCTTAGAAGGAAGAGTAAAAAATCGTAAAGACAACATGCCTCTGAGACCAGTAATTAATGCATATGGCTCACCGGTCCACAACTTGGCTAGATATGCAAATAACATTGTAAAGACTTCAAATTACCAAGAGAAGATGTACCGGAAATTGTTAAGAACTCAAAAGACTCAATAGTTGTTGATCTAGACTCCCTATCTCAAAGGTAGTCTCGGTCCAGGTTCGCGCAACATCGAACAAAATGCCACTTTTCGGGTCTAATAAAATTGAAATTAACTTATAAAAATGGCTAAAAATTTGAGATCCTGTACAATTTTTCCTGCTGATTCCAATAAAATCAATTTTAACATTATGGATGCAAAATTCAGTCAAACAAGTTGACTCAAAGTGTGCATAAAAATTTGTTGTGACTTCCCGCCACAAAATTTGACAATATTAGACTCCAACAACTTCCAGGCAAAAAAAGGTATAGACTTGAAATTGTGAACAAGCACTATGCTTGGGCTAGACATGTTGCTGCCAAATTTGCAACTATCTAGCATCTATAGTCGCCCTGCAGGATCTCTTCAAATGTGGCACTGTTGGCACGCATGGTAAAATTTACAAAGTTTAAAGCCAATTATTAAAAAATAGTCTACCTGAATCTGCTTGTGAATAGTATCATCTGAAAGAAAAAACGTTGCTCTACAAGACTGATGTATTTTATTTTTTTTTGCAATGCGACCATTAGGCAGGTCAAAGTACGTTTAAATTTGTGTGTGTTAGACATATTGCATCCTGATTATGGTATGTTTACTGCAGGATCCCAAGCCTGATTGTGGCTATCTTTGCTTCAGGAAAATTTTGCTCTTTCCAATTGCTATGAATAGCAATAGTCACTTAAAATTATTGATATAATTATAAATTCATTTGCACTTCATTTAGGGTCAATTCAAACCAAAATGTCCAGCACTAGTTGCTCGACCATTTTTTAAAAAATTGATTTTTTTACTGTTGTTACCCCTATACATGAGTACTTCAAAACAGGCAGTATTTTTTTTTTATTTGATTTCGTTTAAAAATGGCGTCCAATTTTGTTTTAGAGTTTCCGGCATTTTGGCCTTTGCAGACAGTTGCTGTAATTTCGATAACTCAGCTAAGAAAAATGATAGAAAGCTGTGGTAAAAAGCATTTTTTTTTCAGCACATTCTAAACTACATTTTATGTCCTATACTTTTTTTACCAAATCTCTAACACAAATGGCTGAAATTTAGAATTGAAACTTGTGTTTGATTTTCAACAAAAATCAAGTTCCGGGTTTTTTTTGAGCAGGAAGGAAAGAAATAGCAAAGTTGTAATTTTGGATTAGATTATTTTGGACATACATTTATCAAATTACTCTACAACTTTACAAAGCTTTCATCTAATTTGATTCCGTATTTCTGTTTATATTTTTGTCCTTAGAAACTTAAAATTAATTTATTTAGTTTACATTTTATTACAATATCAATCGCTACTAAATATATAGACATTTACTGAAAATTCATGTTTATGGTGTGACCGTCTTATCCAAATGTTTTTTTCAAGGAAAAAGAAAATACGTTATTTTACTTTATTTTAAATTCCTATTTTGCAATTTATCACATTATACTATTTTTTAGAAATAGAATATTAATCTTGCATTATTTAAAAAAACTTTCGCTATTTAATGATAAAAAAATTCCAAGTAAACTATTTAGGTAATAATTAGTTATATTTTTATAATTAATCACATTCTGGAAAATATGAAACATTTTTTTAATACTGTAGTGGTTTATTTGTTTTTTTTTTTTTTCTTTTCTTTTTTTAGAAAGGATAATTTTCATTAACTCAACAAATCCATGTTTTGCAAGGATTGAGGGGATTCTTCTCAAAAGTTAGAGGGAGAGTTATAGAGAGGGTGGAGTGAGTTTCTCCCTTGAACCATAATCCCCTTAGGGAGATAATAAATTACGCTTGATTGACAGCTACAAGTCGAAAGCCGTCTAGAAATGAAAAAAGGAACTAAAATTTCGCTAATACTTAAATATCTCAATAAATAATGAATATTAAAAAAAAAGAAAAATGTCAAAAGATCCAGCAATAGATTTAGCTTCATTTTATCTAAACAGAATCCCAAAAAATTATTCGACTGTTTCAAAAAAAAAATCATTTGTCAAACTGCATTGTCAAAAAAATACTTTTTTTTTTTTTTTAAATTAAACAAAGGCATTAATGACAAAAGTGTTTAGATTAAATTTTCCTAATTACGTTTCTGTATCATTTGAATATTGGATCCAGACTTTTAGAGTTTAAACAACATCACAACAGTTACAATATATATGATATATTGGGGGTGTTTGAAGGCAAATAAAATGAATTTCAATAATAATGAATAAATAATAACATGAAAATATAATTCTTATATGTTTAACGCTTTTACATAAAAAGTTTCAGATTTTTATGAGCAGTAGTTTAAGAGATATGAAAAGATAAGTTGCGGTGAAAACCATCGATTTTCAGTCCAGATCCACCTTAACAGCGTGGACATCGTACAGGAGTTGAGTCCCACGTCGGACTCGTCCTGAGGTTTCCCATTGGATTCTCGATGTGGATTACGAAAGACCCTTTCACTGTTATCCCAAAAAATTCTTCATTTTCACTAATGATAAAACTAATGCCTCAGTTCAGTTTTTTTAACTGATGAAACATAATAATTGAATTAGATAATTATCAGAAAGGCAATTTAAATATTCTTATGCTGCCCTTGTTTCCAATTTTCTTGTTTTGATAAAATTACAATTCGAATTTTTATAAGAATAAAGTCAAAATCCTTTTTTTCCTTTTTCTTTTCTTTAAAGCATGTATCGAGCTTCTGTGAATAGCATTCTTATTGAAGAAAATCCAAGATCTTAATGAAATACCTATCTAGTGACTTAATTTATCATTTATACGCTTATTTTCTAAGGTAAATAGAGAAAGGAAAGAATAATAAAAATTGCGATTTACTCATATCTGCATTATAATTTCCTAGACTTCAAATTTTATTAACTTTTTCTCATCAAATTAATCTCATCCCCAAATTTTGCTCTTCAGTATTGGGATTTCCAATTCACCCTGTGCAAACTTTCAGCTTCCTCGATCGCCAACAGAAAGTTTACACGCCAACTAAATCTTGTTCTTGCTTCGTAATTTATTTTATGCATAAAAATCAACCAGAATAGTTTTAGTTTCTGCGTAATTTGAGAATAAAAATAAATTGATTTTTCGATATTGATATAAGAAAAATTAAATATAGATAAAAACAAGATAATTGACATGCCAACGTTTTATGTTAAGATCGCATAATTTTTTTTTTTTTTTTTTAAATATTTATTCGTAAATATTGACAGTTTTTGGCCTTTTTTTTTTACAAAAATCTATATGAATCTTTTTTGTTTTAAAAAGAAAGACACTGAACTGTTACAGACTATGCGGGTCTTTGAGTGCGCTTGAGGTTTAGGGTGTTTCTTAACCAAATCGTCTTTGTAATAACCTCTAAAATTTCAGCATCGTAGGGCATATAGTTATCATGCATCACAAACGGACGGACGAGGAGGCATAATTCGATTTAAAATCGCATCTTAAAACTTTGTCGTTTTATCACATCCCCTCGTTTTATCTCTGGTTCATATTCAAGGGTGTCATAAATATTAGATATCTAAAATACGCTGTGGTAGCTATCTATTAAGGGATATAATAAAAATAACCATTTCTCAAATATTCGATAATTTTGATAATATAAAAAAAAAAAAAAAAAAGAGTAAACCAACTTGAATAAAACATGTCTTTGAATTCTTTTTTTTTCTTTGATTCCTTCTCTTCAGTGTCTACGGAAAGACAATTCGCTAGTAGATTGTTCCAAATTAAAGAAACCGAAGCTGATAACGTTAGTATTATTTTTTTCTTCTTCTTTCCTATCGCTTTCTGTTCCCTTTCGAGTAGCTTCAAGGAAACTTCTTCTTAACTATGCAACTCATTGTCGCAGCTGTGATAATTGTGCAAATTCTTCAACTGCTTTGCCAATGAAGTGCTGCTTCGGAGATCGGAAGCGCGATTAAACGAACGACGCCAGTTATGGAACGCGATCCTTTTTTCCATATGTTTCCGAACGCTACCAGTATTCGGGGCAGACGGGACGAAGCAGCTTCTTATTCGACGAATGGGAAGACGTTAAAAAAAAAAAACCACTTTAAAGTAAATGATCTTTTATAAAATATTAAAAATTTAAGAAATATATCAAATATATTTCTTTTCTTTGAAGTTAAGGACAGCCATTTTGAAACAAGTATCTTCCTTTTGTAATAATTCTTTTGATGTATAATTATTATAATTATCAGTTATTAACGAAACATAAAGCAATTTCGGTTTTTTATTTTAATAGTTTTAAAATTTTACCTGCCTTTCATTTAATATCTCTAAAAAGATATAAGAAATTCAATATCCCTTTAAAATAGATTTCGAATTCCTAAAGAGCAATAAAAAAATGAAATTTTTTACGAATATTTTCTTACAGTCATTTAATACAAACATTTTTATTTATTTGAACTTCGATGGTATTGTATCTTAATTTTTCTGCCAGTTTTACAAGTTATTTAAGATTTCCAAACGAAAGGTTAAAGAGTATAAAATTAAAAAATTTTAAGTATTTTTTTTCCTCTTTCCAAGCACTAAATAACAGAAGTTTAGCAAGTTTATGTTACTACAACGTATTTAATAATCAAAACGAAAATGTAGTTTACTTAACTGGATATTGCAAGATAATCTAATCGGAGGATTACAAAAAAAATAAAATAAAGTAAGGATATATAGTTAATTTTTAACACTTTTTACTTCTATGTTAAGTTGTGGAGTGAATGCTGATGGCAGAGAAGCCAAACACTGCGGACGGAGGTCTATTGTACTATCCCACGGAAATAAGGACAGATGGAGAGAAAGACTGAGAAAGTATGGTGGGATCAGTGCAGGGGAAATGGGAGAACCCCGAGAAAACCTGCCCAGCGCGGATCGTCCACCATCACAAAACTTACATGAGAACCTAACCCCGGTACTCAGAGGTGAGAGGCCGATGTCGTAGCGACAATGCCAACCGCTAGTCCCTTTTTACTTCTAAGTTTCTCCATTACAAATATATTATCAACGCTAGAAAATTTTCAAATATGGAGGCTATTGATTATTATATATGGAATAAAAAATCAGCACCTAAGGACACTAGGAAACATGATCTTTTCAATACCTTAAGTTATTTACAAAAATTTTGTTTGTCATTTGAATTACAGATAGAGATATTTGAATGTACAATTATTGCAAAATTATTAATAAGAAAGGGATATTCCGCATTATTTCTAACATTTACTTTATAAAAAATTTCAAAAATTCCACCGTCAACATCACTACACTTTGCTTCACACAGTGCTTCAGACAATAGCGCATTACGGTCGGAGGAAAGGAAAATAGTCCTCATCAATAGCTCTCTACCAAAAACCCTTCGGAATAAGATAGATGTTCATACAGCCTAATTTTTTTCCTTATAATTACCGATACCTGTAATTGACCTTTCCTTTTGGATCACCCTGTATGTACGGACTGAAATGGGATTTCGATCAGTCGGTATCATTTCGAAGAGTGCTAATGCGGTCTTAACAGCAAAATATTTAAGGACGTGATGGATGTGCTAGCACTACCACATTATTTAGCCTGCTTTAGTGAAAAGAGACTGTAGTTCTTAAAGAGGGATAAAGACTGGGCACTACTAAGGTCTGGAAATTAAAAGGAAGTAATTTAAGTTTCCTAGCATCGGTGGTCATTATCATGTCTTTTCGTTCCAATTAAAAAAACACAAATTAATTTTGAAGGGGGAAAAAAAATTAACACAACAAATCTTTAAAGGTATACCAAAAAGTTAGGATTTACCCTTTTTTTTTTTTTTTTTTTGCTTGAGCTTCTAGAACAGTAAACGGGTCCTCTTGAACCTTGTTATGCATTATTTTGGTTGGAGATTAACCTTGTTTTTCCTTTATACAAATTCATGCTCGTAGCGTGAATTGTTCTGCTACGAGCATATTGTGCTTATGTGTGTGAGTGTTTCTAATAACTTTCGAACCAGCGAACAGATCTTCTTGAAGTTTGACATGCAATGTTTATGAACTATTTTGGGTTTTGAAAAAACGAAAAAAAAAAGTCATGTCAAAATCAGAACCTTCTCAGATAACTTCTCAAATAACTTGAGATCATGGATAAATTGTTTTTTCTTTTTTTTTCTTTAAACTATTAAGTTTAGTAAATATAAAGCTTAACGTGTGCACTTTAATGTAAACTAAGTAAAAAATATGAAACACAAAATGAAATTTCTTTAAAAAGGTATTTAACACATTAAAAGTACAGGACCGCTTTCGCCATTATGAAAAATGATGTTTCAACTCCACGTCATTGATAACGTCATTTCTTGCAATGACGAAACCGGTCCTGTATTTTTAATGTTTTAAATACCTTTTTAAAGAAATTTAGTTTTGTGTGTTATATTTTTTATTTAATTTACTATTTGTTTAGCATAAAATATTCTTTTTAACAATTTACAATTAAGATTGGCCGCCTATTGATAAGAGAAACAGTAATGACGATGGAATGCAAAATGTATATTAGCCTAATAGAGTAGAGGTTGTCCAGATAAGTCCTAGGGTTGAGGTCAGATGGTCAGATCAACGCCCGGCCGTCTTTAAGGCTGAGGGCTTTAGTTCCCCAGCCTTAAAGACGGCCGGGCGTTGATCTGACCATCTCACCTCAGTTTGGTCCCGGTTGGGCAGGAAACACAGGAAGCTTTACCTTTCGCGACCCAAGGACTACACAGGCCTAACAGCTGTTTTTTTATTATTTTTTTTTAGGCCTTTTTTTAATACTTTTTTTTTTTTCTTTTTAAAAGAGAATATAGAGGAAACTTAAAGCAATGAAACCTTTGGTGATTTTCAGTTTTTCTTATTTCTTAGAAAAGCGTTCTTGTGTCTGTTTATTATACAGCTTTGATCCTCTTGTGACGATGATGAAATAATGATGTTCATTTAATGTGACTCCTATGAATTAGAGGTCTGTAATCGCAAGGCCTTTTTTTTTGCCCCCAAATTCCGCAGACGTGTTTCATTCGATACCCTCACATTAATGGAGGCATTTAATACGCATGCGTTCCAAGACAGGAACAAGTTATTCAGTTACATCCATAAGAAAAGGGATTATATTATCACGTATTCATTTTTAAAATAATTTCATTTAATTGTTCTGCAATTCTCTACGAACCGTGACAATTAATTAGGACAGCGATATTAACTTGAGTTATTAACAGAATTAGAGTTTGAATTAATCATAAAGACAAAAGTTACATTAGATGGGATTCTAATTTATAAGATAATGAGAGTTTGATTTTAGAATTAGATTATAGTTAATCGCTTTTAGGAATATATGGAATTGTTATCAGTCTCTAGGGAATCGGAATAACCCCCAGTCATCAAAGGTGAGGGACATTCAGAAATTAAAGTAAGACTATTAGAGTGGCCGGCAACCTTTTTTTTTTCCTTGTGTAAAGAGAGCATTTTTTTTTTTTTTAATTTCAACATAATTCAAGATTTTAAGAGATTTTCATTCCACAAAATCCAGCCAATCAAAGAAAAACAGAGAGAGAGAGAGAGAGAGAAAAGAAGAGGCTTAGAGTGATCACCTTAAAAAAAAACAAAAATGAAACCGTCAACGAATCCTGGGTTTTCGGAGTCGCACATCAATCCTTAAAGAGCCACAAGGAAGTAGAGAGACGGAAGTGGAAGATCAAATCGATGTTAGCCTAAACGACGTTACGGCTGTCATTAGTTACGTCTCCTGGAACGGAATAAGAAACCCCCACATTTATTTATTTAGTTAGCCTATGGCATAAAAATTGAAGTCACAAAGCAGAGAAAGTAAAACAAAAAAAGGATATCAAGAATCAAAACCTAATATCTAAGTTACAAATATAAATCATCGACTCCTTATTGGCTTCCTCGTGATGGTGAGTGTATAAGCTCTGAGAGGACACTCCTCAGCATCACAATCACAGTTGAGCGAGAGCATTTTACCCCATTTAAATAATAAGTCAGCACATACACCTACTAAAATGAAAATTTAACCTGCGGCGTTTGAATTATTGGTGCAAGAAATAAAACCACAATGCACAATTGGTTAAATAAATTTAAAACTTTAGAAATACACAATATACGTATTTCAGTTACAAATTGTGACCTTTTTTGTATATGGTAGGCCAGATTAATCTTAACATTAAATAGTCCAAATAAATTATGCATAATGAAGCAATGACCACGTTGGACTATTTAATGAGTATGCCTACCACACTTGAAAGAGATTACTAGATGTAATATATTGTGTATTTTTGAAGTTATAAATTTTAATTTATTTAACGAACCCCGATTGTGCGTGATTATTTTATTTTTTTGCACCAATAAGTGAACACATTCCCCCGCAGTCAGTCCTAATCTTTTAAGGGTAGACCAAACCTTGCGAGGAAAATCGAGTCCTGGAGGTTTCCCACGAATCATATTACGAAACTGTAAAGGTGAATTACATTCCCGTTCCTCTTTCCAACAATTGGTCACATGAAACGAGGACTCAAATAAATTCTGCGTTTTTCTAAGCGGAGAAGGTCTGGATCGAAGCCTGCTTCGTAAGATGTCTGGAATATCGTGGGTTGTCGGTGATTTTCTTAAATTCTCTGATGAACGCGTGCTCAGATAGCACACGAGGAGGAGTAATATTAACTAAGAGTAGGTAACCAACAGATGGGAGTCCCTGAAATAACTTATCCATTGTTTGATTCAATTGTGTATCAATAAGGTTAATAAGAGAACTGTTAAACCACAGTATTCCGCCATTGGGTAAACAAGGTCTAAAGCTGAGGATCTGAATGTAGATCCAGACGAATTACAAGTTCACCCGCAGAGTTTCTGCAAAATATTATTTTGTGTTCTTAATTTTGCAGCGGTTTTAAACAAATGTTCTTTCAAAGTTAACATCCAGTCTAGAGTTAATCCAAGATATTTGAGATATTTATTGTGAGTAAGTAGCTTATTGCCAAAGTGAACTCGAAGTTCTCTTTTTGCCTTATTGTTATGAAAAATTGACATTTCTATTTTCGTGGTAGTAATGGGCAAGTACAGCCAAGTCATTCGTGAGGATATTCTCAGTATATTCCAGATTTCGGTGTCAAACAGCTAACACCCAGTCATCAGCAGAACCAAACTTACGTGATATAGTACGAGACATGTCGGCAATATAGAGGCTAAACAATAACGGGGCAAGGACTAATTCTACAGGTATTGAGCTTCATTTGTTTGCTCTTGTTTTCAACCTCCCCCGTATTATTCAGCTCATTTAGACAGAGGTTCTCAATCTATCTGCAAGTACGTTGCTGTAATGAAAGTTGCCGTAATGAATTACAAAAATAGGAAGGATTAAAGTTCTCAAGTTAAGACATTTGATGTTCTATGTTGGATGCAGACGAAACACATGCGAAGAAAAAGCTTGTTGCTCTGGAGCAAATTTCATATAATGAGTATTAATATCGAATCTTACGACATCGATAGAATCCATTGTTTCCAATGATTTTCTGTGTTGCCTTCAAGCGCTTATTTCTCGACAAGGACCTACACGGGAAAAATTTCAAATTGAGAAGTTTGATCGTCTTTTAACCGTAAATAAGAGTCAAATTTCAA
Organism: Thereuonema tuberculata; assembly: GCA_023159025.1. Taxonomy (NCBI): domain Eukaryota; kingdom Metazoa; phylum Arthropoda; class Chilopoda; order Scutigeromorpha; family Scutigeridae; genus Thereuonema; species Thereuonema tuberculata. Next base: position 29,987,252 of record JAFIDM010002131.1, read on the forward strand.
GAAGATTCATCCAGTCGTTCAAACGTTATTAAGGAACACATTTATACATCCACACAGACTGACTGATTTGGTAAGCCTAACTTTCCAGTTGGGGAAACTAGGCTAAAAATCTAAAGAGAAGCATCGTGTGTTTATCTTTATTTTCTTACCTAAGTACGAACTGTTTTTGATATCTTTAAGACTATTAACCCATTCTCCCTTCGTGAAAACTTCGGAGTGAAAAAAAGTTTCAATTTTGGCTGCCGAAGGTTTTCTCAGCTTGAGGCTCTTTTTATTGGAGAGAAGATGATGTAGAAGGGGAAGAGGGTGGGGGAAGGAGTCAGAACGGGTCAGCGGAGTCTCCCAAGAGGGGATGCCAAGTGCCAGAGCTATCGCTGATGACTGTTGGCCGCCCATTCGTTGGCTTTGGGTCGGTGAAGACGAGGGGGAGGCTGGAAGAAAAAAAAAAAAGTCTAATATTTTCTGTCGAGTCTTTGGCTGGGTAGAAGATTCCAGAAGTACGCGTTCACCTGCATGCTTTGAAGTGACTCCGGAATAATAAAAAGCAAAAGGAAAGAAAGAAAGAGAGAAGCTGTATCCTGTCCTCCGTATCTTGAAAAATTTATAGTCTGCTTTTCATACCTCAAGAAAAAAAAAAAAGGTCTTTAGTAATGACCTATAAATTTTCGAAAATTCTTAAGAAAAGATTTTTTTTTTCTCTATCTTCTGAAAGCACCCGAAAAGAAAAGCTAGAAAAATTTGATTTGCCTAAACTTTGTGAAGAAAACTCTTTTTCTAAACCTATTAAGAAAGGCAGACGGCAAAATATGAGAATTACAAAGATCAGTGTTTTAAAGGCACGGGTTGCGGTACGACTTTTGTAAAATCGCAAATTTTAAACAAAACAAAATACGCAAAAAAATACTAAATGACATTAGGATTATCAGATTATATTACTTTTTTTTACAATATTGGTAATTTTAATTTTTCATCATATTGTGCTTCAATTTTTTTTTTTTTTTTGGTTGGTTGGTTGGTTTGAAAAAGTATTCTATCAGCACGGCGGTCCATTTGAGACAGAATCGATTTCACGAGAGTGATGGACAGACAGGAAGGAGAAAGAGTAGAAAATCACAGGCTAAATAGGTAAACATATATGCCTGATCCGCGATTCGAACCCAAATTCATGGGTTTCAACCAAGTTCGTAGGGCCCATGCAAACTACTGATCTGCGCCTGAACGACATATTTGCCCTTAATTATCTGTTATTATTATTATTTTAAACCACCTCAGGCCCTGAAAAACAGTTTGTAAACTACAGAAAAAAAATATTTTTAAAAACAGTAATAAAATTTAATCTAAACAAGGAATGTCTTTGAGTATAAAAGAAATGTATTGTCCTCCTTTATTTTTAGGGGGAAAAATGAATTTTGATATATAAAGAACCGTGTACATTCATCTCCGAAACAAAAAAATTCAAAAACATTCATTATCGTAGAGTAATTTTTAACAGTGTTAAAAAATGACAAATACATCATCAAAAATAAAAAAAAAAAAAATGTATAAATACTTTTATACATATGCAGGGTGTATCTGAAATGTGCTGCCAAACTTAAAGGTTGTATTCAGTCATGCAAAACAACGAATAAATGTCATGCAAACATGGGTCTGGAATGCCTTATTCTCAAGATATGAACGATGCAACAATGCAGAGGTATTGGCTGTACAGTCGCTCAGTTTCACAGAAATTGCTAAAATGGCCTCCATCGGCCTCAATGCATGAAACACAACGTCATTCTATCAACTGCCGAACAGCTCTCGTAATCGAAGCTCTGTAGATTTTCAAAAATAAAAGTTGGTTGAGCACCAAGCACAATTAGACAACAGTAAAGTGTCGTTAATGACATGTCGTTTCTCTCCCTGAGTTATCATCGGCGGGAGACTGGGACAGTTGTTTCGTCCTCTTTAGGACTCGTCAGCCAGATAAACCCCTCGATGATAAGATAGAGTGCGAAATCTTTTTGGTTTTCTTTTGTGCTTCCTTTGGTTTTGTTTTATAATTTCATTGGACACATTAGAATCTTTTTGGTTTAAAATTAATCACGTTTAGACAACTAAAATAAAAAAAGATGCTATTTTAATTAATTTTGTTTCCAGAAAATGCAAAATTTATGCTGTTCTATTATTTGAAAATACATGTAGGCGTTTGTTTCACTACTGTAAAAAAAGATAAAATAAATGAAAACAAAAACAAGGAGTTTAAAAATAACATTTCAAAGAAAGTAGGTTTTAACTTCTTTCATGAACGTTTTTTGTTTTTGCTTTTTTTTTTTTTCCCTTGGGCAATCAGAAGTATTATCTTGTACGTCTTTGTATTTTCATAGTATAGTAGCTCGGTTCATAAACTCCATCGTAAAAAAAACCGTAGTTGTCCGTTTCGATTCAGTAGTGGCGTGTGTCACATGATCCGCATTCACTGATGACGTCTTTTGTTAACAAGCCCAGACAGCGAATCAATGGTTTCCTGTGAAAAGTTGGAACTGTTGAATGATACGCAACGGTAATCGTTTTTGACAGATTCCCGGAGTCCAAACGCTGAGCCGGTGCCAAGATTCTTCGCTGCCGTTCCGACTGATTAAGAATTACCGTATTGATAGGAAGATATCAGTGGGAAATGCACTTTGAATAATAGACGAACAAAATGGAATTGCAGCGAGAGCTTAGATCCAGCGCTTCCACATGAATAATAGAACGCTTTTAAAAGAAGATTTATTAAATCGAGGAAGATGAATTAATACTTTTGGACACGCTTCACTTCTTCAGCAAAATCGAATGTAGTAATGCATCTTGGGAGATCCATTATAAAACGTTTGGTATTCATGCGCCTTGCTTGTATTTCCGATAATTACGATGAGATGATATTATGTTTGATGGATTAATTAATATGCAGTTTCTTGGTTTTTTTTTAGATGTTTATTTTTATTTTTATGTTAAATTTTTCTCAAAATAAAAATATAGAATAAGTGAAATATTTTAGTTCTAATTTTTATCTCGAATTTATTTTTTTGAGATTTAGCATTTATCGTATTTTCATTACAATTTCTCATCAATTTACAATTTTGTATTTTTATAAAGTTTTTATGAGAAGAGAGTTGGAGTTATCTTTTTTTTTTTTTTTCTTTTTGCCTACTAACGTGATTTAGCAAAGCATTTTCCAGAGGTTCACCTATGCGCCGATAGATGGCGATGCCCGCACAGTCAGAAAGCTATATTAACAACGCCTCGGTTTCTGTCTGTCTTTATAAAAGCTCACCACGATTTAGGATATCATTGAATTTTCATTTATGAATTAGCTTTCGGTTTCGAAAACAACTACATATTTCATTTCACAAAGGATTTTCAGGAATTTGCTATTTTTATATAATATCAGAACAAAATAGTTCCAAATCAAAGGTTACAACAGCGTTATTACCTATGGATTTAATGCGCTTCAAACGTTTTGATGCCTTTCTGTCAATCATTGAATGCCAATCATTATTTTAATTACACGAATAAACTTTGAATGTATTGTCCGCCAATCATAGCACAGGAGATTTAGAATAAAAGAAGAGGACACAACATAGTTTCATGTCGCTTGAAAATGTTGGCTTCTGGGCTGAACATCAACCTAATGCAGAAAAGCTGCCCTATTGGAAACATTTTATAACTTCCTCATTTAGTAATTTGTAAAATGAAATTAAAAATACGTACTAGAAATCATCAACCAATTTTAGACAGTATTATTTCTTCTTTTTTCCAACTAAATTTTCTAAATATTATTATTTTCGACAGAGTAAAAATCCAGTTATTCCTTTTTTTCAATAAAAATATTCATTGGTCTGGTGTTCTATTGAATGGTTTTTCGTAAAAAAATAAATTTCGAAAATATATATATATAATATTATTTTATTAAGAATCACTGTGTTTCATAACAAGACAGTTTCCTTTAATATAACTCCAGAAATTTCGGAGCCAATTTCGCATGGTCGCAATTTCAGTGAAAATATTTTCAGATTTTCATTCCCTTCACGTCTGAATAAAAAGAAGATGGGGGCGTGAACATTTTTCACGTTAGCTCGGAGGAATCAGAAAGACCCCCGTAATAGGTTTTTCCTTTGTGCGTTCGATATTTCAGCACAGGAAAACCGGAGCGCGCGCGCGAAAGCTATCCGCACGTTGATTGGCCACATGCCAGTCTCATTTCCCTGCCGCTCTTGAGACGCAGCCTCGGGCTCACAATTAACTGGCAGTGCATTCTCAAAACCAACTCCTGGTTCCCGATTGGAGATTTGTCTTCTTTCCGAAAGAATTTTAAAAGAAAAATCAGAGGAAAAGGGTTTAATGGTACAACGAAAAGCCATCAAAACAAAAGCATTTCCTTTCCATAACTTCCAGCTGTTATTGATTAGCTATTCCAATAATTGCGGGGGAAGGATGTAAGAGCTGTTACGCCATTACAGATGACACAGTTAATTGATTGAAACACGACTCAAGATAGGCGGAGCTGTCTTGATGATATTAGTTGTCGTAACAGTGAATGGCTGTCCATTTTGTTGATTGGTATTTAAAACCCAGCTCGTGAATTCACACCTGTTACAATACTTTTGCTGTACATAGAAAAAGGATGTTTATGTATCAAACCAGATTAATTTTATATAGTTGGCAAAGTTGGATCATAAAATAAAAATTTTTGAATAAAAAAAAAAAATCGAAAATCATATACATTACTCGAATACAACAGAGTAAAAACCAAACAATATTTATGTGAACTTCCAAATACTTCTTACATTACCTCCTATACGATGTATTTTGTATTTTGATAGCAAACCAATTTTTCAATTTTTTTCTTTACAATCATATCTTTTAATGTTTGCCGCCATTTTCAAAGTCTTCTGATTAAATATGTTTTCTTTACAATTAAATACCAAAAGCATAAACTTAACAAAACATTTCATCAGACAAAGGATTAGTTGAAGGATGAAAAGTGTAGAACGTGTTATTTCTGTTTCACTAAATGCTCTTTCATCATCCTTCCTTGTTTTGGCAAAAGAGACGTAAAAACAACAGAAGTGTTGACCTTCTCTGACGCGGGAAAAAATAAACAAAGAAATCCAGTAAAAGGATTTCCATGGAAGTGCTTAAGTTCTTTATTGTGAATTTGTTTTTCCAGTTCATCGAGGTTCGTTTCCAGCAAAATTATTTTCAGTAGTTAATATTTAACCATTACAATTATCGGTTTTTGCAAAGATCCGAAAATGTTCTTTCTAACAGACAGTGAGTAGTCTAATATTTAACTCGCTTTTTTTTTTTTTTTTAATTTTTTCAATTGTTGATGGATGGTACTGCAGTTCAGTTCATAAAAGAAGAGCTGTTATAATTTCCTTATAGATTGATGTTTCCTGGATGTAACAGCGCCATCTATTGCTCAAATCCGTAACTGAATCTTATAAACATTACGAAAACATTCTAGTTTTTATATTTTCTACAGTTATGAATAATAATAATTAAAGTGAAATAATAATTAAAAGTGAAAGAATTACAAACGTTCCATACTATTCGGTTTCCCCTTGCTTGGCTATGCAAAGTTTGTCCTTTCTTGGTCACGGTTATGCGATCACGAAACGACGCCATCTTGGACTGACTGCTCGGAATTCAAGGTGATGACGTCATGACTGGTGCCGTGTGATCCAGGCAATATCGATCGCTACCTAATGCCCATATATGGCAACCCTTCTTTTTTGAAAACTACTATAGAGCTTTAATTTGCGCGAATGTGATTTTTTGACATTAAATTACTCACCACAACTTGAACTTGTGCCAAAACGAGAGTGTTGACATTGAATTAACATGTATTTTCTAACTATCTTAGCATTAAAGCGATTCCTATGCTGTACACACATGTTCTTTTGATAGTTTTAACACATTTTGTTTTTTAATACTTACACTTTCTTTTTACTCCCACACACAGGATGTCCCAGAAGGAAAGATCAATTTTCTGGGAGGTCCGTATCATGTATCTTATTCCGAAGAGTTAGAGCCTATTTTAAAAGTGAAGTTTTTGAATTTGAGCACAATATTGTCCTTCTCTCCAGCCTCAATGGTCAGATGTGAAATTTTTGAAAATTCGTTATAAACTGTAATCAACAATATCAATCAATTCAACAATTTTTGTCAGTTTAAATGAGAAAAACCTCTATCACTTGAACAATAAATATTCGAAACACTACGTAATATCTCTTGTCAATAACTTTACAACTATTATATTTAAATATACTCGGAAACCGTTCGGAATTAAACACATATTATGTAAAAAAAATTTCTTTCTGTGACTGTAATCTCCAGAATATTGATCTGTCCTCCTGCATTTTATGTCAATGCATAATGGGTCCGGTATGTGTCTTGTGATGCGGGCTCGGGTTCGGGAGATTTTTCTATAGTTGTTTCTACTGTAAAGTAGGGCCCATTTTCTTCGTGATAGTTTCTTACGTGTGGTTTAAACTGTTTGAATAAAATTGCGCACACAATTAAAAAATTAAAAAAAAATATACAAAACATTAAAACACAATTAGTTTCGACGGTATGTCCATCTGTCTTTATCAAGTTTAATGATTACATTAATACTCTCTTATATATACAAATAATAGGGCCCATTTTCTTTTCTGGAGTTAACATAATTTAAAGGTCGTCAAACCGATCTCCCGATCGGAATTTCAATGCATAGGTTGCGAATCGTTGGAGCCTCGCCATCAAGGCCCTGTTTGACCTGTAAAATACTGTCGCGACTGATTTGACGATGTTTATTTCCTTTATAAGAAATAACTAAAAAAATATAAATTTATTTCTTAGTTCTTATTTAATTATGTCTCCAGCTTAATTTTAAATACGATTACAGAGACCTTTTATTACTCCTTCCTTTTCTTCAAAGCCTCCGTATTTGCAAAAAATCGAGGCTGTGTTATCGATTATTGGAATGAATATTCGTAAAAGCCTTCCTATCATCTCTCCATACGAAGAAGTGTTGAAATGGCTACTGCTTCCTCCCTGTCCGTCCTCCTGTAAGAAGAGGCCAATCTTATTTGGTAGATCTTCTATTGGCTTGTGTCCAATCAAGGGAGGTATGGATTACAACAAATTTTCCGCTTTTGCGAGTGGGTGGAGAACCTGATTCATTCGTGAAACTTTTCTCGTTAGGGTGACATTGACGAAATTGGATTCGGAATTGGTGTGACCGGGATTTGTTCGCGGAGATTACGGCGAAAATAGCGGCTTTCCGAAGACTCCCACAACGTTTCCCCTCTCCCAACTCGAACACTGATTTAGATGGAAGCTTCCAAGTGAAAAATCACCACGTTCCAGCTAGTGAAGACAGGTGTGACGTTGAATAGAAATCTAATTATCTAATCGAATTTGAAGTAGATTCAACTTAAACCCACCCACATCTAACACTTGGTTTTTTCCCTGTAGTTATTTCCCAATCTGACTTCGATTAGTTTGAGTGAGAGATTATTTTTTAATATTAATTCCTGGAAAAACGTGTCGCCTGCTTTTCATAAAATAAGTTTTTCTTTAAATTTCTTCCTTTTTTTTAGTAAGTTCTAAAGACGAAGTTTATTTCAAATGGTAATATCTGTTGAATGCAAACAGTAAAAAATTTCCTTTTTCCTCAGTTCTTTCATTTTTGAAACAAAGGCTATCGTTATTATTTCTTCATTTTAGATTAGATTAGAATATTATTGGTTTACAGGTTGTAGACCCTGTGCACGTCAACCTATAAGATTTATTGTGCTCCCATTTTCGCCTAGTTAGGGAGTTCCGATACCAGTAAACTCAATAAGTTCCAGTATCTTACTCCCCAAACTTGCGTTAAATTCATCTTCCGGCTGTCTGCCTTCAAATACCTTTCTTATTTCTTCATTTCGTTGTCAGATCTTAATTTAGAGGTTCATTAAAGAACTTAGTCCCTATTTTCCTTAAAAAGTTTTTCTTTAAAATTTCTTTATTGTGCTTTTAGTCTTCTGATAAGATCAGCAGACTTATGTTCCCGTTTTGTCCTCTCACACAGGCAAGTATCATTAAAATCTCATTAAAGTATCAATAAAGTCTCATTATAGTATCATTAAAATCTCTTTAAATTATCATTAAAATCTCTTTAAATTATCATTAAGCACAACAATCGCAACAATTGCGCCTTTTGCATTCGCAACAATCACATTTATAATGATTGTTGGGATTGTTGTAGAGCTGCATTATAGAGGCGCAATTGTTGCGTTTATTGGAAATAAACACAAGGAAATTAAAGTAATATCAATTATCAGAAGACGTTGATTGGTTTACTAGTCGCTTTCCCTACCTTGTCTTTTTTTTTTCTTTTTCTTTAGTCTTGAAAACTAGAAAAATGAAAAGCTTATATTTATATTCAAAATTGTGAAATCTGCTGAAATACAAACTGTACACATTTACTGATATTGTCTTAAACCTATTTATTTTCAATCAACTTAAATCCTGCGCGAGTTATTGGATTAACTATCTGAATCGTAAATACTGTTTCAGAATATTGGTAATTTCTCGCGCTAATTTTTTGACAAAAATCAACTTGGAAAAGATTTTCAAAATTTGAAAGTTAGATTGCCTACACTTCCTTAAATAAGCATACCAAGTATCAAGAAGACCATCCAATGATTAAAAATAATTAGGGAAACAAACACACACATACAGATTCACTTCATCATTGAAGCCAAACCTTTACAAGCTTAGAAAGAATATATTTTTTAATTCTTTCTTGTTTTTCGGTAATAAACAAGTATTCTTAGCTTAGTTCACTGCAATTCCTTGTAATTTTTTTTTGTACTAAATAGAGATTGACTTAACTTTAACTTAAATATAGAAAATATCAAATAAGAAATTAAGAAAATTGGAATAGAATAATTAAAAATAAATTAAATTATGAGCACATTTGATCTACATTGATTAGTTAAGAAAAGTTTATTACAGATCACGGGGACCCTTTCTCTGGAGGTGTAGGCTCCCAACGATTCTCGATCATCGGGATGATGTGGGTTAGTAGGTCAAAATAACAAACATTAAAAACCTGTCTCTTTCAAAAAAAAAAAACAAACTGCATAAAATAAATAAATAAAATAAAAAATTCGCCAAAAGATTATTTATAATTGTTATTTTAAGTTAGCAAGTTTTTTTTTTAAATTCAGGTTTTTTGTTTTTTTTTTTAATTATTTATTTTGTTTTATTGAAATTCGGCACGTGTAACCACAGTTTAGTTTTTCTTCTTCTTTTTTATTATACTGTAAATCCTATTTGGGCAATTTAATTAGCTGACAACACTCAGACGGCGGAAGACCACCCACATGTCTGTGGTATTTTTCATTTTGTCTGAAAGTATCATAAACAGTTGGTCTTCAGTCCATTCATCTTCCAAAGAGAGCTTTCAAAATGGCTTTCAAACAGCTGATGAAAGATCAGATTGTAGAAAGGACGGATCAGGTTTTAGACAGACATCTTCTTCATTTTCTGCTAATAGAAAAGAACGCCTAGTTTTATTTTCGGCAGCGTTGTGAATTTATAATTATTTATCTGTTAATAAAAATGTAAGTAAATTTTTTACTGACTGGAACAGTAGGAACCATTGTAAAGGAATAATTCTTGTAAAAGTGTACAAAAGGATACTATATCGATCAGGCAAGTGTGTATTATTATCTTTATAATTGGAAAAAGGTAAAACAGAAAAAAACAGATGTTAAACTGTGAATCCTTGATAAATATAATTTGAAGTTTCTAATTTTGACAAAATGGTAACTACGGAAGCCACAAAGGAACCAAAAGATTTCGCACCTCGACCTGTCACCGGGGAGACTCTGGGACGGCCGTTTCGTCCTCATTTGAACTCATCAGCTAGATAAACTCCACCGATGACAGGCTCACTTTTATGAAAGCTTTCTTTTATGCTTAAGACAAATTGCTTTAGAGCTTAGAGGGACGCAGGCCGAGGATTTGACATTTTTCTATTATTATATATTTTTGGTTGTGTTTTGCTTTTGTGGGGTTCCGCTTCGTGTAGCGAGAATGGGATTCTTATATGTTCGCATCTTCTGAGCCTGTCATCGGTGGAGTTTATCTGGCTGATGAGTCCTAAAGAGGATGGAAAGGCCGTTCAGACTATCTCAGATGTCCCAGACTCTCTCCTCGCTCGAGGTGTGAAATCTTTTTGGTTCCTTTGTGCCTTCCGTAGTTGTGTGATTCATTAAATCATTCAGTCTGTCTGTGTGTATCTTCCTAATAACTTTTGAACTACTTGATAAATCTTCATGAAATTTGGTATGCTTGTTTAAGGAATAGTGACATCATTATTTCGAATGCTTTTCCATTTAACTCCTGGTCGAGAAATTAGCTCGAGAAGGTGACAACAGTTCAAAATTATTAGAAATGAAACAATATTGTCTAACTGTTAATCTGTTTCTATTGCAAACGGATTTTTCGCATGGTTTGATGTGAATTAATCGACTAAGTATAATTTCAGTAATTAATGCGTAGTTATTTATTTATTTATTTTCAGAAATAGACTGTTTTCTACTGTTTCTATTCAGAGGATATCGTACGTAATTTCAAAATAAACCTTTTACAGGTACTCCTCACTTTACGACCGAGTTCCGTTCCGACGACTAAGTCGTTAAGCGAATTGGTCGGTAAGCGAGGAGCTTGCGCCGGTAATATAGTATCATTGTAAAATTGTAAAATTATAAAAACTATGCAACAAACTTCAAATTTATTCTGAAAAAGACATGCGTATGTACCTATTATCATTTGTTTATTTGGTTATCTGGAGCTGTAGAGTAAGGGAGATGACGACGATGAAATAGAAGTTGTACCTTCAAGGGTCTAAGTGCGAGTGGTCGTTAAGCAGATAGGTTGTAAAGTGAGAAGTACCTATACTACATTGTTTTCACGACTTAGACAATAAAGAAAGAAAATGTTAAGGGATAGTATTTTAACGAAAGCTCTACGTTGTTTCAGAAATTTCTTGTTTGGTTGTTTTTTATTCTCCCTCTGTTTTTTTTCTTTTTTCAATATTAAAAAAAAAAAATCAACTTTTTTAAATTATTCCCAAAAGAGGTTTTTTTCATCTTTTTCGTTATTTTGGACGAAATGACTTAGTAATTTCTCCAACTCCTAACAGGGCGTTGAGATGAAAAGAAAACACAGTCAAACTCCACATCTCAGTCTCTTGGAAACAAACCAATGGAATAAGGTCTTCGGTTGCTATGGTAACTCTGCAGAATCATTGTTCATGAGCTTCGAAAATTGAGCTTCCGCTTCATTTGTTTTTGTTTTTTTTTAACGAAAGAAGAGATTCTCAAGATACCAAATTGGTCTTAAAAAAACTTGTTTTCTTTAGGTTTCGATTCTTCAAAAAAAAAAAAAAAAATCACTTAAAAAAACTAAAATTTACACTCAAAAACAAGAAATTTAAAGTTAATATCTAGGTATGTAAGAAAATTTTAAATTTCCAGTAACTTACAGGATGACTTTTAATTGTTTTCCTGATATGATTTTATAATTGCTTGTCATTACTTTTACAGAGGAAATAAATGACTGCAAATATATAGTACATATATTATAAGTACAAATACATTGTAAGTATTAATATTATAAATAACAATGGGTAAGATCAAGTGTTTACCAAGTGACATCCTAGAACCGCTGTTTCACGCTAATATGGCGATCATGAGCTAGGAGCAGTCACTAGTAAAGAGCGAGGTCTCGATACACAGGCCAATAGGACAGTGATTCCGACGATAAATATTTATTTATACTTATTTATTTATATATATATATATATATAGTACAAATATTTATTATTTACTATAATATACCTATTTTTTAAAAATATAGAAGAACTTATTAATCTATATACATATTTATATTTAGATGTAATAAAGAAGTGAAAGGACCCAGAGTTGCTCTGTCAACAGGGAGACAAATGAAGATTAATAAACAAGCATCTGTTTTTGTTTTACGTGGTAGCGTTCTGATAGTCGAAACCGAAAATAAAGCATTTAGATTTTTGTTGGTCTTGATCCTTAAGTGTCGTTAGTATTATCGGTTTTTCATCTTAGGTCTGCCAAATTTGGCCGAAACCATACCAGATTCTAATAATGAACCTTCCAATTTTGTTTTTTTTTTATGTCAGACCGGTTCCCGAATGCATTGTGAACAAACAACCAACCAACCAACCGAACAAACAGTGCTTTATAGATAAGAGATATCTTGCTATTGAATAGTTTTATAGTAGTGTAGCAACAAGTATCAGTTCGATAGCAAGAAGTAGTTTTACGTTGTCCTTACAAACATTTATTTAATAATTTCGAAATCAGCAATGATTGTGAGAGTAAAGTAATTCATTTCATTTACGACTACGAATGTTTATGAATTATTCATGAAACATGAAGAGAATTTTGATGCTTATGGTATATTATGATACTTCTCAGTTACTCTTGACAGTTTTCGTGAATTATTGAATTTAAATAACCTTAATTTGCATAAAAATAATTGATATGCTGAAAAACAAAATCCAACAACTTGTCGAATATTAATTAGCTTGTTGTCAAAATTTGCATTTATAATGTTAAAAAGCTAAAGTTCTAAATAAAAAAATCCATTTAGTAAGAGCCGATCGCTGTATTCTAAAACATCTGTTCATTTTTTTTTTAATTGTTTAACTTTTACCAAAGTACATCACATTCTGCCCCCAAGCTGTTTCTTTTTCCAAAAAAAGCAATTTCCAGGTTTCTGCCAAACTGGAAGAAAAACAATGTAGCAACTGTGGTAATTTATCTTGTTTAATTGCGTCGGTGAAGGTAAGTTTATTTTTCGGTTCTTGCAATTACAAGCTCCGGGGGAGTCGTCAAGGTTGAAGTTCGTTTCTTGCCACTATTTTTCGAACATTTTAGTAAACAGTCATTTTCTCTGTTTATTAAGTGTAATTGGGCTTGAAGCCAGGTTGCCTAGCAATAAGACAACCTAATTATTATTTCAAAATTATAAATGATCATTTTCTGCACCAATAGGCAATTGGTGTTGTGAACTCTAAAACAATTTACTGAATAGTAAGAAGTAATTAAATACTGGAAAATTGTTATAGACTCTTGAAAATTTCTATTAACATGATTGACGTTACTATTACTACTATTGTAACTCTTTTTGTTACTACAACTGCTTTATTTTAAATTTCAGACGATTTTTGATAACAATTTCAATCGAAAAAGAGGGAAAAAAAAAACTCTGAAATACACGTAACCTTTAGTATTTATATCGCATAATCAACGGGAATTAACATCAGCCAGATTACTGTTAAGTTATGTATGTCTTGTATTTTTTTAAGTAACCTATTGAATAACATACTAGCTTCTTTAATAGCATTCGTTTATTTTTACATATTTTTTTAATCTTAATTCTCATTAGAGATTAGGCTTATAAAAAATAATTAAGCCTAACCTTCTTAAATATCGTTGTTGTAAATAGACTAGGCAAATTTTGCGTGACTTGTGATAGTTTGTGATAGTTCCCGTAAAGATTTCGGGTCGAATCCAAATCGAGATCTGTAAGAACCATCTGATTACTTATTATTAATTTTTTATTAATTAATTCATTTTTATTAATTTATTATTATTATTATTATTATTATTATTATTATATATATTTATAAAATATAGTTTTAATATTGACTTATAAATAACCATTCTTTTTGCAGTATAAGCTACAATCAATAGTTTATTTATTTTTAAACAAATTTAATATTTTTTTTTAAATAATATTTTTGCTTTTGCTGTACCTTTATAACATATCTGTTTATCTCATATCCAAGCATGATTCAGTGAAAACATGAATTTTCAGAAAAAGGCTTATTACTTGATCCCAAAAATGCACGAGTTCCTTTTTAACGATTTTTCCTAATTGTAATATTTCTTAAATTTTTGATTTAAAAATGATCTTTCTCTTCCAGTTATCTAAATCATTATCTATAAATATTTCACAAATTGTGGCTTTATATCTTTCTAATTATTTTCTTTCAAATATTAATAGATATTTGGGCATTTTAGAATTATAAACCATTTTTAAATGCAAAGTTTCATTCAACATTTATTAGGTTATATCAAAACCAAGCATTTTAACATACATATTTAAAGCTGAGTTTCGAAAACTTCGATAATTTCATTGCTTTTGCTTCATAATTGCAATCTCAACTGCAATACATTTACCAATTTAAAGCTATTATTTCATGATAATTGCTCGTGAATTTGGAGAGTGGAACGGACATCGACTACAGCAAGTTAAAAAAAAAAAAAAACTGGAAAGACATGGCAATGTTCTACATTTACAGAGAGTGAAATTACAAGTGAATTCTCGCTTAAAGATATCAGTGTCTATTAGGAATATTAATACGGTGCTTATGGTTGATTGCCCTTGGCCTCCAGCTCAACTCGGTAACTCTTTTATTTTGTGGCAGCTCTCAATTAGACGTTGACTGCAAGCGAAGAAAGTTCTAGTCTGCTTCGGGGAAGACTGCTTGCTTTATGTGAGTCACAATTATTTCCTGAAACTTTATACTTAAAACATTCTCTGTCTGTGGTGATTAATCAAAAAAGACACGCTGTTCTTCAAAAAGATACTGTTTAGGGAAGAAAAAAAAAAAGAAGTTAAAATGGGCTGATAATATTTCTTAATGTTACGTATTTGATGTCAGTTTTTTTGTTATGTTCCTTAAATGAATGCAATTTAGGTTAAGATTGCATTTTGCCCCGGATCTGTTAGAATTTACAGAATTCTTTTAAAATGACGTACGATGATTTATAATTAAATACACTAGAAACAACCGAAAAATCACAATTAATATCACTAAAAGAAAAAAATAAATAAATACACTACATTTTTCTTTTATCTTAGTGAAATTAATTGTTATTTTTTGATTTTGAAAATTGTCTCTTAATCAGGGCCGTTCCTAGCTTTGGCGAGGCCCCGGGCAAATATAATTGGGTGCTCTTACTTGAGTTATTTTAATATAGAGAAATCGCATTCAGTATTATTATGCATCCTAGTTTTCTAGAAATCTTGCAATTTTTATTTTTTTATTTAAATTATTTTAAAATTGTGTCTAAAATGTTTAGGGTCCAATTGCATTCAGTTTTATGTTTTATTACTTTTTTTAAAAAAAAACCAACAAACAAACACAAACTTTGTTCTGTTCCAGATCAAGGACTTTTTTTCTACTGCTAATATACCTTGCAACGTATTGGCTATAGGAAGTATTGAATTCTTATTTCTTTGAAGTTGAACGAATGTTATTGTAATCTCAAAACATTGAACATTTAAACTGAAGATATTTCTCACGAAGATTTATCAGTAAACGCTGCCTACGTTTAGATTCAGCAAATTGATGCAAGCGTTCGCTTGAATTATTGAGCTGTGATTTGTACAGTAGATTGTATGTTTCTCGTTCTCGTCGTGATTTCCTTGGCCTCCTTGCTCACCTAACCTCTCTTGTTGAATTTTTCTTTTTACTTCAAAAATGACTGTTTAGCAGCCAGTTAAAAATGTTGTGAGTTAAAAACCACCAATTCAAAATGGTTGAATTCACCAGCAGTAAATTAAGAACCGTTGCATCTAAAATGGCGGATTTTCTTGTGCTTATTTTTTTATCTTGTCTTTATTTATTTATTTAGCAATTGAGAATTCTGATTTCACAAATTGTATTCTGAAATTACGCAACAATTTCAGAATTAAGTCGTTATGTATTTTACTTTATTATTATTAATTTTCATGTACTGAGCTCAACAAATATACAATCTGAAATAGTAATTCTTGTAAGTGTTGCTACTGAATTCACTAGAGTTGGAAACCCCAAGTTCAAAAACCTTCCTAATCTTCTTCCTGAAGCAGTGGATTAATCTAGAGCTGAAATGAGTTTGTGCGACCCTGGCAAAACACGATTAACTTGAGAGCTTTGCAATTGACTTCATAACCACTTCCCCTTATGAACAGTCGACAACACGTGACCTTTGCTTTGTCCTACCCCCAGATAAATTGCGTGGCTCCTTCTGCAAATGCTATCTTATGAACACAGTCCCTAATGTCTGCGCTTAATTCTTAATTTGCACAAATTCTGTACAATTAGATTGTCATTTTTTTTTTTTTTTTTGAAGATAAGTACATTTAACTAAACTTGTTTTCGAAAAGTTAACTAAAAGTCAAGCTTAAATTGTTCTCGTTATTAAAGTTATCTTCACTAAAGAACGTTTGCCATATAAGGAAATAGCCTTAACTCTTAATTTTGTCTGCAAAAACACGTGACAGAAGTTATTATCCTGGCAACGCACGTGCATAATTCCATTGTTGTGGACAGCTTCGACCAGGCAAATTCACTCGTGCGAATTGTTGCGCAATTCAGTTGTTGGCGGAAGCACGCACGCGCGCCCATATTTTTATAAATAATACAGTTACGCTTAATATATATAAAGATTCTCGATAAAATACGATATCGCATTATTTGTAGATTCATTCTCAAAGAGTTTAATAGTATTAAGTTTAATAATAGATGTCGCTGTGATACCTGGAACGATTAATCCATTACAGACTTAAACTGTAACAAAAACCGGAAACTACGACTCGTATTTTGACCATCCTCGAGATACGTGAAAGCTCTTTTAAAGATTTAACGTTTTAATTACGGTTTCCTTTATAAAGTAACAGTATTTCAGTTGTAAAATATTTCTCATAAGAATTTAACATTTAGTATTAATCATTAATTACTGTTTCTGGGAGATTAATTGCCGTGAGAAAATAACAGCACAAGGATGAAGACATAGCTACTGGCGTTACTTTGAGAATTAAATATTCAGCGGGAAATCTTTAACGAAAAAAGTTAATAGCAAAAATTTACGTGCATAATACATACATATAATAAGAAAAATAGCGTGTATAACATAAAACGCACACATTTAAAGGATTCACCCATAGTTATTTTTGAAAATTTTGTATCGGGAGCCCAAGACAGCATGTTTCGATGTTCATAAAAAATTTATGTTGTAAAAATATTTTAAAGTAAAAATAAATTAAAAGTGCGATTCATTTGCTTTCAGCAGTCTCCAATTTCTCTATTTATTTATTTAAAAATTGAGAATTCTATTATTATCTATTCATAAATTTTATTACTTATTATTTTTTCTTCCATCTTCTTTAAATACTGAAATTGACTTACAAAACGGGACATACAGTTTTGGTGGTAAAATTTGGATAGATGCCAACCCTAAATAAATCTTACACTCAAGCATTTCTAAGGTAAAGTATTTCATTCAGTGAAATGAATGCATTTCGTTGTTTCTTGATCATAATGTAACTGTAAGTTAGGCATCAGGTGCAAGATTTTCTGGGCATGGTGTCACGGATTCCTCTGTTAATGGCTTAATTTAATGAATGTCGCCATTGATACAGTTATTGAGAGACCACTTGCTTAAGGAAACATTGAAATTGTTAGTGATTTTTTGGTCCTGAGCTAATGGGCAATAGCTTATTTCCAAACCTTAATTAACTGTGATCCACACATTTTCAAATCACATCTTTGTATAAATTCGTTACTTGAATTTTATTATTTTATAAAAATTGTAAGTAAAGTTCAGTATTTTTTAAAATAATAAAGTAATATTCAGTATTTTATTGATCAACGTAAGGTTTTTGAAAATTTAAATTACTGTTCATGAAGCTGTTTAAGTGTAATACATTTTGATGAAGTAAGAGTACATAGAGATGGAGTTGATAGTGTTTTTTTAGATAATGATGGTAAAATCTAAAGGCACAGATCTAGGAACAGTCTTATAACACGGAAGAAAAATAATGACCGGTTTCTCTTTTGCTACTAGGCTTTGACAAAGCCTAGAAGCATAGACGAAACCGGTCGTTTTTTTAATATGTTTTTAATCTGTATAAAAGTTTTTAGCGTTTTAATCTTGTGTGTTGGCGTTTCTTCTGTGATATATTTTATTGCTCACGTTAAACTTAATTCTTCTAAAATTCATATAACTCAATTGTTGTGTTTTTGCTTAGTTTTTCCTCCATCTTGGCTTTATAGCAGTGTTTCTCGGTCTTTTTCTGCTTCGTGGCACATTTAGGTTTTTGAAAAAAATCTGGCAACCCACTAAACGTTGTTCCTAATATTCGATCCAGTATTAAACAATTGTGTTATTATTTCTTCTTTGAATTAAAAAATTATGTAATTATTGACTCTTTAATTTTCACCATTCCCGTTTGTATTACTTACAATTTACTTGTTCTTCTTATGTTAAATAAATAACGTTGTTGAAAATATTAATACCTATTTTACATTGTTTCTTACTTTCCTGTTTTAATAAAAATAGTTTGTTTTTTGTTGTTTGTTTTTTTTCTCGCGGCGCACCCTTTGAGAATTACTGCTCTAGAGTCACCTGTGTTATTGCTTCATATTCTTTTATATATATGTGTGTAACTCAACATTACTCTGCTCACAAACATCGTTGTAACTTTATAAAGATTTCCCACCCATTTCCCCACGTAGTTAAACTGACTAGTAACAATAACAACATTAAGCAGTTGTCGTAATTCAAGTCCTGCAAATCCCCCCCTCAGGTTCCTTAAGGGAAGAGCACAGTATTAGTTGTACATCCATTCTCATGCGAAATATACCGTCGTTAGTCTAGATGGACGGCTTTTGGCCTCGTGCCAAATCCTCTTGCTCCCAACCGAACATCCTCCACCCCCGTACGCACAAGTGAACTCTTGCTTCGATCCAATATCGCCTTCTCCTCCAACTTCTCTAAAATGTTGGTCAAAGGTTACTTCGTGAAGGTTCTTGCCTCCCCAGTATTAAGTGATTCGCAATCCGTTAGAAAATGATCTTTGGTTGTTTGCCATTACCTACATTTCCTTTAGTTAAAAGTGCTTTTGTTTGTTTTTCTTTTGGGTTTCTTTGTTTTTCCTTCTTTAAGTGTTTTCATTTTAATGAGGAAATTGATCCTTGGCATTTATTAAGAAACGAAAAGCTCCTGAAGGAACTGAACGATGTTTCTTTTAAATTGTTATTAGCAAACGTGTGATCACGTGATCTTGAATTCTTAGATAATTTTCTCACCACCCATGACCACGTCCGCTTTCCCCCAATACAGACCTCATGTTTGATCGCAAGTCACGTGACGTCCGGTTGAGCCACACAGATAAAAATGAAGATGTGAGCATCCTCAATACTACCTCAATTTGTCACCTTATTTGTGTTTTTGTAAATTATGGTTTCGGAGGAGATAGGGCCAGAAAAAAAAAAAAAACCAACAAAATAAATAGATTTTTTATAAATAGATTCTTTAAATTACTTTATTATTTTCACTTTTTTTTTAAGTAGTTAAAACAAACGAAACATTTATTTTCACATTATTATTACATCTATGGAATACAAACAATTCATATTTTCATTTTTCTGGAAAAAAAAATAATAATAAATAAATAAAAAATAAAATATCTATTAATTCCCATTTCTTATTTGACCAAATCGAATTTTAAGTGAACTAAACCACGCGCTAACTAATAGATTAGCTAAAGGAAGATGTATTGTGTAATATGTTTTATACAATAAACATGGATAGAAATCCATGATTGTGGTAATAATGCATTTCTAAGGTTTGGTTTTTTTTTTTTTTTGCGTTGATTTTTTTGACCCAATTGGAAAATATTTCAAATTTAGATTTTACATCGTCAGTAGTCCTTAAAAAGACATACCAAGTTTCAAGAAGACCCTTTCAGTAATTAAAGGTTTATTCTCCCAGAAAGTAAAAATATAAATGTCTAATAAAAGTAAATGATTGAATTTACGATTGTTTTACGATTGAATTTGAGCTGAAGAATAATGAAATCGGTATCTCTTTTGAGATGCCTATTAAATCTGAAATACATTTTAAAATTTTTACACGTATTCTTAGATTTAAAAGAGTCGCTTAAAAGTCCAACACACTAGCATGGAAATAAACCTAAATTAAAAATGTAAGTAAAAAAAAAACATCAGACGCCGTTTCGTCCCTTTCTATAAGACATTATCAGTGGAAATCCATTGAAAATGTCCTGTAGAAAGGGATGAAACGGCGTCTGGTGTTTTTTAAATTACCGTATATGCTCCAATAGAGGCCCCCGGCGTTTATTTGCAAAACTAGCCTCAGCTCCCGGTGCTTAATAGAGACCGGCTGCTATTAGAGGCCGGCCATTATTAACAAAAACCTTCAGAACGCAATATTTTTACACACAAATACCAGCTAATATTACAAATATTATTTGAATTTCACATGCTACATAAGACTGTTAAAGATAAATGGCAATGTCTTTCTGTACCTTTCGCTGCTATTCGTCGTCGAATCCGCAATGACGGGCGGCCGCCTCGCCGGAAGTTTCTTTCGCGTATTCCACCGCGCGAATCTTAAAGGCAGTGTCAAACGACCGTTTCGGCGGCATTCTGTAACGCAATGTACCGTAACTATAAAGATACGGACGCTTACACTAGTACCGGTAGGCAAATATCAAAGACCCGGCTACTATTAGAGACCGGTTACTATTTGGCCGTATCCCCTCTGCAGCCCGGCGCTTATTAGAGACCGGCGACAATAAGAGCCTCGGCGTTTATTGGAGCATATACGGTACATTTTTAATTTAAGTTTATTTTTATGCTATGTGTTGGCCTTTTAAGAGACTTTTTTAAATCTGGAATACATTGAAAAGGGTACCTGTGTTTCTTATTTGGGTAAGCGGGAAAGAAGGGACAGATTATCCATCTGTACTTCATCTCGTTCGGCTGATGATGTTTTAATTATTATTAGTTTATTTTAATATCCAGCAAATAAATTAATGCAAAGGAATTAGTTAAGAATAGGGATCCCGCCTTTTGAGACTGATAATTTAAATTTAGTTTTATTTACTTATTTATTTATTTATTTACTTATTATTTAATTGAACTTCATAGAAAGAAACTTGTATTTCCAGTGAAAGCAATCTCGAGGCGGATGAGTTTTCTCTGACGTCCGTGTTTCATTCCTGTATAAACATGTGAGCTTTAGCGTTCCGAGAGAAAATATTTATCTTTCGCCGTTTTTTTCCCCGAAGGCAACCTTTGATGAACGAGTGACGGGATTTCTGATCCCCGAAATCCTTCTAGGGATTTCTGCGGGAATTCGTCACGTGCCTCAATCTCAACCTCTGCACCTCCATCAGGGCACCTGGGCGCATTCTTTTTAACTTGGCCAATACGTTCTCTTTCATGTCACAAGTGAAAATAATAAAAAAGAAAGATTGAAATCCGATGCAGTATTTTTCCTTCCAATTAAAGTGTCTCTTCTTCAGTGGGCGTTATTAGAATAAAGATCCTCAAGAAATGCAGTTCGCATTCTATAATAAATCCGACATTATAGTTAAGTCTTGTATTCTTCTACAGAAATTTGATCAAACTTTACGAATAATAATGAAATAATTGTAAGAATAAATGCAGGATCTCTAAAAAGTAAACACGAAAAATAAAAAAAGAACTACTATCAATGGGTGAAATTCATGTGCCAGCTATGGATGCCGAATACAAATGGAATATTTTTTTAGTGCATTAAAAAAAAATAACAAGAGGTTATTAAAAGTACTTAAAGACTATTATCCTTAAAATGTTATCCTTAAAATTTTTTTCCTTTTCTTTTATTGAAGTCGTGAATAACCATAAATCTTTACATTTACTTTTAAATTACAATGTAATTCAGACAATACCAATTTTCTATTTTCTGAGGAAAATTAATTCAGTCCGAATTATTAACTGAGTCGTTTAAGCTGAAGTCTTAAATATAGCAATGCTTGCAGGAATTAGTGGATTAACTACAATCCACATTATAATTTTTTGTAAAGTTATTATAAAAAAAAAATAATAATTATAAAAGTTATTAAAAAAATTTATTTTAAAATTATAAAAGTTATTATAAAATTTTATTATAAATTTATAAAAATTATTATAAAATTTTATTGTAAATTTATAAAAATGAATATAAAATTTTGTTAGAAATGTGTAAAAGGATCAGCTTTAATTGTTTAGGTTCTAAGGTCTTTCTTTGGAAACTTTTTATCATCTTCGCGCGCTGATTTCTATACAAGGATCCATATAGAAAAAAATCAAATATAAATTAGATCGTCTTTTGTGCTAGATAGGCTATGTATGCCAAAGAAGATTATGCACTGGTTCGTAAGTTATTGGATGTACACACACAGATTGACTTGAGTTGGTGAGTTGTATTTTATTATTAAAGAGGCTTCAATAGCATTACTACAAGTTTATGTTGTGAAGCAACCAAATCGCCAGAAGACAATTATGGTCGAATTTCTTGTAGATGTTGGAGAAGAATCCAATAATCGAGGAGAGAAGGAATTGCTGCTGCAAACATCGGTTCCAACCACGAATGGTGTTCCTTCGTCTTCAAACTAATCGTAGAACGAATTTTCTAACACAATGTTGAAATGGAACAAGCAACTCGTCGCCATTTGGTTTGGAAGATTGGTTAGTATTACAGGATTCTGTCGTTAAATCGGAGGAAGAAGCGATGTTTCGTATTTACCATAAGTATTGAAAATCATTCCACAGTGACATCTACTGCTGGAATTTAGATGTTGTTTACAAAGATAAAAACAACTTTAAAATCTAGCAGCCGGATTTGGAAACGACGAAAATCTCAAAGCGGGAACATGAACAGACTTGGTGATTCATATTCGGAATATCAGAAGGAACCAGTAGAAAGTGAACCAGTAATATATAAGAGTTATTTGGAGGGATAATCAGGAAAGTCTATTCGGTCAGTGTATAATTGAAGATTACAAGATGCAGAATGATTTAACTGATACATTTATATTGGAATACCTCTAATTTATCCATATTGTGATTATGGATAAATAAGTACATTATGTATTTACGTACTGCCTTTTAGAAAGGCAGAGCCACCACTGCCGGACGATTTTACTCCGCAGAGGAGTGATACGCTGAAATGGGTACTTTCCTAAGAAATTCTTGCAATAGTATTTATTCTTTTCTTTTCCATAATTCTTTCCCGAAAAGCGCAAATAGAACGCAGCTACTAGTAAACTAACATTATAAAAAGTAAACATCCCATCTTTGTTTCTCCTTGCCCCTATTTTGAAGAAATCGAAGGAAACCTGATGCATGCGCAAAAGCGTTGAAGGCTCTCGTAAACAAAACCGAACAGTACACGAAGCGCTGGAAGATAATAAAAGCATTTAAATGAGATCATGTTAACAATATCAACTATTTGAATAATAAATGGTGTATCATTCATTGGTTGTTTTTAGTCAGCGTTCTTAGGAAAATGAGGCTTATCAAATCACCCAGTCTGTGCGTGTGTTTGTATGTGGGTTGTTTTTTGCTCCCTGTCCTCTATTGACTTTTGAACTACTGGATGGAACTTCTTGCAGCGTGGTAGGCATATTTAGGTGGTGAATCTAACTTTTAAATTGTGCTTGAAATCTTTTCCGACGGGAACCTCAACGAAAAAAACCATTGGAACCTAAACGTCGATGTCTTAAGCATATATATGTTAACTAATTCATTAATTTGCGCATGGTTTGATAAGGTTGAGAGCAATTTTAAATAAAGAATGCAGATTTTAGTTTGTTTTTTTTTCAGAAAAAAAAAATTATTCAGCGGATATTAGAATTTGAAAATAAATGTAAATTTTTTCGATTGTGTCGTTTCCCACAACACAGAAGTTGTGGGAAAAAGAAAAAAGAAAAAAAAACAAAAATTTTTTGACCAAATTTCAAAGAATAACATGTTATGAAAGTAAGCTTTAAATTCTTTTAGAACTTCTTACTATTTTTTTTTTTGTAGAAATTTTTAAACTGGCAATGGCTAAATTGTTATTTTATCTTGAACTAAAAAAAAATGCGGAGATTCGTGATGAGACAAGAAAAATTTCTGATCTTGCTTTTAAAGGACGAATGCCACCCAGCTAAACTAGCAGCCAGGGTCTGTGTTTTCTCGGCCCATAACCACATCTTCCGAAATAAGTATATTCCGAGGCCCATTTTCTGCTTTGACGATAGAAATTTGATAAAGAGTAAACCAGGAGGCACTCAATACAATTAAGAGCGTAATCACGAATTGGACCAATAAATCTCCTCGTAAGTGGATAATCTGATAATCGAGTTTTTTTGCACTTGTCTTCTCCGAACGCCTGCCGCAAAATTTCTTTTGTTTCAGGCAGGAGCAGTGCAATTGATTTTTTTTTTCCACCCAACTTTTTCCTTTCCTTCCAATCTTTTTGTTTCGTACTTTTTCTTTGATTGTGTTGTTCTGTCCTATTGCTTTCCCCAATCCACTTTCCCTGGACTTCGTTAGTAAATTTTTCATTAGCTTCATTTTACCTTTTTCCACTCACGCTGCTGCTCCTCCTCCATTGGCCTCCTGCCGCAAATGCTTCCAGGAAATAACGGACATTAATATGAGCAACAGAAACGATACGACAGAAGGTCAGAGACCCGGGAAAACATCCTAATTGCAAAAGTTTGTATGGTTTGCTCTGTAAGACAGCCTTCAGTAAAGATGATACATTTAAATATTAATTTTAACATTAGGAAATGAATTAGGGAATGTTTTCTAACATTTGTTTATTTGTTGATTGAACGTGTTTCTTCTATGTTTAGTCTGTTCGTAAGCGCATCACGCCTAAACGGATGGGCCGATTTCTTTAAAATTTGGTAAAATGGTTATTGATGGTCGTACTTAAAACTGAGCATCGCTTTTTTATTTATTTTTTATTTCTACCCTTATCTCTTAAAAAAGAGTCCACGCTAAAATCACTAGACTAATTTCCTTACAATTTAGTCGGATGCTTATTTACGATCCTTTTTGTAAGCATAAACACTACTTCAAAAATTCATATATACTTTACAGATAAAATATTCCGACTACAATATATAATCTTCACAATATTTAATGCGAAAAGACTTCTTCAGGTGTCAATGTCAGGACAGGAAATTTCTCCTGTTTTTTTTCTCCAATTTTTCGTTAGGATTACAAAACGAATAACCAATAATACTAATGGAAAATTAGAGGAAGAGGATGAATTTCCTTTCTCCTCACACTGACACCTGGAGAAGTCTTTTTGCAAAGAAAGACGAAATATTGTGACGATTGTATTGTAATTAGCCGTTTAAGCCGTTTATATTGTATATGTTCTGCCATGCAGGCTTGCAAGCCGGCTTGGCCGAGCGGTCCAGACGGCGGGCTGCCGTGTGTGGCCAGTGTGCCGGTACCTGGGTCCGAATCCCGGTCCGAATCATGGCTGTTTCTTTCTTCTTCTGTGTTTCGTCTGTCTCCCCCTGGGACTTACTCTCTCAGGTGTATCCTCGACGGGAAGTGAATTCTCGTCTCTGATTTCCTGGCCTTGTCCTGACGTTGTCAGGGGCGGGCTAGAGCATGGTCCAATGGGGCCCATTCGCGAATAGTAGTAGTAGTATATTACATCTTTTCTTATCCTTACGAATGTGTGTGATTAAAACTTTATTTATCTACACAGATGTACTGTATTTATTTTTTATTTTTACTTTTTTCAGAAAATAAAACAAAAATAGTGTTTTTATTCACATTAGGATTTGGTAAGAAATATGGTTTTCCGTTTTTATCGTTTTCACGGATTTCAAAAAAAAAGAAAATAAAAAATTAAGAAATGCAGTTTTAAGGAAAGTAGGTTTTAAATTCTTTCGAACTTCTTGTTTTGCGTTCATTGTCATTATATGGACAGCGAAGAGAACAAGTGTTGAGCCTTTGTAAATAAAATTTTTAATTATCCAATTCGTTACTCCACTTGAACATTTGTATTTCTGTGTTTGTCCATTTATCTGTTTTATCTACATCACCCTAAAACTGCTGGACATATTTCCATGAAATTTCGTATGAGGTTTACTTTTGGGCCAACCTAAAACATGGGCCCATTTGTTTTGGTCTCCATATCTCCCTACCCTCAAAACTGACTCTCGAAATCTGTCGCCTAAACGGCTAGACGCATTTCTTTAAAATGTGATACGATGCTTGTTTACGATCCAAGTTAAAACCTGAGCACGATTAATTTGGTCTCTAACCTTCCTACAGAGGTCAGGTACAACTCGTCGCTGCCGAATCGCCGCGAAGCCCGACTCGCTGCGGTCTGACTCGCCGCCAAATATTGTAATTCTACAAACTCCAATTAGGACTTTATTTACCTTCACGGGAATAAATTTGTTATTATGACAAATGCAACTGATAAGCATAGTAGTACACTTTATTTGATTATTTAAACAAGATAATTAACAGATTAACATTTTTTCGAAATTAACAAAAAAAAAAAAACTATATATTAAGATAAATTTTGGATTTATCAAGAATATTTGCGGAGTGTTTAAAATGTACTTAGATAATTAACAGTATTCTAAATCCGTTGTTAGAAAATTTAAGAAATTGGTACCACTATTGTTTGTTCGTTTTTTAAAAAAAGATAAAAAAAAAAATAGGCAGTTAAATTTCAGAACAAGGTAATACTGAATTTTTATCAAGACACAGGTAAGATAATTTTTTTAATTATTCAATATAAACATCCTGGAGGGTGTCAATCATGGTACTGGTTACTAACAACGGCCATTTTATTATTCACTGTTTTTAAATTGCAAACCTTCGTGGCCAGTCGACCCGTGGCGAGTTTTCCTACTCCCCCCTATAGCCCTCGAAAGCGCCCTCCGAGGAGCTTGTATGTCCAGTCACCACTGCGCAATGGAAAGCCTAGCGTTTCCACTGGTACATACTTTTAAGTTTGTTACGTCCTTAATAAAGATTCATTTGACTTGTAGCCAAATGCAAGCATCGTCATAGTTAACCTGAACCAAGAGCATCAGATATCCATAGAACACAAGGCATTCTTTATGAGGCAACGGGTTGAAAGACGAAACATTCAGTGCAGCCTTTGTGCTTCACAGAATCCATTTCACTTAACAGTTCTTTCACAAAGGCTTAATTAATCGGCGTTAGAATATTTGCGGAGTTTTTAATTAGCGTCAGTCATCAAAGATCATTTACATTTAATGAAGGCGCTTCAAAACAATTAACTCACATGATGAAATGTTTACTTTAAGAAATATTTATTGAAATTGGGGGGAAAAAAAAATTGCAATTCTCGGGAAAATGATTTTCAGGTTATGGGTCATGGAATACGTGTCCTAAATACAGAAAAGGTTCGAGATATTCATTAGAATAAAGAAAAAAAATAAGATTTACTAAAAATAAAAAAAAACTCAGTTTCTGGAAGTTTTATCACTTTAATACGATTGTAATTGTTCGAAATGTTTAATGTGTGTTACATGCAAACATGTTAAAAATTATTCAGATAAAAATACGCTAATCTTAAAAACGTAGAATTTAAAAAAACATACCTGGTACATTATAAAACTGGAAAGCTTTTCGGGACCCTCTACAAGATCTTAGATTGATAAAGAATCTCGCAGAGGGTTCCGAAAGCTTTACAGTTTTGTAATGTGTTTTTGAAATTCTACTTTTTTTTAAGAATGAGTTTTTATCTGAATAAATTATATCTGGGCAAAACTCCGAACGGCGGTCCCAAATTATGAAAACCTCCGAACGGCGGTCCCAAATTATATAAACCTTTTTAATGACAGGTAACAGTATGACTATGAAGGATAAGACATAGCCAGAGTTATTACAAATCAAATTATATAGTTTTCGCTCAACATATTTAAGTATCGTCCGAATAGGCCTATGTGCGACTTACGACTAAAGCGTTATTACTCTTGATGCTTGAGGACTACCAGCCATGGCACGTTTAAAGTGATTTTTAAGCAACAATACACAATGTTTCATTAATAACAACAATAATAATGTCATTACACTTCACACAATGTTTCATTAATAATAACGTTGGGACCGCGTTCGGAGGTTTTCATAATTTGGGACCGCCATCATAATTTGGGACCGCCGTTCGGAGTTTTGCCAATATCTGTTGTAATTGTTTATGTATATAACATAAATATAATGATAAGTTGCTTGATAGTTTCAGTGTGGGTGGTGCAGGCATACCTCGCCTTAAGTCTGTAATTCCTTCCAAGACTAGCGACTTAAATAGAATAAACCCCATAGACGTCCTGTAAACCCCTATAAATAACCCCATAACGTCCCTAATAACATTGGGGCATAGGAATAAGTCGATACAAACGTAGAAATATATTTTGATTTGGACTAAAATCCGTGCCTTATCACGAACGATCGTCGAGACCGTTGTCCGATTCAACCTTTTCACCGTTTTATCATAGCCAGCTTATCTTCTAACTATATAGCACGACGCTTAGAAGGAGCAGCAATAGAACTATCACTAGTAACTTTCTTCGGAGCCATGGGTACAAATAAAACCACAAATTCAACACAAACGAGACGCTGGAGAAAATACAAGCACAGATTTGAATAAGCTGACAAGAACTATAACGCCGCCACGTGGCGAACGCTGGAACTTTAGGAACCGAACGTCTTGTAAATTAATAAATGGACTGTACACAATATTCAATTTTACATATTTAACATTTATATTAATGTGATTTTGCTCTTTTTTACTAGTTTTAGGTGATTTTTATTTTAATTTTTATGGGATTTTAATATATTCGCCGACTGGCATAACTTAACGTTAGTCGACTTTTATTTTTCCTGTTATTAATATTAACAAAAAAAAAAAAAAAACGAAATAGAGTTGAAAACGAAATCAAAATAACTCTCGTATTTGTATTCTTGTAATGGTCAAAGCGTTCGAATTGAAAGTTGCTATCGATATTGAATTCATTTTGAATAAGATTTAGGCTTCCAAAAACACTTACTGGTTTCTGCAGTGGGAACTACTTTAACCAAATTGCACCAAATTATATTAGGGTTTTAATTAATTTACTTTATAAATTAACTTATTCTTTCGAAAGTTTGTGTCACATAAATTCTCCCTTGGCAATGAAATATATTTTTTTTCCTCTAAGATTTGATGAGTGTTTATTTGTATTTAATACAGTAGAACCTCATTATAACGGACCCTATTATAACGGACGTCGCTTATAACGGACAGTTTTAAAAAAATATAATAATAATAAAGGATGCTAATTTTTATCTGACGAGTTTTACACTTCCAAGCAAGGATTAAACATCGATCGAACAAACCCAGCAGAAAATAAATTATTTTTTCAAACCAATGAATGTAAGCAATCAACACGAACCAGAACCTTCTTGTTCTAAAGATTAATGCAGTGTACACGTACACATCTTTTTCAATTCAACCTATTGCTGAATGCTGTTTTTTATTTGATATATAATAAACACTTTTTATAGCTAACTATTGTAAGCTTACTTTCATTGATGCACATCCTGCTGCATTACACCCCTATAAGAATTATTTATTACAAACCGGACTTTCATTAAAACGGACAACCTTCAGCCCCTATTAGTCCGTTATAATGAGGTTCTACTGTATATTTATCGTTCCTTATAGTTTTCTTACTAACGTTATTGAGAATAATGCAATTGATCGAAAAGGTTGAATATTTTTATTCTTTGTCTGTGTGAATGCGGATCATTCTAAAAAGGCTGGAGCCGGTTCAATTCTCGACGATGGTCGGGTATTGTTCCACGATTATTTCTCCAGACAGACTATAATGTTCACCCAGCCCTCTGTCAAATGGGAAGCGGGTTTCTTAATCGACGGGCGGTCGATTAAGGTTAACGGCGGGCGGGTTAGTTCTGTTGGTCGAGAATCGTTGGGAGCCTAAATCTCCCCGTACATCAAAGGACTGCAGAGCCTGTAAAGGAACACCCTTACCTTATTTAGGATCAAATGTAAAAGAGGATGAAGGTTTACTTTGGTATCTGTTTTCCCACAAAGCCATTTCTCATTTCTTTTTATCTGAAACTAAAGTTGTTTACATAGTGTTTTGTCGTCAACCCATTTCTCTCCCGAAACCCTTCACTAAAACGGCAGCTCCAATTTCCTTAAAATTCGATACAGATATCTTTTACGATCCAATTTGAAACAGGATCACCATTATTCTATCTCCAACCTCAAAAATTAACTTACGATAGATCCTTGAGCGTATAAATAGTTTTGAATGTAAGCAATATTTTAATCAATGAAATAATTACGGACCTGATAGAAGAGTTTTGGAAAGCATTCGACTTTAATATTTAATGAAGCCTTACTTTATTGACAAACAACTTCATTGGAAACGAAAAAATGTATATTTCGCATTCGTACTCAATAATCTCTTTAGATGATAAATTACATGTAAAGGTCGTAACAACATTTCTTAAGAAGCTGCCATTTACCACTATTTCTTCTTGTGGCGATTCTTGTGACAGTTCAATAATTCTCTCTTACCAAACAAGGGAGTCCGATTTGTTGGGGGACCATTGACACTAATCCTTTGAGAGAATTGTCTTCTCACTACAAATGGACAAAGCATTTGTCGTTGCAGAAGCAATTAGGGAACTTTGGACGTTTGTTCAGTGCTACAGAGGACAGGTGTTAAGACAAGGATTAGATAAAGAACTCTCTACAAATTGATCACAAAGAAACAATTACGCGAAAAATAGTAAGGAACAGGTTTAGCCTCTTCAGTACTGTGATAGAAGTTGACTTTTCATTAGTTTCAAATAGAAAAAGAAGCATTTATTTAAAATAAGAAGAAGGATCAGGGGTTGCCCGATACGTAGGAGACAAAGAAACAACAAATAATCAGGCTATATTTTATTTACTTTATTTTTAATGATAGCCACCGCTGATAGTCGAAACCGAAATAAATAATTTAAATTTTCATTGATCTAAATGTATTGTAGTGTTTATCAATCGATTTTTGATCTGGTAAATACGGTCGAATCGGAACCAAACTCGGCTACAACATATCATAGATTATAATTAATAATGCTGCCAAATTTGATTCTGATAGCTCAAACCGATCCTGAATTAATAGCGAACAGAGAAATAAACAAACTGCCATACAGAGATTTCATCAATTTTCTTTTTTGAATTTTAACAAGACCTGTCTTTCTTTCGTGGACCGCATACATACAACGGCTTGCTATTTTTCTTAATGCCACTTAATGCTTAAAGGTGATAGAGCTTAAGCTAAGCC
Organism: Thereuonema tuberculata; assembly: GCA_023159025.1. Taxonomy (NCBI): domain Eukaryota; kingdom Metazoa; phylum Arthropoda; class Chilopoda; order Scutigeromorpha; family Scutigeridae; genus Thereuonema; species Thereuonema tuberculata. Next base: position 30,018,518 of record JAFIDM010002131.1, read on the forward strand.
AGGAACATGCTATCAAATCATGGAAAAGTCTAAAAAGGAAAAGAAACGCACACAGAAGAAAGAAAGAAACAACAAAGCCAAACCAGATTTGAACCAGGTTCAGGCGTAATAATTTCTTTAACTTTCTAACAAGATAAATTAATAGCTCAGCATCTATTTTTATCTAATGAGTAGATATTCATAAGAATGAAGTTGGTAAATGGATTAAAGCTATCAGTTTAAGGTATTTTTTTTTTTTTTTTTTTTGAGAATAATGTTTTGATCTTAGAAAATCGATGTCTAAAATTTATTAGAAGATATAATTTCCATAAAATAAATAAAAAAAGCCAATACACAAGTTTCAAAACATTAAAAATTTTAAAAATTTTAAAAATTCAGACGTTTTATTCTGTGGATTAAAAAGTCCCGTGGCAGAGGATGAAATGTCTAAATTTTTTTAAAAAAAAATTACGTTTTTAAACTTGTGTGTTGGCCTTTTTATTTTTTTTAAGAAATTTTTTTAAGTTACAATTTCCTTTATATCCAATTAGCACTTAGTTTTGAATTTCAATCATGAATTTAACTAGTAATTTAACCAGTTGTTAAATTTTTATCTTAAACTGCAAGAAATGGGTAAAAACATTCGAATCCAATTGGGAAAGAATGCAGAGGTTTCATTTAGTCATTTTAAAAAGAATTCTAGACATGCTGTTGTGTTTTTTTTCTTCTGCTCCAGCGATTATGTAAACGATAACATCCCGTTATTCGATGCTTAAAGTAGCTCATAAATAATCGTTATCCCAGAAGAGGGCAGTGTTCGACGTCTGAATTCTTTTTTTTTTCTTTTTTTTATTAGGACTTTTTTTTTTTTTTTTAATTCTGATCTCTCCCACTTGGTTGAATGACATTCCACCCCTGGCACGCGGCCACCAAGGGTCTCCTTGTTTTGGCTTCTCGTGAGACGCAGGCGGTCGCAGGGCGGAGGATGGCGGCAGCCCTGGTGTGTGAGGTTTCGATGAGGCCTGCATCTCAATGAAGAGCACGTGCTTCTTTCTGCCAACGAATGCCAGGATTACAGGCACCAAATGGAGGCCGTGGTCCCTCGTAAGTAGACTGATGTCTCGCAGTGATCATTTAGTTACCGTACACAGAAAAATAGTAAGGAGAAAATAAGTTAGGTTTACAGCATCTTCTGTTTCGACAACCTTCTTTGTTTTGGTTCTTAACACAAAGGTATTAAGAACGTTCGCGCGCCAACGATAATATTCTTGTTAGCTTAATGTCCTTGGAGAATGAGGTTCATCAAATCAGTCTGTGTCCCAACAACTTGTGAACCGAAAAATTGAATTTTGAACGAATTCTCAGCGTTACTCCATCTTATTAATCCCCTTAATGTGTGCGCGAGCTTTAACACGATTAAGATTAGTTTAATTCAGATAAAATCATAAATAATGCGGACAAATTGGAAAAAAAAAGTCCTTACTGTTTATATTCAGCACGTATTGTAATTAAAACTGCTGAAGGATTTTGATTTCGATTATTTTTACGATTTAAAAAAAATAAAGCCCGCAACATTTTAATAGTAAATGTTCAGTTCTTTCAGGATCGTTTTTTTTTTTTTTAATTTTTTTTTTATGAATGTTTAAGAATATCTTGGAATGGGAATGTTATTCTAACGACAGACAGGAAGATTTAATGTAATAAAACTTACAAAAAAAACAAAAACATAACAAAAAAAACTTATGTAATTATTTACTGTAAATTGTAAATACGTCTAAAATTGTAACTTTTTTCCTTTCTTTTTTTTAATGCTAAAATATAATCGTAATAGCTATATAGCTAATCTTCAATAAGTATTTCTAATTCGAACTGTAAGATTTAAAAATCTTTTAATCGTCGTTCAAATATGTATCGATAAATAAATTTCAAATTCCTTTTTATTAATGAATTAAAATTAATAATTGAAATCTCCATTACGGAAAAAATGGAAAAAAATATTCATTGTTTTTTTTTTCGTTCTTTCTCTCGTTGCTAATTTTATTTTATTAAAAATTCCTAATTTGTACAAACTGAAATCTGGATAACAAGAGTTTGTTTGGATGCTATTAAGTATTTTTAAAGCATTTATAAAAAATAAAAAAAAACTATAAAACTTCAGTAGGGTTTTTTTTTTTTTTTTTTTTGTAGGAATCTTTTTGTTCTTCATCGGAAACAGTTAATGTGATGGAAATTAGGAAGTGAAATCATTGACAGTGATGATAAAAATAAATTTAATTGATTGAGCATGCCCAGTCTTATTACTCGACTCGAACTTTCTTTATTTTTTATTCCTTAGTTTGTCTGCCTGTCACGACACTTATTTATGGTTCAACGAAAACATGAACACTTTTATTCTGGTTTCCATTTCCCTTTTCCCATAAAATAGACTCCTCCACCCAATCTTTGCTCAATTCCTACTACGCGATAGATATCTCAGCGTATTCTTGATCATTAATACTTTATGCTCAAAGGATAGTTGATAATAGAGACATCTAGCGGGACCTGTGTGTTCTTCTGCTGTTTTACCTTTACATGTATAGAGGGTAAAGTGAGTAGTTTTTATCTGTATCTAAGTTTTGTAGCTTGCACACCCTTCATCGATATCGGTCACTAGGGATCTACTAAAGGCGTATCATTAATCGGATACGTTTAATTTGATGATCAGTTTTTGAAACTCTCGATACGCTCCTGTTTGGAAAGACCAGGAGGGTGGCTGTTTCTGAATGTAGACCTAATTTGGCCACCTAATTTTAGCGGTAAATTGAACTGACCATCTGATCCGTTACTTTGAGAACGATTTCTTTCAAGGGACGGCCCTTATTGGTATGAAAATAGGTCCTTGCATCAAGTGCCGCATCTTTTGGAGCGTCGCGCTACATAAATAAAAATTAATAAAAATAAAAAAGAAAAGTTCGAGAAAAATATTTTAATTTTTGCATTTTTGTCAAAGTAGAGACAATTAAAAGGAAGAAATTGAGAAAAAAATGATTTTAAAAAATTAAGAATCACAACATACACTAATAAAGGCCCGCAAAGTAAACTTGCCCGGGTCTTCTCAAACGACAGGGACGGCCCTTGCGTAAATAGTATTATTTCTTCACATTCTTAAACGAATGAATTAAATTTATTTTGTATTGTCTGTCTGTAGTTTGTCTAAATCGTTTCCACTGCGAAGTACATGTTTATTGTTTACAAGTTCAGATATTCTCTATTGTTTTGTTAATATTTTATCTGAATATCAACTGTGTCCTTTCGATTGAGTCCTTCTCCTTCAATGGCGTCAATTTCTTCGTAGCGGAAGTAGCGATTTACGATGAGCAATTAGCGAAAACTAGCTTCAATTAATTCCGCCATTTGGACGGCGAAACTAAGAAGATTCTGGCGACTCTTTAGGCACTGTTGGGCGGCGGCATCACGATGCTGTACAAAGTGGAGGTGCTGTTCGCGGTATGGAAGACCAAATACAATCCCGTAAGTACTGGAAGGGATGCCTCTGCCATCAAGTGGGAGGCATTAGGTGCTCAGGGCTAAGCAATTAGAGAAAGGGTTTGTCTTTTGCAGTGGGATTGTAATGTAGTTAAACCTGATTGAATTTCCCTTCAATTTTGGCTTTGGAAGTATCTCGAAGCAATAGTAGAATAAGTGGTGTAATTGAATACAGGACTGGTTTCTTATTTTTAGCTTAGGCTTATCAACTCAATTGATTGTGTGTGTGTGTGTGTGTTCTTCCTTAATTATTCTTGAGCCACTGGATGGATCTTCTTGAAACTTAGTATGTATATTGATGATACGGGGAATATCTAACTTTTGTATTTAACATTTCTTCCGAATGGGTCCTTGGCGAGAAATTAGCAGTAGAGGGCGACAAGAAATTCCAGAGGAATCCAGACAATGGATTTTTATCATAACTTTGATAGAATATACAGGGTGATTCACGAAGATATGCAGAAACTTCGGGAGGTTACTTTTTACGTAAAAGTAAAGAAAACAAGTTACATAACCATAGGTCCGGAAATGCTTCGGTATCGAGTTACGGTTAATGAAAGATTTCGCCCATAATATAGTACCCTGGGTGAAATGATGACTTGCTGGAAGTTTGGGAAGGTAAATTAAGGGGCGAAATCAGTAGTTTCTTATGGTTGTTGACCTGAAAAATCGAATAAAACATGTCACAGAACTGTATCTCCCAGTGGTTTGAAGCTTATCCCACGTGGATCCTACAAAAAAGTTGGCAACACAATAACAGCTGTTCAACAATAATGTGAATTGCATTGTTTTGATTTATTGTGAGAGCTAACAACTGAGGTGTAGTCCATGTGCGTATTGTTGTACTATATTACGGGCGAAATCTTTCGCTAGCCATAACTCGATACCGAAGCATTTCCGGATCTATGTTTGTATAATTTTGTTTCTTTGCTTTTACATGTAGAATGAGCACCCGAAGTTTCTGCATATCTTCGTGAATCACCCTGTATATAAATCCACTTAGTAATCTTCTTAATGTCTGTTCGAGCTATAATAAGATTAAAATTAATTGAATTCTGACTTTTTTAAGTAGGTAATGCTGATTTGATTAATTTATTACAGGAACTGCCAAAATCTCTAAGGACTTGCAGTCAGATGTATTATAATTTTTATATATTAAAAAAACAAATTTGTTTATGTTATTTTCGAGACCTTAAAAAAAAAGAAGAAAGAAAAAGCAAGATTTTAAGGAATCTTGGCTTCAAGTTCTCTCAGTACTTCTTGTTCTGTTACTGGTGTATATATATAGGGTCGTTTAAAGTATTCCCATGTTTATCTTAGGCGACATAGTAAGGGCTAAAAATCCAGACTTTTAAACTGATAAGTCAAAGTATTGTAATGTTATAATATAAGTGGCTCAGAATTATAAGTAGTCCACCAGAACCAAACAAGACCTTGATGAACTGCACATAGTTTCCAAAAAGGAGTTTTTATGTATAACATAACAATTACGTAAAATAACTCGTTAGCCTTAAAATATAAAGTACCTACTACAGGCCTAAGCAGGCCTTTGGGATCGCAGGAGATAAAGCTCTCAGCGTATCTTGACCAAGAGGCTAAGTTGATGTCTGGTGGTCAGCCCGACGCCTGCCCGCCTTTAACTCCCAGGAAAGAAATCCGGTACCCGTTTTAGAGAGGAATGGATAAACCATAGGTCACATCTGAAGAGAATCCAGCGTGGAAAAATTCCCTGGGATTGGACATGGCTCCTTCATTTGGTTATCCTACCGACAGCTATAGTATATAGGACATTAATACTTATCCTTACTTCTTTTAACTGATAAATAGTTATCTGTTCCCTACCGTACCCATTCCTTTGAGTAGTTTACAGATGTCACGTGATGTGTTTACTTCAAGAAAGGAAGCTGCCTTATGTTATATCTTTTTGAAGAGCTAGACATTTTGTTTTCATTGAGGCTGCTCTGTTTAGAAAATAGCTTAATTTTGGTTAATTCTTTATAATATTAAAATTTTAAAATAAAATAATTGCTTATTTTATTCATTCTCAGCCTAATGTTGAGGCTCAGAAAATCGACCAATCTATGTGTTTTCCTTATACATAAATTTTGATCCACTCGATGAATCTGTTTGTAACTTGACATGCCTATTTAAGGGCAAGACATGATCTGATTTTTTTATATTTTAAAACTTTTCCTTTGTGAGTCCTTGTCGAGAAATTAGCGAACGAAGGTGACAGAAAGCCATTACATTTCCATAAATATCTAAAAATGGATATTAATCATTTTATCAATTTGCGCGTGTTTTGATTAAAATTAATCGGATTGAGGCAGTTTAATTTAATTATGCATATTTTTTTGCTTGTTTTGTTTTTCATAAAAAAGGAAAGTTTCTGCTGTTTTTAAAACGCAGATAATATAATTTAAAAAAAGAAAAAAAATCGGAGTCTTTTTTTTTTTTTTTTTTTATGCCGATTTAAAAAAAAACAATTAGGAACAACTTTTTACGGAAAACAGGTTTAAGTTTATTAACTCATTAAAAGGTTGAGACCCAGTATTTTCCTAGTTGACATCTCAGGATACCTGTTTCACGTTCTTCAGCGCTCATCAGCTGAGAATAGTCACCAATAAAACAACAAGGTCTCAGTACGGATGTGATTCCAATTATCATTATAACATTATTTTTTATTTTATTCTTGGAGGTTCCACATTTTCTGCCAATTAGGTTTAAGTTTTTGAAGAGCTTCTTGATTTTTCTTCTACGTTGAGTTGCTTAGGTATTTTCGAACCTTAGTCGAACATCAAGGTGGTTGAACACTTAGTTTCTATTTCATTAACCGTTACAATGATTTATTTCCTATGAAGTGATGAGATGCCTCCGTGGTCCGTCTAATGCTCAGACGAACGAGGATTCGTTATTCCCACGTGCAAATGTTGCAACCGATCGACCAATCAGTGTCAGGTGTGATCATTCGAATCTTCATTTAGGCTTTGTTTAGGGGCGGCAGCTGTAATCTTTCCATAACGAAATTGAGAAACGGTAATAGTATTAAACTTAAGCAATAAATCTCTTATATTTTTAACCTGCTTTACCAAGAAAACAGGACGTAGGTTTATTATATTTTGAAATTTTCGTTTTAATCCTTGTCCATAAATAACCGCATAAAGAGAACAAATATTTCCACAGGAAAAAAATTAGAACCGAAAAATTGGATTTTTTGTTATTGATATCTTAAACAAATACATATTAGTCCGCTTCTGATCTTCTTAATATTTGCACGAGCTTTCTTAAAATTAATCGGCCTTACATTGATTTAGATAAATAGTGAAGTTTTATTTATTTTTTTTTTTTTTTAAGAACGCACAAATATAAGCAAAAAAAAGCCCGAGTTGTTTTTGTTTTGTTTTTTTTTACTTTTGTTATGGCACTTTAAACTTTATTTATTTATTTATTTATTTATTTATTTATTTATTTATTTATTTTAATTAATTTTTTTCCAGAAAATGGAAAATTTCTAATCTTAGTATTAATATTTAACAGTTAATATAATCTTAAAAAAAAAAGAAAGAAAACTTACTATTACAGAAAATAATACAATTTTCTGACTTTAAAAAGACAAAAAAAAAATAAGTAAATGGGTTTCCCTATAACATGTCGCAATTTCTTAGTTATATATGTCATTTCTAAGTGTGCTTAGTCCTTTCTTTCCTATCTATTATCACACTTCTGTCAAACAGATTTCTAATTTTTTTGAGGAATTTTTTATTCCATTACGTAATACGCCATCGAGCTGTACCTGAGTGCTTATGAAGTGAACATTAATGGAATTATCGTAATATAATACATTAAACGTTTTTTCTTTGTCATTACATTCGTCATGGCAACGTTGGCATAACTGACTAACCAGTTTAAGAGACTCAAATCTAAATCGAGTCAAAGAAGATACTTGTTTTTAAACTTCGCCCGAAGTCGATCCAGTCCTTCCAATCGACTGCCACCGAAGCTGTACTTGCCTCTGTTACAAATTATTACGTCACTGAAAAACAAAAGCCAATCGAATGTAAAGTTTAATTAGAAAGTCGCCACCAATTTCCCACCGCTATCAATATAGATCGACAAATTAAGTTGGATATACAAATAATTAATATTTTTAAAGTTTAATAACCTTGCTGAGAAATTGGAATCCGTCCAAAAGACAGCGCCGCAGGAAATGACGCTGGGATAATTGAATTTTAAAGTTTTCGTTCAAAACTGCAAACTTACAACATAAATAATAATTAGTGTGCATCTTGATTAGTTCCATTCTGTAACTAATAAATAAATATAAACTCTGATAGAACTAGAGTGAAGTTGAACTGTAGGGTAAACAGTATTAGTTAGCATGGTAAAAATTTAATTAGTAATAACCAAGTCAGTAAGTGATTGTTGCAGTCACTTGGTTTTCATTTATTTTCAGCCACTTTTTAACTGGTTTGTTTTTATTATGAATCTTTTGTTCCTCGTTCCTGATAAACAGAGAGTGTTCTTAAGAGGAAAAGTTAATATCCTGGGCCGCCATAGTATCAATCTGCCGGCGTCGTATTCCGAAGGGTTTACGAAATCGAGTTATTTGAATGAACAGTTGCAAAATGACTGATATGAAAGAGATACTACATTCTACTATTGTTTGTTCAAGTTAAAAATTTGTTTCAGTTTATAATAAGTTCAAAAATTCCACCGTCAGTATCAGTGCACTTTAATTCACACAGATCCACAGTGGTGCATTAACGGTCGAATTTGTTACAAGGGCCTCAATTCTCTGTCTTTGTTTAATAGCTATTAGCGTCTTTGTTCTTTATGTTTGAAAAAAATGTTTTGAATAGAATTTTCTAGAATGATGTTGGAAGATCTTCCTTAACCTAAGATTGCAACATATCTGCTACGTAACTTACTTGAATGAACTGTTTCCTGTTCATTGCAAATGTACCAACTGTTAACCATTTCCTGATTTGGCCTTAATATTTTCTTTCCTGGAAGTTAACCTCAAACAAAGATCACCATCAAGCGTGGAATAATAAAATGATAACGCACTGCTCAAGAGGACATACAACAGAGATAACTAAACTTGCTTAACGTAAGAAGCATTAAATGATCTTCAGTTGTTTGAGAGCCACAAGACATGAACAAATATTAGACAAACTTTAAATAGTTACCTGCACATGTTGTTGTAAAACCTTTAGATAAATATTAAGAAATACAAGTACATAATAATATTTATTCACATACGTAGTTTTTAAGCTATTAATTTGTATTATTTTTCAATAATCACGTAAATACCAAATGTTTTCAAAATTCTGACTGATTATTGCTTTAACTAAACTAAACCTTCCGTTACATTACAAAAGAAATATTTGCATAATAAAAGCTCAATAGTTTTATCAATAGTTTGAGATTAGCTTTTTTTTTTTTTTTTTTTAGTTTTGTGTGTCTTTTTTTTGCTACTTGCACAAGGAATTGATTTCCTGTCAATCCAATTTAAGATAAGATTGCGTAATTTTTTTTTTCTTGGTAAATATTATTTCACTGTAACCGAAAATTGGTTTACGTGCGGCATCCAAATACAGCTGTTTCACGTTTATTGACAGTCGTCATCTGCTAGTCATTTCATATTAATTTCCCTTCAAACATAAGTCTTCCTTTCTTTCTTTCTTATTTGTTCGTCCTTCATTTGCTCGTGTGATTCCAAGGTCATATTCTTTCTGAAGTCAACGTATGATGGATGAAATTAGCCACAGTTCCGCTGGGGACTATTTGCCTATCGAATTGGTTAATCCTCATCTCCGGTGCTTCACTGATAATTATCAATAAGTCCCTCAATCGAAAACGAAGCTCAGATCAGGTTCATTACAATAGAGTGTTAAATATACTTTCTGTCAACTCCTTCATGCTTGGATTTCTTTACCATCAAAGCAATATACTGAGTTATCTTAATACAATACAAGAACGCAACAGGGAAACCTTCAACCTTTTTAAGAAATTTAATACTGATGCTGTATTCCACATTGAATATCCTTCATTTGCCTCCTTATCTACTTGTTATTCTTCGAAATTTGGTTTTAGGACATAACAAAATAATAAGCTAAATAAAAGCTGCAAACCCTGCAGTCCCATGGATGCTCGGGAGGTTTAGGCACCCAGCGATTCTCGACCACGCATCCGAGTTGAGGTCGGATGGTCAGCCCGATACCCGCCCATCTTTAACCTCCGAATAAGAAACCCTGTACCATTTGACAGAGGGCTGGGTGAATCCTAGAGTCCATGTGGAGGAGAAATAATCGTAGAAAAATCCCCGACCAATACCCGGAAAGAACCGGGCTCCTTCAGTCCACAGTCCAGCACCTAACCACTTAACAAAATAATAATAATAATAATAAATACAATATTCAAAGTCAGTCTTTAATATTAATGTTAAGAAAACTTAAAAATTACTGTTGAACTTCATAAAATTCGAATGTAGACCCACTATCTTTATTTTCTAATATAACCCTACCCACCTTTCTTTTTCTATTATTTAAAAAGCGTTACATTCATTGATGTGTTAATTCTCTGATCTTCTCTATATTGACAGGATAGTTGCTTTAAAATGCTGATGACAGCGCACGCTTTTCGTTGCGTAGTATATGTTGATGCGTGATTCAGTTTTGATTCCAGAATCCGAGAGATTATTGTGCCACTCGTGTGAACGTAGACTGCGCCTCATGCGTCCTGTGCCTCATGAGCTTTACCTTTCCTACTGTTTCGGTTTTCATTCTTAAACAGTTAAACCAATGTCTTTGGTTAAACGAAGCAGTGCAATGACAGAATAAAATCGGACACTGCTTCAACAACAAACAAATAGCATTATTTTTTCGTGACTTTACACTGAAATCTTTTAGATTTGACGTCGTTTATAAATCACATTTTAGTCAGGATTCTGAAGAAAACGTTGAAGAAAAGAAGAAGATCCTGAAGAAAATTCCTTGATATTGACATTTATTTTTTTTATTTGTAATAAAATAATAACGTTTTCATGTTATTATGGTTATTATCCAATAAAAAAATACTTTAAATAAAAAAAATATTATTATTATTATTATCATTATTTGTCTCAGGTTAATATTCAACTGTACAGGAGTAACAAGTTCAGTCTATTAGCTGTACTTTGACAACTGTGAGGAAGATAAATGACTCAGAGTCCATGGTTATTCCGAAAGGAAGGGTTGACGAGAACAGATTGTTTACTATATCACTTCATTTACTAATAGCGTGAATAAATTTTCTAACTGTGTTACAAGTATGAAGTCTGCATTACAATGTGTATATGTATATACACTGAAGCTCGGTTATAACGCGATCTTTCGGATCCAAGATTTCGAAGATCGCGATATAACCGAACTTTTATTACTTCGCGATGTCAAATGTCGTATATCGCATCCTTTTATCGCCCACACGATTCCAAATCGATTTAAAATGGTCATTTCGCGATTACCTACATCGTTCAGAGCTATGTGAGAGAATTTTATATTTATAAATACACAAATCGTTACCTTTTCAACACTTTGATGGGTTATATTAGCCAAAATCGATTTGGCGTGCCATCTTGGCATCTTGTAGAAACGACGAGTCACTGGATCGAAACTAGGTATTCATACGCCTATTAGATTACATGGGCCTCTTTACTGGTTGTCATTGGCAGAAAAATAGATCTCGATATTCATTTTGGTTAAACAAAAAAGTCCGCGATTCTGGCATTTTTTTAAAAATATATTGATGCATTTTCGTGACATTAGGGTGGGTATAGTCTCAATTACTGTAATTAATAAGGAAACAAGCATATTAATTTACACCTTTGATTTGATTTTAGGCGAAAAAACGATAAATTTTGCAATTTTACAATTATACACATTTTCAAAAATAGAAGGGATCCAAGACCAAATCGCGTTATATCCGAATTCGCGGTATAAACAACCGCGTTATAACTGAGCTTCAGTGTATTTGTTGCTACATCGAGTGTTTTGAGGCTTGTGTGGAGAGATTTAGATGCGGTACCTGCTTCTGATGGGACAATTGGAACTATTTCAATCTTCCATAGTTTTTAAAGTTTAATTTTGTTTGTTTGGTCAGAAAGTTTCCGTAAGATTACAGCTGTTCGGAATTGATATTCGCATAAACTGAAAAGCTTATGTATTACTTCACATTTTTTATGGAATGAAGAGTGTTATACATCAAATGAAGATACTTTCACAGAACAATTCTGATCATTATCGAAATTAACAAAATCCTTCAAAAGTCGTTAGTCACATGATGCAAATCTTGTTCTTTACGATTAGTCGGTTGGCGTTTATTAAAATGAATTTTTCCACAGAATTATGTTGAGATAGCAAAAAGGAACAATTTTTTTAATAAGGAGTTTACACTTTTCGCTTGTAGATGGAGGAATAATCGAAAAAAAAAAATCTATTTTGGCGCTTAGTCAAATGATGACACCATCCAATTTTAATCTTTTTCGACAAGATCTACTTGGAAAACATTTCAAACCTAAAAGATATATCGTCGCTAGTCTTGAAATCTGCACACCAATTTTCAAGATGATCCAACCAACTGTTCAAAAGTTATTGGGCGATGGGAAGAACAAACATACGGATATTCTAATCTGCTGAGTCTCACCTAATAACCTAGGAAAGTAGTCAAAAATAATACGTTTCTATTATTTTTAATTACATTTAAGTCCCATTTGCTAATGAGCTGTTTTGAATGGAGATTAAATGAATGCTGTTTCAAAAGTACTTGACTGTTAAAGAGTTTCTGTCAATGATGCGATTACACTCTTGTAAATGGATGCAAATAGCCTTTAGACAACATCTTGGATGCAAGCCAACCACTAAATCGTACAACGTCCCTTTGCATCGAGATGAATGGTTGGTCACTAGCAATTATTTACAGAACTGGGATTTAATAGGGTTAATATTATATCGTCGAATAAAAAGAAACGCTTTTGATTACATAGTTAGAAATAACGTATTTTGCATTGTTAAAATATTACAAAAAAAACCTATTGGTAATTAATGTAGCCACGATTTATTTATTAATTAAATCTGTTATATTATTTTATGTATTATTTATTTTTAATGATTATTTTTGTATTTACTTTTACTTATTTAAGCTCAGTCAATTAACTGTACTGTAATTTTCATATTTCTAGAAGGTTCCCGAAACTAGGGAATTCTTGAAATTTCGTTGTAGCGCCATCTGGCGAGTGATGTAAACTCTCATGCTTGCCGAGAGAAGGCAGCTCACGGGAGCGCCTGTTGTCAGAAAGGTTTATCAGAGCAAATTTTTATTTCATTAAGGTTTTTGCAGTTTGTTTGTTTTTTATTCCAACAAATATCTGACAATAATTACGTATTAGATATTTATAAATTTTTGATGTAAAGTGCATTCTATTCAATATTAGTAAGACTGAATTGCTACATAGACAACTCTGTTTACGAACGCGTTTCGTTTAAGAAAATTAAAATTTATACCATCTAGTATTTAGCAGATGTTAATAAATTGGAAATAAATGTAAGGTTATTTTTCATAATTTAAAAAATAAATATATAAAAATAAAAAATAATTAAAAAAAAAAAAAAAAACTATAGGGAATTATTTTTGAAGGGAAATAATCTTTAAGTTCTTGCAGGAATTTCTCATTCAAAAATTTTTTTGAGAAAGGTGTTCTGTTTTGTTTGACGTTTCTATTGTCTTCATTTGAAGGTATTATAGACGTCAGATTGTATGTTTTGTTTGTTCGTTTTTTCAGTGACTCAATAAAAACAAGTCACTGAAATTCTCGAGTCACTGAAGTTGGGAATTCTTGGTCTATATTTACAACTATTTGTTTTTGATTGTGGTCTTGTTGAGAATTCTTTGAACACGAAGTATCCGAAAGATTGACATATTAATTATATATCCTAAATGTTTGTTTCTATGTACTTTTATTTACATCATTCTTCGTTTTTGCCCTGAAAATTTTACTATAGTAAGAAAGTTTAAATAAAAGTTTCATTTTTTTCTTATTTTTTTGGACATTGTTTGTTGTGTTACTTCGATATCTTATTCCAAGTGTTTCTTTCTTTTTAGCTGCTGAACAGCATTGCAAGGGACTTAGACCACATGCTCCTGGAGCTAGGTCAGAGCCCCACGGCCACCCCCAGTCCCCTGGTGCCCCCCGATGAGCCATCTGCAGGGTCCCATTACCGCAGGGCTACCTTCCAACCCTCAGCTCAGTGTCATAGAAGAAACAGGTAAAGTCAACTACTAGTCATTATAAATAAACTTTTCTTCACGTACAGATGTTCAACGCTTGTTGGGATCATCACGTAGAATAAATGCACTACGTCGGCACTTTTGTAATAAGACCTCATTTACTGATAAACCTTGAGCAATATGAGTTATTACAGACAGAGGCGAGTTATCAGAGACAGGTGGCAAATGATAACATCCTCGTTCCAAATCCTTTCAAAAAGCTTATTAAAAAGAATTTTAAATCTTAAAACCCTTGAATTTACATCTTATTTTGTCTGAATTTAGCGTAAAAAAATAATAATGAAACAGTCAAATGTGCTTTATTACAATAAAATCAAAATATCTGTGTTCTTTGTATTGGATACTTTCCACTAAGGGGTCCGACGCACCAGAAACTTCTTAGTTTAAAGTCATAAAAAAAGAAGGGGGTAATAAAAGGGTTGTTTTAGCCGCGGGAAGTTTTTGGCGTCCCAAATAATGGGTAATAATGAGGCGCGTGTCGCTTCGGCGCGCATTTGATAAAGAAATCGTTCTGTTCAGGACACCCTGTTCGCATAAATTCCAAATTTATATCTATATTAAATACAAAAAATATCTATATAGAGAGCAAACGAGAAACTCGCACAATATTTAATAGATTTTATAATATATTTTACATAAATATATATTATATAAATTGGTATTTTACAACTATGTATGATGATCCACCCTTTTTTTTATACATTGTGAGATGTTTATAATCCTGTATTACAATTATATGTTTTAAATATATCAATAATTAAAAGTGGCAAGAAGAATCACGGCAACGTAAGTAAGCCCTGAGGACTAAAAAGTCCAAAATTCATAGGCAGGCTTCACATAGCTGAACAAAGGAATAGCTTGATGCTTTTCGTATTGTAAACTTTTACTTATTTATTGTCTGTATCTTGTTGAGGGAGAGATTTTAATCTCACAAGTACATCTAATTATTACAGAAATACGTTTTCTGTAGTGTTGTAAATAAGTTCGAAGTCATACTTATCGTTGTGAAGCAGTTTTAAGAATGTGGGATTCATAAAATGTAGGCAGGGGTTTTATATATGTTGCGGGCATTTCACTGGAATTTCGAAAAAAAATCCGGTCGGATTTGTTACTTCGGATTAAGAGACCACCTATGGAATGTGTGTTAACGGCTGGTAAAACAAAGAAACGGCTATTTGATTGTAAATTAAAAATTACTTTCATTGAAAACAAACATAAACTACATCTTATATTGAATTTTTGGCGTTTTTAAGAAGATATAATTAAAATTACTTTATTTAGTTTCGATTTTATTACAATCAATCGCCATGAATGTGGACAATGACATAAAAATTCATGTTTTTTGATGTGGCCATCTGCCAGCCTCCAAATGCAATTCTACGATTTGCTTTGAATTTTAAAAAAATATTTCTTTTATACGCCGGAAATATTAACCCATTTTTTTTTTAAATTACTGAAATGCTTTTTTTTTAATGAACTTCTTTAATCATCTCTTTGTCCAAGAGATGCTTCAAAATTCGCAAAGATACGTAACTTTCGAAATAAAAATCTAGAAAGGCATCATATGTAATTTATGTAATAATCAAATTAGAATATTTTTAAATATGATACAACAAAGAAGTAAAAACAATTAACAATACAAGTATATTTAAATTGATTAACTATAAATACTGGTATTTATAATGCCGCTCTATGTTGGTAGATGTCGTACATAAAAAAATCGAAGAAAATACATTACCTCAGAAAAAAAAAATAATAACAACAAAAAATTAACATAACTATCCATTTAACTTTGAATTGAGCAAACCTTTTCAGCAAAACAATCGTATTTATTTGAAATATCTCTAAGTTATTTCTTTTCTTGGTCTTTTCTTCCTTATTTCCATGACCGTCTTTATGCCTGAGGGTCTGAAAAAAATTAAATTTCTGTTTTCATTGCGCGCGCTGCACCTGTAGCACGTTCTCCCTTTTTGGACTGCAAACTTTTTCCTTTTCTCCAAATTTGTGGCAGGACCCTTCTCCCAAAATACTAAAAAATTTCAGAAATTACAAAATTTTTAGTGAGCGCGGCTAACTACAGACAGTAGACTTGAATTTCCCCCTCTTTTAATGACCCGCCTCCGGCCAACATTCCTTTCTTCCGTTTTTATGACTTTAAACTAAGAAGTTTCTGGTGCGTCGGACCCCTAAAACTAGAATATTCTCGACTAACTATTGAGAATTTAAGGAAGAATTACGAAATATGTTAAAAAAAATAGATATTTTGAGAAATAAAAGCATCGTTTACATACAAATTTAAGACATAATTATTAGCATTGTCATTATTAGTCTTACGCAGTACCGGATTGGGGGGGGGGGGCAAAAGGAGGCAACTGCCCCGGGCGACACGTCCGGGGGAGCGACAAAATGGGATTGAAACAGTTATTTATTATTGCATTAAATAGTGAAAAACAGCTACAGGGGCGGCAAGGGGCTGACTTGCCCCCCCCCCCCCCCCTCCTGATAAATTTCCTAGATCCGGCACTGGTATTACGCCCGGTCTATATGAGCATTTGCTATAGTGAAATCCCATGTACTTCAATGGAAAATGAATTATAGTCAACATATGTTAGAATTTAATAATAAATACAGGCTTTCTTTCTAGACGTTTTCACGACTTCAGAAATTGATTCCAACGTATTGTTTTCTTCTTAAAATGTACATAAATAGAAATAACAAGGCCTAAATATTTTTTTTTTTTTCGCATAAATACAATTCGGTAGGCTTATTTCAATTGGCCAAAACCACATTGAAAGATAAATCTAATTATGAACTTATTAGAACATTTTATGAGGCCGTTTTGATATTTTTTTTTAAAATTATTATTTTAGGTCATTTCCATTTACTTAGAAAGCTTGAATCTAGATCGTTGGACGATCTTTAGGTCCGTGATAAATCTTTTACTAGTTTTCATCCAAGCGAAAGGGATTTGTTTTTGCATTGCCTCCATTTGGGTCCCTGCTTAACGATCAGTCTTCCGTCAGATTCCATCAACCATGAAAGGTTACGAGTCTCGCCACCAGAGGGACCTCCGAGAACTACAATGGGAACAGTTTTTTTTTTTTTTTTTCTTGGCAGCATCCAAATGGAAAGAGAAACGCGTTTGCAAATTCCATAAAAAAAAAAAGTCACCACCAATTCGGAAAAAGATAAATGTATGCAGAAAATTACACTGAAATGCATAAAGGATATTTAATGAAAATTGCGGTAACATAAAATGCATTTGAAGCCTCCTTTGAAGTTGAATTTTATTAAATTTGACAATTGCGCGTTATTTAATTAAAATTGAGAGAGAAAAACTCGAACATTAATTATAGTTTACATGAGTTTATTTGTAATATGGGAAAGGAAGATGCAATACGTTTTTCTCAAATAATTATCTCATTGGTATACTTAATTTTGTAAAGTCTATGTGGATAATTTATTGAATAGTGTGTAATATACAAATTAAATTTCATACAATTTTTGAATGTCGAAAAAAATTAATAAGACTATTTCTTATTTTTTTGCTTTCGAACAGTTAAGATTACATGAAATTTTATTAGTGATATGAACACACACACAATTTCACTTTCATATGATTAATATTTTCTGTTATTACTTCTAAAATTAGAGACATTAATTTTAGATTTTAAATTTTAATAAATTTCAATTAATATATGACTTTTTTTTTTCCACCAATCGTTGAAATTTTAAGAAAAAATAATGAGTTCTGATTTCATCTGAAAAAGAGATTTTCTATACTTAATATTATTATAATATTTAATGTAAAGTCATTTGGATAAAAGGGTTAATTTTTTGAGGAATTTTAAAATATTCAGGATTTTCTGTATTCTGTAATACACTTTCGTTTTTATTTCGTGAAGTGAGAAAGCTTTACTAATTTCTTACAAATTTCCGGGGCGGAAGATTGGTATTACACCCACAGCCTACCCCTCCTAACAATGTCATTGTATCAGTACGAAAACAAGTTCCTTTGATACGTGGTGTTTGTTACCAAATATGTTACATTCTGATATCGCTGACTTGAAAAGGTGTGTTGATTCTTGTGTAACACTGAAGTCGATGGACTTAAAGAGGCCCGAAGGGCTTTAGTCTGTGTGGGAGGGTGTGCAGTGTTTCCAAGCACAGTTGTTGGCGTATCAGCTGTTTCACAGTACGAGAAACAAGGCGTCAGTTGGACCTGCTCACATCCGCTTGTTAGTCCACTTCGTGAAACTATGGGAGAGTCAAGACACAACGGCAGTGAAAGACATTAGGGATCTAACAGATCTGGATCGATGATCCCTCTACAAGATTTATGAGACTCACTGTACAACGATGTCATCAGTGCACGTCATCGCGTCCGAGGAGTAAGGAAGCTCAGGAACGAAATGTAACGTTTAATGGATTAAAATAGAACAAATATTCACGGTAGTTAAAAATTCTTCCAGTTTACATTGTACTTATACAGAAAATATAAAGATATTAAGTTCTGTTTACAGGATATGCACAGCTCATGTTTTTAGTTTGTTTTATATACAGTGTTTTTAAAACGGAAGGAAATATTACCAAAAATTAAATTTAACGAGGTTTAAAATATCTAATATCCGAAAAACGCCGGATAATTCGACCAATAAGTTAAAATGTAAATAGAAAAATTCAATTGAGGTTTTGCTGAAAAAGCATTTTAGTAAAAACTAATTTCCAATTCATTCGTAAATTATCATTCATAATTAGCTCACACTGTAAAATTACTATAATTTTCTAGTAATTCTTTTTTGAAATGGAGTGGCTAGTAGATCCAATAAGTTCGATACAGCTGTCCAGGATACCCATAAACTAAAGGCTTGCTATTAATTTTATTTACTGGCGTCGTAACGGAATTCTGTATCCTCTTGTTATTTAGTTTTCTTTTAATCATTTCTTTTCTTTCCATATGTCTTAATTTGTAATAATTAGTATTCAAGTTAATGAAAATGACTTCTGAAAATTTTATTGAGAAATGGTTATACAGTAGACTCCCTCTTAAGGGGTCGTCCATTAATTACGTGAGGTCAAAAGGGGGAGGGGGGGTCCGGCAAAATCTCACCAAGAGGGAGGGGGAGGTCAACGAAAATCTCACGTCAACTTTTTCATTCTGAGAATATAGTATTATAATAATTATAACATTTTGCATTATTGATTTTTGAACTTTTTTGATTTTTTTTTACTTTTTGAAATCTCACGTGAGGAAGGGGGGGGGGGGAAATCCCACCACATCTCACCAAGGGGAGGAAGGGGCCCAAATTTTTTAAAAAACACCCTCCTGTAATCAATGGACGGCCCCTAACCGGCTTAAATGGGACCAGGAAAAGCCGGTTAAGCAAAAATCCGGTTAAACCGCAGAAGTGAAATAAAGTTGGGATGTATTTGTCTTATAAATAAATACACAATTAAAATACAGTATTACGTCATTTTATTCAATGTATTAAAGTATTATAAGTTACATACCATTAAAAAAAATGAGTAACCTTTTTTTGTTGAACAAACAATGATTTAAATGATTTCGCAGCTCATCCAAAATCACCTTTCTTTCCACCCCTTGCAACTGAATTGGATACGTTATATCTGAAATACGTGCTATACCGATACTAAATAAGGAAACACATGGGTTTTTTTTTTTAGCTATTCTTCAGTTAAATCAAAATAAAATATTTTTGATAAAAACAAAAACAAATTATGGTCAATTGCATTTTTCGAAAATAAAGAGGATGCATCAGAATCTACGTAGCTAAATTACAACTGTGACAGTAACGAGATGTTTTAATCTTGTGAATAGCTTTGTAACGCTGTTCATTCAGACGCTGGGAATTCGTCTTCGATCGACCGCCGCGCCGCGTAAGATGGAGGCCAGTCAAGCGTAGAATCTGTGGAAACTGATTTTTGCTTTCCTCTAAATTAATCGATTGTACGACGGTTTCTGCCGCCTTTGTCATGATGCATTCACTGTTCTAGGCTTAAACAATTGATGATAATGGCTTTCTATCACCAAGTGACACTATTTTACAGTTTATTTGGGATCTGAAAAGGGAAAGTAAGAAACGTAATTTACCTAAAATTTATGATTGTACTTTTTTTTTTCCAATCATATCTTAAAAGATTAAATTTTCTTGTTCTTTAAAACTGTACTCTGTTTGTAACACTTATCACAGCTTAACTGTTAATAAGAAAATATTAAATGCTTACAAATTTTATTTATAATATAAATAGTATTTATATTAAGATTAATCTAAGTTATTCGTGATACGCTTTTTTTTTCCATTCTCTGATAAAATTAATTAAATCCGTATTATTTACTTTTGTAAATCGGATTAATATTAATCGGCTCAAAATGTGCTAAAATATAACGGATTAGCTAAGATTTAGTATTGTTTGTTGAAGACAATGAGATATTATTAGCAATAGGATAGAAATGCATTGTTTAGTTTCCAATGCTTTTGTCGTCTTCTAATTCCTCGACTAGGATCCATTCGAAAAGGTTTCAAATGTAATAATACAATCGTCGCTAATCCTCGGAAATGAATATAAAGTGTTTCAAGAAGAAGAGCGGGGATACCTGCACACATAGACACACTTACTTGATAACTAGCCGGCTACCGTCGCTTCGATCCGGAAGCCTTGCATTAGTTATTCATCAAGTAAAGCCGAAACTTAGAACTGAAACGAAAGTTTAAATTTGAAACAATAAATGCAGTATAATATTGAAATCATTAATTAACCGTATTGCATATTTATTCAGATTTGAGGCGCTCGCGCCATCTATCGCCAGTTTTGGGAATGCACTCATTGAAAACTGCGCTAGAGCATCTTTGGGAACTTTTTCATTTTGGGCAGTTTTTCATTCATCCCATGGGACTGGGATCGACTTGGATGAAAAGTCGCCTAGGTCGTAGACTACCTTCATGCAAATTTCATTTGATCAACGGTTGCGCCGTTGAGGCATAATTAAATGATAATCATTGATTAACCAACAAACAAACTTGCAGATTTTCGCTTTTATAATAGTATTAGAATTAGGATACTGATTTTTCTATTGGAAGTAGGCTGTTAGTAAAGAAATCAAAATAAGATATATTTGAATTATAAAACTTTTGATACGATTAAAATTCAAGTTATACCATTTTTGTAATGAGGATTTAATTCTTTTTATTTTTTTTTTCAGACAATGAAAAAATTGTAAGTATTATAATTTGAACTTCAGTAAGAATTATAATTTGAATGTAAATGTAGGCTGTTCATTTGTATTGTTTTCACAACTTTCAAAAGCAAAAAAAAAAAAAAAAAAACAATGAAAATTTTTTAAGAAATAAATTTTTTAGCAAAATAGGTTTTTAAATTCTTTTGATTTTCTTGTTTGGATAATTTTTGATAGAATTTTTTTGAGTTTTTCTACCATCATTGCACTTTCTTCTGCTTCCAGGAAATCGGTGCCTCCATCTGGTGGGAAATTGCCGAACGAAAAGAATGGCTGCTTGAATATTCATTCAGCAACATGTCTTCCATTGTCTGCTACGCTTTAGATAACATTAAGATCATAACGATGACAGTCGTCTTGCGGCTTAGTTTATGAGCAGTTATTCGGCTCTTAAAGTGAATGGAAGTCTCTTTTACTTCCAACCTCAATCAAAAAACGTTCTTAATATTGTAAAAAGAACAGTTAATCTGCAGATTCATAACTGTGATGTTTATGAATCAACAACCTTATTCACTTGCTTGTAATCTTGTTCTTTTCAATTGAAGCATACTTAAAAAATTTTTTTTTAATTTCTTGCAGAACATATCCTTTATTTGCATATTTTTCTTTATTAAATCTATACTTTAAAAAACATTTATTTCATATTAATATTTACTTTAGGAATAAATATTGGAAATATGTTTTTGATTATTCGAATTAATAAAAATATTTCAGTTAAGATAATAAGCATCGATTTCAGATTTGGTATATTCCCAGTTACGAACGAATTGCCTATATTATCCATAGCATATAGAATATAATAATTTAGCGTAAAAAAATCAGATCTGTACTGTCTGTTTATAGTCAGATCAAATATTTCCTGTTTCTTGCTGTATTGGTTCTTACCAGTGTTCGGAAAGTTACGTTAAAAAAAAAAGAAAAAAAGAGGAACTAGTTCCAGTTTTAGTTCATTTGTTAAACTGCGAATAGTTCCAGTTCCTCTATAAAGAACTATTAAGTTTCTTTTAGGTTTTTTTTGTTTTTTTTTTTTTACACAAAAAGAAATATATACGCTATTTAAGAGGCGTATCATTAATTCCTAAAATATCTGATGCTGGTATAACTGATCTAATGGGAGATAGATAGAGAAGGATAGCAAAAAACAAATAGGGAATTACCTTTGGAGAGATTCATTGTTATCTGTATGTAGAAGTAAAAATTTTTTATCTCTTTACATTGCTGATAGTGATTGTGATGGTGATTCGATTATAATTTTTTTTTTACTAATTTAATTTTAATTTTTAATGAGTTTGGTTTTCTTCTGTAATAAAGAATTAGCGTTAAACCAAAAAAAACCCTTTCTGTTTGCTTACTCCAAAATACATAAATAACATAAGATCAAAATATTTCTATTTTATTACATTGTGGGATGTTGTTGACAGATGTTGATGTGCGTGTTGGGCGCCTGGTGTTAAGATAAGGCAGTCCCTCCCTTCACCATCTATTACTGACCACGGGTGTCACTTGGTGGCGCTGAGTGTTTCCTCTTGACCATCAACCCTGCTGCAATGTATTAATCGACGTCCTTTCACCTCTTGGGGTCACGTCGCTCTGAGTGGCTGCTTCTAATTTGGCCATTTCGACTTCACTAATTGGTACAAAAGAGGTCAAGATTTGGAGTCCCTGGCCCCTGAGTCATTAGTAGGAGGGTCCTTGAAGGCTGAGAAACCGTCCCCGCCTCGAATACTAATTGCACTATATTAGCTGAAATTTTACTTTTGACACCTCGGGGGTGAGAACTCATCGAACACAAGCACAGCCAGTCGGTGAAATATTATTTAAATATTAGACCTTTTATGGAAATTATAACTTGTAAACAAGTTTCATTCTTAATTAATATCAAATGAAATTAATTTAATTGCATTTCAGTCTCCTCTCACCTTATATAAATAACTAACGTATTTGGCAACTTGCACATGTAGTTGCCCTATTCTGCCCTTAAAATATATATATATATATATATATTTTAGTAACCTGTTTTCCTAGAAACATAAGGAAAAATAAGCAGTCTATGTCTTCAATAACATTGATTTATTGAGAAAGAACTGCATTTGCAGCAGTTCGAAACTAGTCCGCGTTTATTAATTTGTTACAATATTTTAATATTAGTCCTATGTGTAGTGTTCTTTAATTGTGATTGAAATATTCCATACGGAAAAGAATTAGGTGTTGTTCTTTTAATAACGCTTGAAGGAATCTTCTTAAAACTTGGTAGGCTCTTTTCAGGACTAGAGACAATCTAACTTTTATACAGTAATGCCTCGGTTCACGAACACAATCTGTTCTTTGACCCTGTTCGTGATCCGAATCAGTTTTTCCCATTGCAATTAATGTAGATCCAAATAATACGTTCTTTGTCCTAGAAAATTTTTTTTAACATGTTATGGCTTTATTTGTGAAAGGAAATAAATATAACAGTAATATTAGAAGAAAGCAGTTTAATTACCAAAATTAAGGTCATTAAATTATCATTTAAAATTTTCACTGTTTTTTTGGGGGAGCCATAATAATAGATAAATTTAATTAAATAAAGAAAAAATATCAACAGTTGTTGTTGGGATCTACTGCAACCACGCGAGCTAGGCGATCCGTGCGTGCATGTTCGTGAACCGAAGCATCGTTCATGAAGCGAAGCAAAATTTGTTCGCAAATGGTGTTCGTAAACCAATTTGTTCGTAGACCGAGACGTTCGTGATCCGAGGTATCCGAAAACTTATCAAAATGGATCCTTGTCCAGAAGGCGATAAAAATTCCCGTATAAAAGTATTGGAGCCTCAACAATGGATTTCTGTCTAATGTCTATCAATATGTCGTTTTTTAAACAATAGATGTGACTACTTTATAGGAATAAAGCAATTTAAAGCTAAAATGTCATTGTTTTCGTGAAGGAAAGCAAAAATACTACTCTGCCCTCTACAGATCATTTTCAGGGCTAACATATGGCCGAGATTGAACGAAGCTTGCAGAGTACAGTTCACTTCTTCACAGACAAACAGATTAGGTTTTAAGTTGTTGGTTAAAAATAATAATTCTCATTTTTTTGTTTATTTCATCCTCTGATTAATCTTATAAAAAAAAAAGGATAATATAGGATTGTTCTTATAAAATACAGGAATAAGTAAGCTTATTTTTAATAAACAGTAATTTGATATTAGCTGTCAGATTAGTTTTTTTTTTTCGTTTCCTTCCATGGTAGAGTGTAAATCACTTAAGTCTTGGTGTTTAGTCTGAGTGGGGGTGGGAATATCGTCATCCCTCCCCATCGCAGTCAACTATTTCTGGCCCCATCAACACGCACGGAATGTGAGTTCCAAGTTACACAACCGAGATTCTTCCTTCCACGACAACTGAAGTAGATCAGGTGAACGCCAGACACCATTAACTGCTGCAGCGCCGCGAGATTCATTTCGAGAAGCTTTTTATCTGTTATGATCACAGTTTTAGAGATTACAGCTGTCACAATGCGATTCCTTCATTTCGGCACTTTCGGTCAGACTCGTGTGTCCGAAGCATTTGTCACCGTGTTCTTTGGTTTATAATGACGAGTTTAAACGACAGGCGACATCTACCGGGAGACAGAGACGAAAATCAAAATGGGATGCTGGAACCAATATTTACACGGACCGCGTCAATTCATAACGGGAGATTGAACGAAATGCGAAAGTTTACATTTTCACACGTGAAATATTCACGCGAAATTCTAGGACGAATGTACGATTTTCCGAATCCATACTGTTCCCTTCTGTCCATTTTTCCTTAGTATACTTTTCGAACTGAGACGCATTACGTTACTTAGTCTACGTATGGGTGTTTCTCTTTGAACTTTTGAACCACAAGATCCTGAAACAATGTATTTAAGGACATCTAATTTAACTTTCGTATTTGAAATGGCTCCTTGTCGTGAGAAGGCAACAAAAATTTCCCAGCTACAAGCATTGGAATCTAAACCACGGATTTCTATCCTATTTTTGCTAATTCTTCGTTATTTCAACTGTTAAATTTTAATCCCCATTTAGCTAATCCATTAATTAGCGTGTTATGGTTACAGGGAATCCTATTTCGACAACTTACTGAAAATAGTTACGTAATATTAATTCGTAAATAACATCACAACACCCATTAGACATAAATAAAATATTTAAAATTTGCGTTATTAAACATATTTTAAATATTTTATTTATGTTTAATTGGTGATGTGATGTTATTTATGAATTAATACGACTAGTAATAGAGAAGGAGAAAATATGGATTAGGCGTTTATAAAATAATTACCTAATGCTGATATTTTTTCCCACCAGAAAATGCTTAAATTTGTAATTGTTCCAACCTTGGAAAACATTAGACATATAAAAGTTAGACCGTCTCTCGTCCTTAAATGTTCATAATAAGTTTCATCTAGTCGTTCAAAAGCTATTAGGGAGAGAGAGACGCCTAGGCCTAAACGCAGACTGACAGATAGTAAAAAAAAAAAAAATGGGGCTTTTGGAAAACCAAGAAAAATATCTTATTATTTCGATTAATAAGATTATTTTAAGTGAAACTAAAATTAATTTCAAGTCACTTAAAAATTTTCTCGCCACATATCCTTTGAGAATCGAATGGCAAGTCAGAAACAGTCACTGGAAACTTGCGTCACAGCGTGTGTTCACCACCGAGATAAACAGTTTGAACAATACCTGTGAAAGGTATAGTGATTTCAATTGCATTTCAGATCAAAATATCAATCAATAAAACAATAAATAACCAATTATTAAATGACAATTAGATAACTTTCATTCTGCGGCTTCATACAACGAAATGTTCATATTAGGAGACAGAAAAGAAACTGAATCGACCCATGGTTTATTATATGTTTTGCTTAAAATAATCGTCCGAACACTCTGGCGAAGTTAATCGGTTTTGTGACGGAACATCCTGTGTGTTACATTTATACAGTGCGTCCGGTAATAAAGTTACTGAACGCTAGGTAAAGCCACAAAAAGGGGAGACAACTAGTTCTCTATACCTTTCCTGAACACGTCTATTATTCACATCTTCCAAAAAATAGAGTTCAACGATGTCATGGCTAGAAATGCTCCGTCTCACAGTAATCTTTTCAGAGTATGGAGGACGTTCAAGAATTTTCGGCTGTTCAAATCCGAGAAATCGGTCGTTTATTTGTTCACATAACCATCCAAGTTCACGTGACATTCATCAGAAAACCCAATATGGGACAGAAAATATTCATTTCAAAATACTTATTGCCGATTTTTGAGAACAGAATAAATGCCCCTCTGTAATTTATCGGGATCGCGTAGGGTATGTCTTAACTGCTTACGATATAAAATGCTATCAATTCGTGAACAAGTGTCTGCACAGACATTTTTTCATACCCAGTTCTTCAGCAAAACGCCACTGAGGAACCGCAAAATCTTACAAGCACAATCCCCCACGTGTTCATTGTCTGTGGACGTGGTTTTCGTCCACATCGAGTTTTTTTCTTCGTTGACACAGAGCAGATCCCGTCTGCCTAAATTTTTTTCACCCACAACAACACTGTTTGCTTCGTTGATGGAGTTTTGTGGAAAAGTTGAAAAATTCACTTGGGTCCCCCGGAATGGCCGAGTCTTTACGATCGAAAAATAATGCTCCACAAGAAAAGTCTTTTCACAAATACGTAAAAAGACATTACATAGCACCGTGCAATAGAACCGTTCGGAAAGTCCTCAACTTGGTTTATATCTATTATGTAAGTTATTCCTGTGTTTTTCTTTGTAATTTCTAATATAACTCACTTTATTGTACGAGTTAATTACAATTCTTGAAAAATGTTCTTTAAACTTTTACTTCAGCTACGAATATAATTGCAACTGTTATGGATATTACTGTGGTCACATTTACTGAAAATGAAGAGTTTCTGGGGTTTTAATCCACGTAATAAAGGTAAAAGAGACGAGGTCTTTTGTGTCCCTTTCGGGAATCATCGTCAGACCCGACGATTCCCGAAGCAGAGGTTAGTCCGAAGTGATTGTAGTCCAAAGGCCTACATAGTCTCTTTTCTCTTCATATGGGTTAAAGAAACACACTATTTTTAGAAACATTAAGGATTTTTTTATTTAGTGAAAAGATGGTAGGAAACTACGATGGTAAAAAAAAAAAAAATATGTTTACAGCCAGAAAAATTACCAAATATCAAATTACAGTGCAACTTGGATAATTCGAACGTCTTTAATTCGAAATCGCGGTTAATTCGAAGATTTCTCTTAGTCCCTTGAATTTCTTGTTAAATCAATGTTAAAAAATCTTGGATAATTCGAAGTTCAACTTCCTTAATTCGAAGTTTTTTATAAAAAATTTCGAACCATAACGACTTTTCGGCGTTTCATCGTTAAGAAATTCCACACGTCACAACTGAAATCCCTTTCCCGCCACCGTTCGACACGTGACGCTTCAGACACCATTCGAACTTCCTGCTGTCAGTGTCACCATGTCTTACAGTAAACCACGCGGATACAAGAATTTAACGTTCGCTGAAAAGGTCGCCGTCATTCGCGAGGTGGCAAAGGGTGTGAAGAAGAAATGCCAAATCGCCAGCGAGTACGGGATAGCGCCGAATTTCGTCGGTACACTTGAAGGACAAACCAACGTAAGTGAAGCTGTTTTCCGTTCTTTAAACATGCTTGATGATTTTGCTAACCTTAAACGACTGAATTCTACAAAACAATCAGACATTGCACAATTTTTTAAAAAACTATAATTTTCTGTATTGAATGTAATATGTACTGTAGCTTACGTAATATAAATCTTATTTTCTTTACATACAGTGTTTAAGTCTTTCATATCATGATCTTTCTGATTAAATATTTACTTATTGACAGAATAATCTTTTCCAGCATTCATTGGACCTCAAATTAAAGTTAAAAGATGTAACTTGTTTAATTCGAAAACTTGGATAATTCGAAGTTTTGTAGTGGTCCCTTCAGCTTCGAATTATCCAAGTTGCACTGTATCATAATTTTGTCAACATTCTTCAATTCAAATTCACGTAATTTTGATGTCATCAGAGTTTAGTTATCAGACTTAAAAAAATTAATCCGAAATTTACTGCTGATACATTTATCCTGTAGTCCTATTCAAAAAGCGTCAAGTAATATCTTTTCGTAGAGCATTTATTCATTTGAAAATCTTTTGCCAATTTCAACCCAGTACATTTGTTAAACAAAAAGTATAATATTAATTAAGTTAATATTAATGCATTTTCATACGTATTCATTAGCTGTAATTTTTTGCTTCGTTATGTTTACTACTGAATTCCGAATTGTTTGGCGTCAGACTTGGAAAGAAGCTCTATTGATTTGGGAGTCACGTCACGAGAAAATGAGCGCTCGAAGAGTGCCTCATGAGATTGTCAACAAATTACAAGCGAACCAGATAAGGCCTAACTTTGCAGCTCCAATAAATGACATTACGACTAAAAAAAAAAACTAAATGGTTTCCTCTCTCCCCCCTCCTTTTTTTTTTAATATTTTAATCCCTGTTTTTTTTTTTTTTTTGGAAGTCACAATAGCTTACATTCAAACTGAAATATCTTTTCTTCAAAACCTATAGGTTTTGCAGTTGTTTGCTGTTAGTATGTTTTTGTATGAGAGACAATTACGGTATCGTAAATTGAAAAAAGAAAAAAGTTCTTTTTCTTTTAAAGCAAATTACGCTTAACAGTGGTTTTTTTTTTTTTTTTTTTTTTTTTTTTTTTTTTTAAGTAGTTTTATTTAAAAAAAAAAAAAAAAAAAAATGAAATGTAGTTAATGCATCGGTTTCTTCAAGTGCTTCTTAAAATAAGGGACGCGACTCCGAAGGAGATGCAAACTAAGGAGGGCGCGGAAAATAATTCAAGGAATTTTTCTTTCATAAACAATTTTTTTTTCTAATAAATATATCATTATTTCGAAATTAACAGTTATTAAAAATCTGTGCTATTTACATTATTATACAATCATTATACAATCAAATCCTGCTTTGCAACGCTTCACTCACAATTCAGTCAAGAAGTCTTATAATGTAATTCCGATTTTTGCCGAAATCTATCTTGAGATAGAATATATTTATGATCGTAGGATAGCCTATATCTAATCAGTTTCTTAGAATATAGTTAAAAAAACAACATATAAAGCTATCCTGAACAATTGTACAATTTTCAAAACTTGTTTTATAATTTTAAAGAATTACTTGTTTCTTTATTTGTTTTTTTTTTTGTTGTTGTTTTTGCACGAACAAATAAATAATGAGAAAATGCTGTTTAAGTCTGAATTTTTGTTGTAAATTAAATTTCAACGCACGTTTAATGTTTTATTGGTTGATTTAACTGGTTTGTTTCCCCAACCAAGATATATTTATTGTTCTTCTCTGCACCTATAAAATCCGCCATTTCTGTTTTATTGTAATAGCGCTCCTCGTGGACACGAATACAACTATAAAAATACGAACATCAAACTTAAGGAGGATATCTGGTTTCCTTCTTATTTCTTTGGTGAAATTTAACTATCTAGTTACATAAAGCTTACTAAAGCTCATTCAGTATAAAAGTAATCTGTAAGATTTCTTAAATTAATTATTAGGATTACAAAAAAAAAAATAAGCTTTTTTTTTTTTAGATATACTACACGTTCAAAATAAAGCGTAATTTAAAAAAAGTACATCACAAATTCCAAAAGTAGCTCGGTGTTTTATTTGTAGTGCGTTTTTATTTCTTTGTAAAAAGTTTCTACGCACGTTAAATTTAACATTATTTATATAGAATTAACACTCACACGACGTTTCAAGACTCCATTTTACGAGGGGGGGTCCATTTGAAAAACAGGCCTCATAATATGAAGTCCTGAAACGTCGTGTGATTTTCTTATTTCTTTTATCTTTTCAACAGGTGCCTGCATGGTTGCTTAAAAAGCAACTCGTATATTTAATATTCTTTACAAACACAGATAAAAATTCCTTTGTTTAAATTCAGGGGTTCTCTGTGGGGAGTTTTGTATATTCTCATACTAATTTCTCTACAAGGACCCCATTTGGAAAAGATTAACAAAAGTTAGATCTTCCCTAGTCCTCTAATATGCATACTGAGTTTCAAGAAGATGTTAAGGGAAAAAAAAACACACATACACACACAAACTGCCTGAAATATGCAAACATATAAAACAAAAAGGTTAAATTAATAAATCCGATCCTCATCTATACAGTTAATTATTCATGAAAAGTAAATAATAAATTCGTATTGTAGTAGGGCGAAAGCCGAAAGAATAATAATCGTTCTTGTTCGAATATTTTAGGCGGAATCAAGTTCCTTAATCGAGATTAAAAAAAACAAAACTGAATAAATATTATATCCTAAAGAAATATGGAAGGAGATAGATACATTATTGATAATGATGTCAATTTATTATCGTAGTTGCTAATACGAAGTATATCTTATCGTTTCATGAGATTAAATTACATTGAACTTCAGCGTGTGTGTGTGCTTTTTTTTTCTTTCTCGTCCTGGTCTTTTCGATTGTTCGTGGATGAGAATTACAGAAATTATCTCATTACATTTCCGTTTTATTGCCCATTCGGAAGCGATTAATGAGGAGCTAAATAGGAAAGCAATTGTTGATCTCTTTGTTTTAATTTATGATCTAGAGTTGTTAGCGCTAAGATTCTTCCACATTGGACTTAAATTAGAAAAGGGTCGAGAATTCTTTGAGGTTATTTGAACGTAGAAACAGTAAAACCTCTAAAAAGTAAGACAATAATAACAATGTTAGGGCTTCCTTTAAATTTCAGTGCCAACTTTAATTCATTTAGGAGCAGTTTTTTACATGCGCTAAACATAGTTAGTGTAACAAAATTAAAGCCGACGCACTTGTAGATAATTAAGAAACTTGAAAATTAAAAACAAGAAAATATAACTCCCAGATACTTCACAAGTTCATATTTAAATTTTCAGAATTTTAGGTGCATTGGAGAAAGAAATATATAAAAGAAATAAAAGGTTCGCATTCGCCTGCATTTCCTGAGTCAGGACCTTAAGCTATCTGAGTCCAATTTTTTAATCATATTATAGCCCGCGCAGATATTACAGGATTACTCAGCGTGTTAATATCTTTATTTTAAAGCATCTAAAATCCAGGACCTTATAAGTATCTGAGGATTTACTTTTTTTTTTTTTTTTTTTTTTTCAGAAAATTAAAAAGTATATACTTTTGCATTCGGCACACTTTACAAGTAAAAATTAAAAATAATAACAATAAAAATCTAAGGATTTTCTTTTAATTTTTTTTTTCACTATTAAAAAAAAGAAAAAGAAAACGAATACTTTTAAGGAAACTAAATTTCAGGTTCTTGCAGGAATTTCTCGTTTTATTTGATTTCATTAATCGTGGAAGACTCCGCTGTTTTCTACGACTGGGTTAGCTTTAATGTTTTCATCTTCTCTGATGAGCGCCAAGTACCGCAAAATAGTTATTCTTGATGTCAGTTGTAAATTACAACGTCTCAAACTATACATTATTTAAATTATTGAATGAAAAAAGAAAGGGAATTTTTAGTAACCGGAGAAGCACTAGACAAAAAGACAAGTTGTAATAATTAGATCATAATTCCTTCTTTTGTTTTGAATTGTTTTTTTGACGTTTTACAAGATGTTCCAGAATTTACCAAGTGAGGAGGAAGCACCAACATTTCGTACAGTTGGCAAAATAATAATGAAAGCGATTGTGTTATCGTGCCAGAATACTAATTGATTTAAGAAAAACGAATTACTACGTGATTTAGCTGAGACCACGACAATATGCGCTTACTTGTACTTGCTCTTAATAATCTTTTTTTTTTTTTAATAATAATTTTCCCGCCATAATTTTATAGTTTTAAAATGAAATGTTATCCGTATTTTTATTGTATTTTATTATTTTCATATTTCACAATTAAATTTTAATGTAGTTCTAGTCGCCCTGAGGATGTTGCTGTCCGCATGTTTGTGGTTATATTACTTTTTACTGTGTTTTGTTCCATATATGTACTGGTAGGTGACTGTTTCTTGTAAACTCCCACAAGCTCCCTTCCTTCAACGATTTGGACACACGTTGAGAGAATTGTAATCACCTCCTGAACGCTGTAGTGAAGTTATGATTGTTTCGTTTTGAATCACCCTATATATTGATTTTTTAAATTTTTTTTTTAATATATATATTATAAACTAAAATCAATTTATCACGAAGTGTCATTCTAACTGAATTTTGGGATATTAATTTTAGAATCTTCAGCAATTAGAAATTTTTTGTAAATTTGAAATTTATAACATAAATAGTAAATACGTTTGAATTTAGACCAACTTCCTCTCCCATTGTAATATCCGGTGGTTGAAGATAACACAAGAAAAAACCGTAAGAGGATATGCTTTGAACGAAGCTACTTTTCCACATCCTTTTTTCTTTCTTTCTTCGTTCTTCCTTTTCTTCTACTATTAATCAGGATGAAGACAATTGGGGAGGTGGAGGAGGGATCGTTAATGGCAGTCACTGTGTTGGAATTCCCTTCACGAAGGCGAAGCATTGATTCGCGGCTGCCTCCTTCACTTCCTCGGTCGGCCTTTTACGGTTGCCTACGACACATAATAACACTAAAACTCACCTGAAAGCCAGCCATTAACTAAGGTGTGAGCTCAGGTTTTTATCTTAACGGTCAGCACCAACTCTGCCAACTGCTAACGGAAGGCGGGAAACTACTGGAAATATTAGTTATAAACTGTTTAATCGAAGCTCCGTAAAATAAACGCAGTCACACACAGGGTTATGGATTTTTT
>JAFIDM010002131.1:30060900-30100039 GCA_023159025.1 Thereuonema tuberculata
GAAACGAACAATACAAAGAATTTTAAGTTCACAGAGAAGAGGAACATATATAACTATCGGGGGGAAGGGGGGGGGGGGGGTTTACCCTAGTACTGACCAAATTAATTCGCCATTAGTAAAATTTCTTGGTTTCTACCATTATTATAATTTGTAAACTTGTTTTTTTTTTTATGTTAGATTTCAAAACATAATAAGATTTCTATTAAAAAATTAAATTGAATAAATACTTACTGAGCAATCTATCGTCTACTGAATAAGCAGACAGTCTCCTTAATAGGAGCCTGCTATAGCCAGTGTTATATTTATCATATTTTGTTTTATTTTCGAGTGACAAAATTTTTTCTGGTGTAATTATCACTTATATAGTTTTCCATATCTGTCAGTCTGTGTGTAACGTAACGCACTCCCCTGTGTTCAACGGAGGAGAGCTGCCCTGTAAATCTCACATGTACGACAGGACAGATCTATACCCTCATTCGGAATCGTAGGAGGTATTTTTAGAGAGGTGGTTTTTATCACATTATTATCCCGTCGTTGTTGACGGGGCAATATATGCTAGTCATTTCATAATTATTTGAATTGTTCCATCAAGAGACACTCCTTTCTTTTTACATTGTATTTCCTTAATAACCAACTTTCCTTAAAATATGTATCTTAATTTTTAATTTTTTGTTTAATTGGATGACTTGGTATTTGGGTAGAATCATTCAAAAATCACTTTGTTTTGTAGCAAAATTTCCAGTGATAGACATTCTTTACTGAAAAGAGCTTCAGCTTCATTTTACAAAGCATTGTTATTTTGTAATTTCCATCTTTTTTTTCTTTGCTAATGTATTTAGTATTATTGTTATTATTATTATTTTTGAGGGGCGTGTGGGGAGCAGGGAAAGGTGAACACCAGAACAATTGTCATATTCTAAATTGGTTCATAAACAAGAATTGTGCCAAGCATTAAGAAAATCAGCCCAGGCATTTCAGCGTGATGCCCAGGCATTTCAGCTAAATAGACAAGAAATGTGAAAGATGAATAATGAAAGTTTTTTGTAGACTTAGTTAAATATTTCAAAATACTGTCAATTTCCTTTAATTAATAGTTTAGTGGAAATGAACTGTTAGGTATATTTAGAAGTTTGCAGTAATATATTACGAAATTGAAATTAATATCATATATTGACTCGAAATATTTTTCTTATAATGCAATAAGGCTTATTTTGAGAGATATTACATCAACGCCAGATTTTTATTTTATTCATATGTACACAGGCATCTTGGGATTAAAAAATAAAATTTTATATTTTTACTAAAAAATCGAAAGTAATTTAAACAATAAGCAAACCTTAAGTATTAAAAATAACAACAATAACAAATATTTTGTGATAAAACTATTACCGTATCATTGGGAGTTTGTTGGTTTTTTTTTTTTTTTTTTTTTTTTAATCAATTCAGTGAAGATATGTAATTTCTAAAGTGCTCACTAGATGTCGCTGTACACAGTTACTTATCTTCCCTTTGGAGTGCAGCGAGAAAATGAAAAATGTTCAACTTGTGAATTTACATTCATCTTTATTTCTAATTTGTCCAGGGTTTATTCAATGTTCTTCATAAGTCTCATACTGTCTGTAAAGGTAGGCAAACCTCAGCTTGTCTTTCTTTATATTATAAATGGATGATTCCTTTCTAAAGTAGTAATTTTATACTAAACAAGACTAAACTTTGATCTCTTTAATATCTAAATATTGTTCTTCATTTCTATTTCTATGTAAAAAAACCATGCACTTCGATAGCGTTATATCAAAGTTCTCAAAAATCAAGCTGAAGTATTTAAAACAAAATCATACTTTGAAACCGAATAAAAAAAACACAAAAAAGGAATCGAGATATTCATGCCTTTTTATTGAAGAATACTGAAGAAAATTAATCCTCAAAAAAGTCATTTTTGATTAAAAATTTATTATTCTTAAAAAAGCATTTATAGTGAAGAATATTTTATCGTAAATGTATAAAATTTATCTTTAATATTTATGAGATAATGTTTGAGTGATATATTTTTATTAGTACTGAAATGGAAATAAGAAAAAAGTAAAATATCACTTATTTCTGCCGGAATATCAACACTATCTTGTCTAAGTTTTCAGCGTTTAAACTATCTTATCGTTGAAGTTTTACAATGTAATTTTAAAGTAAGTAAATAGACAGAAATTTTTCTAAGAAACTCAAATCGTAGACAATGAGTGTAGAGTACAGCAATTTCTGGAAGGATTGGATCAACTAGACCAAAAGATTATTTAAAAAGTAATAGTACCAGTATTTCAAAATGTACACCTTCACTACAAAATATTTACCTGGCTGTGGGTGCTATTCTTCACCCTTTCGTTACAACCTATAAGGTGGCGAATTTCCAAGACATTTCAACCCGTGGTCCTCCAGCTCACCAAAAATATAAAATTATTTCAAGACTAAAATAACTCCCCACGCTTCCACTCAGTCTCAAACCATTGTATTTTATTTTATTCATTTCTTGCTTACATTTTGTAATAAATAAACTTCGTAAACTTAAAAGTTTAATATTTCACTTTTTTTATTATTCAGTAAAAGTATTGTAAATTATTGTTTTTTTAATACTCAGTTTTATCTTATAATAAACAAAATATGTGATTATAAGGATGAAAGAAATTATACAAATATTGTAATATTTCAATCCTAATATTGTCAGTAAAGTATTGCGGCCCGCGAGCCTTCAAGAGACACAAAATTGGCCCTTGGCCTAAAAAAGGTTGAAGACCTCTGGTTTAAGGCATCATCAAAAACGTTACTTACTCTGTTTACCCGCGCTGGAACGAATTAATTTTGATACAATTTGAGCCAATATCAAAAAATAAATAAATAACTTACACACGCATTGGAAGGTTTTCCATGCGGATTTTGGAAAGCAACTCTGTTAATATTTTTTTAGTTTTATTAATAAGGACGAGAGAAATGTACTCAAATCAATCATCATTAAAAAAAAAAAAAAAAATGACGAAAAAAGTATAAATTACTCTCTTTTTTTTTTCTTTTATAAAAGTGTCACAGTTTGATTTAATTTGACATGAATTTAAGAGGATTTTTTTTTTCTTTCCTGTGAAAAGCATGACAGTTTTAAAAATTCTTTAAAACTAAACAAACAGATAAACAAAACTAGAACGGTATTATTTTATCTTTAATAAGGCTCTTTTTTTTAATTCTTACGAAAGCTCCCCATCATTTTTTTACTATTGCGATTCACCAAGGAAGAAAAAAAGAACCAGTTGCCAAAATCCTTTTTTTCTTTCTCTAATTGTAAGATGTTACGAGATCTGTGAGTCCCAAAAAAAGAAATACAAGACATAAAATACACCACAAGAAATAAATGGCTACAAAAAATATTTTTTATTTTTTATTTTTAAAAAATTATGGAAGACTTTCACCCTTAACTTTCATGTCGTTTTTAAATAGCCTAATCATCTTTTATTTATTTTTTTATTTATTTATTATTATTTTTTTTTATTTTTTTTGATAAAACATTTTTTGAGAAATACACAGGCATTTTATTATTCGAATATATTTTGTTTTACTTAAGCATACATTTATTTTCAAATGTTAATATCTGCTGAATATAAACAGTACAAAGTTTCCATTTTTTGCAAAAAAAAAAAAAAAAGAAATCACGTAAAAGTTACTTATTTACTTGGTTTAAATCTGATTAATTAATTTGCAAAATGCTTGCAAATTAGTCGATTGGCTAAAGGGATTAATGTACATCCAGTTTCTAATGCATTTCTAAGGTGATTTTCATCATCTTCACGGACTGATTTTTCGACAACGACCCACATAGATCGTCTCGTGTCCTTAAATATGCATGTCAGATTTGAAGAAGATTACCAAGCGGTTTCAAAAATTAGGAATGGGAGCACTGCCTAAATAATTTGATTAGCTTACTCTTCCATTAGTAAGAAAAAGAAAATAAGCTAAAAATAAATAAATAAATAAATAAATAAGTCTTTTCATTTGATTTTGCTTAAGCTCGAGTTCTCTGTCCTCACTGGTTTATCATTGACTTAAGGGCTATTACAAGATATCTCGAATTATATTGAAAATAGGAAATGTAAGTTCTCATCAGTAAAGATTGCTTTAGACGTACCGGTACCAACAGGCAATCTGTGCGCCATCATCGCGCCATGGCGGGATGGAAAACACATTGCTCATCCTGCAATTGTTTGCTTACCCTGCGTGTTCTAATTTCTAAGGAGCAAACTGATACTAGCGCTTCTGATGGTGAATTGAAGAACTGAAACTCCAGTCATAACAATTTGACCCTGCTGCAGATAAACTAGTTCCAAAAGTTTTTAAGCTCTTAAATAGGGGTTTACTTTATTTAACAATAAATTATTAGTAGAAGTTTTCAAGATTTAATTCCTCTGAATGTCGTAAAATGTCAATATTCCATGGAATCCATTAGGAGCAGATAATTATCATTTAGTCTTTCAGAACAGTTCGTAGCTCCATGAAACAGTATTTGAAAAATAGAAGAACCTTTAATATTCACTCTTCTCTCGGTGAAATTGGGAATAGGTCCATAAATTTTAGTGGTAATTGATACATAGCAAGTTTCATAAAAATTAATTTACGGGAGAAGTTTCATTCGTACGGACAACAATGGACTCCATTAATGCGAATAATCCACGTCAATTCGATTATTTCAAATTTTAATTGTATCCCAGTCCGATGAAGAGAGCCGGAAGACAGGCTCTCGAAACTAACTGTTTTACATTTTATTTTATATATAAAATCCTTTTAATGTGAGTGCAGTCTGGTCGTTTATTTTTATTTTACATCAGCACGTTAAAAGCTTCAATTAATTGTGTTGTAATATTGTACTGTCATTAAATTGTGTTGTTGTGCATTTATTCGACGAATTGACTCTCTTACTAGTCCAGAACTTATTAAAACGTTGGGTTTTTTTTGCACAGTAATAAAAAACAATCAAGCAACGGAAAATACAACGACCGGTGTTGCTGCTTAAAATCCCTCTTTAGCTCTTCCAAAATCTTCCAAACGTATCCTAAAACCTCCAGACTTTGCAAACTTCAAGAAATTCAGCAAATCTGAAAACCCTCTAGATTTGCTTCTGTCGTCGAACTTGATCTTTTTCCATCAGTGGAGGGAACCCTCTGATACTGGCAACACTGACAAAACAATCAGAAAAGCAACAACGCGACATGCAGAAAGGATCGCAAGGTGGCGCCACCAACATTTCCCATTTTCAGTAGATTTTCATGAATTTTTCTAAAGTATATAAGAAAAATTTTAAGTAATAAAAATAACAAAAATATTAATAATAATAATAACAGATAATCATTAAAAATAATTTAAATTTAAATAAGAACAACATTTGAAAATATCTAATAAAAAACAAAAACAAAAAACACGAATCTACATACAAATATAAGTAATAGTAAAATAATAATAAGAAAAATAATTACCCAAAATAATTTGAATTGAGTAAACAAATATGAATCTGCAAATATATCACCGCGGCAAAAGAGTCTTTTCGTTATCGATAATGACGTCAAGATTATGGAAGGGACATTTGTTCCGTACTTGAAGATTCCGTACTTCAACCTTCCCAAATGATAGCATTGAAAAAAATAAATACTCGAGAGATGCGACGTGTCTAGGTACACATTCGATCGTGTTCTCCGATGATGAGAATTGATTAAATATCATGAGTCAAAGATTAAACAAATGAATCAATATAAATCAGAAAACGCCAGGAAATTTACATTTAGGATTTTTAAATTAAGATAATATAACTGTCGGTTCTAAAAAAAAAAAAAACGAAAATGACTAATGAACTAATGCAGCGTAACATTACAGCCACGCTTATTGATTGTCAATTTATTGGTCCAGCTTTAAAGAATGTCCACTGCGTTTGTACACACCCAATTTCTTTGTTCGCTTTTGTAATAAGCTCCCGTCGATTGATCTTCAACTAGAGATGGGCTTGCGTCTTTCTGATTGGTTATATCCCTATTTGGACCATCGAAAGGACAGTAATGTTACTGAAATGTTGACCCCTTTTTCCTCCCACCGATTACCCATAGAAGGAGTTCGTTGATCATTCCCCGATTAAACTTCCGATCAATCCATCTCCATATCCACTGCACGATGACTTATTTGCGAACGAAATACACCCTGCCTGTATCAACACATATTCCATGCTACCCTAAATGAAAATTTTGATATTTCATACCAAATGTTTCAAAATTTCGATTTCGTAATAAACCAAAGCATAATTCCATTGAGGGTCACTTTTGGAAATCGAAACAATGGTCAGCCACAATTTCAACAATTAGCAGGAAGTCCCAGAAGAACTCAAGAAAAGTAGACTGAAAAAAAAAAAAAATAAGGCCAATTAAGAAAAGTAGTATACTAATTGTCCTTATTCTTTTTTTTTAATTCGTGAAAAAGTACAAAGTTTCAGTGAATTCATAATGTAATTCTTACCAAACACAAATGGAATCTTCAAATTCTCCGTTTGTTGAAATTTATTAAAATCCTTAATTACTAAAGTTGCGTAACTCGACTTAAATTTACCAGAGCTTACCAAAGCACTCGCAAATCACAATGGATTTGCAAATGGATAAAATATATACTTATTAGAAATCGGTAAAAATGAATTGTTTCGATCTATTGTTTTCTGAAGTATTTGTTTTGTTTTCTTCACGCGTAAATTACTCGACGTGGCCTACAGAAAAAAAGGTTTCCAAATACAAAAGCTACATCATTTCTTGTCAGTAAATACGAACACTCATATCACTGGTTCATAAGACATTATGGAAGGACCTACAGACAAAGACAAACAACAAACCTCTCTTCTCCGACAGATTAAGAACCAGAGCACCGTGGAATAGCGAAGCACAGCCTTCATTTTGGTCGCCGAGAAATCGACACCGAAAACAATCAGAAGATACAAAAGTAAAATGAACAAAACCTTACCTTTAAATCTTTTGATTCTTACAAGCGCGTATATACACAGGGTGATTCAAAATTCCCTGTACAAACTTTAAAAGTAGGTCAGGAATACAAAAACAAACCGTATTCATAGTGGAACGTATGTCCGCAGACGCCACCCGAATGTGCTAGAGGCCGCTGTTTGGCAGCACATTAGTTGGACAGTGCGAGCCATCGTCATTTGAGACGTTGTCTTTGCACGAATAGGATGTATGACTTCAGAAATGCTGAGAGGGCAGATATGCACCTACCCTTCGGGGCAGCGAAGGCTTTTACGTTCCACGATGAATACGGTTTGTTTTTGTATTCCTGACCTATCTTTAAAGTTTGTATAGGGAATTTTGACTCGCCCTGTATTTTCGTTCAGTTTGTATACGTACATATATAAACAAACTGAACGAATTAATATTGGCGGCGATTGAGAGAAGAGGCGAGTTAAACTTCACATAATAGGTCGATTAAACAACGCGTACCTTCGAGTGTGTGGCTTATGATTACAATAGAAAAATATCGGTTAAAAAAGATCAGTGATACTCCAATTTTTTTCATCTCAATTTCATAAAAAAAAAAAGATTAAAATAACCAAAAGTGTGAATTCCAAATCATTACAATTACCAAATAGAAATAATTTGGAATGACTAAC
Source organism: Thereuonema tuberculata (assembly GCA_023159025.1). Taxonomy (NCBI): domain Eukaryota; kingdom Metazoa; phylum Arthropoda; class Chilopoda; order Scutigeromorpha; family Scutigeridae; genus Thereuonema; species Thereuonema tuberculata. Next base: position 30,068,576 of record JAFIDM010002131.1, read on the forward strand.
ATTCGAATAAAAAGAAAAAAAAAAAACCAAACGTTTCTACAATATGCTGTAAATATTTATTAAAAAATATTATTTTAGTATTGTGTTTCTTATTATATAAAAATTTGATTTTTTTTTTTTTGAAATAATATTTTTTTTTTAGCGTGCGCTAATAAAAATATAAGAACTCTGAGCCTGTTGTCAAGGGTAAAGCTGGCTGAAGAGACCTCATAAGGCTGAAACAGCTATCCCAGATTCCCAGATGAAGGCTCAGGGTGCGGGAACTCTGAAATACTTTTCTTATATTTATGAGTTTTATAGTTTCCCTACATCGCCAATATATTTTCTTTTTGGCTTCGTTCCACAAAAGTTATTTACTTTTAATTCCCGTTATTTTTCTTTTTCACGGCAGATGTTTAAAGGAGAAAATACTTACATTTTTCGAAAAGAACTCAATTGCTTCCAGGTTTTTATTTTACTTCCTAAGATCTACAGATCTACTTTAAGTATCTTCCGGCAAATTGTTTTCTTTTCGTCTACACTTATCAAAAAAAAAAAAAAAAAGAAATCCAGACAGGAAAAACCACAACCAAGAAATTCTGTCAACACAAGTTAGTGTTTATAAGATTTATTTTTTTCCACCTGTTTGTTACAAACATCTTTTATTATTTAGAAAAAGTAATTTAAACACATCAAATTCTTTTTATTTAGACTTCTTTTATTTTTTAGAACGTAAATAAGAAGATCAAAGAAATTCCCATATATAAATCGGACTCTGACATAAAAAGTTTTAAGATTTGTAAGGAAGGGTTAACTTATATTTGCGTAGAATGTTTGAATACAGCTTTATACTTATACGATAAACTGTTCTGTTAAATTGAGTTCAGTTGTTGGCGATTTTTTTTCCCCTATTTCGCGTCCAGGTGTCACATAAGTATCAGTCTTTTCGGTTTAAAGGCGGGCAAACGTCGGACTTGCCTTTAGCAACTCACCTTGTTCCTTGGAGCTTCTATCTTTCATGCCTTTAAGGCCTTTAAGTACTGTTTATGAGATAATAAAATGAAAAAAATAATAATCCTGGCGGATTAGGAGGCGGCCTCCCACGAAGCAAATGTGTCGGAACCTGTGTTCGAATCCCGGCATCGCCATGAATGTTAACTTTCTTTCGTGTGTTTGTCTGCTTCTTCTCCTTCTCTTGCTTCGCTGTTTGTGGCACTGACGAATATTCCAAAATTCTAGGATTTGTACGATAGTTCCTATATAAGGAGGAAAGTACACGTGGGTTGTTCCCGTGGCCCTACGCTGAGTTAAGAATAATAAGAACTTGAGAGTTGATGAAAGTACTAAGACTAACTGGGAAAAAAACATAATGGCTTTGTAATCAGTTTTTCTTAGTTTATTCAAGAATTTCTGTGATGCGCCATCTTCATAACAAGAATTTGGCAATCTTGTAACGGTCTCAGTTTTGCTTTTTGAAAATTTTCTGGTCACTCGATGGTACTCCCAAGTAAAGTTAATGAATAAGCTACATAACGATTTCGAGAGACAAATATTGTTGCAGTAGACCAACATAGAATTGAAAGAATCGCTCACTGCCCTAAATGAAATAGAGCGCTTCGAACATCTTTATCAGTTAGACTATTGGTTTGTTTGAATTTGCAATTGTTGATGGTTCTACCACTATCTCTCCAGTCTCGAGTATTATAAAAAGAGCGACTGAATTGGGTTAGATAACATTGTGATATATATATATATATATATATATAAAACACAAAATGGCTGATTTAAGATAAAACTAATATTTACTAATTAATTAAAAAAAAACTTTCCCAAAATAAAGAAGCTAGTTTCTATCTGAACAAAAGAAATTTCCGATACTTGGTTAGTTAAACTACAAATATTTAACTATAATTTATAGTTTAACTAAGCATGTAAAATATTTGAAATTTACTTTAGTTCAGATTGATAGGTATACTTTCTAAGTCTTTTAAGTTTCTTAGCACCTAATGTACATCTAAATGTAGATGTTTCGGAATTATTGGTCATCGTCATTGGATTAAAAACGGGCATCAAAACTTAATTTGATGAAAAATGAAGGTTTTGTGGTACAGTTACAGTTTCACAGTCATTACATTATTACTTTGTCAATTTTTTTTTTTTAAACCATTTAAATCTGGTGGAAAAACTATAAAAATCTTTGCAGTTCTTCTTAAAACTTTTAACTAAGTTTAAGCTCAGTATTTTATCGCGTAAGTGTGGACTGAGCGTGCAACACTTGGAGATAGAGACCAAACTAATGGAGCCTAGATTTTAAGTTAGACCATAAACAAGTATCCTATCAGAATTTCAAGAAATGAGCCCAATCATTTTAGAGATGGATTTCATGGATCATTTTCGTTGTGACGGTAGGGCTGGAGATCAAAATAAATAAGTTAACGAATTTTATGGAAATCTGTCCAGCCATTTTCGCGTGATGCGCATAAAAACAGACAAACAGAGAAGAAAGATGTTCAAGTTGAGACATTGAGACCTCTCATACTCTGTCAATAAAAATAGATACATACATCAAATGAATAATAAAATTATTGAGAAATATCCTCAAGTCAATCAGAATTTTTAAAAAAAATACTAATAATAGCAAGATTAAAGAAAATTGAATGCTACTGGATTTAGATATTATTATTTTTCGAAATTTGTGCAGAAAATGAGAGTCGGTCTCCTTTCTTGAGGCATTTTTTATTTTTTTTATTTTGTAGTCATCTTGATAAAAGCTGTAATTCTCCTTCATAAACCTTGGTATCATTTTTTTAGTACTTGTTTTTAAGGAGTATATAGTGAATGAATTGGAGTTACAGAAGGTCATTCCATTTTACAATTTATTAACTGTCTTTGGGTGGAGCGGTTTTCCAATGCCAAGAATTCGAATTAGAGTTTCAATTATGAATTGCAATCCAGTCTTGGCTAATGTTATTGGCCTGACAATATATATACATACGTAAATAAGTTGGCTACTCCATTACTTTCAATTCGTAAACATTAAATAAAGAGTAACTGTTGTAAATGGCGATCCCGGATGTTGACTACCTTGACATTCTTGAATTCACATGATATTCAACGGACTTCCGGTGATGTTTTCATTGAGGAGAACCCTGAAAATGAATTGAAGTCACAGAATAATTGAATAGCTTCATTTTGCACTCAAAATCCTATATAACTTTTTAAAACTTAGGAAATATTACCAGGCGTTGCCCAGACAATAATAATAATAATAATAATAGTCTAATAATAATACTTCAATAAAGTAGGCCTAGTTCGTAAAGATCGCAAATTTGATTCCGGTTGATTTCACTTTTTTTTTGGATAGAGAAGCAGATTGAAAGTTTTCTGAGTTCTATCCATGGAAGTTCACGACATGCTCTATATAAAATATTTTTTTTTTTTTTTTCTAACATTAAACCCTAATTTAATTGAAGATGCTAACTAAATAAAAAAAAAAATAATAATCTCCCAAGTTTCACACGGTTGAAATATATCGTATACGCACAAACTTCATAAAATATAAATACAGTACTTTCAGTATCTAATATTATCGAATATTTTAAGTTTTGCTTTTTTAAATATCAGAATATTCCAATTAACTTGTTTTTATTTTACCGATAAAATTAGAAGTTTAAATTAAACGGATTACGATATCAAAACTAACTTTCTTCGATATTTTTCATTTGAACCTTAATATAAATTTCCGGATCACAAAATTGCAGATATTTCCTCAATTAATATACGAGCGTTCTTAGCTGTTGCTTGATTGTGTTCGTCCCAGTTGCATTCAAGGCTGACTCCTTTAATTTGTTTATGTTTTGATGTGGCTGGCGTCGCTTGCTTCATTAGATTCAGTTTAAAATTAAATCCAGTCAATGCAGCGTTGTTGTTGATTAACTCTCTTCGTTCATTTTCGAAACAAAGGCAAAGACCTATCATTATTAATTTCTTCGTTTAGTTGTGAGATCATAATTTAAAACAAAGAAGTTCGTTAACGAACGGAATGCCTATTTTCTTAAGATGTTACACTTTCAAGTTTCTTTTTATTATTATTATTTTAAAGACGTGAAACCCCTAAATCGAAAAACTTCGTTTATTTTGAAATTGTAACGTCCGCTGAATATAAACAGTACAAATTTTCCATTTTCTAAAAGGAATTCATTAAATTCACGTTATTTATCTAAATCGGTTAATTTTAATCTATTTGCCAACAAATTAATGAATCGACTAAAAGGATTAATTTTCTTTGTTTTGAGATGTCGATAGAAAGCTTTTCAGTCAATTTAGGTTCAATCACTTTCTCTGTGGGAATTTTTTGTCGCCTTCTGGCGCTAATTTCTCGATAATGACTCAAAGGTTTTCAAAGGTAAAAGTTGAATCAATACTATTCCATAAATTTGAATACCAAGTTTCAAGAAGATCCCTTCAGAAGTTATTAAGAGGAGGATACATACAGAGTGACTGATTTGGAGAATCGTTTTCGTAGCATTTTGGGCTGAAGATTCAGAAACGTGTGCATTTAGATAACGTAAATACTTCTTTGCGAGAATTAGTTTTTCTGTTATAAAGAGATAGCTTTGATTAATAGAGACAACTCCAAGCGAAACATTAGACTTCAGACTATCATAACAGTCGCTGGACTTATTTCAATTAGTCTAAAAATGTCTACTAGCTAATCGTCTACCCAAACACTGACGAATTTCTGAAGGTGTATAACTAGTGAAATTTGTGTAAATATGGAGTAAGTTGAAAATATATCATCGACATTAAAACTTTTGACACATCAAGAGATGAGCAAAAAACTGACAATTACTTCTTGTCGATGTATCGACCTACGGTATTAAACTTAGTTGAAATCGTACAAGTAAGTTCTCGATTGACAAGTAAAGATAGATAACAACAATTTAGTGGCTATCAGTAATAATCGTCCGTCTAAGATCAACAGCTATATGTCCTATAAGGAAAATCACTATTGACTTTATTGACAATCGGACCAGGATAAAATCGGATAAGATCCGATGCCAAAAAAAAAAAAAAAAAAAAAAATCATCATTCGAAGTGGGACAACTGTTTTTAACTACAATTTTTGTTTTGTTTGTTTGATTGATGTTATCTTACTATGCAAGTATTCGAAAATTGGCGTACCAACTATATGGTTTAGCAAAGTAATGGTCCTATCAACATCAACAAAAACGACCTTGGTTGAGTTATCGTATTATAGCTTTTATCAGTTGCATCTTTGTTAGTTCTGTCCCAATTCGATTTGGCTATTTTCACGAGACGTGAGAAAGGACAGATCGAAAACCATGACGTGTTGGAGGTGTAGCGAAGGCCATCGATTTGCCTTACTTCCATTTTGTTAGTTAACTGTTGCCTATAGGTAGTTTTTTTGTTTGTTTTTTACATTTCAACTGTCAATTCCCACTCCGGAAGTAGTAAATTATTATTGTGATTTGTGTATTTTATTTGTATTTGTTCATGTGTATTTTATTTTTTAATTCAGTAAATAAATTACTTCCTTTATTTTACAGAAGTGTTGTGTATTGTAACAATGTATTTAGTCTTAAGAAAGCGACTAAATACATTGTTACAATTTAATTAATTTAAAAAAAAACTGTCGGTATTCCGGATTCGGTGTGGTTTGTATACACCGGAAGTGCATTTAGACCCATCCAGTTTCCTTCCGTTCTTCTTAAAACCTCTATGAAAACTCACTTGCTTTAGTTTTTTTTTTTTTTTTTGCTTCGCACTCATTTAACGCTCATTTGCATAATTATATCTTAATTCAGTTTGTTAATCGTTTGTGCATATTGGAACGCTGTCAGTACAAGTAGAAACGGGGAAGCATCTCTCGAGTTTTTGTAAATACAGTAGAGCCCCGATTATCCGCGGAATTGGGTGGCAAGGGCTTCGCGGATAACGAAAATTGCGGATAACCTGAAAAAAGACTAAAAATGAGGTGTAATCACGAAAAAAAATATATTTTACCATTAAAAACTACGTTTTATTGTATAAAAAACATAATATGTACAACTTTTAAAATATATACAGTAAAGCAGAAACCTTTGCTCTACGTTTGCATCCACAAATTCCGAGAAGGCCTATAGGATCACTATGCACAATAAACCTGTCAGTAATTTTCGACCTTAATTTTCGACCAGCACTGTAGGGCCTGTTGTATTTTCCCTGTTGTTGGTTTGGATTAAAATTGTTTTTTTTGAGGTTCGTAATTAAAAAAAAAATTCGCGGCTCTCGCGGATAATCGGGGCTCTACTGTAGTTAGCTTTTATTTTATTTTATTTTATTTTATTCTTATTGCTTTTGAAGTATCTTAAATACATTGAAGAATATTAAAAAACTTTAATCACTTTCCCTGATTTATCATCATGTTAAGAAAAGACTAGCCGATGCCCGGGAATTTAGAAAACAAGATGAAAATCGGGTAGGTGTTTTCCAGTGGTTCTTAAACTTCATAGCTTCTTGCATCGCTTGGCTTTCCGAATATGTTTGTTCCCTTATCAAAAAATGTTAGATCTACAAAGTTAAAATATACATTTCAGAATAATATATATGTATTTACAGTAAGTATACAGCAAGTATTTAAGTGACACAGGTAAATAGTGTTCGCCCTAGCAAAGACTTAGTTTGGATTCAAACCTAGGTATTTGCGATTCACAGCTGGTTGGTTCAACTACCGTAGGGCGATATTTTTTATTTTATCTTATGTTTTGTAATAATGCAACATTTGAGATGGAAAGTTAGAGAAAAATTTACAATTTTCTCATGTTGTTAGTAGGATTACATTTATTTTATTTATTTACTTATTTTGATTATGACGCACCTTTATAAAGAAACAAGGTGGGATTAAGTGACAGACAGACGGACGACAGGATAGAGTCAGCTTTTGAAAATTGCAACCAGATGGTTGGGAAGGTGCGGCAGGGGGCGAAGCTCTCTATTGGGGGTTTTTATACACACTCCAACCTATCTTGTCAGTCTTGGTTGCATCATTGTCACATCGCGTAGTAGAACTTGGCTAAATCAAAGTTGAAGGGACCATAAAAAAAATCGAATTATCCAAAATTTCGATTGATCAAAATTTTTTGATTGCGTTGTGTTTGAATGTCAAGGGACCGCGCGAAAAGTTCGAATTATTCACGATTTCGAATTAAAAACGAATTATATATATTATATAATCATTAATGTACCAAGATTCCTTTCGTTTAATAATTTCCGCTTTTTTCCCCAAGTAAAATTATTAGAAACGGAAGTAAAATAAATAAAAAAAAATACAGGAGCAGCAGAAGTAGGCCTACTTATTGTGATTTGAACGATATTTATTGATAATAAACATCGAAGAACATCAAATCAAAGGACTTTTAGATATACTGATGCACCATTTGAACATCATTTTAAAGGAATTGGCGGGAAATTTACTTTTATAATGTTGTGTGCAAACAAGCAGACCAAAAAATAAAAAAGAAAATACCAATTTTTTTAAAATTTTTTTTTCATTTTTGGGATTTACAATTCAGTTATTTTTTCCGTTGCTGTTAAATTATTAATTTTCTTCGAATATTTCGTCAATTATTTATATAAGTTCATTACAATTGTTTAGAAAGAAACTATAGAATTAATTTAGCAAAAATTTGTTTAAAAATGAAAAAATTTCATTTGCAAAACTTCCGCGTTTAGTGCACTTGGAAAATCATTTTTATTTATTTTTGACCGTTATTTATTTCTATTTGATAATCCAATGCCGATGTCAATAACACAAGATAATGTTTATCTAATCGGGCTTTTATCTGCATAACACACACGTACGGAAAGAAGAAGTTCCTAATACCCAGAACGTGCCCAAGTGCTGAGAAGTGAAGGTGGAGTTAATCAGTGCACGGTTTCATTTGAAGCGCCCACACCGCGCTTCAGCTGCCGAACGAGAGGGGGGAGGTGAGCACGCTTATAGCTGCGAAGGTCGTCTGAATGAATTGGAACCAAATTAGTCACTGAGCTGCTCCGATGGTAGTCGTCGCTGCCACACCTGCGTCGTGTTGCGCGGCGTGCGAGGCGGGCGGCAGCCGGCGCCACTACAAGCGGCCCAGGATGGGCAACCTCTTCGGCTGTAAGGGCAAGAAAAAGAAAAGAAAGAGGCGCGGACCGGACGAAGAGGACTGCCGGCGCGGCTGCTGCGTCTGTACGCAAAATGCAACGTTACGCTCCTACACACAACTCAAGGTAAAATGGCAAACATTTTTTTTTCTTTATTTACTCGAGCTCGAGTTCGGGACGCTATTTTGGATCGGAATTCTCTCGAGAGAACTGGCCCAGTACAAGGATGCTTTTTCGGGAAGCGTAAGGGGTACAGCCTCTCGACTTGTATTCAAGCATGTAGAAGAATATTTCAGAAATCCTGTTCATTTATTTACCTTACTTCATTCACTCATCGTATTTTTGTCATACAGTCGAAGTTAAATATACATTTTAAGTACAATTTATTTATTTGTTCCATGTGATAAACTTTTAAAACCTTTCCGTATTTTCATATATTGTTGTTACATTTCTTATTATTCTTTGATAATTCTTTGGAATTCAAGAAAATTGATTACGGATGTGTCAAAAAAATATATTATTACGAATTTCTAATTGAAATTTTGATGTTCGAGTGATAAAAAAATAAACTATTAATATATTCAAATAGTTTTAATTGAGTCTTTATCAGAATTAACTAATAATAATATTTGAAATATTTCATTCAAAATTGTTCTGTATTATAAAAAATAATCCTATCTAAATCAATTACTTTTTTATTGACTATCTATTTTATATCAGTAGTTATAATTTTTTTGATCCCATTACAAATAAAAATATAAAATTTTAATGTTATTTATTTATTTATCGTTTATATCTGTCTTTAACTGTGATTCTTATCTGTTCAGTATCAAACTAATATATTTTTTTTTAACAAAAGTGAATGATTTTGCATTAAAAAAAATGTGTCAAAAATTCAAAATAAATGACTCTAATCAGATGGCTTTATTTTTTATTATTATAATTGAGAATAAACTGATAAATAACATTTTTAGCGATTCCTTAAAGTAAAATTATTAGAAACGGAAGATTAATTTTTATTCATTATAAAATACTGATCAAATTCTGACGTAGGATGATAATCCATTTTTTTAAATATCTTTGGATAAATAATTCTTAGAAGATTGAATTGTTCTTATCTTAATCGTTAAGTTTTACTGTCTTAAATTTTACCATCAGGGCCAATCCATTGAGGGAGGGGGTAAGACTGGAAGAGAAAAATATAAAATTACATGGCTGTCACATCTTTTCAGGGAATTGTAGTAGGAGGGAGATTTTGAAAACGAAACAACCTTTCTCGAGTCTGGCTATTGAATCTTGATTTCTATTTGATATTATTTCTTAAATATTTTTATTCTCTTCAATGCAACGAATACGTTCTTACATAAATCTGACACGATGTTTTAAGGACTTTTATTTTTTAATTATGACTGTCAAAAATATTATAGCTTCTAAAGCTCCGTAATATGTATCGACAAGAAAATAGGGTTAAAGCTGTAGTTTTAAATCGAAACACGCCTATCCGTCACATTGCAATCGAGATAACTCAAAAACTATATACCCTAGAGAGCTGTAATGTTAGTGGTAGGTTTAGCTTACTATAAGGAATATATCTATTGATTTTTGTATAGATCCGACCAATAGGACCCTAAAACAAAACGCTATTCGGAACTGGCACGCTAACTATGAAATGAAAGATTTTGAAATGTCTGTAGTTTTGATGTGTCACATATTTAATAGATAGCTCTATTAAGAACTGAGATTTTTCTTTTTTAATTTAAATCGGGCCACACTAATTCTTCTCTTTGTTCACAACGAAGAAAACGAAAGAGCTCATTTTGTTCAGAAGTTTCTCCGAATCTCGTCTGTTGTTGCCTCTTAACAAGCGAATTGTTTTTGCGTGAATAATCGTGATTCAGTAGCCGAATTCCGGGCAGATTGGGAAGAGGGAAGGCGGGCAGCGAAACTGGAACGTGAATGAAGGAGAAATTACTCACGTTCTACAGGGATACGTGTTTTGTGGCAGAAAACGTGGAGTCATAACAAAAAAACGAACAACTGACAATTCAGTTGTGACGTAGATATAATTGAAACCTACGAAACATTTTTACCAGCCATTAAAAAATAGTTTATAATAAACGCTAACGGATTATTTTAAACTCTGTCAGTATATTTAGAATGGTTATTCAACCAAGGAACTGGAAAAAGGTCACATCATTTCGTTAAGTTTTATGCTGGAATTTCAACCGTAAAATAATTTCCGGTGATTTTAATCCGGCCACGTTTTCGAGAAGGATTTTTTTCAATCAATTTTAAAATAAGAATGGAGATTAAGGATAATAATGTAGAATTGAAATCCAATCGAAACAATAAGTAATAATTAAATGGAGTTATTTTGTTAAAATCATAAGAAAGTTGCAAAGGAAATTTTGGAAAAAAATGGGAAATTTATAATAAAGTTTATTTTTAAATTATATTATCTGCTATATACAAACAACTATAAACTTTCCATTTTACGAAAAAGAAAATAATAATAATAATTAAAATCCGCATTTTTATTAAAGTTGTCGAAATTAGATTAAACGTGAATTCTATCAAACCACGCGTTAACTAATGGATTAGCAAAAAGAGGCTGAAAATTCACATTTGTTTTAACCTACAGCGATAAAAATGTGAATTTATACAAGACTGGTATAATCCGCCTTTTGTGTAACAATTTATTTTTACTTATTAAAATAAAGTAAGGTTTTTCTTCAATACAACACAGACTGATCACTTAGTCTCCGTGTGTGTTTCCCTAATAACTTTTGAACTTCTCAATGAATCTTCTTGAATCTTAATTTGTATAATTCAAGGACTAGCGACGACCTAACGTTTTATATTTGAAATCTTTTTCGTGTGGATTCTTATCGAGAAAATAGCGCGCGAAAACTCTCCGTCGAAGAAAATTAGAACCTGAACAATAGATTTCTGATTCTTAAACAATGGGTGTTGGTTCTTTTTTATTTAGTAGATAATTAGAATTTGCAAATAAAGGTGGGCTTTCGCTTCTGTCACTTTTACGATTTCCTTTTTCTTTTTTAATTTTTTTTTTAAAGTAAAGTAGACTCAAAATTCTTAAAATGACTTGTTTATTTGTTAAAAAAACAAAAAAAACAAAAAACCAAAACTTCCTGCAATTTGTAGTCGCAATTGCCATTTTGATTTTTATGTCCGACAGGTTAAAATTGTTTTAATTAATTTTATCACCTGAATTATTAGAAACGAAACTTCGCGAACAATTTTCGTTTACAGTTCTGATTAAGTTTTTACATCTAGTTATTTTCTTTTTTAATTAAGTGTTCATAAAAATACCGGAAAAAAAACAATCAAACTTACAGCAGAATTAATAAAGAGAGATTATAATAAGGAAAATATTTATTTTTTTCTGTTAATTAACTGGTCATTAAAGTACTGGAAAGCGTAAATTTACGAGCTGTATCTGTAATATCCTCTGCAATTTCATTAAAAAAGCTTAGCGAAGGTCTCTAAATACTGAAACTGTCATTATTGTAATTGTTTAAAGGATATTAGGAAAAATTTAATCAAATGAAATGAACTATCCCGTAATGCCCGATTTCTCGTCATCAACCCGTTTCTACCTAATCTGTAATATGTTATTAAGTTAAAATATTTCTACAAGGAGTCACATTTTCTAAAGTTCAAGGTCACAAAAAATGTAGTCTCAAGCAGACGAGTATCTCCCCACTAATATGTCACTGACACCTTTGAACATATGTTGAACATTACAATAAGCCTATCAACCTAGTGTTAGTTGTTCGCTTTGAAAGAAGAAAACTTTCATTGACTTCTTCTCTCAGAAACTGCAGAAGGCGTTGTTGGTGTCCATCTGCCGTCTAGTATATGGTTGGTAGAACGAGATAATTTTCAAGGTGTGTGTTATTGGGGAGGAAACAGCTGTTTTCTATCTGTTAGCTTTATTTCTTATTATTTGGAGGGTGGGGTAATGGTTGAATCTCATTAATGTTTTAATCGCTTGCTGATTTTTTTTTTTTTTCGTTATTAGAACAGATAAAATTTCATAATATTTTAGAAATAATACTTGATTTATTCTCTTTTAATTTTAAATTAGATCTATAAGTTTTAAATGGATAAAAGAGGAAATAATAAAAATTCCAGTTTGTTTTTTTTTAAACTAATGATTAGAATGAAAATTAATCAAATTATTTAACATTTTTTTTAATTATCTATTTTTATCGTTAGTTATTTCCCTGATTAACAAAATCTACTTTATGAATTCTTTTTGGGATAAAGTTTCAACGTATAGCAACATTCGAGCAAGGGTTGAATGATTTTATAGAAATAGGATTTTTTTTTCTTTTTTTTCTTCAAAGGGTACAGTTCACTTATATTTGTCCTAACGTATTTATCAGTCATGTTTTCCTAATTTGTCAGACCACTCAATCTTTGTATGTGTGTTCTCGTCACTTAATAAACTTTTTAAACAATAGGATGGGTCTACTTGAAACTTGGTAAGGGGCCGTTCAAGTATTACGTAAGCATTTAAAGGGGAGTGGAGGGGGTTCAAGCTTTGCTAATTTTTGCTGACGAGAGGGAGGGGGAAGGCAAAATAATTTTTACTTAATGCAGACAAACATGCACGCGAGAGAGTGCGCTCTTCGTGATACTTTTTCCTCAGTATTTCATGTGTACTTTTATATTTACTTTGTTCCACTGGCGGATCTAGGATTTTTCAGGGGAGGGGGCCTAACTTTTCTGAAGGGCTGACTATACCTATGAGTCTGAAGCGTACGCTATACGCCAGCTTTTTATTAGCAATTGAAATCATCATCATGACAATATTAATGTCTATCAGGCAGCAGCTTTTGTAAACCCCATTTATCCAATCTCTATTCGCAGCTAAAGGCTATAGCCTCTCCCCCCTCCCTGGATCCGCCTATGCATTGTTCCATTTTAGTTCAGAAGTGAATAATGTAATTTTAACTGTTTTAAATTATTTTCAATTGGAAAAGGCCAAACACACAGTTTCTAAAAATTAATTTTATAAAAATTAAAAATACAACATACACAGATGTTTCGGCTTGCCGAAGTTACAAGCCTTTCTCAATGTGATTTACAAAATAGGAACAACCGAAACGTCTGTGTATGTTGTATTTTTAATTTTTATAAAGTTAATTTTTTTGAAACTGTGTGTTTGGCCTTTTCCAATTGAAACCTTTCTCTCACACGTAAAATAATTCTCCAATATTTTCAATGGTATTTACTGTTAATGATTTGGCAAATCTTACGTAAGCACAAGGGGGCATCTGCTTATTTTTGCTTACAAAGGGGGGGGGGGATTTAAAATGACTAAAAATGTGCTGACGTAATACTTGAACGGCCCCTGTGCATATTCGAGGTCTAAGGACGATCTGACTTTTATGTTTGAATTATTTTCTAAATGAGTCCTTGTCGAAAAATTTCAAGAATTCCCAATAGAAAAACATTAGACACTAAACAAAGGATTTCTATCCTATTTCTCCTTTTACATGATCCAATAATTAGTTCGGTTTGATTAAAAGTTAATCCAATTTCGACAACTTGAGTACCGAGTTATTTTATTTTATATTATTTTTATTTTTTTCACAAAAATTTATACTGTTTGAATTGAACAGATATTAGAATTTGAAAAGAAACGTAGACTTTTCGTTTTTGTTGTTTCTCACGACAGAAAAGAATTATCGAACACTTGGAATCAGTAAGATACAATGTTTCTTGTTTTAAGTAAATGGTCAGCAGGAAGTTATTAATCTACAAAGAACATATATGTATACACTATATGCGTAGTGTCACAATTCGAAAACTAAATAAATACTTGTATCTAATCTTTGTTTTAAAGTCTGTGGAACAAGCTTCTTTCTTTCTTTATTTTTTTATTTTGCTCGTGAGGAAACTTAAAGACACAGTGTGGCCACGAACGATTTTCTGTGACGTCACCTAATTAAAGTATTTAGTATCAACAAAATATTGATGACGTTGAAAGTTGGCAGTCGACTGAAGTATGGCAAAAATGGAACAGGTGAGAAAGAAATTTGAAGTTTGGATCATTCCATATTAGTTGGCTGATCAAAATTCAAGAGGAAAATAAGTTTCTAAATATACGAATCGTTTCTTAGGAAATAATAATAATAAAAAAGATCAACATCATGTGTTTCTGAACTTCGAACATTTGATTAAAGATGCGAAATTAAATGAGTTTGAAACCGTTGTAATTATGAGTCACGTGATTATGTAGCAGCTACTTTAATTGCTCAAGGTTGCGATCCGTGGGAATCTCGTAGTTTCTCATCCGGTTTTGTTGCCTTGTAAAGGTCGTCGTCATACGATAATTTCTGGTATTCGAAAGTGGTTATCCTATTCAGTAGCCAACATCAGAGATAGTTTGCGTTTAAGGAAACGACCGTACAGCCCCCGAACCATAAATAAAACAGATCAGTAATAAAGCAGAATTGACACTAGAAAAAAAGAACACTTGAATTTACAGTTATAATATGTTACAAAGAATGACATCAATAAAACTACATCGGATTATTTTTACGATGATTCACGAAGTGTTTAAAACAGTTCAGTTTTTCAATAATAGATGTCGCTGAGGTAGTTGTAATGATTAATCAATTAATAATTATTATTCATTGACTTGATCAGTTTCTATATTTAAGTAGTGACTTTTGAGATCTAGAGCTTAAATAATGAAAATTGTTGGAAATAGTATTCTTGTTGGGAGCCGAGGATTTACATTGAAGATTTTTTTTTTTAACTCAAATTATTTACTTACTATTTGTAAAGATTTGATTATTATTGTTGTTGTTATTAAATTCTAATCCTAATGCAATATTTTTTTTATTATATTATTAAATACAATATAGGATATGAATCCTTGTGAATTGTCTTTTTAGGTCCATTGAGAAAGTTAGAGGTACATCCAAATATAAGCTAGAAAGAATACAATAGAAATCAAAAGGCCAGTCTGACGCTCGCTTACCGATTAACTCAAACACACAAATACTTTGTAGAATCTCCTAAAACTGAAAATGTACAAACGAACGACGAAACATAGAGGATAACAATTCTTAAAGTCAGTCTAATGCGTATTTTGAGAAATTCTGTTCACGGCAGTTTTACAAGACATATTATTATCGTGTAGTTGTAGGATAGTGAGCATCCATGCTATGTTCTTACATTGGTATTGGAGTAAAAGCGAAATGTTAATCTTTTCTTTAAAGCATGTCGTGGACTTTTTAGATTTGCATTCCTGAGGACATATCTGAGCTTCGCTGCACAACAGAAACCAGCTAAGGGGAGCATCAGCGAAATGGTAAAAAGAATAAATAAATAAAAATTATGGTATAATTTTCGTTCGATCTTAATAAGTAAATAAAATAATTAATGAAAGAGAAACAACAAAACTAAGACATTTCTTTTTTCTTTTCTTTTTTTTTTTTCAATAGCTATTTCAAAATTCTGAACATTTCTTTTTTCTATAAAATTGAAACAAGACAACAAAGTTATACATAAACAATTTATATATAAATTAAATTAATGAGACATTCTTTAGTCATTGTATATAATACGCAATTGTAATTTTTATTTAAAAAAAAAAAAAATATAATGGTATTTGTGGGAGAGATTTTTAGGAACGAAGAAACAACGAGTCTACTTTGGAACTGAACTGAATTAATTTATTAGACAGAAAACGTGGTTTTTATATAGATTTTACAAAGTTGTATTTCATTGGAAGATTAAATAAAAAAAATATACATCATGATTGGCTAAAAACATAATGAACTTAAAATAATTACGGTAACTAATTAAACGGCTGCAACGGAAAAGAATTTAAAAATTAACAGAATAGCATTATTGGAAATAGAAAACGAATGATTTTAAATAAATAACGGTAAAGATTAAAATGAATAAAATACGGACAAATATAGATAAATTATTTCCACAAATAAATGATATCTAAAAATATTTACATATAAACTGTTACAATATAATGTTTCGGATACTCAATAACTAAAAATATTTTGGTTCACAGCTGTTTATGTTTGCAGTTTTGTTTAACCGCGAACCAATATATGTTAATAAACTTAAGCTATGTAAGAAATGGAGGTGTTTTGAAGTCCCTTTTACATCTTAAGGTCATAAAATGCAACTTGAACTCATATGTCGTCATCTTTCAACATGAGAATTTTTTTTTTTTAATCTTAATTCAATTGAATTTACCTTTGATTTTTTATTGTTTTGTATTATCACTTTCTTTTTATTTATTTTTTCCTTCCTATCAGAGTTTGGCGCCAAAGAAAGACTATCGTAATTTACAATCTTA
Source organism: Thereuonema tuberculata (assembly GCA_023159025.1). Taxonomy (NCBI): domain Eukaryota; kingdom Metazoa; phylum Arthropoda; class Chilopoda; order Scutigeromorpha; family Scutigeridae; genus Thereuonema; species Thereuonema tuberculata. The sequence continues at coordinate 30,085,068 of JAFIDM010002131.1, forward strand.
TCAATAATTCTGTTTTAATTGCTAGTACTTCCTTTTTATTTGTTTTCAATCTTGAAATATATTAATTTCGGCGCCAGTTTTATCAGTTAAATGGCTTATAATTAGTACATTTTATTTTTTTCTTTAATTATTTAATCCTAGTAAGTTTCAAATAACGAAATAAAAATTAATTATTATTGTTATTATTATTAGTATTATTATTATAATAAATAGTAAGTATAATCTGTAATTGCCCAGATGAAAAAGTTAAAATAACGACTAGAAATATTTGGTAGTTCTTCAGTTTGATACCTGTTGATTTTGCTGAAAATATAAAAATATTAAATGGACAGAAAATAAAAGCAGTAATTCCAAAGTACAGTTGAGAACAAGTAAAGATGCAGTTTTTTCGTATAGAAATTCATCAGTAATTTTTCAATTCTAATTTATTCGATATCTTTGATTAAAATTTAGATTTAAAAAAATAAGTTCCAACTTTTCTTTTTTGAATGGTTGGCCAGCGACTAAAGAAGCACACCAAGATTTAGATGTACAAGACCAGAATGATTTTTTTTTTCTTTGCATTTAATCTGTGATATTGTGCGTCTGTTTCACTGATAGCCTTCATCTAAATTCTTTAAATCAACGCCCATGGTTGCGATATGACGAAAACCGAAGAGTGAGAATTTGGAACAGAAATAGGCAACAGAATTGAAGGAATAGGACTTTAAAAATTGTTTGCAAAATACCTTGGAATTAAAAAAATACTATATATATAAAATCATTATCTTTTTCTCAGACTTTGGAATCACAATAATAAAAGGAAGAACTTTTTAAAAGTAACTCAAGAAGAACCGTTAGAATTATTTTTTTTTTAATTTTACTGTATTTTTTTTGCAGAAAGAGCAAAATTGGATTTATTGAAGAGCATTCATTCGCATCTCTAAACAAATGGAACACGAAACTAATTGAAATTGGAATTTGGGTTTTTCTTAATATCGTAATTGCAATAATTACACACTCACAAATAAGTAATTATACTACTGTATAAGAAGCACTGTTTTAAGAAAAACATGAAACTACAACTTATAGATAGCGAATGGACGAACGTTGAATTATGAGCCCTTGTTGAAAATTAGGGGTGTGAAAAGTATGATCTGCGGACCGGATCAAGTCTGCAAGGTTTTTCCCGCCGGACCACTGTGTACGTAAGATTTTCGATCCGTGTTGAATTGCTATCGACTCTCACGAGCACAGGGAATTGTGGATAAAAGAATGGAGAAGTATTAAATAAAAAGAAGGACAAGAAACAGAACATTTCTCACAGGTGGAAATTCGCCATTTAGAAAAATTGTAAGAACCAGGATTACAGGATTTTTTAATTAGTTACAGGATTTTTTTTTTCTTTGTAAATTTCTTGCACTGTAACGGGACTCTTCAAGGCCTAAAAAAAAAAGATATTAAAATTCATTTTAATAATTACATTATTTTTAAATTCCCAAAAATGAATAAAAGTTTCTCTAAATAGTTTTCGTTTATCTTTATTAGTCTTTGTTAATTAAGGAAGTGTAAATTGACAGTCTGATTCTCGAATGATTTTGAATTGAACACCATGTCTACATCACAAAGAAAACCGTAGTATTTAGTTTTCATTTCAAAACATTTTAACCTTTCTTCCAAAGCACAGAGGAGTAAGTACTAATACTTCACTTATTGGATAAATCTAAAGCGTAAATTTAATTTTTAATAAAGTTTTGGAGCTGTAACAGTCTACAAATGGGCCAAAATATGGTTAGAAAAACAATTGACGTGTCTTGTTAAAAATACCCGTGTTTCGTTATAAATTTTATGCAATTTCAGCATCTAACGTCCAACATATTTAATCGAAAATTTCGGTTTCGATAAAATTGTTGTTGACTTTTACGTGTTTCATCTTGTCGTTTGCTTTACCCGCCTTTGTTTGTTTATTTATTTTACACTCGTTGTTATCGAATGGAATTGACATGCTTTCATATTTCAAGAATATGAATAATTTAGCTAAAGTTATTCCGAATTGAGAATCACTTTTATAAAGGTTTATTTTTAATGATCATGCTTTTGAAAAATTTTTGAAAAAATAAAAGTAAAACATTTAAAAAAATTTTTTTTTTTAGCACGATTCCATTCGGGAAGAAATTTTAAGATTATTTATTTATTTAATTTTTAGTTTCTCTCAACTTGACTTAATTAATTAATGTTGATTCTGAACTGAATTCGTCAACAATTAAAAAATAATAATAATAAACTAAAAACATTCTAATTTCGGGATCTTCGCAAATGAAATCAGTCAACTCTCGCTTATTATTTTTAATAAGACAATTTGAAATTGGTATCAAATTATTTCTGACCTCTTAGTTTTTTTAATTTTTAGTCATTTTTAAAATGAAACTTATAATATCATTTATCTAGTTTTAGTGTTTTAAAATTATATAAAAGAATATAACTGCAAATGAAATGAACAAATTGCTTATATTATTTTGCTTTTTTTATTATTATTATCTAACTGTACTTAATTTATTAAACATTATCTAGAGTTAGTATTTTAAATAATAACATAACTGAAACGCAACTTAAAACAATATATAAAAAAAAAAAAAAAAAAAAAAAAATGTGTTAAAGCATAAAATTAAGAGCGAAACCCACGCGGACCTTGAACGTGTGCATAATCAATTTCAAACAACAGACATCGAAACCTTTTAGTGGCATAAACATCGAAATTCAAGACTGGGATTCGAACTCGCAACCTTTTGATTCTGAATCCGTCACTCTATCCACTATACTGCTTCAATTTCCTTAAAAATAGAGTGATAATTGGCATATTTAAGGGAAATACAAAACAAAAACAAAAAAAACAAGACTCAACTCAAAAACTTTAAAACTTAGAGTATGCCAGAGTATAAAAGAAACAAAAATACCCCATTCCTTTACGATGTCTGGGCCTCTGAACACGATGGTGATGTCCGTTTGCCGATCCGACCTTCCGTCCGGGAGTTATTAGGGGAGGACAGACACGGACGGACATGACAAACGGAGCACCCATATGGGTTTACTAATAATCATATTAACAACAACAACGTTTGTAAATTTTTAGATTATTTAATTTTTTTGATACTAGCTTTATTCAAGCTATATTTAATAGTATATTATTAAAAGTTCCATCTCTTATATAAGGTTTTAAAGGTGGCAATAATTGCTCAATTCGGTATTTCAATAAACCACTCCTTAATAACGATTGCCGGAAATGAGATAGACCATTCGAGAAATCTTTTTTATCAGACCAGAAGCAATATCCTCAACAGTTATTGAGAAAGAATCGCAATTAAAGATAATGGTCTATCGTTCAAATCTTTTAGTATTTTTTTTTCGTTCTCCTTGACATGGCCTAAAAAAATTTAATTCTATTTTGATCGTTGTTCATTTTAAATTTTTAAACTAATTATTTTATTATTAATTTCTTTATAGTATGAAATTGCCGCACAATTTCATATTGTAGCTCGTATATTTAATTTTCGTTTCAATTTCTGCTATTTTAGTCTTTTTAAAGTTTATGTATAACCCCATTTTATCTAGTCCCTATTTATAAGGACACTGGGCAACAGTGGAGCAGAAGTGCTAATAGTTTCTGTAATACCATATCTTTTCTCTTATAATTCATATGGTTGTCATGGGAAATTTTCCATTATTATATAGAGAAAAAAAACAGTAACATTTGGCTCTGAATCTATGGTTGCAAGTAAATGTGTTCGTCCAAAGTATTTTCTTTCAAGAATGTATGCTTAAAATATGTCATAAGTGAAACTGATAGTATTAATGACTTGTACACACTTTTTAATTTATTTATTTTTGCAATCACCTAATATTAATAAAAAGTATTTATTATATCAAGAAATATTCAGTTCTGTAGCTCCATAGTTAACTCCTATCTTTCGTAAATCAATTTAATAGATAGTAAACAAAACAACAACAAAAAACATTAAAAAAAGGGTAAAAAATGATTTTAATGATCAAATTTTACTTAAAATAAATAAATATTAGAATGTAATAAATAAATATCATTTCCGGAAGTATTTTTTTTTTAAATAGAATTCTTGTTCGATATTAAATACGTTATCTAATGATAATTTGTTACCTCGAAAGTATAAGCGAAAAGTTATGTTCCCTTTCCGCTTTTTAGTCATTTGTTTTTGTATTGTGTGTCTAATTTCTTTTCAATCGTGAATCCGGAAATGTGACGTCAGACGCTACTAGCATTAGTTTACAAAACAGCAACAAGGTTCAGCATTTCTTGAGTTTCTAACGAGATTCCTGCTCCCACGCAAGGAATCAAATGATCTCCAGGTTAAGTCTATCTGTGAAATAAGAAATCAGATATTTCTTCGAATTTCCAAGAAGAATATGAAGGTCATTTCATGATTGCGTAGGAGGAATGGACGTAAGGTGCAACTCCATTTCCATGTGCCTTTTTTTTTTCGAAATTTGAATTGTCTACAGCTTATTATATCTTGAATACTAATGTAGTGAAAAATCTCAAACTTTGCCGAATAAATGTAAAAACCTTTTAAGCTTCAATTTTTAAAATGAATTTTGATTTATTATTGAATGTTTTTAAAAAAAGAATAATAATTGTAAATTCAACTTTAACGTTTGAAAATAAGTGTTTGTCAAAAAACCGCACTAATACGTAAAAAATAACGTAAATACGCACTAATACGTAAATACGCACACATTTTAAAATAATAATAAAAAAAACTTTTACCTTAAAACCCAGAACCTTTCTTTATTTGGCAGTTTTTCAGCTGAAGATGGCCTTCCAGTTTTCCACTGGTCGAAACGTTCTGTTTTTATGACAATGTTTTTTGTTATTTTTTTTTTTTTAAATGTGTGCGTTGGTTTTAACGTACTAGTGCGGTTTTTAATAATAATACTTCGAAATTTGTGATTAAAAAGAATTGATAGAAAATTTTATAGAACATTTACCGAAATTTTTTTTTATATTAACAGATAAAATATAATAAAAAAACTTATTAATAGTTACAACTTATTAATAGTTGTAGCTATTAATAAAAGTAATAAGTTTTATTTATTTCTCAATAGTAATTAAAATTGATTCCAAAGATTATGAATTTCAAATTTTACACACACTTTTTAAATTATAATAAAAACTGTGAAAAATCAGGAATAAATAATAGTCTTCTGAATCGCTTAAAAAGTTTGACTTGCCAAAATTCTCTGCAGTTTTTTGTTTTTTTTATAATATGAAATAATAAATAATATTTTTGTCCAATGTTGAGAATTATTATTATTAAAAGTATCAATTATAAATCAAAATACATTTTAAAAATTAAAACTACAACGATTTATCTTCCATTTTGCAAAGTTTTAGATTTTTGACTTATATCACATTTTAAATACCGTAGTATTTAAAATATGATGTAAGTTGTAGACGATCGAATATCGGAAGGAAAAATAAAAACTGGAGGATTTAGTTTCATTGTTAGCAGCAATAGGACAAAGCACTTTTGCAAATACTTGAAAATGAGTTGTCGATTTATGATGTTTCAATTCATAAGAATAAATAATTGTATGTGTTTCTACAGTCCATGTGGTATTACGCTGTAAACTATCTTTTTTGTATATCGAATACGAATTTTATAAAGTTAAAAATAATCTTAAAAATGGTAAATACAATATACGTAGTTAAGATTTTCAGTTGTTGCACCCACATAGGTTGGTCCTGCGCTTCTGCATAGATAACTTAATAAACCTGTCAAAAGTTATTAATGGTTTCCTGCGCCTTGGAAAATCGGTCCTTAAATTGATAATGAATTATGCTTTTCTGGTTCATTACATATTACCATCAGTAGGGGTAAAGGAACCGCGAAGGTTGAAAGGGATCTGGTTTTAGGGTAGGAAAATTCAAATGTCGACTGACGCTTTGATAGCTAAAAGATATACTGTACGTATAGGGTGGATGATGGTCGGGTCTTTATGTTGTGCGTATTTCAGTTGTTCCCATTATTTATTTTTAAATCTGAAGAAACAGAAATAGTAAATTGAGATGTGTGGGTGTGACAAAATCTATAAATACTGAGACTATCCTTATCGTTATTGTATGATAATTTGTATAAGGGAAGTCATTGTATCCGATACAACAAAGTGTTATACGGAAATTAAAGCATATATAGGGAAAACTGTTAGTATCTTCATATCTTCCTTTATTTTAGATTTTATGTTATGTAATAGGAAAAAAACAAATGCTTATAGTACCCTTTGATCACGTGAATATGTATATGGAAATGGCAAAGTAACGGTATTACTATAGGAAATGTAGAAATAATTAGAGAATAAAATGTAAAAATGTAAAAAAAAATAGAAATCCTTAAAATAGAAGATTTTTAGATGCAACTTTGTGCACTAGGATCCGTAGTTGTCTCGTTGCCTATAGGGTTTATTGTTGAACTAAGAAGAACTCTATAACAACGCTGTTTCCTGATTAATATCGCTCATCAGCTAGGACTGTCAGAATAATTATTAAATTACCGAAGTATAATTAATTTTTTGTCTTTAATTGGTAATGACGTAATTTCGTTTCCATTCATGTTGATGTTATTGTCCTTGATTTTTTAGAAACTTAATTTATTCTAGTCTAAATCCTGTGTTTATAATGAGAAACCATTAAGACTTAATCCTGTTATTAATCCGTTTTTAATGAGAAGGAAGGGGAAAAAAATAATATCAGAACATTACCTTTTATCAAAGCTCGAATTACTGTTTTGCAAGAAAAATAACCGAAAGGAAAAATAATATTTAACTTCTTTTTTTTTTTTTTTTTTGAAAGTCGAATACTGGGAACAGATTCCCTAGATTTCACGTGAGTTCCGTGAAGGTGGTATTTCCTGGCAAGTAATTGTGTGGTGAGTAAGCACATTCACTGCTACCTATTTAGTCCAATTTAACTTGGATTCACTAACAATTCGGATTTATAACCTTGAAAAAAAAAAAAAAAATAGGGTTTCTAGTTAAGTAAATTATTCCTTTTGGAATGTCGTAGCTCAGTAGTTCTGAACTTGCCTGCACTGTGTAAGTGAAATAAGGGGATTTTAATCCAACAGTCATGAGTTAAAATTAGTAATTATTTGCAAATTTTTTTATTTTTTTTTCAAAAATCTATGTAGAATATATAGAGCTTTATATAACGCTATCCTTAAGAATTAGAGCAGTTTCTAATAGAAGAACATGCGCGGCAAACCGTAGCATTTATTAGGAAGTTCCAAAAGCAAACACTGGATGGAGACACGTTCTGTCCAGTCGTAACACTACCTGTGCATTAAAAGCCTAATTAAACATTCCCTTAACTATTTATGAATTGAATAGTTAAAATGACATTTCTTTTCTATTCTGTTAATTCTTACTCTATTAAAGCTACAATAATAACGCTAGTACTCGACTTGTTTCACGCGTACAGATGGACAGACAAGCACTGGACAGAAAGAGCTTTTACACTTTTTTTTTTTTTTTTTTTTTTTTTTTTTTTTTTTTTACAGAAAACATCTAAAAACGGAAGAAATGACAGAAAAAGAACAATTTTAGACAAATAAGGAATTTGAGATTAAAAATAACTAAAATTATTGGAAAAAACAAAAAACAAACATGAAATGGTTGTAATATAATATTAGTTTTCTGAAAATATATATATATATTTGTTAGTGAGATCTTTTATCTTTGATAAAGAGAAACGAAAATAAATAGTTGTCACCGTTACCTAAACAGTGATAATTCTTAAAAGTATTTAATTTATGATTAATTTATTAAGAATCGTGAGGGATTTTTGTTGAGAAAGTATTTTTTTTTAATGCATTATTCATATTAATCCAAAATATATACTGGATTTTCGTAGTTGCTAACTAAGCTTTACAATTTTCGTAAGATATCAGTGCAGAATAATCCTCAAATCACTACACATTGCAGTTCATGTTTCCGAATATCCTTGGCAGAAATACCATAACCAAAAGACTTGGTCTTTTTTTATAGTTTTATTTTTGTTGCGATGTCCTCGTTATGTTCTTCACCTTTCTACCCACAGATATCAATTCTCCTCTCACTGTGGTTATATTTGTGTTTGAAACTTAAAGTTTCACGTACTGAAATCAGGTAACTGTCTTCAGCAGTCTCCAATCAGGGGTATCTATGTGTCCAGGTGGATTGCGTTTCATTTCTTTGTCCTATTTTCCTAGGTAAGTGAGACTCATCAAACCAGTGTGTGTGTATGTTTCAAATACATATTGAACCGCTAGGTGGATCTTCTTGAAGCTTGGTATGCTTATTTAAGGATTACAAACTATTTAACTTTTATATATTTAAAATCTTATGGGTCCTTTTAGCTAATCCATAATTTGCACGTGGTTTTATATTACTAAAATTAATCGGCTTGAGTCCAATTTAAAGTAAATAATTCGGATTTATTAATTTTTTTTTCAAAAAAATAATAAATTTTCAGAAAAAAATTAAACTTGTTTGCATTATTATTATTATTATGTTTGCATGTTTCAAACCTTGGGTTTCCCCAGCAAAAACAATATGGCGGGTCAAGGACCAAAGCACATACTGCCAAGTGTAAAGATGTGTGCAAGAATGATTAGGGATGTGTGCTTGTGTCCATAAATTTCCTAACTATGCGTGTAGTGTTGAGTACCACAGCCTTCTGCAGTTGTGCATAAGTGTTTTTGTGAAGTCCTAGTGTGCTGAGACTGTGGTGCAATGTGTGAGGCACCAGACCAGTGGCTGACAAAACGATATTATTATTATTATTATTTAAGCCCTGAAAATGATACCAACGAAAAGCCTATATTTATATTCAAATTTTAATAACTGTTAAAATAAATTTAATAATAATAATAGCTTCTAATAACGTTTAATGAAAATAGATTTTAAAGTTCTATCAGGAATTTCTTGCTTCTTATGAAATGTTTTCCATTTCATCGAAAATTCATTTTTTTATTTGTAAATATCGGGACATTTTTCCCCCAAATATTTTGTTTTTCACATACATACACAGTTTACTCTCAGAAATGTTTTAACAAAATGTCTTTGGTTTATTGTGTTCCTGTAACGGTCTCTTTGTTTTTTGCTTCCCATTCTATCTTATCCTCTAATGATGAACGGTCTCCGATGAGGAGTAAAAATAGCCATTTTGACTTTGGGGAAAGTGATGTTCGCTTCACGTCGTCACCGAAACAATGTAACGCTACCTTTTATGGCGTAATTTCCGAGCCCAAACGTATACATCCAAACACAAGACCGATGCAGGAATGTATTACGGACAGTGACATCACTACAACAAAGATACAAGAAAAGAAAGAGGAAGATATGGATAAGAAAACATGCAAATATCTAGAAAAATAAAACAGAATGGTTCTCCCTCCACTTCAGCCATCCCTTTGGAATGTTCCAGAAATTCGCATCTTTTCCCGGAAGGTGAAATGTTTGTCCTTACGTTGATGGTTCGCTTGAACGAAAAGCATTTCTCCCTTCTTCAAACTGATTGCCTTTTTTTTTTCTCTTTTTCCTGCTCCTTCCTCTCTGGGGTCTTGTTTATCGCTGGCTTTCAACCCATTCCCTTCCTGCGAGTCGCTTCCTCCTCCTCCACTTACACACTTCAAACGACCTCTTGTTTTGGTTCCGAACACTTTGGTGTATTAGAAAATCCCGGTTCTAGCCAGAACGAATAGGCCTAAATCTCGGGAGGCATAAACTGGTTTGTTGACGAACGTTTATATGTTAGCTGCTTGTAAATCTGCGCAGAATGAACAGAAATAATCCGTTCTGCTGCCTTCTCTTTCCTTTGGCTACATGATAAACTATTTCTCGGCCCGTTCTTAGCGTAACGTAAGCCGCCGAATAGGATATACACAAAAAATGTGTTTTCCGAAGCCATTTATATTCATTGCTTCTCGTAAATCAGATATAATGGAGACTGAAACTAAAATGGATCTTCTTCCTTAACTTTTCTCTCTCTCTCTCCGTATTTTCCTGTTGCATAGATCTAATTGGCGCGCTTGTCACTTTTCATTACCTTTCCCAGACGTCCGCAGAGAAACTTTCACAAGCGGTTAGTTACAGCGCTGGAGAATTGAAACTGATGCAGATATTCATTGTTAAAAGCGCCATTCATTTTGAAATGATTCCCTATTTGCCATTACTGGCGTTGTACATTATAAACTACTTCACGGTTGTTGTAAATTGGTCGACAAGTCTTTTGAAATAGAATCATGTTACTAAATCGTAAACAGTTACGATTAAGATCCAGAACATCTGTTTCACCCTTAATTTTTCATCAGACAAGATGTTTAAAATTTCTTGTGGCTTACGTTTAAAGTTTGTAAGTTAAAATAGCAGTTGTTTGTAAATAATGAGCCTCTTTTAATATCGTTTTTAAACAAATTTAAAAAAGATTATTCTAGGTTTAATTGTATTCATTCAACAGAAGCACTGTTATCTTAATATATAAAAATGAATGTTTGGTTGTTTGTTCCCTTTGCGTTCCTATACCATTCATCAGATTGTGACGAAACTTTGGTGAGTTGTTGTGCGCACGCCGCGAAGGTTTCTGAAGTAGTAGAACCATTTTACAATATCTGGTGCGCGAGGCGTTTCAACAAATGAGTATATGTCCGGTTTCAAAGTTTGCAGTTTCCGGTGTGACTCGCATTTGCAATGACCATCAACAAAGCACAGGGACAATCGCTACAAGTGTGTGGACCAAATTTGGAAAATCCATGCTTCACACACAGACAGATATATGGTTTTCTCACGCGTCGAAAACCTTCTGATTTATTCATGTATGCACTAGACGGCAAAACAAAAAAAAATATTGTGTATCCAAAAGCACTTTAATAAATAGAATTAAAACACAAATACGTTCTTTCTTTGAGTGGCATTGCAACGCATGCCGTGTACAGTAACTATACATGGCACGCTTTACAATGCCACTCAAATATAGAACAGCTAATAGGTGACTTGACTCAATGATGTATTCTCTCTTCTTTGGATGGGTTTCAGAAAATGAGGTATTAAATCCATTAATTTCTCACATTCTTTTGAAATATGAAGTCGAAGCAAAGTGGAATTGAATCCGTTTTACCAAATGACAGCCCTTCTTCTTAAAATTCATTAATCTCGCCCCAGAGAAAGGAATGGGAATCATTAAACTAATTTCAGTTGTCAGATCTAACTCCACTGAGAAGAAATCACGAATGGCATTTGACAGACAAAATACACAGATTAAGAATTTCAACATTAACGAAATGGAATTGTCTTCAGTAAATGACTTAATACGTTGGAATGCCTTTTAAAATGTTACAGCATTTATAATATTTATGAAATTACATAGTTTTAAATGTCTCTTTAATTGAAGAATGTAAATGGGGTTTTTATTGACTTCCGGAGGGGTCTTCACGTGACACCCCCCCCCCCCTCCTTCAGTGTTGTGTTTATTTGAGACCAATCCTGGACGGGATTTCATCGTCTACAATCCATCTGTGTACTATTGTTAAATGGTTAGTACGGTGACTGATATTTATTAGATTAGGTTATATTATTATTATTATTATTATTATTATTACAGTGTAACAATGAATTTTAATTAGGGCTGTTCATTGTCGCAATGACCTAATAGAAATAAAGTACCGTATATGCTCCAATAAACGCCGAGGCTCTTATTGTCGCCGGTCTCTAATAAGCGCCGGGCAGCAGAGGTGACACGGCCAAATAGTAGCCGGTCTCTAACTGTAGCCGGGTTTTTGATATTTGCCTACCGGTACTAGTATAAGCGTCCGTATCTTTATAGTCGTGCGTAATGCCTTACGTACATTTCCTTACCAAATGCCGCCGAAACGGTCATTTGACATTGCTTTTAAGATTCGCGCGGTGGAATAGCGAAAGAAACTTCCGGCGAGACGGTCGCCCGTCATTCTGGATTCGGACGACGAATAGCAGCGAAAGATACAGAAAGACATTGTCATTTATCTTTAACAGTCTTATGTAGCATGTGAAATTCAAATAAAGTAGCTGTTTGTAATATTAGCCGGTATTTATGTGTAAAAATATTGCGTTCTGAAGGTTTTTGTTAATAATGGCCGGCCTCTATTAAGCGCCGGGAGCCGAGGCTAGTTTTGCAAATAAACGCCGGGGGCCTCTATTGGAGCATATACGGTATATGTCAATGTTAGGGGACTAATAATGCCATTGTTGCAGCTAAAGGTCCTTGAGTTCATCTTAATAAAAGTTGATTTTCATAATTAATTTAAATAAAATCTATGTTAATATAATCAAAAAAGAAGTGAAATTATGAGATGCACGAAATAATATATATATTATTTAAGGAATAAGATAATCTTGTAAGATTAAGCATTTATAATAAATTTATTGGTTTTAATCCATTTACAGTTTTCTTAGCCGACTTTCCTAGGAAAGTGAGGCTCATCAAATTCACATCCCCTAATAACATTTGAAGCGGTGTTTGGTTCTTCTTGAAATTTAACATGCACGTTTACGGACAAGAGATGGTTTTTAGCTTTGTTATTGGAATTTTTGTTTTGTTTTGGAGGTTCTTATCAAGAAATTAAACCTATTTACAGAGAGATTTTCCAATTCTTCGAAGGCCTCCTCCGTTCAATTTTGGATTCGTCCTTTCCCAATTGTTTCTCTGGATAGTCTATAATCTACGAGAAAGAGTATCGTCTTCATAAGAAAATAATGATTTTATAAATAATCATTAATGTTACACAGTTTCAACAGCGGCCGAGCGGAAGACATGAGAAGTATCTCACTACCAATAGACGGCGTGGCATTACATTGCTGTAATTTACTAGTTGGTGATATTTTAATTCAACGAATAAACAATAACTAACTGAAAGGGATCTTCAGAAGTTTTGTTCTTAACAACTTGGAGTGTTTTTTCGTGCTTACAGATGTGAAACTTTAAGTTTACATTGATATAGAATGAAGTTTTGAAGAAATTGGAACAAAGCGAGACAATTGTTGCCTTAAAACCGAAATTCTATTAATTTAGTTAGGATATAAACTATTTTGTTTTTAGTATGTACTTAATGAGCATTAGAACTATTATCTTACTCCACTTGAAGATTTTACTTTTCTGTTGTCCATTTGTACCCTCATCACTTTAAAACGGCTGGACGATTTCCATAAAATTTGTACATATCTTACTTCCGGTCCAACTTAAAACTCGGACCCATTTATTTACATTTCCTCTCCTCCCGTCTCTCAAAAGTAGCTCCCGAAATCCCACGCTTGAACGGCTAGACCGAGTTCTTTAAAATTTAATACAGTGTTTACTTATAGTCCACTTAAAATAAAACTGTAAGGATTATTCTGATTCCCCCCACCCCCATTCGTCAAAATGGACTCCCACTGCTTCAAGCTCAGTCCCAACTAGCGATGATAACTGACCGGCTACCTAATTCAGATATTTTAGATATTTTCAAAACATTAATTGAATTTAACAACATCACTAGGTTTGAAAATATTTAAAAAATAATATCAAAAAGGTACCTAAGAACCTTTATTTATTTATTTGCCTCTTCTGGCTCTAAGGAAGGGGGAAAAAAAAAAAAAAAACTGAAACTTTTAATCAACGTTGTAAGCCCCTAAACATTAAGAAAAGGAGCAAATCGATACAGAAATGAGTAACACCCCCTGAAACATCTAATGGTTTCGACCATGTCGTAAGGACTTGCAGAAGATGAAGAAATCGCCAACTTCTTTGCGAGTTCTGCGCAAGTTACAATTATCATCACCAAAGTCATCCATTTTTTTATTATTACTATTATTATTATTCCCTCTCTCTGTCAGTCTCTGTGTAGTTAATTTACGAATTGTTTTTGTCTGTAGAAATTAAATTGCTTAAAGTGGTTCTGGACTGAAAACTTGAAGAGCGTTTCCATTACATATCAATCGTCAAGTTTCCTGTTTGTGGTTCTGCTCTGACGATTCTGTTTTTCTTTCGTTTCTCACGGACAAAGAAAAGACGAATAGTAGCCCAGTGTCTTTTCTTACAATTTCTTTAACTGATTTCAACTTTTCAAGAGCGCACTGTAATTTCTTATTGTTTATTTACAATAATGCTGATCGTACTCATTATCAGGACTTCTTTTGTCTTTGTTCACTTAAAACTCGATACTTCAGCTAAACTACACGAGATGTATCAAAACCAGTATTTATCTAAATTTTATAAATAACTCAAAATAGTCATTTTTAGGTTTTTAATTTTTTTTTTTTTCCAATTTTGTAGCATCGACTTTTGTGATGAATATTAGCCAAAATTTTTAAAGATAGAAAGGAAATAAAACTATACGGAAAGTATATTTTATAAGGAACGAAAAACGTCATTTACACTATCTATCTCGACTGATAGTTACGGAGATATCATCAATAAAATGTAAATAAACTGCGTTTTAAAATAATCTGTCGTCGGGCGTTGGTGGGTCGCCACGGAGATGTAAACCGTTTCTTTTCTGTATATAGTTAGGTTTCAGTATGTCTACAAGTCAATCGCAGTTATCATAAATGGTTTCTTATGCTGCAAAGTTCAGTTAGACAGAAGAGGAGCGTGAAGCTCGCCTGTCCGAAGTTATTTCGGCCACATCCTCTTTGTGTGTGCTGAAAGTTCTATGTATTCAGTGGTCAGGCGTTGTCATGAAGAACGATCATAGCGTCGCATTGTTCAGAAGAACAGGATGTTTCTTCCCGAAGTTATTGGGCAGTTTCTTTAAGATTTCAGTAAAGGACGAGTTATCCAAGGAGATCGCCATTTTGAAATGACAACGCGCACCTCTGATGACACACAGACGAGGAAGACCACGTGGCACTCTATCGGATATTTCAGCAATTGCCGGCCTTATAACAAAAATTTAAATTCTAGCGGTTTTAAACTTCTT
>JAFIDM010002131.1:30105039-30119233 GCA_023159025.1 Thereuonema tuberculata
AACTAAAATAGATATATCACTTTAAAATATAAAACGTATATATTAATGATTTATATAAATACATATGTAATAACCATGTATAACAAGACAAGTCTTTGTGTACTATAAATATACAAAATTAAATTGTAAACATACAAAAAAAAAATTCTTAATCTCAGAATCGATAATTTATACTTGTATACATAACTAACTAACTAAAACATGAATTTGTAACATATTTATTTTAAATGTCCTGAAAATGTGTACTTACATGAACTCCGTATTAAGATGCTATAAGAAAAAACAAGGAACTTGATGACATATGGTACGAATACACTTGGCGTTGCTTCGAGAGTATTTTGGGCAGAGTAAATTCTAAACTTTGACATTAGTTTTCTCTTCTTCTGTTTTTTGTTGTTCGTTTTGGTTATTCTTTGTGGAAGAATTTTCTAGTCAGCAGATGGAGGATGTCTGGTATTTTAACTCCCATCTCCAATGGAACCAAATTTAGAACCAACATCGATAATTATCGATTGAGCTAATGTAATTGTTCTGTTTTAGATGATCAGAAACATTTTATAAGTAAAAAAAAAAGTTTTAAGGAATTACTTTTTTATCATAATTTGTAACTAAACGGCCTATTTTTTATGTGCAAATATATGGCACGGTAATAACAGCGGTAAATGCATAACCATTCTCCAAGTGATTTGCCCTTAACTTCGTGGCATCATAATCGTCTGTTTTTCTCAATTTAGAATTTACCCAGTTCATCCGTCAGTTTTTGATTTACTTTTATAATATCCGTAATTTTTTGATGTTGAAAATTAGACAATTTCAGTGCACAAATCACAACAGCTCTTACGATCAGGTGCAACGCCAGTATAAACCTGAAAAATGTGCAAAAAATAAATAAATAAAATAAAGGTTGCTTCGCGTTGATGTTTAATCTGAAATTCTTAAAAAAAAAGGTCGGTTTTCTTGAACTCTTAAAACTGCTTTCAGAATATTTTTAAGTCGTCGTCTCAAAGAAAAACCACAAGCGCATGTTACATTAATCAACCTTTCTAAAATGTCCAAAGCAACAGGTTGTTTGAAACGTAGTACGTCACGTGACGACACTTACACGATCTATTGTTGGATAATTAACAATGCACGAGGATGCTCCGTTGCTTATACTTTAATAATCAATAGTGATATTTAAATCGTAGTATTACAGCTACTACATAAAAGAAGACAGGCTTATATCATTACAGCCTAACAAGATATTTTCAACGTTCTGCGGTCTTTTTTCAGCTAAGGTTATTCTAACTATCGTGGCCATTCTCCCTAATAGTAACAGTCCTATTGTTTTTTGTTTTAAATCCTATCGTTTCTGTTTCTACAAGTAGTGCTTTTTTTCTGTGTTTCAGGAACCCAGTGAAGCCCCACCGAGTGAAGACAATGGCGACGTGAGTGCGGACCCTCCTGCTCAAGTGGCCATCGAAGGAAGCTCTTCGGCGGAGCAGCCATGCGATATCAACTTGGTAGAGCGTATCATTCGAACCCACCCAGTCTGGTATCTGCCCGGCATCACTCGGGCAGGAGCCGTCCATCTCTTGCAAGGCAAGGAAGCCGGGGTAAGTACAGAACTAAGTAACACAAATTGAAGATACTTTAGGATGAAAAAAAAATAATAATAATAAAGAGTTTGTGCAGTAATTCCAGTCACAATAGTACATAGGAATGAGAAAGGGTAAGCGTGGCCTGTTTTAATGAATCCACGATGCTGCACAATTCTTTGCACTTAATCACATGCAATCAGTATTTGTCAGTTTGTTTATTTAGTCCTTAGGCCACGTTTATTTAGTGCAGAATTCTTTGTTTTGGCTTTTAGCAGTGTTTCCAAGACTCTGCGGAACTGATTAAAACATTAACATATTTATTTAATTTTATTTTCATTCGTTGTCAGTTCATAATTGGCGGAAGACCGCACTCGAAACGACAGACTTACAAAAGAAGTCTGGAATGGGGTCACCCTGCTCTAATGCATTGTTTCAATCTGGTTACAAGTATTTTTATTTTTGAATATTTTCTAAATCTTTGAAATGTATATTCTCAGCAATAATGATAAGACGAAACTCCTGTGTTTAATGTTGTTGAAACATCAGTAATCAGGAGATCTTATAAATTTGACCCGACTGACAATCTCGAATGTTTATTTTTATGTATTTTTTTTTTCTCCTTTGCCTTTTCAAATCTTATGCTTCAGGAAAATGTCTTCTTTCTCCCGGAAAGACGGGGTAAGGTTATTTGAAGTGAAAATATTGTTTTGAATTTTTAATGTGTAATTAATATGCATGGGGAACCACTGCCTTGACGAAAAGACCTTAAGGTAAATGAATCTGGGAGAATTATTCTGAATTTTATTCTCTGTATAACAAATTACGCCGAAAGAAAGGTTCTTCAAATAAAATTAAAATAAGAAATAAAAGGCAATTGAAATAAGCTTTAAAATTAGTAAAGTTGTATTTTAATTTTGGTCAGTGTCGATTATGTAAGTCTGGATTAGCTGGAGCATTTCAGTGTAGCCGATGTCCACTGTTGCTTCGGTCAAGCAATCTGTCACTTCAGCGATCACGTGGGTCAAACTATTTAATAGCCATTTGTTTCAGTTTATAAATGGATCGACCAATGCAGCTGCGACATAAAAGGCTGACAAATGATGGCTGTCGCAATCCGAAATGTACGGGGTGAGTTGTAGTAAATTAAAACTGCCGACAAGAGATCCATCACAGAGTTTGCCTTCAAAGGGTGCCAGACATTAAATTGTCACTCAGCTTCTTCCAATCTGTCTTCCTAGGGAAGTGAGGCTACTGTGATCGTAGGCGTACCCAGGATTTCGGAATGAGAGGGGTTACAATGGCCATAACCAACGCCACCTAGATAAATCATGTATATCTAGGTGGCGTTGCCATAACCCCTCTTCCTTCGTATGCCATTGCTGTAGTCCTCTCCTATTAACTTTTAGACCGGTTGGACGGATCTTCTTGAAACTCAGTATGCATATTTAAGGACTATAAACGATCTATCTTTTAATGTACGAATTCTATTCGAAGTGGATCTTTGTCGAGAAATTCGCGCGAAAAAGTGACAAAAAAATTCCCTCAGAAAAGAAATGGATTTGATTAATCCATTATACGTGGTTTGATAGGATTAAAATTAATCCGATTTAGACAACTTCAGTAAGTAATGTGGATTTTATTATTTGTTTTACTATTACAATTTTTATTTTTATTTTTAGAAAATGGAAACTTTGTATTGTTTATATTCAGAAGATACAGTATTATAATTTTGGAACTTAACGTAACTTTTCTTTTATCGTCTTCTCGACTTCTAAAATAAATAAAATTTAAAAAAAATCACAGTATTATATTATATTAAAGACTTAAAAAACAAAAGATATCAGAATTTAATTTTTAATCGGATTCTGCTATGACGGTAACTCGTCAACTATTTAAGCTAGGAAGCTGAACATTTCCTGTTTTAAAATGAAAATTGCCAATTTATAAAACTCTTTTGTCTTGGATAATATTTGCGCCCTTCATATCGCTTAATGATTTATCTGATTCTCTATAGGTATCCTAACTTTTGTTTAAAAATATATACAAGTAAACTCCCGATTATCCGCGGAATTGGGTGGCGCGGCATTTGCGGATAAGCGAAATTCGCGGATAATCCGAAAAAGGATGAAAATCAACACAAAAATGCTTTTAACATGTTTATTTACATTAAAATGGCAATACATACAGTTACAGTACATACATTGTAAACAATTATTTTATTTTAAATTATATATTTATTTTAAAAAAAATTATTACTGGAAGGTTCTCCCGTAATTTGCCGGCTTAAGCTCCCGCCCTTGTGGTCATTCTTTAAATTGTTTGTCTATAATTGTCTTCACTTACTTTGTTAGCCTCTTTTATATTTACCTTATTCTAGATTTAATTTTTTTTCAATTCCGTAATTTATTGTACAGTAAAAAAAAAAATGGAAACAGGAGAGGTCCGCGGATAATCGGGAGTTTATCGTATATTCTTCATGTAGCGTAATTTTGAATATTTTTTTTCTTCTTTATCATCCTCCAGAATTTCATCGTCCGGAAGTCGAGCAAAGTGAATACGATGGCCATATCGGTTCGGCTGCCGGATGACACGGGTCCTTATATCGAGCACTACCTGATCGAGTCCGTAGGACGCGGATTCCGTCTCGAGGGATCAGACAATCACTTCGACGCCATCCCAACTCTGGTGGCGCATTATTGCCAGTGCTGGTAAGTTAATAACTTCGACAATTACACTCTTGTCTGGATTAGTCATTGTTATTCGTCACTGACCAGCGATTTGTATTCGCCTTATGATGATGAATCAGGAACAAAATAATCAATTCAATCGATTTTGAAAAAGGAGTTTGTATCATTATCGATTTCAAATGTTAAGTGTTTACCGGCGAATCAAAAGGGCTGAAGTAACACGATGTCCATTCTTCAGTATAAGGAGGGTTTGAAACAGGAAGACGAAACTCTATATTACAATATTTGTCATGAAGTGTTTTTATTTATTTATTCATATGAATATAAATATAAGCTTGGTGTTATCATTTTTAATTAAAGGAACTAGGCCATCAGTTCCTTTAATTAAAAATGATATATATACAGTAGACTCTTGCTAATCCGGCCTCCGACTCCGACCGTGACGTAAAAGAGGCGGAGTTATTTCTAGACCATTTGTTACTACCCAGGCGGCGCTGTGATGGCACGCGGACCACGTTGGAAAAGTTTTAGACTAGTTTTAAGAGATGAAGAAATCGTCAAAAGTGTGCAGTAAGAAACAGATGAAAATGATAAAGAGGAGGACACCCCAGAGAGCATCAACACTTCTCATGCTGCTGGCGCCGAAGCTGCCGGCATCTTCCAGCAGTAAATAATGCAACAACCAGACACATGCAGTACCGACGTAGTAAAGCAATTGCATGATAAAGCGTGCCATCGATGGACATCATCATTCAAGCAGACGAAAATTCGTGATATGTTTCGAAGTGACTGCACTTACCTTAGTAGAAAATGCAAGATTTCATTCAGATGCCCCCGAGACGCTAGGGAACGCAAAATAAGGCTTTGTTAAATTGTGGATACGAATTTTAGAGAAGAGTGACAGTATCGTTTTGAGACTTAAGATCTTTTGCGTAAAAACTTCCCTTCTAATTTTATGTCTTAGCTATCCAGATCCCTCTCAGCTCTTGGTGATGGATCTACCGTGAAAGGAAATGCCTTCTTAAAAGTTCATTTTTCATATTGCTTCACTTAATATGAGAATTAGTAAACGCTATACTACTTCGTATCCTTATTTTAATATAAGTCATCTTGTAAATAAACAGTTCTTATCTTATTTACGATAAATGTACAAGTGTACTTTTAAAGAATTCGAGCCTATTTTGAAATGATTCTTCATTATTATTTATCATGTTCCAAAAAAACTGTAAACCGGAAATGCTTTAAATAAACAAACCATTCATAAAATTGTTTTTATACACAAAGAATAAAAAAAATATATGAATTTTTAACTTCGCAGTTCTTGTTACGAAGCTTTTAATAGGAACAGTTCGTAAACAAGTGATTCATTCAACTACAGTTCTAATAAAAATAGAATCATTTATTGAAACCGAATCATTTTATTCGATTGAATTCTAATTTTCATATCTTTGTGTTACAAACTCAAGATTAGGATATAATCGACTATAAATCTGAAACAGCTGATTATTTAAAAGATTAAATATTAAGTTTTAGCTCAGTTCAAAATTTTACCCCCCCCCCTCTTCCAAATATATCATATTTACAAAAATACATCGTATAAACCATAAAATCTGTTGAAGATAGTATCAGTTCCTATGTGTTGGAAATCAGTCTTAGATAATAAAAGCAATATTATTATTATTATTATTATTACAATAACCATAATTTTCGTTAAAGGCCAAAAATATTTTTTTTTTAATATCATTTCACGTTTTTCATAAAATAATAATAATAAAAAAAAAAATCGGCATTTTCTGGATAAATAGGATAACTAGGGTTATGGATTTTCTCGGAAATTTGTAAAGGGATTCCTATTTCCCTTGAAGGATTATGAACTAGTTTGCGTTGAAAGGAAGTTGTAGCATTGGACGCTTCACATCCGCTTCTTATCGCATGTTACTTTGTATCATGCCTTTTACGTTGTAAAGTAAAAAGCTCTGCTTTGTATGAGAGCTCTCGGCAGCTCTCCTAGCCGACGTACGGTAAGCGATTCCTTTTCATTAACTTTTAATTTATATAATCGTATTTAAAGTTTAAAGATTAAGTATTCATTTTAATCGGCGTTTATTAAAAGATTTACTTATATGTTTTGTTTCGCTAACGCAAGCGTAAACAAAAGGGGGGGAAAAAAATACGGTATTTTCAAAAATGTTATTTGAATACTAACGTTTGATATCTTTATTTCCATTCAAAATAAATAAATAAATAAAATAATGCTTAAACCTTAATTTTACTTATTGAATTTTTAATACTACTTTGTTTTTATCCGTTATTAGGAGATATTTATTTGTTAATCTGTTCTCTGAATTTTAATAAACTATGATATTGCCCTGTTTATTTAACGAATTGCAAATAATTCATAAATAATAATAAATTCTTATATAAATAACTGCACAATATATTTTCCTGTACCTGGTACGTATTAAAGGACATTTATTTTAAATTAATTTTAATGCATTTTCTGATTTTAGGCTTAATTTGTTATCTTATTAAAATATATAAGAGCAAACGTATCATTTAATTTTGTATTAATATAGTTTTTACTATTTATAATAATATCGGTACAGATATAGATTGTTTTAAATCACTAAAAGTTGCAATATACACTTCTTTTTCCAACAACCAAACTTAAATCAAATAAAAAATTTACCGTTAAAATTAAAAATTTACCCAAGATTTTTATAATATAATTAGTAAATAATATACCTTAAATTTCTTTATTAAAAAATACAGTAAAAAAAATTTTTTAAATTGTGATAAGACACCAGATTAATAGGTTATGTAATTCATATAAAAAAATGTTTTCCTGTTCCGTTTCATAAAGAATGGAAGCAAAAGAAGCTATTATTATTATTATTATTATTATTTGAAAACAGATAGATTAAGTATTCAACATTTAAATGTTCGTTATTGATTGTACCTTGTTAATATTACTGGTCATCTTTGGTTCCTAGAAAAGATAATTTGTGAGTATTTTAAGATAATTATACTGAATAAAATATCGTGTTTCTAAAGTTATACCGAACTTTACCTTTTGATTGAAATAGTTGGATGATTTGTGTTGTTTACATCGTTCAATATGAACAACGAGGAGGTGCCATTTAATTTTTTTTTTTTTTTTTCTATAGGAAGTTGTATAAATATTAAATGTTGTAACTATTTTATTCCTATTTATAATATTTTTATTTTTAAGTTGTTTCAGAAATTATTAAACTACGGTACTTGTTATCATATATTTGTATTAATTCGAATGTTAAGTGTTGCATTTATTTATCCTTATTTGGTAGAAGTACGAGCCTCTTCCAGTAGGAACAGACGTCAGTTGTGGGGCAATCACACATTCGTGTTTTTTATCTTATCTCTGCAACTTTTCTAATTTTTATCGTATTTCTATGTATGTAAGGCAAACAATGTTACGAAATTTCTGAGAAATTATAAATTTGAACTGAAATTTATGTTAGCATTACGACTTGATCTTATTTTTTAATTATAATAATAACTTGATTAATCTTTGTCATTTAATCTAAATTGGGTTTAAAAAAATATTGTTTGAAAATAAAAAAGGCAAAAGCAAAAAACTTTAAAAAAAAAATCTTATCTTTTGATTTCTTATTTTTATCATATTTCCATGCAGACAAAAGTAGGAGGATTTTTATGATGAAATATTAATCAAAATTATCTTATGGTTACTGTGAATGGTATAATGGAGAACTGCAAAAGTAAACATTAATGTGTATCATCTCAAGCGTATATTCTACGTTTTACAGAAAGAAAGGTTAATACAATAGAGTTGCGTAAATGCCTTGAATTCATTCACTCAAAAATTCTAAATTTTGAGTGAGCATTTAATTATTTTAAAGTTAAATCGAGAAATAAAATGGAAAAAAGAAAAAATAAATTTTTTTTTGGTACAATATATGATTTTGGAAATGGATATTGAATTTAAATGTTGAAAAGATATTCACAGAATGCAGATTATTGATAACTTCCATTTTCCAAAAATCTATATACACAGTTAAGAATGCAGCTAAGGTGAAAGTGCTAAATATATTGTACTTCTGTTTGCAAAAATGTTACTTGATTTAAAAAGAAAATAATTAAATAAAAACTTAAAATTCATCTGTTGTTGTTTTAATGATTTTGTTTTCCTCTTCTAACTTTTTTTCCTTTCTTGACAGTGATGAACTTCCAGTTAAGTTGTCATTACCTCGAGCCATTGAATCTGCTTCCACTCGACAGGAGTTATCTTCTCTTGCTATGTTAGGACAAGGTGAATAACTTTAATTTTTTTTATTGTATTGTATGCCACAGGAGTTGCATGAATTATGTTTATTTAAATAAATAAATAAATCATGAATATGCAATGCTTTTAGGATGTATCTCGATGTTTTTTCTAACAGCTAAGTGTTCACATCTGTATTTTACCAATTTTCAGGTATTATACTAAAATGTCTCAAATTCTTATCTAATCATTGAATAATGAAATTGCTATAAATTTACCTAAGGAAATAAATTAAACATGCTGAAAGTTTTAATCAAAACAACTAAATTAGAAACAAGGCCAGCACAAGAATAAATAAATTGCCTTTCTGATTCAATTATCAGAGGGGTAATAGCCGTTTCGTCCTGCATGGGACTCATCACTGCCAGGTGTGACGGTGGTTCTAGCCTTTCTGGGTTCTTTATCGGGGAGGATGGATTGGGCTCCCATGCAGGATGAAACGGCCATTCCCGATTCCCTCCGATAATTGAATCAAAAAGACCATTTATTTATTCTTGTGCTGTCCTTGTTTCTAATTTTGCTATAAATTTACTTTGTATGGTTTCTATCTCAAAATCATATCTTTCTTTATATTTCATGGTTTTCTGATTTTAGAACATTGTCTTTACATAAATTACTGTCTTTTAAATCCTTAAGAAACAAAGTAATTTAAAAAAAATATTTTTTTTTTACATTATTTGAACAATTCCAAAAGAATTCTTTGTTAAATTTTAATAAAAAAAAAAACAACATAAACAGAATAAGTCTATTGGATAAACAATAACTAATTTTAGCCAATGCCATTTAATATCTCATTTTGTACAAATTATGGCAGGAATCTTGCTAAATGTAGACGTAAATCATTGGACATCAGTCCATCCTTTCTTCTAACAGTAGTACTTATAATTCAGCTAAAATTATATGGATGTCTATTTCTGTGTTTTGTTTGCAGATTTAGATAAACCAAAAGATTTTTGATTGGATTTAAATCCAATGAACATATGACCAAGTTCGGCGATCTACTGTTATCTCTTATTCCTTGTGTTTTAACCCCATGTGCAGTTGTCAGTTGTTAACAGAAGATTCTAATGAAGCTCCAAATGTTTGTTACAATATTAAATGTAGAAGTATAAAATACTATAAAATTAGTCTGCATTCACATAATAAATGAATAACTACACAAAGATGCTTATGGATAATATAGTATTATTAATTTTATTTAATGATACCTCAATGCTAGTGAAAAAACCCTGTTAATTTTTTTTTTTATTTTAACATTATTTTCTTTTCTTTTAGATTTCTGGGTATCGTCCATTGCAAAAATTGGCTCACCATCAAAATCTGCAGGAAGTTCAAGTGGCAGCAACACACTTACTTTGACATCATTTAGCCAAAAGCTGCCTGCAGGCCATGCCATTCCACGACCCATTCCAGTGCCAGGTCCATCTTCTAGTTTATCAGCCTCTGGATCCAGTCCCGAGAGCCCTAGCTCAGCTCTTTCTCTGCGATCAGCTAATCCACCACCACCTCCACCGCGATGGAGCAAACCACAGGCTTCAGTCACCACTACCACTAGCTTGACTGTGACAACTACAGTGACTTTCAATATGAATCAGAGTATGTCGATTCCAATGGATACAGACACTGAACAAAACGACACTCTGGCCATTCAAGAAGCTCAGGACAGTGTGGCATTGCCTCGTCCAAAGGTGCTTTTAGATTCAAACAAAACGTCAAAGCGTGAAAAGAAAGCAACACATTACATACAGTCAAACATTATAGATTCTCCAGCTGTGTATTATAGAAGCAGCCTCGCTGATAAAATTAGTGATTATGAAGATATTTGGGGAACACCTTCTAGACAGGATCTGACAAAGCAAGACTCAAAACCTGAATTAGTTACTTTTAAACCACAGGCAGGTAGTACTAGAACCCTCCAGTCCCCAGAGAGTCAAATAGACAATAAACCAGAAGGTCCCAATCAGACTGATCATGAAAAAGTGTTGGCAAAAGAGAACTGTTCAACTTCAAATGGTTTCAGTACAGATACATCCGAGTCTAAAAGCAGCAAAAGTTCCAGTGCAACTTCTACACTGCAATCTCAGCAAGCGAAGATGCGGAACAAATTTGGGCTCACTATAGAAACTGAAATGGCTTCCAAACCTGAAAATAAAAAACATTCGAGCCCCTTTTACGCTGAGCCCATTGATTCCTTAGTTGGAAACAACAAATTTCCAAAGCCTTTTGTGTTATTAAAAGGCACCAAGAAATCGAACAAAGCAAGGGAGCCTATTCCCAGTGGCCCACCCCCTCCAAGACTGCTCAATCACAGACATTCTGATCCGAATATCCATTGGCCAATGAATCAGAAAGGAGGTATCTTAGAGACTATATATGCTGCCGAAGACTCTCAGACCAGTCTCTCCTCAAGTCTAGACAATCTCAACGGCCGGGGGCGTCTTATTGGCATCGATCAAAAGAAGTCGTCAGGCTTTGTGAATGTTGGTTACGGATCGCGAGGCTCAAATTTAAATCGGACATTTTCCCGGGAGAAGTTAGTCAGCCGAGAGAACCAGGCAACCCCTGAATCAGTAACTGAACTTGGTACCGATTCCAAGGGTAGTAGTCTCAAAAGATCTCTTCATTCTCTGAAACCACCAATGATACCCAGGATTGGTGGGAAATCCTTCAATGATTCTTCGTGGCCTGTCGATTCATCTTGGGAGTGGCTTGGCAATGACAACGAGTCATTCCTCGATGATAGTGATTTAGAGGATGAAAATTTAATTGAAGGAATCCTGAAAAGGGATGCCAAATTTCCAATTGAGGAGTTCCCCAAGGAGACCTCCATTGATTCGAGCATGCAGTTTTCTGATCGCACCACTGTAGAGGATCTAATTCAACAGAAATCTCCAGACTTACGGGTACCTGAAATTCAATCTCTTACTAGGAGTAATTTATTACGTGTTTCTGAATACGACAATTTAGACGAGGATCTTAGCAGTGTCACCAGAGAAAACTATGGCTATGAGCCATCGGATACTGCCAGCAGTGGCACAGAATTCTGTGAACCTTGGGATAGTTCTAGGTGGGAGAAAATGTTGCGGCCTTGCAATCAGCCTGCTTCATTTAAAGAAGAAGGAACACGAGAATGGAAAGAAAACAACCTGAATGCAAGCATTGAAAGCGGAAATAACAAGGTATTTATTTGTTTGTTTTTACCCTAGATTAGTCTTTGATATTTCATGGCCATGCCAAGATTGTGAAGAATGTTGCATATTTGTGTTTTCTAAAATGTGATGATTACAATAATGTTAAATCTGAGATTAACTCAACTGGTTCATCTAATTAAAATAAAATAAACAGTATTTGTTTATTTTAATTAATGTATTCAATTATCTTAATCTAGATGTAACATTTTTATTATAATAAATGTTATACTCACTTGAGTGGTGCATTTTACAAATAAATTCAATTCACTTCAGTTATCTAATCAGTCACACTAGAAAAGCATTGTTATCTATTCAAGTAATTTACACGTTGCTTTTTTTGTTTTAATTTCTTTAATTTGTTTTGATTTAAAAAATATATATATTAGTTGTTTTATTCTTGTTTTGTTTTAAATGTATTTCTCATTCTGGAAACATAAATTTTGTATCTTTTAAGTATTGCAGAAGATATTCTTTTGAGGTTTTTATCAAAGTGACCATTGAATAATTATTAACCATTTGATGAAGCACCAGGAAAATTATCAGCATTGTTATGCTTCTAATGTATTTAGAATTTAGAAAAGGAAAAAAACATCAATTATTTTTAGGAAGTAATTTTTAAAAATTAAAGCCTGTCGAGTTAAGATGCCTGAAGAGATTAATCATTGTGTAAAATACAATATTTCATTACTATATGTTTTACATACTGCAGATTGTGACATAACTTTTTATAATATCAGCAAAGATTTAGAAGAGTAGAATTTGTCGTAATTTCATCAAAAAATAAGTTACTGAAATAAGTCTCCAGTGAAGTTAAAAAATGAAATGTATAAATGAGTGAATGAAAAGTTTTTTAATCTCTAGTCTCTTGTTAAATACAGTCAAACTCGGATAATTCAAAGTTGAAGGGACCAGAGAAAAAGTTTGAAATATCCAAAAATTCAAATTACATATATTCTCTCAAACTGAAGAGATAAATAAAAAAATTAACTCCACGATCAAAGATCCAGCACATAAACTTTATCTAAGAATACTGCTACATTTTTTTTTTTTTTTCATTAAATCAAGCATTTTTTACCAGCTTAATTATTCATCACTTAAAAAAAAAACGGCAGATATTTTTAATTGCTTCATTGAATGCAATCTTTGAGTCTTAGCATATGATTCCAACCTATCATTTGATACAAAAATAGAATCTTCTACACTTAGACAGTAGTGAATGTAGTAGGAAGGGGAGAAGGTAACAACAGAGGGTGGACAGAAAAATCCTCGGAAATCCCCACATAGTGACATTCCAAGCCTCGCTTTTGTTTTCCTTAAAAAGACCGTGAAAATAATATAATGCATCTTAGCTGAGAAAAGTCTCAGGAACAATTTTTACCATAATTTTTTAAGGACAATCATAAGAAAAATTCGAATTATCCACTATTTTTTAACATTAATTTAATACAGAATTTTAGGGACCGAGCAAAAAATTTGAATTATCCAAGTTTGATTGTATATAAAGAAATATTTAACTGACTTCATTTTATTTCTTAAATTGATTTGAAAACCAAGTTTTTCAAAAGCAAAATCTTTATTTACATAAAGTATGTAGAAGATTTTTAAATATCAAGAAAAATTGTTTAAAATTAATATTATAAGAAGGAACAGTGAAGAGATAGGAAATAACTATTTAATGCTAATTGTATCAAAGCTAATTTCCCTCTGCAAACAGCAATTTATTTTTTTATTAATTATTTTGTGAATCAAGTAATTAGAGATCCTACATTTCATATTTTATAACTTGATTTTTTTTTAATTCACTTTAAAAATATATAAAAATAATGGCTTTTTATCAAACTTTAATTTTGCAAGATACGTTTTAAGTAGGAGAATTAATATGTAATTATGTGTTGATGGCATTGTTCAAGCATTGGCTTGTTTCAAGTTTATTTGTGCATCAATGAAATGTTGTAAAAATTGCATCAGTTATGCTTCTCTTAAAAGAAATAATCAGTCAACACTGATTTTCCTGATGTGACTTCACTTTTATAACTCATTCTTGTCTAACAGAATTAATTTAAACTAACACCTTACTTGCAATATTAAGGAAGCGGAGAATTGTTTGATCTCATTTTAAACGATTAGGTAATTATGGAAAACAATGTAACATTAACAAAAATTTAAAAAAAAGAAGTTTTTATAGGTTGTCAATATTTGTTTTTTGTTTTTTTTAACATAAACTTCGACAGTCCATTTATAGACAAGTGATGGCATTATGAGAAAAACAATAGTTTTCTTTGTTTATGTCTGTTAAATATAGAAACCAAATAATATTCTATGTTTTAATGAAAGTTTAGTTAAAAAAGAAAAAAAAAAAAAAAATCAGAAACATTTTAGTTAACTCATATTACAGTTACCTTTTTAAAAACTTTA
>JAFIDM010002131.1:30121219-30138280 GCA_023159025.1 Thereuonema tuberculata
CATAATTTAAAGCTTTAAATATTCACTGTAAGTCATTTCAACTATGAATTCTGTTAGAAATAGAACTGGTTAATAATAAGGCAAGTCTGATGAAAAAAATGTATTAACTTACCAAATTGTCACAATGGAAGCAGAGAGAGAGCGAGCATATATGTGCAAGATAAAAATATGTCGTTCTTTCTTTCTTTGTGAACTTCAGAAATAAACAATTGTTTAGAAATTTCAAGATGCAATACTAAATAAGACTATGGTAGTAAAATAATCAAAAAGTTAACAATATTACTTCGTCCTTTCCAAAAATATTGCTGAACATGTGAATGTCTTTCAACATTTTCTAAGTTTCACTTTTTTAATCAATGTAAAAGGAGCTAGTCTGTTTTATTATTAAGTTCTAAATAAAAGCAAGTTTAAGTAGCTTTTATTAACTGCTTTTTAATCAACAAAAAATATATAGTTGTTTTTATTTTTAAATATTTGAGGCATTGCTAATCTTAAATCTGCCCAAAATATCACAATTTTTCATTTTAACTTTTTAAGTATTGTATAATGAAATGTCTGTCATGTGCTGTCTATACAGTCTACAAATCTTGTCATGTTTTAATGTGTTAAAGTATTGAGAAAAAAATTAAATGAAGTTCTCCTTTCCACATCCTTACCCTTTTCTTAAATGCATCAGGCTTGATTCTGTGTTAACGAAGCAAGCAATGATCAGCAGAAACTTCACAGGTGTATAACACCTGCATATAATTGCTACCGTTTGTTGGTAATAAACAACCAACATAAGCATATCTTCAGCAGCATAAAAATAGCTCTTCCTTGCATTTTCATTTGTGCCATTGGCAATCTAGAAGTTAAAACTAGGTAGGTATTAGTATCTAATTTGTTATGCAAATGAATTTGTCTTATAAGTTGTATTAATTCTCATAGTGAAAGGTCAGTACATGAATCGGTGCAGTTATTTTTTGTTGTCAGTTTTAAGAAATATAAAATATCAGAAACTAAATTATCAACATGAGAAAATTATTTCGCCACAACTGGGATGAAATTTCTCTGAGGTAGTAAATTATTATTGAAAGAAATCTTTATCTTTTGAAGATGAAGAACCACTGCACTTGAGGAAAGAAACTAAACTCACAAGTGTAATTTATAGCTTGTGAAATCATTGTTAACAACCATCTGAGGTCAAGATCACAGTTGGAAATCACTCTGTAATGAAACAACAATTTCAGATTTGTTATAGTAGGTTTCTGTGAAGATTCAGAATGTGTGTGGTTTAACATACGATATTTTTATTCAAAAATTGAACTGAAATGATAACTGTGCTCATAAATTTGTCTTTTCGGTAATAAGACACAGATTTGAACAGATTGGACTTCTCCCATTTCGGATCGTGTGTTACTATTCTTTTGTTCAATTTAGCCAATCACAAGGTTAAATAAAACAATTTGAGACCGTGTCGATTGGTTAAATCATCATTGAATTAACTATAGAACAATGTTGTGGAAGTAAAAATGATGATTTTTAATAATGTTTCAAAATTAAGTGATGCATAACATTTAACAAAATTATATTTAATATCAATAAATGAGTGCTTGCCTTCACAAGTAATTCCCTAAATAAAAGCTTTTTGATAGTAGGCCATTGAGTTAGCTACAACCATTCAGTATATAGAGGTCAACAAATCAATTATGATAAATAAAGGGATAACTTCAACAAAAACTATCTCTGTTGAAGCTTTGCAAGTAAATCATTCAATCTCTAATGAGTTTAAAAGATAAATTGAAAGGAAGTGTATTGGTATTCAGGTCTTTTGCTTTTATGTAATTCAGTCGAAGTTTCGTGTACAATGATTGTAACTGTATTGTTTTTACCATGATTTTTGTTTTTGTTTTTTGCAATAACTGTTAAGCTTCAAGCATAATTTTCAATGTATCAGAAATGAAACATATTCCATTAGCTGTATGGAATCTTTTAACTTTTAATGTTTTTAATGCTGAAAATGTCTAATAATGACATTAAGATTGCTAGACACGACAAAAATTTGCATTGCTGAATTTCATAAAAAGTATTTTTATTTTGAGAAGCATTTTCTTGAAGATAAATGTTAAAGGTGAAATATGAGATATTTTAACATAAAATCAGGAAAATGAAACTCTGCTATGCCGATTACTCTGATTACTATTGGTTCATGAAGATATATATTGAAAACAAATCCGAAAAGTAGTATGTGGTATTGTGTATAAAATAATAATAAAAAAAATTATTAATCATTATTAAAATACCATCTACTTTTTTTCAAATACAAATGGTGTGAATAGCTTTCCTTAAGTTTATTCTAAAATAAACTCTATTTCATTTTCGTAGATACTTTTGAAAAATTCAAGATCTTATACATTAGTCTTTTGCCAAATATTTCTAAAATGATGTTTTAATTCTAATATAAGTTGGTAAATAGCAGTTTGAAAGTGTCTCATACCGTTAGATAATTATGGGCTTTTATGCATTTTGAATGAAATTTGTAATTTATTAATGTATAATTATTCTAAAGAATTCTTTGTGTATTGTATTGTAGGACAGACATCGAGTGGAATTGCTTCCATTAGATCTAGTGAACGAGGCAGTTATGAGCAAAACTCGAAATCTTCCTCTCATTGATAATGATGGAACTTCTGTTTCAAGTTTTCCGTCCGCAGATTTTGATGAGGAGAGCGCTTATAAAATTCAGCCACCTTCAATGCGTAAGTAGTTTCAGTACAAACACTGCAAGTTATTGTTTTGATTTTGATTTATGAAACATGTTCAGTTGTTTTTAAAATTCTAGATTAAAGATTGCAGTTTTAAAGGGATTTATAGGGAAAGTTTTATAGAACAGTAACATTTAATATGTTTCGAGAAGATTTTTTTCCTTTGATCACTGAAATTAACAGAACTTATATCCCACATCGTTTGCTGAGGTTCTTAAGTTAACGTAGATAGACTTTTAGTTTATTTCATTTTAAAACCATGATGTCCTTCTCATCGTTTTCAATCATTCATTGATAGCAAAAGCTAATATAATTGTGAATGCTGTTGGAACACATGACTTCAAGAAACTGAATGGCATATAAATGAAAACGTAAGAGGATAACATAATGCTTAATGTAAATAATATGTTAACATACTATGTGAAACAATATAAAAATTTTGAAACGACCAACTAGTAATAATGCAAATACAAAAAGCCTTATATTTTTCATTTATTTTTCTTCAAATGATTTATGCTTAACTGCATATGCAGTCAGTCAACTGATTCCATTCTCAATAGTACTCTTATAGTACATACATCCGATACATATTTTTTTGTTTGTTCCATTGATTGATTTGATACAATTTTAAATTGATTGTAATTCACAGAAATTTTTTTCTAAAGGATTTAAATGTAGTCATTCTCAAATTAGATCAACAATGTCATTTTTATTTGTGTATTTATTTGAATCCCTTACACAGCACCAGAACAAGCAACTGCATGATTATAAGTCAGAAAACAACATGTAAAATGAACATGTCTTAAGTTTAAATCTTAAAAAGTCCTATTCTTTTGTTAAATTAAATAACCTAGATAAAAACATGATTCTTTCCCATGTGGAATTAATATTATTAATCCAAATTAATATTTTGTAATTGCTTCATTTGACGAAAAAGATTATGCTTTTACAAATTCTTTCCAATACTATCCATGAAAGTCATAGGTCAGATGTTCATTGGGCTTTACTTTATATGAATTACAAATAGATTATTTTAATCTTATCTAGTTTGTATTTTTGTACTTTGTAAAGTAAATAGTAATGCTTTGATTGCTTGATTCACCTGAATTTTTTTATTAATTTAATCTTTACAGCATCCACTAATTTATTTCTGCTAAGAAGTAAGAATAAGAATTTAGGGAAAAATATAAGAGAATACGTTCTAAGGTAAGTTAATTTTTATTTTATTTATTTAATCTTTTTCTATGGGAAAAAGAAATTCTGTTGTTGTTACTTCTTCAATGGTAAAGCCATTTTAAAATGCTATTGTTTGTGAATTTGCAGATAGTTTTATATTGTTCTTCACATTGTTTGTAGATGGTTTATCAGTTTGGAAGTCCATATAAATCTCAGCAACAGAGAATATAACTATACCTGATTCCATTTGTTAATTGTACTAACAAATTGATTCCATTTGTGATCATATTTGATGGTATCCATATCCTGGCAGTCAAGTCTTGACTTGAATCAGGTTATAATGAATTGCCAAATAAAAGAATGAGTTATCCATAAATTAGCTTCACTTTTAATATTTTTAAGTGTTTTTTTTTTTTTTACATTCGTTTACACTTCGTAAACAAACAGGGGTTTCATACAGGATAGAATGGTGCACTTGTTTTTTTATTATCTATACTAATATTATAAAGCTGAAGAGTTTGTATGTTTGAATGCACTAATTTCAGGAACTACCAGTCCGATTTAAAAAATTCGTTTTGAGTTAGGTATCCCGTTTATTGAGGAAGGTTAAAAGCTATATAACATCATGCTACGACTAATAGGAGTGGAGCAGTAAACATAAACATCAACCAATCTGGCAAACTGTCGGATGTGGTGGCGGTGACTGTCACTGGGTCGGGAGCAGGTTGGCCGCACAACGAGAACAGAACATTACCAAGAAGGGCCGAACAGATGGTATTTATAGTTATGAGATGCACTTAGTTATGTACTTATAATGTGTATGAAACAGATATGTATAATCACAAATTAACGCGGGTGAAACTGTGGGGCACAGCTAGTTATTATATATTGTAATTAAAAATATTACGTATGCAATCCTAAAATTTACCTCCAGTATATAATCTCTATGGAATAAGTGTCATCAATGTAAATACATACTACAGAAAGTTGTATAAAATACCTCTTTGCAATAAGATAAAAAGGAGTTAGCAGATGTTTTGAAAAGAACTTGACTGATCTTCTTGTATTCAAGAGGAACTTTCTTTGTTGCCCAGGATTTGTTCTTATATTTGTCATAAGATAGTCTCCTTTTCCACAAGACCATGTTATTGGGCCAAACCTTTTGATAACTTCGGCCGTAGTCATTCTATCGATTTAAGTTCTCTTTTGGAATGGGGATTGGATGGACTCAGTGTTTTGTTGACAGAGCCTACATAGGTCACAGTTGTTTTTCTTCAAAACATAATTTTGTTATTTTCATTATGAAGGTGATAATTTTACTTAAGTTATAAAAAAAAAATCCTGAAACAGTTTCCTAGGTAAAAGCAAACTATTTATCCTTTTAAATTTTTATTTGTAAGAAACTAGATTTATAATTTTGCTCTTTTTTTGTAAGTTAAAAATTTAAGAATGTGTACTTTATTTAAGAATTTTAAATACTATAAACTAATACAATTGTTTTTCTAAATTTTTTATTTTCAGGCTTTCCCAAGATAGAAATACAACTTTTGGCAAAACAATTGAAAACTTTCTCCAATGTACTTTAGATAGTCATGAAACTAGTCCCCATATAGCAATGCGGAATGTAAGAAAACTATATAACACATTTATTATTAGTGTTTTTAAAGAATCCTTAAGATACAAGGAATACATAGTTACCCATGAACAAGAGTTCAATTACAACTTTAAGTGTTCTATTACATTTCTATTTTAAATCAAATCTTATATGAACTCTTATAAAAAGAAAAAAAAAGCCATTCCTTGAAATTCTAATAAGTAGGTAAATTCTCAATAAAAATGGTTTTAAATTTGCTAGTTTTAGAAATACTAAAGTTTTTGGAACTAATATTAGGATTAAACTATATTTCTCCCCTTTTACTTAATACTAGTAAAAGTAGAAAAGTAAAAAAAAATATTCTTTTGAAGATATAGTTCTTATTTATTACCAAATTCAAAGAAAATTCTATTTTTATTTTCTGTTTTTGATAGGTCCGCCAGTTCATGAGTGGCATTAAGAATTATCTAGTAAAACATGGTGAAGGCCAGTTTGAAACTTTAGTACAAGAAGAAAGAAGCAAAGTAAGTTGATTGCATTTTAACAGTTTGACAAAATATAATGTAATAAATTGAACTAAATCTCTTGGTTCTTGTATATAATTAACAGGTTTGTGTAGTTAGAATCAGAGGTACCAAATTACTGAAGTTGAAGTAGAAAAAAAAAAAACAAAAGTCTCTGGCTCTACAGCCATGATATCTAGCATCCAAAGAAAAAAAGGGGGGGGGGGTAATACCCAAAGCTACATTACTTTGGTTACTTGCTTAAGTGTTTTTTAACTTACAGAAAATTCACAAAATTACAATAATATTTTTTCTTTCTATTCTAGTTAAAAGAAAATGAATTTTTAAACCTGGACGCTATCTTAGAAGGTGTTCTGCACAAAATAGTTATTAAACC
Source organism: Thereuonema tuberculata (assembly GCA_023159025.1). Lineage (NCBI taxonomy): Eukaryota > Metazoa > Arthropoda > Chilopoda > Scutigeromorpha > Scutigeridae > Thereuonema > Thereuonema tuberculata. The sequence goes on from JAFIDM010002131.1 coordinate 30,127,634, forward strand.
TTTAAAGAAGCATATCTATCAGCTCTTCGTAAATGAATACAATAAAAATGGATCATTACGAGAATTATCTGATAATATCAAATATGCTAGAACAAAAACTCCAGAGGAATTCAACATAAAAGTGAGTTTTATAACCTTCATTTTTAGGGTTTATATCTTAATTTTAAAACAATTTTCATTTTATAATTTATTTATTTAAATTAATAATATGTAATTGCTTATTTACAGCCTGAATTGAATCCCCCACATGGCGCTGCAATGGATACAGTTCATCATTACTTACGTAAGCTTCAGCAAGTGTATTCTCCAATGAAGAAGCTAGAAAATCTTTTGGCTGCTACTTCGGCTATTTTTACAAGTGTAAGTTAGACTAGTTTAACCTTTAAAGTCTCAGTTCTGTTTACACCTTAAGAAACATTGTTGATTATTATTATTTCCAAATATTTTATTACTTGCTGTCACGAATTATGTAAGCTGAGTTTGTTAAAGAACAAATTGATGTCTACTTGTCTTAATAGAACTAAGATTTATTAAGAAAATAATGAGATACAACTTCTTTACATACAGAGTGTAATATTAAGAAAAATAAACTGTGATCAGTGGGGGAGGGGGAATGTACAGTTGGTCGTTTTACTTGCTCGGTTCATTACTGAAGTTACCTGTATATTTTAAATATTTAAGGAATTATATAGATTTTCATGCAGATATCTTATAGAAGTTTCAACATCCTTAATGATGAATTTATTTTTTGTTTTAGGTTCACAGTGATAAGCATAAGGAAGAAGTTTGTTTAGGCACAGATGGTAAGTCTTGTTTCTTAAATAATCATCTGATTTTTTTTTTTTTTACATTTTTAGTTTTAAGTTAATGAAGTAAGTTAATTTAAATAAAGAATTAAGCAAGTAAACGAGCTCGTTTACTTGCTTAATTCTTTGAATCATTGGGCACGTTAAATTTCTTTTCATTTTAATTTAAATAATTTCAAATATTTTTTAACTTTACAGACTTTTTGCCAATGCTGATGTACGTCTTGGTTCACTGTGGGATGATAGCAGCTGAAATTGAAGCTGACTATATGTGGGGTTTATTGCATCCATCGCTACTTACTGGAGAAGGTGGCTATTACTTAACAACTCTCAGTAGTGCTGTCCATGTATTGAAGAATTTCCAGAAATTTCAGGAGGGAAAACAGAATAGAGGTTATAATTCCATTGAAACTAAAGAGGTAAGTTAGCAAAGATGAAGGTTGTAGTGTTTCATATTGACTAGACACCTGAACTGGAATAACATTACTAAAAGAAAAGAAAAAAATCACATAAATTAAGTTGGAATTGGGATTGAGATTTTCATCCATCTAGTATTGTTTCGAGTGCTAATAAAAAGAAGGAAAAAAGGTAATTTTAAAAAATGAGGCAAATACATAATCACTGAGTTAAAAAATTTATACACATTAAAATTAAGAACAGGCCAGTTTCTGCTAGGCTAGCTAGCAATTTACAAACAGCTGGCTAGCCTAGCTGAAACTGGTTGTTCTTAATTTTAATGTGTATAAATTTTTTAACATAGTGATTGTGTTGGCCTCATTTTTTAAAATTCCTACAATTTTTAGACGTTAAATATTCAGTTAAAAAAAAGCACTAACCCTCTTTTGTAGGGTATGGTTACCAGAAAAAAGCACGATTCATCTTTTTCTACTGCTTCTTGAGACTTATCATAGTTTAAGGTTAAGCAAAGCAAGTAAATAACACAAATGTATAGAGAGCCAATTGCAAAATCATTTTATACTTTTCAGTTGACAAAACTCAAATTTAAATCAATTTGTGAAAGTATCTGTTTATTTTTTTTTTATCAAATTATTATTATTATGTTTACTTGACATTAGTATAAATTTAATGTCTAAGGGATTTATTTCCACTGGAACCAAACATCTTGATAAAATCTTGTTAACTTACTGATTTTTTAACCAAATTTTGAAAATCTGGTTTTTAATTTCTCTCGTTTGTTTAGGCCTTGATGCCTTGTCTTAGTGAAATGCAGGGATTTATGAAGATAATGATTCCTGATGAAGTAAATGGAAGTATTATTTCTAAGACATTTCCTGTACGACCTAATATGAATACTAAAGAAGTAGGTAGGTAGAATACAAAGAATTCCTGCTTATTTTTCATGTGAATTGATAATTCATTTCAGTTGAGAATTTACGACATATATTTCAAAACATCTATGGGTAGCAGATATTTGAACTCTTAATAAAGCAGTTCTACTGTTTAAAAATATATCGTTGTTATTGAAGCACCAGTATCGTCAATATATTGTTTAGCAGAATATTGTTTAATTCACCCGTAGTCTTTATTACTTTACTTTAAAATAGTATGAGAAATCCACTGTTATTAATTATTGTTATCAATTAATATAACTAAAAATATTAAATACTTTATATTCAAATGAAAATAGGTAGATTTAATTGTCAGCTCTTAATACAAACTTTATCTTGGAAGTTGTCTTCTGCAATGTGTTAAGCTTGTTGACAATTTTTCGTCCCAACCTTTATTATGGTAGCAGTGGTGAACCTGAATTTCAGTATTGAAACAGCTGTAAACCATTACAGAAGATTTATTTAAGATTGACGCCATTGTTAATTAAGGTTTAATGGCATAAGGGTCACAGTGATTATAGATGATGTTTATTATTACTAAAGAACAGGTGTAGAATAGTAATACTAATGGTAAGGAGCTCCATCTAAGATTTCATTTTTTAACTTCAAAGCTAATATTGAATGACTATAATTTTTTTTTTTGAGAGGGAGGATTGCTCCAAAGTTTGGCAGACATTTTGGCAAAGTTTAGCTAAAATTTACATACAAAATATCTGAAATTTAAAAATTTGTAGCTAAGTATTAAAATTAACTCATTTTTCATTATATTTAGATTATTATTGGTGTAGTAATAAAGTTTATTTCCTTTTACAGGTAAAATGATAGCTCACAAATTTAATATAACAAATCCTCAAGACTATGCTTTATTCAAGTTGATGAATGGAGAAGGTGAGTTTTAATAATAGCACTAAAGAAATTACAGGCATATCTTGCTAATATTGCCTTAAAGCTTATTATCAGCATTTGTCTCACTTGCCAGTGTATATAAAAACCTAAAAACATATTTACACTGTCATGTAACTATATTTATGGGCATTGCAATGTAATTGAAGTAACAATAACACAAGTAAAAAGCTTGATAAATTGTTTACAAAAACACCACGTACCTCATTGTAATATTAAAACAGATTTATTAAAAATACTGCAAATTGCGAATTTTCAAGAAGTTTAACTCGTCTTCTCTTTTTCAAGCATATTAACATGAGTGGAATTTGTTTAAGTTTCTGACCATTTATGGTTTTGTTATATGTATTCCACTCGTGTTAATATGTAATATATTTTTGTAAATATATTACTCTAGTAATGAAAAGGAAGAGTTTACAGGGAGAATTTGGAACTTGATAAATTTTGAAAATTATCAGAATACGACACTGAGACACAAAGTACACAAATGCTGTCAACAGACTGAGCATGGCTGCTGTCAACAATGTAGTGCCAGTTGACTCGCTCAGTTCAGCTCGGAGTTAGCTAATCTGTGCATCATCTTCGAAAACCATCTTAAGAGCAAGGCAAATGCCAACAACAGTAAACGTAAATATAATTAAAAGTGCTGTATTACCAAACCACTCTAAAGCAAGATATGCCTGAAGAAATTAAAGCATGGGAAATTATTCTATTTAGGTAATTAATAGGTAGAATTGATTTACTTTCAAATCTTTAAAAAAAAATAATAATAATAGCGTTTGGGGTTTGCTAAAATATTTTAATTTGTTAATTTTTGAATTTAAAGCTCTTTTATTGCATTTAGTATGTCATGGAATGTAGTAAATTGTCACATTATATGTTTTAAGAAAAGTACAAATTGAAAGTTTTTAGAATTTATTATTCATAAAATTGGTCAAATATTTATAAGTATCGATAGGCAAGACCAAGTGTTTACTAAGTGACAGCCAAAAGAAAAGCTGTTTCATGCTCTTTGGAGATCATCAGCTAGGAGTAGTCACAAATAAACAGCAAGGTCTCGATACAGAGGATAATAGGGGAACAATCGTTGGAGTCAATGGGGAACCTTCGAAACTAAAACAAGCAATGATAAATTCACCAAAAAAAAAGGGAAAAAAAAAGAAAGATATATTTAAAATTGTGTGTATGCTTGTCAAGAAATCGATAGGAGAAAGTGTCAACCATTCCCATAGAAATGCATCAGAAAGGAAAGAGTAATGTCTAATAATGGATATTCATCTGTTTAGTAGCCACTAATTTTTACTCACTTGATACGATGAAAATTAATTGGATTTAAGCAACTTAAATAATGGTAATTTAAAATCATTTCAGAAAATAGAAAATTTCTGCTGTTTGTTTTATACAGATAAAAGTTAAAAAGTAAACATTTGTGTAATTTTCACAGCTTTCAAAAACAAAGGGAAAAAATTATAATGAAATTTTAAGGACAGCATTGTATGGAAAGGAGGCTTAAAGTATTTCTTGTTTGTCTGTTTTTAGCAGTTCATTAAGTTGGGTAAAAAGAAGCATTTGTATTTAATTTTGATTTGTCTTCATTGCAGAGCTGCTGTTACAAGATACTGAATGTCCATATGCTCTTAAGGCTGATGCTCAAGCAGAAGATATCGAATGTCTCTTTGCTTATAAGAGAGTGGATGCCAAAATAGCCTGGCCAATAACAAGTAAAAAGACATAATTGTAAGTATCTGCAATGAATAATTTGTAAAACATGTCAACGTAACAGCTTGTGATTTCCTGTTTTCCTGTAGTATCTAAACGACAAGACATGGATTTATGGACGAAAACTGAAACTTTTTCTTGACCAGTCGATAGAGCAGTTAGCTAATTGAGGAAAACCTTCATTTGAAAAACCTGTTGTAACACATAGTTTGAAGGCCTGGGTTATTAATAAATCTGATGAATATATAATTTATATATTCTAAGAAAAGTACAAAAATTTTTTTTGGTGCATTCAAAGAAGGGGACTTGGAAAAGAAGACATAATGACAAATTTTAAGGTTATATAGTGATCAGAATGTGACATTGCATATTAACATAGGTTTGATCTGCTGAGCAGAGGACGTATTGTTTCCCTTGGGGAAACAGATCTGGCAAAACCGATGCAAGACCACATAGCAAGAGAAAAGTTGATAGACTATAGCTGAGATGGATAGATGGCATCATATCAGGAAGCTCTGTCTCTTTAATTGGAAGGTTGTTGTCCAAATTAGGACAAGACAATGGTGACGCTTAATGGAAGCCAAGACCCAACATGAGGTACAGTGAAAGGCTGACGATGATGAACGAAACGTGGCCTTACAACGCTGAAAGAAAAATTATAAATTTCAATGAGATTTAATTAAATCAATCATTTTTTTTTTTTTTTTAAGCGTAATGTCAACTAATGAAAAGTAGTACTAGTAGTTTTGTATCTGAACTTTTGAGCTCATTCAAGAATCAAGTAGTTTATTAATGACTCAACATGTTTAGGACTGATTTGAGATCCTAACTATTATTATAAAAGTGAAAATCTATAAGATTTTGTCTTTTGTTTGTCATTCAGTCATGCCTCAATGGCGCAATGGATCACAATGAAATTTTGCATGCAGGTAGTCTAGGACTGAGTACAACGCAGGCTACTTTTCATCTCGGTCGATCAAGTAGTTCCCTGGGATGAATGAAAAACTTCCTGAAACTGTCCATAGATGGCGCTAGTGCAGTTTTTAATGAGTGCGTTTAAAACATTCCCAAAAGTGGCGATAGATGGCACTCGTGCCGTTATAAATCGTATCACAGATCTGAATAAATATAAGATACAGTTAATTCCTACTTTGGATTTTAATATTGTACTGATGTATTGTTTAAAATTTAAACTTTAGTTTCAGTTCTAAGTTTCGGTTTGTAATTTACTTGATGTTATTTGGTTTTTCGAATAACTAATACAAGGCTTCCAGAGTGGAGCGATGGTAGCCGGCAAGTATTTAAATAAAGAAACAAATCCTAATACAGTGTGTTAATTAAACACTTACAACAGTTACCTTGATTAGTTGTTGTTCAATTCATAAAATTTAAACATTAGCATGGATCTTAGCACAATTTCCAAAGTAAGAAGTTGAGCTGTGCTGCCATCTAGTGCTTAAGAATGCAAAAAAAGGAAAGTTTTCCCAACAGCTTTACATTTACTTGATTTTGTTCCGTCGATTGGCCAAAAAAAATGACTTATTCTTTATCTATAAATTTATGTTCTTACTGTGCTAATTTCTCTAGAATCTACTTTGTTACAAAGTGTAGAAATTGTTCAGTTTTAAAATTTTCAATTGGGATTTTAAATTTATGCAATCTTTAATTTTCTGATGTTGTCAATTCCTTATAACAAAAGCCAATCTGTTACAACACAAATGTTTTTGTCTGTAGTCTATTATTTTCATAAATGTCAGCAACATTGTGTGTTGGGGCCTCTCATTATAAGAAAGTATTTTCATTATATCACCATTTGCTCTATTGTTCAAATTTTAAGCTTATTTATTTTTTTATTAATTCTAAGTTCATATAATAACTAAATGAAAGAATAAGTGCGAATTTTAATGTATGTAAAAAATATTAAAAATATCTTGAAAAACACACAAAATGACTATATTAAAATAGAAGTATAAAGTTTAAAGAAGTCAAGTACAAGTTTTGGGCCCGTTACGGGTTCATCATCAGAGTGGTCAAAAGTCCAACGATGGACCCATAACAGGAACGAAACTTGTCGCTTGTCTTTTTAAACTGTTTCTATTTTAATTTAATCATTTTGTGTGTTTTTCTAGACATTTTAAATGAAAGAATATTTTTAACCATCAAATTATTTTTTTATTATTATCATTTCAGGTTTTTCCTTGAAGATGTAAAATATTGGTGATCACCTTAAAATGGATCTATAAATCTCATTGCAGCTCAAAAGGAAGAATCGTTCTCATTTTCTCCAGGAAGAATGAAACTAAACTTAATAATATTTGATGATATTTAGGCTTATTGATGTTGCAAATGCAAATCAAGGTTGTAAAAAATTCATCCAAGGCTAGTAGTACCACAATTATAAATCAGCATAATCAATATTTTTTCTTGTTCTTCTTCTTATCATTGTTTTAAATGGTACCATTTATAATAAATGTGTCTGGACATTTTGTATAAATTAAAAGTTTAGTTTGTTTGGTCTCTCTTTTTCTGCAATTATATAATTAATAACTATAAATTAATACTAATCCATTGACTATCAATGCAACTTGAATGCATATATAAATATATAAATATTTCTTTCTTTTTTTTTGATGTCTGTGATATGTTTCTGATTTCTATAGTTGTGGTATTTACAGTCGAATATCTTTAAAAAAAACCTATAGTTTGTAAATACGTATATATAAAGTATTACCACATAATCATATCCTGGCTTGAAATTATTATAAATTAATTGCATGAAAATAACATTCAGTGTTATGTAAAAGTGAAGCATTTGAATGTGATCTAATTTATTTCTTGATCTTCAATCTCTCTGAGCTCTGCTCCGAAAAGAAATGTTTTTAAAGACAAAGGCTTAAGATTGATTATAAAAAAAAAAAAATAAAATGCATTTCCATTTCATTTCAAGTGGGGATTATAATTTTGTATTGTTTATTTTGTACATAATATATATAATATCTGTATAGCATTGTTTTCTAACCATTCTGCTTTCTTTATTTTCTTTTTCTTTTTTTTTTAAATAATGCTGTGTCTTGTTTAATCTTGTTTTGTTTATGAAATGAGTACATAAAATATTTTTTATTTGTGACTAATTATAAATTGTTGGGAGGGGTGTATTGTACTTATACCAAAATAATACTAACAATAAACACTTTTTGTTGGTGTAACCGATCTTTGTAGTTTGTTAATAATGTAGTTCAGTTGGTCCGAGATCATGTTTGAAAATTCTGCATTTCAAAGTTTAATTTTATTTCTTTAATAAAACTAAAAATTTTCTGTCAGCAGTTTCACAGTTTATTATATTTGAAGAAATAGAGAAAGAAAGTATAAAAAAACTTGGCTTTGTGTTATTTTTGAAAAATTACAAATGAACTACGTACATTACCACTTCTGCAGTCTTTCAATGCCTTCTCATTCGGTTGTCATTGGGAAAATATGACTTAATGAGTTCTAACCAGGATGAAACAGCTGTCTCAGATTCTCTTTGGTGACAACTCAAGGCATGGCTGAAAGATGTACATATTTTTAAATTTTTTCACCAATATACATTAAGCGCCTTTATTTCTTGCAAAATACTGCCAGTAAATTACAGAACAGATAAAAGCTGATGGATGCATTATTCATTTTCTCAGTATATATGAAAGAAATGAATAAGCCAATTAAAAAAAAAAAAAAAAATACTGATTAATAATGTATATTCAACCCTGAAAAAACAAAACAAAAACAGATTCATAATTAATGCTTTCCATACACACAAATAATTATATCAAGAGTAGTCACTCCGGGACTAAACAATTATAATTATGAGGAATCTGAATTCACAATACTGTCAACAATTAGAAAAAAAAAAAAAACTTCTCATGAGAGTTCCATATAAAACACAGTCAAAATAGTAAACTCTCGATATCTCGAAGTCGAAGGGACGCTAAAAAAAATTCGAGATAACAAGGTCATAACCAAAACATAAAAATTCACGTAAAAACACAAGATATGGAATAATATTCTAAAAATTAGTCTTGATAGATGAGAATAAGTACAAATATGTAATGATAGTTGACAAGAAGTCTAAATACAGCAATGATAATTTTAATTTTTAAAAGTTGTCGAAAATAATTACATTAAATGGAAAAGAATTAGTAAAATACAATGAATATGTTTCTAAAATTTATTAAAAAAGTCCAGTATCGTGGCCTGGCGATATCTCTGGTGTGAGAGATTCTTGGAAAAATACCTCTTATTTGCTTTGACACAACTGAATGGCGATTTTTCCGGAAAAAATTCATTTTTTAGTTCGAAAAATATTCGACATAAGAAAGGTTTTGAGTGAAAACTCTTCGACATAAGAATTAAAATTAACATTAGATGAATATGTAATATCAAGGTTTTCGAGATATCGAGAGTATACTGTAATTCAGTAAAGAAATGCAGATTTCACTATAATTTTATCAGATTTGATATAAAGAAGTAAATTACGAAGTGTTTAAAAAATGCTGTAAGAAATTGTATTCTTTTGGAAGTATCTTGGAACAAATTCTGAGTGGAAAGTAAGATAATTATTTTTGTTACGATATTAAATTATTGTGTAAAATAATTTAATTAGTTTAAGTGAAAATTTAAAAGCATTAGATTGCTTGAAAAGAAATTTATTTATTTATTAATTTTTTTTTTCCCTATCAATTGGAAGAGTTGAAGATCGAATTTAAATATGCAAATTAGAAGTGATACGTAACGAGTGCTTGCGTCATATAATGGGAGAGCACGTTAGTTCAGTTTAGAACTCTATTCAGATCAGTTTTAGCAACTGTTTTAAAAACAGTGCAGAACAGTTTTAAGAACAGAGAGTTTAAAACTCAGTCGAGAACAGTTGACAACTCAAGTCAGTGCAGATTAGTTCTGTCAGTTCCAGTGAAGTTCCGATGGCAGATAAGTTCTGTGAAGCGTATTGAGTTCAGTGAAGGCAAATTGTTTCGAAGTCCAAGTGAAAGGATAGAATATTCGAAGACGAATGCACACGTGGATATATTGTGTGAAGGTAAATCCTAAGATTCGAATAGAACCGGAGATTATCGTAAAGATAAGGCGGCAACTTACATTGCACAAGGCGAATTCAGTCAAGTCGAAATAGAGTGACTGAGAACTGTGAGGATACCGTAGTCATAAACGCAGTAACGCTCTGGATTATAATTGGACGAGCGTTACGGCGTTCAAGCTATATAAGCAAGTAATAATACATCCTAAAGATTTATTACCGTATTGCCATTCCAATAAGAAGCAAGAATTCCTCATAGAATTAATTTTCGTGGACAACGAAAACCAGAAGAATTAGTAGAAGCGATAATGGAGCTTTAATTAATTATTGCCAAGAAGAACTTACGATAAGAAATAGTCATAGTGATATTCAGGAACTTTAATTATTATTCTGAAGAATTTACTTTCCGTTTATTCGAGAAGACCGAAGTCTCAAGCGCTGTTAGTTACAAAGCAGACGCTCCGTTCCAAGGAATTATGGGTAGGAGAAGTCAGGAGTCTGTTGAGAAGGCGCCATGTTTGAAAGTGCTACGGAAGGATGTTACCTACGCAGCAAGGTTGTGTTGAATCAAAGAAGACTGGCAGAGGATTTCCAGCCGATTAGTTTCAACGTATATTATCATACATAGGTGAAAAACCGAACGAAAACTCCGAACTGTAAGTAGAAATAATTTATTTACATTTTGGAGGGAGCAGAAGCTCGCTAGCCAAATAGGATTAATTCCGAGAAGTGACAGTTCCGTGATTCAGTGCGTCTGTAGTGAACTTTGTTTTTAGTGAAAGCGAAGTTAAATTAATTTCAC
>JAFIDM010002131.1:30142374-30176208 GCA_023159025.1 Thereuonema tuberculata
CTATTTTTTTGGTTGGATAATGTGAAATCGATGTTGAATTAGTTGAATATGTTGTTTCGCAAGTCTACGCTTGCTTAGGACTTCGCACAAGCACCTAAGTAAGTAAGTAAAGTTAACATTCAGTTTATATACTATCGGTTATTGTTGACTTCACTAAAATTTGTTAAACGGGCGTGGCTTAGTATCTCAGCGACATCTGCTATTGTACACTGTTCATGAATGAATGTAAAAAATTATCGAGTTATTTATTATTGTAATTATATTATTATAGTAAAGTCGAATAGTAACATCAATTTCACTTATTAATGAATTTTTTGTTTGTTTTGTTTGTTTCACATTTTGAATAACTGCCGTCACGTGGTCTTCCAGACATGATTAATTGATATAATGATTTCCTTATAGGGCAAACATCCACTGGTGATGACAACTAGCGGAACATGCTTATGTATGAACGTTTATATATATAAGCGATTAATTATATCTTAATATACGTTAAGAAAATAGAACTGACAATTTTATTTTAGCTGGCAAATGTTTTTTATTAGGGAAACTGCCGCCTTTCCGACAATTTCCAACTCAATCAAGGAAGAACAACTCCTTCCAAACCAGGTAAACTTAAAAGTAAGGAAGAAAGCAGAGGTAATATCTGGAAAACTCTTTTCTGCCCTTGACACTAAGCTAAACAAACAAACATGTTATTAGGAATCAGGGACAATTCAAAAGGGGGAAAAAAAAATCAAGATTAAAGACACTGGTCTCGAGGCTATTCGGGAGGCACTGGTTATAAATTTCTAAGAAACCACATGACTTAGGAAGGCCTTGTTGTAATTATAGGTTGAGTTGCAAAAGGAAGGTGCTGATCTACGAGAGATTAGATTAGCTCTCACGTTAACTAGATTTGTAAAACACGACTTTTATTCGAAAATTAAATATTAACCAAAAATTAAAAAAGGAAAGAACAAAAAAACTTGTAATGCAGAATTGATTATCATTGTATAAATTCATGATTAACAGTGATAAATTTAAAAGGAATTGGTAAATAGATTTTTTTTTTAATAATTTAAACTAATAACTCTCTCTAAATAAGTTTACAAGAATAATTATAGTATACATGTAATTACAGTAATAATAACAAACATTTTCAATTTTCAATTTCTTTTGAAATTCCTAAAATTCCCCCCTTCCTAAAATAAAATCCTATATACATCCCTGCAAATGGTCTTTTAAAAAATTATATCTCCATTCTAAAATCTATTAATAACTAGAATAGTAGCATTTCACACCAAAAATAAATAAATAAATAAATAAGACAATTGTTGTAGGGATGGCAATTTTAGAAAACTGGAAATGAAAGATAAGGGTTGAGACAATTCGATAAAAGAACCATCCAAACAGGAAATGAATGCTCAAACAGGTGTAGACTCCAAAGATCTGCAGCCACGGGATGAAATATAGTTTGAAACAACAATTGACGATCATCCATCTTTAACCCTCGACCTTCACATATGGAGAATTTTATTTGATGAACAATCTAACATTCAAATATCAAGCGGAAACATTATCTTATTTTTGTATCAATATTTGACATTTAAATTACATAATATGTAATACTTAAAGTTTGATAAAGAATTATGATACCGTAAAGTATCCATATGAAATTCGGCCTTGTCCGAATACTTCCCAATTGAACACTCAAAAATACATAAGTTTACAGCACGATGTTCGTTTTGATGTTCATATATACAAATATGAAATCCTCTTAGAATATAAATTAAGCCAAATAACGCATCTAAAATTAAAAAACTTGTATTGACACATTAGAATACAATCCACTATCGATTTCGGCATGAAACTGTCCGCCATTTTCAAGTGTGACACGATAGCGGATTGTATTTTAATGTGTCAATACAAGTTGTTTTATGTGCGTGATTTGGTTTAATTTATATTCTAAGTTTAAAACGCACGTTAAGCTTTTCTTAATGAAATCCTCGTCTCTGCAATTTATTTAATTTCATGGATTCACACAAATTTTTAAGTTTAACTCTACGTTCCTCCTTTCCAGCTATCTGAATATGAACAACTAGCAGCAAAGCCTGTCGGACGACAGGCATAAAAAAATCTGAAAAATCATTTTATTATCAACTATCAAATATAAAGTAAATGTAATCTAAATACTGTGCTAACTTGTGAACGAAGCTTCTACGGCAAAAATGGTTTTGAGTTTCGAAATCAGCGTAAACAACTGAGTCAGTATGCTAAATTTCATTAAAATGGATGCAGTGGTAACAAAATTATTTGGTTTTGAACGTACGTTTTGTTAGAATTTCAGTTGTCGAGGTCAGTTCCCAAGAATAAAATTTCATGGAAACAACATGGAATGATACAATGAACTAATATTTTCATCCAATTTGAGTACCCTTGATTCATGGTACTATTGAGAACCGTTGGATCTATCTTAACAACTTAATTATATCGAGTTACAGACAGACAGACGAACTTAGCCAATTATGTAAGTTGATTTATATATATATATTTGATTCGATTGATGATTTGATTTGAAAAAACATTTTTTTTAATGTTTATCAAACCTATTTAGGTGTACTTCTTACCTGTACACCTGTAATATAGTTTCTGAGAGTTTAATCTAAAGGATCATTTTCCACCCAAAAAGAAAAACGAAATACCAACCATATCTAAAGTTTAATTTATCTAAAGAATAATTATTATTTTTGACTCATAACGCCGAAAGGCATTTAAAACTCACCTTTGTATAATCTAAATACTGTGCTAACTTGTGAACGAAGCTTCTACAGCAAAAATGGTTTTGAGTTTCAAAATCAGCGTAAAAAACTGAGTAAGTATGCCAAATTTCATTAAAATCGGTGCATTTGGCTTTGAACGTATGTTTTGTTAGAATTTCAGTTAAAATTTCTTGGAAACAACATGGAATGACAAAATGAACTAATATTTCATCCAATTTGAGTACCCTTACTTCAATGATACCATTGAGAACCTTGGATCTATCTTAATAGCTAATATCGAGTTACAGACGAAATTAGCAAATTATATAAGTTGATTACATCACAGCCCTCATCACTCAATGAGGGGTATTAACAGAAAGCACGTGAAGTACAAGCTTCATCACTGTTTGTGATAACACAACATCTTATCTTGTTACATCCACAGTTAATATTCAGTTTTACTTATATTATTTTGTATTTGTTGTTCTTTTCTTTTAATCTTGTTTCTAATATCTTTTTAATTTTGCTTACTGTGTTTTTACTAGTAAATGCCAAAAAAAGGGCAAAACAAAAAAAATTAAAAAGTTGAAAAACATATTCCACAACAATAAGTTTCGCTCCACCGTTTGAGAATACTGGTGAACTCGAGAAATTCCTTTGCAACGGGACTTGGCGTTTCCTACACATTAATTTCAAGGTCAGAAAAATCAGCGGGTGTCGACCTTGAATGTCTTGTACTAAAGCCACTTTCGAGAATCTTTAACTATTCAATAAAGGATTAATTAGCAAAAGGATTTGATCCCTTAAAAGCATTTTAAAAAAGCATTTTCATTATTTACAATTAAGCCTATCATTAGGCTGGGCGCCAAAAAACATTCACGTGAGATTTAAGTTGATTCTTCTGCTTCTTATTTCATTTATGAAGTTAATGCTTGTTAATTTTCAAATAACTTCTTTATTAATACATCAGATTGATTGTGTTTCCAAAGAGTTAATATAAGTATTAAGTCGAAGAACTTAAAATCTACTTTTCCAAAATGTGATTTAAAATTATTTTTTTTTCACTTTATTTTTTTTTTTTTTTAAGTCATGAAAACTACAAAAAATGAAAAATATATGTTGATTTTTAAATTCTAATAACTAATGAATACAAACAAATTTTCACAATTTCTAAAAAAAACTGAAATAAATCTCCATTATTTACTGAAATTGTGAAATTGGATTAATTTTAATTGTATCAAACCACGCGGAGTTATTATTGAAGACAATAATTATTATTGAAGACAATCCATTATTGAAGACAATCAGATATTAATTGAAATAGAATTAAAAAACCCATTGTTTAGATTCCAATGCTTTTCTATGGGAATTTTTGTTGTTTTGTCGCGCTAATTTTAGTGAATTTTACAAAGGAAACATACTCTATTGCATTCTCCCCACAGCTCATGAGCTGTGCCCTGCGATGTCACCCGTGTTAAATTCGGCCCTTCTCGGTAATGTTCGGTTCTCGTCGTGCAGCCAAGCCGCACCCGTTGATTGACGTTTATGTTTACTGCTCCGCTCCTATTGGTCGTAGCGTGATGTTCTATAGCCTAAAACCTTCCTCAATAAATGGGCTATCTAACGAAAAAAGAATTTTTCAAATCGGACTGATAGTTCCTGAGATTCAAACACACAAACTCTTCCACACACACACACACAGTGTTTCGGAAATGGTTCCAAAGATCGTTTGAGTCGTGCTATGACATTTTATTGTACAGGCCATAGTTATAGAGTTAGGAAATGAATGCTTTGGAAATGGTCCTATTCAAAGAATGCTCAGTTCACATTAGGAAGTGTAAGTAAATAAGGTAAAGGTTTATTACAAAAAGCAAACCGGATAAAAATGTCATGACTGAAAACGTCCTTTATCTTATTTACTTACACTTCCTAATGTGAACTGAGCTTCATTTGATTAGGGACCATTCCCAAAGCATTCATTTCCTAACTCTAAAACTATGGCCCTTACAACAAAATGTCATAGAACATTTTCGACTCAAAATGACCTTTGGACCCCGTATCTCTTCGCTTTGTCTACCATTTCCCAAAATGTTATATATTTATTTCTACTTTTTTTTCCTATCTCTCGGAACCTTAGCCTGACATTGTTTTTACAGCCACAAACTTTTTAGAACTTTTAGGGCATTGGTCTAACTACAAATAAGTAACAAAAAAGTCGACATCTCTTCACTGGCTTTTAGGGGGGCAGGGCTTAGAAGTCGGACAGTTTCAAACATTTTTCACCTTTGGAAAAAACATTTACCGCGGTTGTTGAGATATTTCCATTTAGAAAATATTTAAATATAAAAGTTTGATCACCCCTAGTTCTTGAATACGCTCACCAAATTTCAAGAAGATTCATGTAGCAGTTCACAAGTAATTGGTGGTAAAACAGACACACAGACTGACTGATTTTGATAAATCTCGTTTATTTATAGGAAGGAAGGCTAAAAACCAAAAATAAAGTCTCTGAATAATCTTTAGTTCAATTTAACACAAAGATTTGGACATACAGTAAAACCTCGTTAAGTCGTCACCCGGATAAGTCGTTACTCCGTTTAAGTCGTCGTTTTCCTTTGGTCCCGACAAGGTCTTATACAAAATATTGTAAAATAACCCTCTTTTACCCGTCACCAAATTTAATTCTACTCCGGATAACTCGTCACCCTCAAAAATGGCCAAAGCATCTTCTCCATTTTGCGTGTCATCGTGTTGTCTTTTCAGCCCCGCCCCTCCACTTTAAGAAAGCCAAGCCTTTACGGGAATTTTCGACCACGCCTGTCACTTCATTCCTTTCCTACCCCTTCGGAGGATTTGGGTTCTTGGAATCTCGCTGCTAATCATTCAAAGCACACTTCTCGCTGTGACTCTGTCGAGTGTAGACTTTTTTCTTGACCGCTCCTGAGTGTGACTTCATTTTATATACCGAGTAAGCCCCACTATAAGGGCTATTTTTTTCTCTTGCAATTTCGTGATTCGATTACATGCCAGGGAAATAAAAACTTACCTCGTTATCTTTAAAAAAAAAAAATCTTTAATTGCAGTTTTTGAAAAATTAAATGTTTCGAAAACAGCTTTTGCCAAAGAACACCATATTCCAAGGACTACATTAAACGATATTCTTTCATCGTAACAAATAATTGAAGAAGCTGAGTGCAAAGACAAACGAAAGAGAATGAGGAAATCGAAGTTTGACGAGATCGAGGAGGTTTTAGTTCGATGGCTAAAACCTGCCAGATCGCAAAATATGCCGATTTCTGCCGTGATTCTCAAAGAAAAAGCCTTGGAAATTGCTAAGGAGTTGAACATTGAAGATTTCTGGCGGCAGCAATGGTTGGCTGGAACGTTTCAAAGACAGACATTGCCTTTCTTTTAAAACGATTAAAATGTGGTAACTATAAAAAGTGTTTTTTTTATTATTATTATTATTTTCCACTCATTCATTTGCATGTATTGATTTCTGAAAATCATGTTTTTCTCACCGAATCCTAAGCAATTCATGAAAATACTGCATTTCAGTGTTTTTTTGTTTTATTTTATTTTATTTTTTTTTCAAAAATGCCCACTTCTCCTAAGTCGTCACTCCGTTTAAGTCGTCAAAAATGTTTGGCCCCTTGAGTGACGACTTAACGAGGTTTTACTGTATTTTGACTTATCGTTGTTATGGAAACTAAACTTCAAGGCATTCCCCTTAGCAGAAAAACTTAATACACTACAACCTCGTTTATCCGGCCCTCGTTGATCCGGATCAGATTTGTTGACATTTTTTTTTTATTATTTAATGTTCACATAGATAATAATTATAACTATGATAACAAGAACATAACTATAAGTACGCCAAACATTCGCTTTTTATTTTGATTAAATGTACAGTTCCTGCATAGATTGTACAATAAATTATGTAATAAAATGCTTTTTGTCGAGTTTAAGAAAGCTTTACAAGTGTCATAGTGACATAGTTTTTTATCGTAATAAACTTATTTAAGGATCAATAAGTCGCTTATTTAAGGATTAGTTTGCTTATTACCCATATTATCCGGATTATCCGGATTTTCGATTTTCCGGATTGCCTTTGGTCCCAGTTAGTCCGGATACACAAGGTTATAGTATACTAATTTGTGAATAATATTCAATACCTTTGCATTGGTTTGAAAATGGTAATTATACGGTTTTAGCAAATCATTAAATTCGAGGTATTAAATTCATCTAATTTAATATCTCTTAAGAAATTTAATTTCTAAAGCTAATTTTTAAGAAACTGTGTATGTAGCAAGATCACTATCGACTTCCAAGTGATCTAGCCTTCTTTCTACAAGATGAATACCGTATTTACTCGCTTAACCTTCCCACCTGAGATTCAGCGAAGTAAAATTAAAGATTTATTTTTATCTCATGAAATTTTTTTTTTTTTTTTTAAATAAAAAATTCGGAAGTTTAATTATTTTTATTTGAAGTCAAACACTATTTATCAGTATTATTTTTCAATAACTTTCTTGATTCATACCATCTAGTTTCCAGCTCACAAGAAACCGTAAGCCAAGACTGCAAAACTGATCATGAAGCCACTAAAGAGTAATGGGCCTTAATGGAGAAAGTTGTGATGGTCTACGAAATATAAATTAGATATGTATTTATAGAAAGAATGCAACATAGAAAAAAAAAATCTTTTAATTATTTACACCAATAATGTCCTCGTCGTTTTCGTACTTGAAGTTAGTGTTCACCGCGCAATTTTCCAAGAAATAAGAAGAAAAAAAAGGAGGGGGTGATTACGCGAGTAAATACGGTAGATGAATTTCAATGGATTTGATGTTTGGGAGTTTTAGCTTTACTTAGGAGACAAAAACACAATTCTTTTAAGGAAAATAAATAAAACAGTGGATTCCCAACTTGCTTAAAACTACTTCACATTGGGGAAATTTCCTCAATTTTCCTTCAAGTTTATTTTTTCATAAAATTCTAAAAAATTATAATATTTAAAATTATTTTCAATAAATTTTGAGAACGTTATTTATAATTGGTGATTACGAAAAATGAATAAGATTTTTTTAAATAAATCGTCTTAGTTTTCATTGATATTAGTGTTAAAAAATGAATTATAATAAAAAACGGATAGTTTATGGGTTACTAATATATTTCCGTAAAATCACGAATACTTCCGAATTTTCATCAAATTTAAACAAAGAAATTAAAAAAAAAAAATTTAAACAATAACCTTTCTCACTCGTTAAAAATGACGTGATAGTAATAGAAATCTACAAAAAGGCTACTCGAATGACATCGATTATTTAAGTAGTAGTTCCATAGAATGAAAAAGTTTTATGTATTTATATATAAAAAGTAAAACCCAACAGCTGTGAAGTACTCCGCCGCATTGGCATTATGTAGGCGTTCCGGAATGACAATGCTTGGATTTTATACGTCTTAATTCTATTAAGTTGCTACAATAAAGATAACAACAAACCGAAAATAAAGTAATCTTAATAAGGAATTTAACGTGCCTAAACAATTCAACAAATGATAACAAAGGAAGAAACAAGGCTAAGTAAAAGGATTTCGCACCCCGAGCTATCACCGGGGAGAGACTGGGACGGCCGCCTTTTGGAATATACAGTATTATTGTTTATTTTTGGTTGGGGTTTCTTCTGGGAGAGGTCTCCCTTTCGGAGCGAGACTCTGGCTCCAAAACCTTTCGCACCTTCTGAGTCTGTCATCGGTGGAGTTTGGCTGGCTGACGAGTCTTAAAGAGGACGAAGCAGCCGTTCCAGTCTCTCCCCGTTACAGCTCCGGGTGCGAAATCCTTGTGTCTTCCTTGGTTATCATTTGTTAAAGTAATCTTATTTTGCCTAAAACCAATATTAAATATTGAGGTAGTCAGGATAAAAGAAATAAGTCCTCGTGTTTTCTAAAAATATTGTAATAGCGAAAATAACAAATTTCACGAAATTCTGGAGTCTGAATTCCATATAATTCTTCCAATTTCGATTAGTACGTTGTATTTTAGTAACAATTGGTTTCAAAGGATAGCGCTACGCGCTAATAAGTGATTTTCCTCTAAGTTATGTGAATAGACGGTGTTCCACATTCCAATTTTTATTCAATGCTTTCATTGAATTATTTTCTATCAATTGCTTTCGAAAAATGTCAATCTGCCTGTAAGGCAACTGTAAGTTCACACGCACGTTCACATGACATGTAAATGAAGCATTTTTAAAAAAAAAAGCCCTCTTTCCACTATATAATAACTACTTTCTCATGAACGTCAGAAACTGAGATTATTTTCTTCAATTTTTTTGTGGGTGTTTGGCTTTTAAATTGTTTTACAGACTTAAAAAGAAACGTACAAAGAGACAAATAAAAAGATCTCCATTAATCAACCTAACTTTTTTCTCAATGATTATGTTTATGTTACCGTTAGGGGTAGGAAACTGTGGGAAAGTCTGCAGACGGGTCCGTCTTATTTATTAGCAAATACAGGTCTGCAGGACACGAATCTCACGCGCAGACTGGAACGGAAAAGAAATTCGAAGTAACTTGGTGACTGCTTCTGTTTTGTTTTTTTTACTTGGGGTTTTTTCGTATCATAAACAGATGAAGGATGTAAAGAACAAGTCAAGATTAAATAATAAAGTAAAGAATAGACAGGTATTACGAAAGGTAAGTCGCTGACACGACAAGTTATTTAAATCAGTGATTCCCAATTGTGGTCCTTGAATATACGTACTTATTGAGAACGTTCGGATTAAATGAATTTTCTTAAATGTAATTTTTAACAAATCAGATTTGTTTTATTCCTCACATGTAAATTACTGTTTTGTCTTTCTCTCAACAGATGTCGCCCTGTCGAAAAGGAAACAGTAGTTATGCCCCCAAATCGAATCTATAAATGTAGGACTATATTTTTCATTTTTAAAAGCTTATTTTACATGGATTGTTAACAATTCTAGAAGTTATATAGAATGTATATAGAATAAAAAAAAAAAAAATTGTACCATATGCAATAAGTAAAACGTAAAGATCGAAGAAAGTACAGATGATTAAAAATGAGATTAAAAACGTGACTAGTTTCAGACACCATTACGATGTCCTTTCTCAAACGTGAAAGATCTTATAGAATTGTTTACCAATATAATGATATTTTCATCTCAAAAAATTTGAAACGTGTTGAAAGTTTTGTCTTGTGTGTAGAAAGTGTGTTGAAAGCTTTGTCTTGTTTTGTTTAAAAGTCTGTTAATAGACTTGTGTCTTTTTTATTATTATTACTAGCTTCTTTATTATTACTGAGAATACGCTCATACATCCATTGCATAGTAGAGACTAAGCAGATAACTAAGGAGATATCAAATGTAAAGGATTGGGCGATTGGAGACCAAAGCAATCGCTTCAAAAAGCTTATATTTCAAATTGGTCTAAAATAAACATTGTATCAAATTTTTTTTAAAAGAATCAGCCATCTTAGCGAGGAATCGTTTTTGAGGGACTGGGGAAGTGGAGACCAAAGCAAATGTATCTGTATTTTAAGCTGGACCTTAATCTGTATTTTAAGCAGGTATCAAAATGTTATTGCAATGCTTGCAGCAGACAAATGAATAAACAGAGAAGAAATAAGTACTCTTAATTCCTCACCCAGTTAGTATTTATGCGGTATTCACAATGGTATAAGTTAAATGCTATTCTGTATTTACTGTTTTCAACATTCCCATGATGAGGAAGGGTTCACCAAAATTCTGTAGAATTCGAAAGCTCTTCGGAAAGAAATTACTATTCTAAGTTATTGTGTAACGTTGTTATTATTAATCTTGATCAATTTTCATTGATTATTTATCTTTATGTCTACATTAATAAAATATACTTATCTATTACGATAATATACTAAAACGCAACATAATGTTCTTCATCTTCTTGACTCCTTAAATTTTGACTCCTAACCGGTTATTCTTCATCGGGTTGAAAAAAGAAATATAATATTTCTTTCTATAGGATTGCATTGGAATAAGGTAATCAACCATGAACAATACAAGTATAAAATTACAATTGAAAAATGTCAACCATGAGATGGTAGATAATTTACAAAATAATTATTAATTAATCAAGATATATTACATGTTTACAATACAAATATATTGTTGGTATTACAATGAATAACTGTAATCAAAACACAAACTTAATTAATAGTTATGAGATGGCATACTTTGGTATTACAAATCAATTCAATTTTAGTTTTTTCTTTATTAAATATTTTTTAAAACTCTGGAATATCACTTAGGATTTTTAAAAATTATGTAATAATTTTAAACATGTAATATATCTTAATTGATTGATTGATTGTTAATTAATAATTATTTTGTAAATTATATACCATCTCATGGTTAACATTTTTCAATTGTAATTTGATACTTGTATTGTTCATGGTTGTTTACCTTATTCCAATGTAATCCTGTAGAAAGAAATATTATATTTCTTTTTTCAACCCGATGAAGAATAACCGGTTAGGTTATTCGAAATAACGTTATTTAAGGAGTAAAGAAAATGAAGAACATTATGTTGAGCTTAGTTTCCAGCTGTTTACCACCAAGGGACATTTTGTGATTAGTGTGAAAGGTCATTACCCTTTTTCAAAGAAGATCATATATTGCACCAACCTGAAGGCCCCTTTCAACTGAATACCCCTTCTTTCTTTCAATTTCAATGCGAATTGTTGGAATCGTATAATTTACCTTAACTATTTAAAAACCCATAGCAATGAACTGACTGCGTTTTTATTCCTCACAGGTAAATTAAAAATCATATCAGTAAACGTTTCAATAAAATGTAACTTAAATATACTCGTAACTAAATATATTAATAAAGATTAATATTTAGTAAAATTCCGTAAGTATACCGGTGTGATGTACTAAGAAATTTCTCGGTGTTGCCCGAGAAAAAAAATTAATTCGTCAAGAAAATGCTTGATAAAGGCTGAAATTTCTTTCTTTCTTGTTCTCCTAGGCGAAAATTTCTGTTTTCAATTTTAATAATAAAAATTATAATTTAAAAAAAAATGATGGTGTTAGGATAAGATCGGGATGAAAACAATATTATAGAGTTACTAGTATCCGAAATAGTAAATAACGAGGACAGGATCTCAAAGTTATTTTATGACATCGTAATAACTGAAAAACGACCAAGAGGAAGATCACTGAGATGATGGATCAAGTGAAGAGGAAGATTTGGAACACAAGTATTCTAGTTGGAACAAATTCATTTAGAAAACATATTAGAGAAATCGGAATCAATGAGGAAAATTGACTTGCTGAAACTGTAGATGGATATGAAGATGATAATTTCCCACAACACAAAAAGTTAAATGAATTTAAAATTACACATAAATCATTTAAAAAAATAAATAAATTAAAAGTTAGCTTCGTTCAACAGAAAGTGTAACAAAATGAGTGGGAAAGTTGGTCGCCTAAAGTCAAGTTATTCAGAGGTATTGTGGTGATAAGTGTCAATCAACCTATTTCATGACTTTGAAACATTGAAACATCACAGCTATGTTTTGTTATTTTAATTAATCAAATTCTATTGAATCAAAAGCTGATTTGTACAATGCACGACATTACTTATATTCTAAACTTGTTCTAGCATAGTTTAATTATCGTATAGAACCACGTGGTAACGGCGGGAACCGATCTTAATGTTTCTTACCAAATGGTCTAAATATAGGCTACCTAAGGTCTAAATATGGGTTAGTCCATATTTAGACCTTTTTATTTATTTGGAACAAAAAAAAAAACAAAAAAAAACAAAAATGATCTATGATTTTTTTCTTTTCAGAATGCCCAGAAATACTCCAAAACATTATTCGAAAGGATAAAAGAAAGTTTAAAAACCCAATCTACCTGAAGGTGATAGCGACCTAAAAATTCCACAAGGGGAGGGAAATTGAGTCAAATGTATTCAGTGTTTTATGTGGCCTACAGTGATTGTGCAGGTGCTGAAAAGAACGTTTATATTTGTGACTTTGGAAATAGACAGGTAACATTTAATGTAATTGTTTCGGCATTTTTTCAAACTTAAAAAAAAAAAAATCATATTACAGTAAATTTTTGTTGGTAGCCCACATTTGGACCAAAATTTCAAAAACAAGATTTCTGTAACTTAAAAAAAAAAAAAAAATTGAAGCAATTTTCTTTGTTTTTTTTTTGTTGTTGTTTATTTCAATCTTTTAAGATAAAGTAGACTCATCTTCGATATTAAGTAAACTGATACAATTTTATTTTAATTGTTTTAGGTGAAATTCATAAAATAAAAGTGGTAGTTCATATTTGCCAACATTTGTCCATATTTGTCTCCTATACGCTTTTGCCAACAAGATACAAGTTTCTTTATGCCGACGTCAAAAACACCCAAGAGACGCGATAAACTCTTGGAATGTGATTTCAACTGATGTTTGATTGGAACTGAAGTTCTACCCGTTAAAAAGATGTCCAAGGGCTTGAAGAAGTAATTGTCCGTAGGGGACAGATCTGGTGAATAAGGCGGATGAGGTAAGGTAATGATATTTGTCATCCTAGACATTGTAAAAGAAGATAAACATCTAATGACAGCCTTAAAAATGCCGAAAGTCGTAAGGGGGAATTCGAAGCGGGAAAATGAAATTATAGGGAAATGAAAAATAACAATGGCTTTTTTTTTTTTTTTTTTTTTTTTTTTATAAATAATGAAGATGCTTAGAAAAAGATTTTCCTGATCCCACGATTTGAATGTGATTTCAAAAATCAGGTCAATTCTTTCTTGCTGAACACGGTTCTAAATAAGAACATTATAAAACTAAAAACACACGAACAAGAACATTCATTTGCTTCATTTTTTTTTTAATAGGAAGCTGAAAAGTAACCCAGCACAATTAATTGAATTTTAGCCTGGAATATAAAGTTTCAATAAGCTGACATTTGAAATATGATAGGATATTGTTCATGAATAAGGAGGGGGGGGGGGGCGACCAAAACGAATGTACAAAAATGTAAAGTATGACCATAAATAAGCTACTTACAAAATCTCATTCAGCCATTTTAACGTGATGTCCATATTTTAACTAATAAACAGAAGACAAATATTGAAGTGAAATAGAAAAAAAACCTTGTTTGCTCCGTTCAGACAGACAAAAACAGAAAAGAAAAAAAAAAAACTAAAAAAAAATTCCTCTTGTTCAAAGTGGAATAAGAAGAATTCGAAGGATCTCTCAATAAATGTGAAATAAAGGGTTTTTTTTATCGTCGTAACTAGATCTGCCAGCTGAGAAGATATCTTACCTTACAGAAAACCTAAAGTTGTTAAAGCTTTAAATATATCAATTGCAATTCATTGTTGTACGAAAGGACTGAATATCTTTTACAGTGCCGGAGGAAAGCGACCGCCCGAGGAGCCAGGTCTAATAAGGCGCCAAATTCGATATGTCAAAAAATTCATTTTACTAAAAACATTATATTTTATTATTTATTATATTTTTTTTTCACACGAGTTTTCTCGATTTTATCAGTTTGAAATAAAGTAAATTAGTAGGCTTGGTTTACAGTTAAATCAAGCAATTCCGAGACTGCATAAAAACCAAGGGCCATTTTCTTAATTTTTCCTTAAGTCGCCACAGAATCTTGCAGGTGAAGTAACATAGGGAAGAAGTACGACAGCTCTCAACATGAACAACACTCATCACTCCTATTAAAGACTTGTGTATTTCAGCTTTGAAGTTCAAACATATTCTTAAACAAGAAGCTGAAAAGAACTGAAAGCTTACTTTCTTTAAATATTATTTCTTAAAAATATCATTTTTTTTTATCATAGCGTCGTGAAAAACGATAAAAACTAGAAGCCTACCAGTATTTGTATACTCAAATTACAATACCAACTTAATATACAAACAGTACAAAATTTCCGTTTTCTGAATGAAATAAATCCGTATTATTTACTTTCCTACATAGATTACTTTTAATCGTATCCAATCTCACTCATTGGATTAATTAAAAGATTTAATATTTTTTAAGGCCTCGATATAGGGAGTCCTGAAACGTCGTGTGTGTTTTAATTTATTATTTTATATGTTAACGTAGTTCTTCCATGATTGCTTATCATGAAATTTAATATTCTTCTTTAAGATGATGAAATATTAAAAGATATAGGATTGAAATCCAATGTTTAGATTCCAATGAATTTCAGTGGGGATTTTCCTCGCTTGCTTACAGAAATTTCTCGATAACGACCCATTTGGAAAAGATTGCCTTGTCCTTGAATTTGCATACCAAAATACAAGAAGATTCAACCAGCGGATTAATAGTTATAATAGGGAATACAAAATGGACATACACTGATCGACTGATTTGTTGACCCTTGCTTTTATATTGGAAAATAGGCCGAAAAAAAATAAATCTTTTTCCACTTTCGGTAAACAATCAATTTTATTGGTTCACAATTCGATTGAGGAAATAAAAATCCCTGCTCTTCCTTAACAGGGAGTTTTCAATTACTTAACACTAATTAAATAGCTTTAAGGAATTTATTTGATTCATTTGTAGAAATGTGGTATTTCTAATTATGATTAATTCAAGCTATGACAATGGAATTTTTTTAACATTATTATTTTCCAGTGATTGAATCGTAATTAGTTTTACTTTCTTAAAAAAAAGAAAAAAAAAAAAAAGAAAAAGAAGAGGAAGAATACAAAGGAAGAAAAATAATAATTATAAGAACTTCTGATTTGAGGAAATTAAATGAATAGAAAATTGGTGAATGTCAATGACTTTAAATTTAATTTTTATTTTTTGTTAATAGAATTTTTGTTTTGTAGATGTCATTAACCTGTTTTGATTTTAATTCCAATAAATAATAATTACAGATTGAATTACTAAAGAAATTCAATTAAGAATTGTTTAATAAACTTTCCTTAAGGGACTGGTCACAATGCAATGATTTCAAATGACAGTCATTCGTTCCCTTCTTTGACGATTGTTTCAAAAGAAAAAAAAAAAAAAAATCTTAAAAAAAATATTTAAAAGATTGGACGGACGGACGAACATAAGCTTCCTACGTAGCTTTTACTGTACGTCTACATTTGACTGTTTCAAAAGAAAAAAAAATGTCAGTACAGGACGTACATTAAAAGCTACGTAGGATGCTTATGTCCATCCGTCCGTCCGTCCGTTCTTGTAAACCCACTTGGTTCCTATTGAACTGATACTCATGAAATTTGGTGTAAGGTGCGGTCAATGAAATGTGGATGAGCTAGTGGGACTGTAGCCCCCGATCGGGATGGCAAAATGTCTTTAATTTTAAGTCACTACCTTTAAAAATAATGATTTTTTTTTCTTGTTGGTTGATTTGAATTCTAAATCAGGCTCCATTTTTTTTGCCAACGTGATTACTCCTTCGGATGCAAAAAAAAAAAAAAAAAAAATAGGTTTCTTGTTTACTTCTACGGCCTACCGATGGCGAAAACGCATAATGTATACTATATTTTATTGTGCTCATTCTTCTTGCTTTGTTCTTTGAGATTAATATCTTTTGAATCACAAATTTAAAAAATTTACGTTTGGTGTAAGGTAAGGATTTAAAAAAATAATAAACTGAAATTTTGTGGTTTTCCTCATACGCTAGAATATAAGAAACGTGAACTAAAATTACTTCAAACCTTTATTTAGATTATTACCAGGAATAAGCAATAAATGTTATTAGAAAAAAGAAAAAAGAATTTTTCTTCCTTTTTTTTTTTTTAATTTTACCAGATTATTCTTCTAAATAAGAAATAACAATAATTGTGAAAAAATTATTTATATTTTCTTCTTATCATACACATAACAATCATACAAAATACTGATTTCAAATTTCGATGCAATCACATTTTCAGAACTCATGAAAACATTTTTCCAAGTTATGTTAAGTCTATGTTGATAGAATCTTATCTAAATAACTGAAGTGTTATTTATCCAAGGATACAATCTACGTCAAATTTCATATTTAAAAACATGTAGTTGATATGCGATTTCAATTTTGATTATTTATCAATATTTATTTACAATCTGAATCATCTGTTATTTTATTAGTACTAGGAATCTAGTAATTTGTATTACTCACACTTAAGAAATTTGCTTTCCTGGTAGTCACAATATCCGCATAACTACCTTTTCCGGAATTCCGGTTAAACTATTTAGAAACCTGAAGTAAAAGAAAAGGAGGTCAGAAACATCTTTGAAAATAAATACACATATATAAGCCGGATACAAACGTGGATTTTTATAAGCTTTAAAACGCCATATTTATATATAAGTCAATACATCAATACGTCATGGGCGGCATCTGGTGTTAATTTTTACATTTAAATAATAATTGACTAAAATCCAATATTGAAGGATGTTGGTTTTTTTTTTTTTTTTTTTTTTTTTAAATTTATTATTTTATGCAAAATTTACTTTATTTAAGGGCTAAATCAAAATTTCCTTCAGGATTTTTAATTGTTTGTTTGTTTTTTTATAATGTAAGAAAAGGCATATAGTAATATATTTGAATGTAAGGAAAATAACTTACTGTAAAGAATATTCTTTACTATTTCATAAATTGCAATTGAAATATTGAAGCCCTTGCATTTGCCATTCGGATTATATGAAATAATAAAAATACTAGATGGCTCCCCGTCGCTTTGCTCCGGAAGCCTCACATGTGGAACGGAAAAAAATAACTCACATTTGCTTTATTCACAAAAACGAATTACATTAAGTAAACTAAAAATACAGTAAAACCTCTCAAATCCGGCCCTCGGTAATCCGGCCTGGTCCTGAGTAATTTTTTTTTTTTTTTTTTAATAACTAAATTCGTTTCCCTATCCTCGTATCGATTATGAGTGAAAAAAGAAAGAAATACTTTGTCACTATGGAACAGAAGCACAATGCGTTAAGGAGATTGGATGCAGGGAAATCTGCAAAACAAATATCACCTGAGCTTGGTGTCGGAAAAAGCACATTTGTATTGTTTTTTTAATAAATATTTGAGTGCAGAATTATGAAAATGGGGTTAAATTAATTAAACTTGGCATTATGTCTTCACAAAAATTGAGATATTGAGTTAGTATTTTAAGAACACTCGCGGTAGTCCGGCCTTTCTGTAATCCGGCCTGTTGGGTGCCACATTAGGCCGGATTTGAGAGGTTTTTTGTTGTATATTAAAGTGTAATTCTAAAATATAATCAAAAGGAATGCAATAGAATATTGAAATCCATTTGTAACAGTCGGAAATTTATTGCACGTGCGAAATTCCATTGTTTCGGTGAGAGTTGACCAAGCAATACTTCTGCTTCCAGGCAGTCCGCGAATTGTTGGCGGACGTATGCACGATTTTTTTTAATTTAGAAGTTTTTTTTAAAAAAGTTTACAAACTTACAATTATGTAAAATTTTAAATTGCATAGTTTTCTTTCCAATGATGAGCAGATTACAAAACCATTAGGTCTTTTTTCAAACGGTAAAAAAACTGACGAATTTCGAAGACATTTCTATAATTCTTCTACGAAGATGTAAAATCCAATTAAAGTTAATTTTTAAGTATTACTTTAATGATAAATTTTTATATAAATTTTATATAAAATTGTTTTGACATTTTTAAAGAAAATGAAATTTTTTTCCCAATAAAGAAAATAAAATAAAAGAAATTAAGTAATTTGTAAGAAATTGTAAAATAGCTATGGGAACTATGATTCCATGAAACTGTACAGGAATTGTTTTTAAATATTTTTATTTTTTATTTATTTTCTTAACCTTTTTAACTAAGAATTTTTAATATAAAATCTTTTTAATTACGCATTGTGTTTTCAGTAATTTTTATAAACTTCTTAAAACCTCTCACATTAATAAGTTTTGTAACATTTTATTGTTGTGTTTAATCTAAATTTTCTGAAACGATAGTCAACTTATTAAAAAATAGCTTAAGAAATTTGTATTTTAATACAATTTTTTTATTTACAAGGAACTGATGGATGTCACAGGACCGGGATTTATAATGTGACGTTTATTCAAAACAGTCAGTGAGTCAGTGCGTGTGTGTATCCCCTCTCCTATGCCCAAATCACACCAGCATATTTTTCATTATTCTTTTCAATCATTGACCCTATAATTGAGGTCTACGATCGTGTGATTTGCCTCTGACCATTTTCATCATAGATTTCACTCATGAAAAAATTTAGAAATGGTTCATAAGTTTTGAACCGATGGATAGATCTTCTTGAAAATTGGTATGCACATTCGAGAACTAGGGAAGATCTAACTTTTATAATTGAAATCTTTTCCAAAATGGATGTCGAGCAATAAGCGCGAGAAAACGACAAAAATTCGCATTGGAAAACATTGGATTCTAAACAATGGAATTGTATTCTTTTTTTGTTAATCTCTCACTTTGTCTTAAACAATTAATATTAAAGCACTGAGAGCGTTATGATAGGATTGAAATTACTCCGATTTAAGTAAATAATACGAATTTAATCAAATTTTTTTTTTTTTCAGAAAACAGAAAATTTGTACAATTGTATTCAGTAGATATTCAAATTCTTTTCGTTTGAAAAGAAAGAAAAAAGTATATTTTTCACACTTTCAAAAAAAAAAAAAAAAAAATAAAGTAAAAATTGAAATAAAGTAAATAAATTTTAAGAAATTACAATTTAAGGCAAGTAGGCTTTAAGTTCTTTGAAATTATTGTTATTACACAACCTCTGTATGTGGTGCTTAAGAAACTTAAGACCAAAGAAATAATAAGAAACATAAGACAAAAAAAAAAGCTCTAATACGAGTTACTGTAACTCAAAAAACTACTTATCTTAGAGAGCTAAAACTTTAAAAGATAAATGAATACTATTCTTTATGAACTCCAATTGATTTCGATACGCATCCGCCGAAGATATGAAGCTACCAAAAAATCATAGCTTAGTAAATATTTAAAAAAAAAATGTAATTGAGACCACGCACATTTAGAAATAAAAAGATACAAACACCAGGAACTTTCGACACCCCTTTGCGAGCGCCATTGTCAACTCTAGTATGTACTGAAATATTATCAAAACATCTTTATCGCATTAACTTATGAATTATCTTACGACAAAAATCACCATTACACGATTCCCATAAAGCATCGTTAATTTGACGAATGAACAATTACTTTTAAACAAAATTTATTGGCAGGTTTTAGGTAAAAAAAAAAAATACGACTTATGCAAGTATTCGAAAGCTACCACGCCAACTATAATCATCTTATTAATTTTTAAGATTCTTTAATCTGACAACAGCTGTTAAGGATGTGATGTATTTAATCAAATACCATAATAGGAAGTTTATTATATATTTAAAAAAACAAAAAACAAAACAAAACTGGGGAATGATAGCGTTTAAATTTTATCTAATTATGTTTAATTGTTGAACGCCTGAGCTATTAGTAATTTGCCAATTGAAATACTTCCTGTGAGTAGGTTGCCAATTTACGCCCAAAATCACAGAATGAAAAAAATGGAAAGAACCAACTTGAAAGGAAGAAACTTTTCGAAGAAACAAAAAAAAAAGAATAATTACAAAGTAGGATTTCAACCAAAATTTTGATGTGGCTTTGGGTAGAAAATGAATAAAACATTCTGCTTACATTCTTATTTAATTGGATCCGCATTTTTATTTGAAAGATAGTTTAATTTAAAATAGAACAGTAATTAAACCTCATTTCTATAATTATTATGTATTAGATGTTCTTTGCATTTTTAATAGTTAATAATTAAATTCTAAAAGTAAATAAGAAGACTCTCTGATAAACCTTACATTTTTTAAGCAATTTGAAGAATAAACATTTTTCAAATCAGACAAATTTGTTAAAAGACAAGTAATAATCGATATAGTAAATTTAATAACATATAAACTAAAATGGATTTAGAAAATGTCAAAACAAAAAAAGAAAAAATTGTTTACGTTCCAATAATTTTTTTTCTACGAGAATTTTTGTGGTTTTTTTTTGAGAGATTTATTCGAAAAGGACCATTTGTTAAAAATTTAAAATATAAAAGTTTGATTTCGCTAGTCCTCGAATCTGCACACAAAGTTTAAAGAAGATTCACTCATGGGTTCAAACGTTATTAGGCGGAGAGAAACACAGATTGATTGAATTGATAATCTCTGGAAAAGCGGTTGAAAATCTTCAAAATTATAGATTAGATCAATTAATTGAAAACAAAAAAACAAACTGATAAAAAGCAAAGAGAAAGTCTTGTTACATCGTATGTCTGACATCACGAAAAAACAAAAAAAAAAAATCATTGTAGTAATTCTTTAAGGAATATCATAAAACTGACAATAATTAAAGCCTTAATGCAAAGGAAGCAAGAAAGTCGAAAGGTAGGGGATAATTAAATGACAGTATAATTTGTGAAAATAAAAACACTTTGCTTCCTTGGGGAATTAGAAAAAAAAAAACAGAGGAAAGGAAATTGATGCCGTTAAGATAATTTTCCTAACCTGAATTGGTTGGACTATTGAGGAAATGAAGGTTACAAAGTGGTCGGTTTTTTTTCTCTCTCAATTGTAGAAGGATTCACTTGACCCAATGATCATGAATCATACAAGTCTTTATTAAAGCAATGAAAAGAAATACACTGCTTGTTTGTACATTAACAAGTAAAACATTAAAAAACCGTAGAAAGTTATTAGTTCTTTTCAGATATAATTATGTACATTTTATGCATCGTATTTAGTAACAAAATGATAAACAGTAATTGAATTGTGTCGGGAACATGGAGAACAACGCTCCACGTATTCCTCTATTGGTATAAGAAGACAACTGCAGGGATATTGAAAAATAGAAATAAGTAATATGTATTTGTAAAATTAAAATTTTTTGTTTCGTTATTAAAAAACATTAAATGTTAATTCTTTGTATATTCTTCTTTAACATATTCTGTAAATAATATTACACTCCTAGAAATTCGTAATAAAAACAACTTTAATTTCCACTATATTTCATCCTTCTTCACGAGAGACTTCATCAAATGGTAACAGAGGACAAGAAACTATTCTTCTTCTTCTACTATTTCTTATTTGTAATCCTAAAGAAATAATAGAGGAAAAAGAATAGTCCTCTGTAATATTAAATTTTTATAATCATAAATTTGAATGTATTATATTAGATATAAATTATAGAATTTATTTTTAGATGCTTGCCCTTTACCCTAGAGTTTTATTTATATAGGTGAATTGAATATTTAGAATTATACACCAATAAAGTTGGAATACATAGTTAAAGATGAATTATATGTGAGGGGTACACGAACAAAAAAAAAAGGTTGACTACCACTGGTTGACAGTAAATAGGCGTTTTCGGAATTAAACAATTTGTGAAAAAGTAAGATAGCGGATTTTTTTCAATTATATTGTTTGTATTTCCTTTTTTTATTTATAAATATTTCTGTAATAATCTTCTAAATTTCAGCTTATAGGGATGTAGATATTTTTTTTTTTTTTTTTTTCATTAAAAATTAGTTTTTATCATTTCGACATTATATTCTAAGAAGGAAATTAATAACATGGAAATAAATTATAAATTATAAGCACTTTCCATGAAATTATTAATTTATATTTCTGAAAACTTCATATCTCATATCGTTGCCCAGGAGATAGGAAATGTCCCAGAGGGTCTCCTTGGACTTCATGGTTTTCTCAGACTAATCGAATAACCAACAGTTACGAATCGAAAAATCATACTTGCAGATAGCAAAAAAAAAAAAAAAAAAAAAAAAAAAAGTAAATTCCTACCCTCTTTTTATAAGTAAAATCTCTAAAGGCGGGGGAGGAACAATAAATTATTAGTATCAGAAATAGTTTATTTTGAATCTGTAATATGGAGTTTTCATAATGATTTTCTAGAATTTAAAATATATAAATATATTCAAAATAACAGTTTTCTTTAAGATTTTTTTTTTTTTTCTTATTTATTTATTTATTTTGTTTTAATCATTGCATTGTAGAAAATATATATATTTTCAAAAGAGAAAAAAAAGCCCAATTTTAATAAAGATTTACTTAATCCAAAATGAAATATGATAAAAATTTTGTTTCAAAAGATATTTACTAAATATTTACAAACCCTAACATAACAATAGTTAATATATGTATATAACTATTTTTATGTTCCCGGAACATAAAAAAAAATAGATGTTCAACGAAAATCAATGAAATGGAAGTATGGTCCGCTTTTCATACTTTTTGAACAAATTATTTTTTTTTAAATCTTCTGCCAAATCTTTAAAAAATCTTTTAAAGCATTTAACAGTTAATTAAACCAAAAACGTCAGATCTTTCTTTTAGAAAATAGTGAAATATTACCGACATACATTGACTTAAATTTTAAGAATTGATTCTTTATTTTTTTATGTAATAAGTTAAGCACAATTTAAAAATATATAATATAATATATAAATCAATAATTTTATATTGACTTAATACAATAAAAATATATGAATAATTTGTACATATTATTAAATATAATTTAGGATAAACTAAACAAAACTTATTTACAGCTTTTAAATGTTAATATATATTAAAAAACAAAACAAAAAAAATATGTATGGATTCCCTTCAAAACTTCGTTCAATATTTACATTATTTTGTAGTTTTGTAAAGGAATATTTGGATGAATTTCTTCCCAAACCATCTTATAATTCTTCTTTTATCAATTTTGAGGAATGTAATATAACTGTTGTGATGAAATTAACGATGTTAAGGTCGAAAAGTCCTCAGGTGACAGTTCGTCCACTTACGTTACTGGGCAAAACTAGTGAAAGTTTAACTTGTCACGAGACGAAACGTTCATTTAACGATTTAATCACAACGGACAGTGTTTCCACTCGCATTTCACGAGTCAACGGAATCTTATTTCAAAGTTAAAGTAGAATCCACTTACCGTAAATCGCTGACGAGAGAGCTGTGGCTTGTAACAGGTATCCAACGTGCGTTCGGTTACAACTCACTGGCCGTCCATATTAACCTTCCCAGAAAGCAACGCGCCAAGGCAGGTGAGTGGAAAAAAAAACTCAGGGTTGCAGTAATCACCTGCCCCCGAGTGAAAACGCGGTATACCTTGTTTCAAGAAGAGGATACGATTAACTTACCATAACACGCTACTTCTACCTCAGTTTCGGTCTAGGGCTACTGAGAAACGCCTCCATAAAAAAAGAAAAATCCAAAATCTTTAATTAACTTTTTTTCATCTTTTTATCTGCGGCAGATTTTTTTTAATAAAAATAGAGAAATTTTATTACAAGAGGAGAGGAAATTTTGGTTGCAGAAATTTTATTTTCAAAACAGTAATAAGTATTATTAAAGTAAATCATTAAGACTTGAACTTTCTTATAATATGAAAACCTATTAGCAATATAAATGTAATGAATGCTACATAAATCCACGCTGTGGATTCCACAAATTTAAATACTAAGATGTCTATAAATTTTTTGGGATTTAAAAAAATAATTAAAATTTAGACAGATGTTAATATACGTACAGGGTGATTCCAAAAGGTGGGTCAAAAATTGAGCCGCAAATTCTACTCATGAAAACAAACAAAACAGTTCCTATAAACATGGGTTCGGAAATGAATAGTTTTCGAGAAAAACGTATTGTATCATTATTCAATGAAGGTGTGTTTGTTTCTTATTTTGTTTGTTTGCACAGTATGATGCGAGAAAACGTGTTTCAAATATTCATAAAATGAAACACAAATAAGCAAGATAGAGAACGAATGATTTAATAAACGATGTTGAATAAAAACACATTTCAATACATTAGCGAATGGGAACGAAGTTAAACACGGTTGCAGCAACCATTAATTCGTTTTCCTATGCTATGTAAACAACACAATGTTTAAGTTACTGCAAACTACGTTTTGCGCGAAAACTATTCATTTCTGGATCCATTAATTGCTTATTTTTGGTTTACATTTATTTTGGTTTCTATCCCTCCCACCCCTCAGAAAGGATCCCCGCAACCCCTCGCTAAAATCGCTGGGCGGATTTCTTTAAAATTTGGTATGATTGATTATTTTGATCTCCACCCACTCCTCAAAACTGACGTCCCCGCCTGCCACCGAATTGCATACGAAGATAGCTCAGCAAACACCTAATAAATTTACAACGATAGGCCCGAAAAAATGGATCTACTAAGTAAAAGAATTATTTTTTTATTATATCAGGGGTGGTGCTGCCACACTTTTAACAATCGGCTCTCCCCCCCCCCCCAAAAAAAAAAATAGTAAGCAGTCTTTCTATATACATCAACAATTTCGAAATAACAATAATTATCAATTGCAATAATATAAATAATGTTACAACATGTTTCTTTATTATAATTTAATATAAAGTTCAAAACAGTGTTTTTCTGTTTAACAGATACAGTGCAACTTGGATAATTCGAACGTCTTTAATTCGAAATCGTGGTTAATTCGAAGATTTCTCTTAGTCCCTTGAATTTCTTGTTAAATCAATGTTAAAAAATCGTGGATAATTCGAAGTTCAACTTCCTTAATTCGAAGTTTTTTATAAAAAATTTCGAACCACAACGACTTTTCGGCGTTTCATCGTTAAGAAATTCGACACGTGACAACTGAAATCCCTTTACCGCCACCGTTCGACACGTGACGCCATTCGACACGTGACGCTTCAGACGCCATTCGAGCTTCCTGCTATCAGTGTCACCATGTCTTTCAGTAAACCAGGCGTGTACAAGAATTTAACGTTCGCTGAAAAGGTCGCCGTCATTCGCGAGGTGGAAATGGGTGTGAAGAAGAAATGCCAAATCGCCAACGAATACGGGATAGCGCCGAATTTCGTCGGTACATTGAAGGACAAACCAAATTAAGTGAAGCCGTTTTCCGTTCACTAGACATGCTTGATGATTTTGCTAATCTTAAGCGACTGAATTCTACAAAACAATCAGACATTGCACAATTTTTGGAAAAACTATAATTTTCTGTATTGAATGTAATATGTACTGTAGCTTACGTAATATAAATCTTATTTTGTTTACATACATATAGTGTTTAAATCTTTCATACCACGATCTTTCTGAATAAATATTTACTTATTGACAGAAAAATCTTTTCAAGCATTCAGTGGATCTGAAATTAAAGTTAAAAGATGTAACTTGTTTAATTCGAAGTCTTGGATAATTCGAAGTTTTGTAGTGGTCCCTTCAGCTTCGAATTATCCAAGTTGCACTGTATATCCTATTGCATAGGTTTATTACACTCGAGGAATAAAAGAAATGGCCTAATAATTATTAGCTACTTACTTTTTTATTTTTAACTATAATCACAATAATGAAACTTCTAACCACTAACGACAAAATAGCTTATTTGGTAACACTGGTTATTAATATCTACGTCAGAAAGCCCTAGAAAGCCCTTTGTGAGCACTGACCAATCGCCTGACGTTTCGCTATGGTAAGAGCGAAAGAGAATTTGTATGTGACAGTTCTGTTGGAGCATACCAGCATTCCATTTATATTCTCTAGTGACTTAACCTACTCAAGCTTAAGGATCACATGCAGTAGGTTTCGGTAAATTGGAGGAATAATAAAAACATTTCGCTAATACTTCGGCACCTGGTTGATGATTGGCTAGACTGCATCTGGTAAAGTTTCAACAGTCTGACCGAGCCTTATCCAGCACACCCCTCTGTATGGTTGCTAGTTATCACAGGATATGATTAATTTGGTTTAACTTTAGTGACGCCTTTTAATACATAGTGTGTTTCGGAAATGACAGACAAAGCGAAGAGATACGGGTTCCAAAGGTCATTTTGAGTCGAAAATGTTCTATGACACTTTGTTTTAAGAGCCGTAGTTTTAGAGTTAGGAAATGAATGCTTTGGAAATGGTCCTAATCAAAGAAAGTTCAGTTCACATTGGGAAGTGTAAGTAAATAAGGTAAAGCTTTTTTATTACAAAAAGCCCAATCCGGATAACAATTGTCGTGACTGAAAACAGGTACGATAATAATTAAAGGAAATGTTGAAAATGGCCGCCTCCACTTCTAAATATACCTGTGCTGTCCATTCCCAATTATATTTGTCCATTCCCAAAGAATTCATGTCCTAACTCTAAAACTACGGCCCGTACAAGAAAATGTCATAGAACATTTTCGACTCAAAATGACCTTTGGAACCCGTATCTCTACACTTTGTCTACCATTAACGAAACACCCTGTACATCGCAGAAAAAAAGGGTTACTTCATATGTCCATCTGCGTTCAATATCTATTATATAGCCTGCCAGTTTATATACGAAGTTATTCACTTTTCTTTATTTGTTTTTGGCAAAGGTTTTCACATATTCTTCTGCTTTGGATTCACGGATCCTCTACTTAAATCAAATAAACTGTTATTTTAATTGAATGCTTTTTGACTGATTATCATTCGTAGATTTTGGGCTCAATTAATGACACTTCCACAAATTTCAAGTTATGAAACCGAAACCACAAAGATTATTAATTTTCTTTTTTCCATTGATGCCATACTTCAAGGCTTCAAAAGACGATGTATTTGTTCGATCATCAGTGACGGATTTAAAAAGGAAAAGGGGCTAAAGTCAGCAATGCCCCCCCCCCCCTCCAAACATATTATTCAAAGGCTAGGAATGTAATCTAACTTTCGTATTAAAAATCCTTCTCAAGTTTCTCCACGCAGAGAAATCACAGTAGGGGAAAATAACAAAACTTCCCACAGAAAAATCTTGGAATATAAACAATGGATTCCTTTTCTATTTCCTTGTATCCTATTGGCTTTTGTTTGTTGAAAACTATTGAAATCCGCAAGTGACTTGTCTAAATCCATTCAACTTATTCATATTAAAGACCGCACAAATACAGTGGATTACCAAACAATACAACATTCGTTTTTAGATATCAGTAGAAATTCGGTCTTGAAATACAGTGAAGTCTCACTTATACGAATATGAGGGGAAACCAAAAATTATTCGTATAAGTGAATATTTCTTATAAGTGAATTACGTATAGGACTATGGGGGTTTCGCCGGGGAATGAGAAATTCTTCATATAATTGAATGTTTCGTATAAGTGAGACTTCACTGTATTGATGTTGCAACGACCGTTGTCCGATGGATCTTCATGGCTGTCCGCATGACGCCTTATCTTGAAGGTAAACTTTCTTGCTGACGTTTTCTCCATAGATGTTGACGTTTTCTCAAGATCCTCAACTGGTTTCCTTTTCCTAGGGCGACAGTTATACAATTAGTTAAAGCCATTCCGACTTCAGAGTAAGTTCCAAAAACATTCTTGCGTCGCGGCAGCCTCCTTCTGGGTAATATCCCAGAATCCTTTTCCTTGTTGATTCGTAATGCATTTTGGGGGGTTTATTAAGGCTTCAGTATTGGATACCTACTGAAAATCTGAGGTGTCAATTTTATTTATACAGCTTCTCTTATTGTTTCCTAGATATCTTCACCGACTAAGATGGTGACTTCGTCAACTGGATTTTATGAATCTTATTTTTCTAAAAATGTTCTGCCACTGCTGACCTGTTGGTGTTGCCGCAGTTGATTTATTTCCCTAATCCTGGTTGTGATTTGCCTCTTGTCATTTATTTCTTGCCACGTGAGCAGGGAATTTCCGAAGCTTGTCTTTCGAGTTGCTGAGATATTCTTCGTAGTCTTGAACACTGTTGGTACATTCGTCTTCTTGAGGAAATGTTTGATAGGTCCAACGTTTCTTCGATGAATGGGAAGCAAATCGTATTTGCAGGTGTCAGTTCCGGTCTTCTTAGGTCTTCTTTAGGTTAATCTTGGTACAGGGATCGCTGTTCAACTTTCTTATCCATTTCCTTGGAAAGACGAGATAAGATGTTCTTTTTCTTCTTCCTGTCATCAGGATCACAAACGGATAACGCTGGTTGTCCAGTGTTTTCAGAATCCCTTTCTACTGAGCTCGGTATTGATATGATTTAACTCTCGTATATCTAACTGTAGGTTTCCTGTAGACTGTGCGGCTTAGAGTTTTATCTTCTTTCCTTCTTATCAGCGAGCTAAGTTATTTGGCATCCTTTCGTCACTTTCATATGAACTTAATCTTCGGATGTCTTGAGTTCGAGGGACTGCTTTAGGTATTCTTCTCTCGTGTGCTCTTTTAGGAGAGACCAGTAGAAGAGTAGTTAAAAAAGAAATGCGAGAAACAAAAAAAAATAAATAAATAAAATCAACGAAGATCTCTATGATTCCATCGACAGGACCGTTCAGGCGCTTGAGACACTAGCCTGGGGCCCCGCAGTTTGTAGCTCTAAAAGTATTTAAGAACTTACGAATTTTACTTCAAAAAATTGCAGTAATGGATTTCAAGATCAGATTAAGATACTTGAACTGATTATTAAAATAAAAATCAAAACATGCTTTATCCAAACTTACATTTATACTCATTGTACTATTTACACATCCATATTCGCACTTGGCTACATTCTGCAGTAGAATATTGGTAAAAATCAGTCATCATGTGAAGAACTGAAGAGATTTCGTTTAGAAAATGTAAGACTGAAATCTGAAGATATGTTGGTCATCTTCGATGTCATCTCAAGCGTTTTACATCTTCGTTGTCGTCTCGAAGCTAAAAAGGTTATGGAGGCCAACTACCATAAGACCTACAGAACTGCTTGGAGAATCTAGGTGTTCTCCAGCTTAGAAGAAAGGGATTCTTCAAATACAACAGAGAGTGTTACAATCAAAAGGAAGGAGCAGCGATGAGACCACCGTTGTCTCTCTATAGCAGCCAACATATATATATGAAGAAGTTCGAAGAAGAAGCTAAGCTTGAAGCACCTATCATCAATGTTGTGACGAGATACGTCGATGAAATGTTGGTTGTATGGTCGTATCTAAAGCTAGTCCTTGAATACTTGAACTCAAGACATCCGAAGATTAAAATTCATAAGAATGTGGGAAAGAAGGCCAACTACTCCACCTCGATGCTGATATGAAGAAAAGAAGAATGGAATCTGAATCGCACAATCTACAGATATTCGAGAGCCGAATCACATCACAACCCAGCTCAGAAGAAAGAGATTCTGAACACATTGACTTACAAAGCTATCCATTTGTGATCCTGAAACTGGAACTGGAAGAACATCTTATCTCGTCTCTCCAATGAAATGGATACAAGAAGAAAAGAATCACGTCATCTGGACCTTCCAAAAAGTTGAACAGCGATTCGAGAATCAAGATCGAGCAAAGCCGGCACCTGTAGTTAGGATCTGCCTATCATTCATCAGAGAAACGATTGGACAGAGTCAGCCACTTCCTCAAGATGATGAATATACCAACGGTGTTCAAGACTAAGAAGAATATCTCAAAACCCCGAAAGAAGATCGCAAGGATGTTTCCTTCGAGACGCGACGCCACCCGGATACTCAAAAAAAAGATTCAATAGATCTTTCAAATGTTTCCATACTAATGCTTTTCTAAAGGAATTTTTGCCCCTTAATGTGCAAATGGCTGTCAACCAAACTGGAAAAAGGTCAAAAGAATAAGGTCTAAAGATAAATTTTTACCTGTGCATAAATACACATGTCAATTTTCAAGAAGATCATCGATCCAAGTGTTATTATCGAGTATATTCGAATACGTGAACAAACCTGTATGCCGATTTTATAAACAGATATTCCTTGAGAAATAGTCAAAAAATGCATAATATCAGCAGTAAAAGGTTCTTTCAAACTTTAAACAGGGAATTTCTATTCATTTTTTGACCATTTATTGCACAGTGTATACTGACCCAGGAGGAAAAGTCAATATTCTGCGAGGTAATTCAAAATCTTTTTTCTTAGAATGACCGAAGCTGTAACCTCCCAGAACAGTGGTCTTTCCTTCTGGGACATCCTGTATATTCCTGTATATACCTTGTATACATCCTGTATAGAGAAGAAGTTTATATGAACATGTGCACTATTCCAGCGTTTCCGAGATAGAGGTATTTGAATAGCGAGTGTTAAAATTATTGATAAAGAGATATTACTGTTTCTAACGTTTATTGTTTAAGTGGCAAATTTGTTACAGTTTATAATAAATTTTCAAAAATTCCACCGTCAACATCAATGCGCTTTGCAACTAATGTGAGAAGAACATTGTTGTTTGTCTCAGTGCTGCTTGACTTTCCTTTCTGTAGATATTAATATCTGCTATGCGAACGACCATTCGGCTCGCGCATTGATGTTGACGGTAAAGAATTTATTAGAAAAGAACTAAAATAATTTTGCCACTTGAATAAGTAATATAGTACATAATATATCTTTCTTATCAATAAACTGTTACAAATAGCTCTGTCTTCCAAATCTTTCGGAATACGATTCATAGCCATATAACTTATTTTCTTAAAAATGACCAATGCTATAACCTCATTCACTATTCCTAATGAGACACCCTGTATATTGATCTAAAAGCTATTCACTAATAAGCTAGGC
The DNA here is from genome assembly GCA_023159025.1 of Thereuonema tuberculata. NCBI lineage: Eukaryota > Metazoa > Arthropoda > Chilopoda > Scutigeromorpha > Scutigeridae > Thereuonema > Thereuonema tuberculata. The sequence continues at coordinate 30,173,646 of JAFIDM010002131.1, forward strand.
GAACACGGAGTGATTTTATGGCAATATGATTGGGACAAGCTGGCCCAATTTGATTGCGGACAACTTTATCAAGCGCGAGTTTTTCCTGAACTAATATTGCCGTGAATTTTTATGGTTACGGCGCTTCTCACTAGGGAGAGCTAAAGAGAGAGCGTGTTTTTGTACAGAACTGCTGTAGTATTAAACGCCGTCCCTCTGTAGAAATCAATTACGATTCTTTCATTATCAATTGACAAAATGTTGTTGTTGGAATTATCTATTTTGGGCCGACCCCTTTTGCTGATTTTAAGCCTTGTTTCTCAAAGAAAATGGCCGGCGTGAGTGACTGAATTTCCGATGTTCAAAGTCCCGCTTCCTTCGACGTCAGCATTGTCACGTGATTTCATCCGTTCATTTGATTCGCTTTCTACCAGCAATATTTTGCGACAACTAATATTGGGGCAATATTGTTCCTTTGGTACCGACAATAAAATTGGGGCAATATTGTTCAGTTTGGGGCAATCAAATTGGGGCAAACGGTTGCCAGCAATCAAATTGGGCCTGATTGTCCCAAAATATCGCCTCGTGTTCGCCCAGTATAATACTCAAATGAGGCCGTGTTGGCGTTGTCGCTAACACATCGGCCTCTCACCTCTGAGTTCCGAGATTCGGTTCTCATGTGGGTTTCGTGATGGTGGACGATCCGCGCTGGGCAGGTTTTCTCGGGGTTCTTCCGTTTCCCCTGCACTTCTCCCACCATACTTTCTCAGTCTTTCTCTCTATCTGTCCTTCTTTCCGTGGGTTAGTACAATAGACCTCCGGTCGCAGTGCTTGGCTTCTCTGCCGCCCACATAACATACATAACACTCACATGAACAGGGAAGTATAAAGCTTCAAAAGATTCTTCGCTTACCGAATGGAAGTAGAATTTTAACATATTTCTTTATACGTTATAAATATTTGTAGAACATTAATTATAACATAAAATTAACGTGATTTAAAGCAGTGCTTCTCAAGCTTTTTCGCTTAACAGCGCACTCATACATGTGGTAAAATCCCGTGGCCCATTAAATGAATTCATTCTTAAACTCAGAATCCTTAGAAAAATCAGTGAATAATAGTTGTTTTAAACATTTGAAAATACATTGAAGTATTTTTTAAACCGACTTCAATGTGAATTAATGTAACAGGCCTACGAATAATTAATTAGAGACCTTTCTTGTTAGAACGAAATGGAATATACTTTAAATTTGTGTTTGCACACAGGTTGAAAAGTTCCGATTCAAAAATGCAATTTTGTTTTTTGCAAAATCATTTTTTTTTTTTTTTTTAATATAATGTATGTTAACAGAATTTCGTTAACATACATTCCAAATTGGTAATAAAACTTTTCCGTAGCTTTTTGGACAGTTCTTTTTGAATTTTTAATGCTTTGCATAAGTAAGTAAATAGGATTCAAAGGCAAGTCTTAAAACAACCACAAAGAACTATTTCGCAAATCCCCTAAAATTATGTGAGCAGTGGAGTAAAAGGAAGAGAATGGACTTTAAAAGGAATCCTGCCTAATTTATAATTTCAAACTAATTTATTAATTGAAGCTAAATTTTGAACTATTTGACTTAAATATCATAATCAAAATATAATTTTTTTTCTTAAAAAAAAAACAAAAAAAAACGAAAAATATATATAACAGCAGGCTAGTTTGATTGCCAATAGATTAGAAACAAAATTTAAAGTTTGAAAAGGATTTGTAGAGAATTTTCTAAATTATCAGATACTAGCAGAATACCCGTTCTTCGTACGGATAACAATGTTGTGGCTGAGAAACAAATTGAAATTGTGAGATCACTTCGGTACTTTCCCAATTGGTACAAAAATCACGTGATAGATACAAAGTAATGTTATATTTGAATTTTATAACTAGAGATTTCTAAATATGAAATTAGATCGGAGAACATAAGACTTACTACCCCTTTCCACACAACTTTCATTCAATTCATAAAAACTTATGTAATCATTACAAATCTGTATCTATTCCGAAAACTCCGTAGAAGCATCCTTCAGCCCATCTCCTCACCGCCCTCCTATTTACAACCATTAATTTTAGTTTTTGCCTCCAGGTTAACATGTGGTGTTATTATGCACACCAATATTTTAGTTTAAATTGTCGCCACCAGATTGATATATTTAATCCAATTGTTGAACAATAATATTTTTTTTTTAGTTCCAATTATCGCCTTCAGGTGCTTACGTTCAAAAAAGTTGCCCGCTCCCCCCGTTTACACCCCCAGGAACACCATTATTGAAAATTCGTCGAATATGGGTCTCTTGACAAAGAACTCTCATGTCAAATTTCGTGTTTCTAGCTCAAACCGTTTTCGAGGTGTGCATAACCTTTGGTCAGGAGCGAAGCGCCACCTTCTGCCATCTAGTGTGGAAATAAAAAAGTAAATAAAGATAATGAGTGGACATCATGGGAAGCTCGTGTTATCTAGTGTCAAAATCAGGAAAAACTACTGACAAACAGACAGTTGATGGTCACCCCCCCCCCCCAAAAAAAAAAAAAAAAAAAAAAAAAAAAAAA
>JAFIDM010002131.1:30182576-30194298 GCA_023159025.1 Thereuonema tuberculata
ATTTTTTGTTATTATTTTTATTTAGATACATCTAAAGATGTATCTAAGAAGATCTATGTTTTTCATTAAATAGTTTTGATACTCCTTTGGCTACTTTGGCTGATTTTATTGCATCCTTGTTTGTCAAAATGGTGAAAATGGTGGTCTTGTTGAGGCCAAACTCTTTGACGAGGTCACACTGTTTTACCCCACATTCACTCCTTCTAATTATTTCCTGTTTCATTTCAAGAGAAATCACCTTCCTGCTTTTTTTAGAACCCATCATATAAAATAAATGTTGAGTTTATCTTAAAAGGACGACTGCCGTGATACGTGTGCGATTTAATTCGTAATGAAGAACGATTGCTGCGACACGTGCGTAAGTTAAGCGTACTACGCAGTGACTAACGAGTCTAACGACTGCCTGCGCGGGAGGATGCAATTAATCGGCAGTGATCGTAGAAGATCGGGCGACTTCGTTGTAATGATGAACGATTGCTGCGACACGTGCGTAAGTTAAGCGTACTGCTCAGTGACTAACGACTGCCTGCGCGGAAGGATGCAATAAATCGGCAGTGATCGTGTGAAGTGGGCGACTTCGTTGTGTGAAGCATTGTTCGTTGTGTGAAGCGAAGTTCGTTGTATGAATCGTGAAATGAACGAAAAGGAAGTTCGTTGTGTGCAGCGTTCGCTGTGCGAGGCGTTCGTTATGCGAGGCACCACTGTATATAATATAATATAATAATACAATATAACGTTCGGAATGAATTTCGCTGTGGAAATCGAGGGGTGTGGACTCCATTTCTTGTGCCGAGAGCAATGACTAAGGAAAAGATTGATAAAAACCCTCCTAGACGGTCAAGCGCCCTCTTCAATGATTGGCGTAAATCAAACTTTCTATCAATCTCCCTCAATGATTGGCACGCGCGTCAACGGGTTCCTAAACGGCCAATCATGCTTGACTCAATCGATTGATGAAACCGTTTTGGTCAAAATATTGACCGTCTAGGGCCACCTTTAGTTACAGTAAAACCTCTTTAAGTCGTCACTCAAGGGACCAAACATTTTTGACGACTTAAGCGGAGTGGAAATTTTTGGAAAAAAACAAACAAACAAACAAACAAAAAAAACACTGAAATACAGTATTTCGTGATTTGCTGTAGGATTCGGTGAGAAAAACAAGATTTTCAGAAATCAATACATGCAAATGAATAAGTGGAAAATAAGAAAAAACACTTTATGGTTACCAATTTTAATCGTTTTAAAAGCAAGGCAATGTCTGTCTTTGAAACGTTCCAGCCAACCATTGCTGCCGCCGAAATCTTCAATGTTCAATTCCTTAGCGATTTCCATGGCTTTTTCTTTGAGAATCATGGCAGAAATCGGCACATTCAGCGATCTGGCATGTTTTAGCCATCGAACTAAAACCTCCTCGATCTCGTCAATCTTCGATTTCATCATTCTCTTTCTTTTGTCTTTGCAGTAAGCTTCTTCAATTACTTGTTTTGATGAAAGAATATCGTTTAATGTAGTCCTGGGAATATGGTGTTCTTGGGCACAAGCGGTTTTCGAAACATTTGATTTTTCAAAAAGTGCAATTAAGTCTTTTTTTCTTTAAAAGATAACGAGGTAAGTTTTCGTTTCCCTGGCATTTTAAAAACGTAATCGAACCACGAAATTGCAAGAGAAAAAAATAACCCTTACAGTGGGGCTTACTCGCTAGCCGTCAAGAAAAACGTCTACACTCGACAGAGTCGCAGCGAGAAGTGTGCTTTGAATGATTAGCAGCGAGATTCCAAGAACCCAAATCCTCCGAAGGGGTAGGAAAAGAATGAAGAAACAGGCATGGTCGAAAATTCCTCGTAAAGGCTTGGCTTTCTTAAAGTGAAGGGGCGGAGCTGAAAAGACAACACGATGGCATGCAAAATGGAGAAGAAAGATGCTTTTGGCCATTTTTGAGGGTGACGAGTTAACCGGAGTAGAATTAAATTTGGTGACGGGTAAAAGAGGGTTATTTTACATTATTGTGTATGAGACCTTGTCGGGACCAAAGGAAAACGACGACTTAAATGGAGTGACGACTTATCCGGGTAACGACTTAACGAGGTTTTACTGTATTTTGTTTTTCATGTTTTAGAAAAACTACATAAACTTTTGGCAATTGAAAATAATTAGGCAATTCAGGAAGACCATTATTTATCCCTGTTTTTTTAGTTTTTATTATAATTTAAGAGGGCGTCTAAAAAACATCTTCAAAGATGAAAACCGACGACCTTTTGCATCAATTTTATTTTTTTTTTAAATATCTACTGGGAAAACAAAAACAAAACAAAACAAAAATTACGCAACTTTTATTATATTTCTTAATTACATTAAATGTTAATATAAAAATTGCTCTATCTTGTTCTAGAATATCTAAAAAGAAAATTATCGGAAATTTGGAATTATTATTAATATAATCCTGAATCAAAATCCATTTTAAAAATTAAAATTACTATGTTTTCACATTTATTATACAAAGATTTAGATTGTTCATTTATACAGGATTATTCAGAATTCCTTAACACGTTTCAGAAGCTCTCAGATCGGCGGCGAAAAAGATGTTTGCCCTGAGATATAAAATGAAAGACCAACTCATCAAGGTTTATTTTAGGGTATTTTTTTTTTTCCAGTAGAACGCTTCATCCTAGTTCCATCGGCTTCCATTAGGGCGGCGGCAATTTGGCAACGTGAGAAGGCGTTTTGCGGCTTGAATACGCGAAAACGAGTTCAGTGGTGACATTACCAAAACCTGGTACATGGATATCTGAATTACAATTTGTGCAGCCAGGTGTGATTAGGCCTTACTCGCTGATTCGTAAGGTTATCAGATCTGACTCCTTCAGACTTTTTCTTGTGATCTCACTTCCTGCTGATCTCACCGAACTGTCAGATCGTATCATCAATGCAATTGCAACCAGTGAAAGTGCATATGGTCAGAAATGTCTGCTATGTCACGTAAGGTGGACACAGAACATTTACGAAAAAAAAAAAAAATTAGGCGAGTTTGTCTTTTACTTCGGAAGCAAACATCCCAATTTTCGCAAGCCGACCTGAGAGCCTTTGAAAGGTGTCAAGGTATTCTGAATAACCCTGTATTACTATTCAAGATATAAGCTGTAGACAACTCGAAATAACAGAAGAAAGCAAACGCATAAAGAGTTTAAGCTTCACCTTAAAATACTTCAAAATAACTTAATTGTAATGCTTCTTTTTCTTTGATATATTTTACAGTCTTAGCAGGAATTATCCTAATTCCTGTGCAACTGATGACAACCAACAGGCCTCTTTCACCTTATCAATACTTGTTACAACAGTCATGTCATTACGGTGAAGAATTATCTCCTAAAGATAAGGAGAATGTGAACGAGAGAATGTTGGATCACGTTTGTGAATTTGGTAAGTGAAATAAAAAAAGGTGAGTCATTTTTAAAGATTTGGAAGTTTGATGAGAATAGATGGACGCACAATTACCTGAACGGCCGTTCGGACTCCGGAAGAAACAAATCCTTACTGCTATTTTCAGCTTCATTTCCTGGCAATATTCTCGAGAGGAATGTAGCCATTACAGTACGAGAAAACATTTCTTAAGATAGCAGATCTCCTCTCACAGTGATTGGAGGAGTTTTCAATGCACAGTGTTACATCCTACAACCCATTGTTTGGCTTTCGTGTCACCTGCAGGATCAATTTTTTTCCAACAGAATAATGTACAGTGGGTGGCATTCCCAATGTCACACTAGCTGCCCGATGCTTCCCCACATGCAACAAGTTCTCCGCTCTTAGACTGGTTTATTGCAAACTTGCAAGAGAGGAGAATAAACAGTAGACGGGAGTGTTGTTTCTTTTTCTGATTGTAACCTATTTGGCAGCCTGGTCCAAAAGCTTTACGTGGCATAGGCAGATTTACTAGCTGTAAAAGCAGCCGTAAGAAAGCCAAGCAATGCAGGAAAGCACTACTTCGCAATGTGACATTGGAAATGCATGCGACAGTACGTCCACACATTCCCTACAAGCAATTGAAACCTTTCCTTGGACCTCTATCCCACGTAAAATGTCTGGCAAAAGCTAGAGGTAAACATCATCTATCAATGAACATCCAGCAGTGGCAGCATCTGTCACAAGATATCATCAGGACATTGTTTCACTCCTTGCCACTTCGTATCTCCGCAAGAATAGCAGCCAGAGGCATATCAACATAGCGCTAACAATGTAACAATGATGTTTCTATTGCTCAATTAAAATTTGTTTATTTCCCTGTGAAACTTGAATCAACTACTGTACATTTCCCTTCATCCAAATGGTACTTACAAACTTTCATTCAAATTGGATGCTTCCTTTGTGATGCTCCGATTTACATTCGACAGAGTGAATTATATTCTTCATAATTTCTACTAATTTTATTCTTTTTTTTTTCCTTGTTTCTTCAGCATATATTTTGATAAATTTTAGATTTTTTCCTGTTCTTTAATACCAATTGTTTTTCTCTGCAAACAATAAATTTTACTGTAATCGGTCTGTTTCCTTCTTTTTTAGTCCTTCATACCATGTGACTCTTTTAATTGTTTTTGGAGAAATCTTCAGCTTATTTCTTAATAAATCCCTTACTGTATTTTCTCTGTCTTTGCAATTTTCCTTTTTATTTTTCTCTTCTATTCCACAAATAATTAAATTATGTCTTCTTATTCTATCTTTCCATTTTAATTTTATCTATCATTTGTTACTAAAAAAAAAAAAAAAAAAAAAATTTACTATTTTCTAAATGCCTGTTTAGAAAAGAAATCTTATGAATTACATTAATTTTGAAAATTCCTTGCACCCCGTTGCCTGTATGTGCAGGCGTCTATGCTTCCAATAATTAACGAAAACAGTATTTTTCAAAAGAAAGAAAAGAACAACAAAAATTTTTTACGTGTGTTGCTGATGTGATAGTGATTAAAAAGATTACAAACATTAATTTTAAAAAGTTTAAAATGTAACATGTTTCATCCCCGTTAATGGATGTCTTCGGACGATACACAATTAAAATTGAGAGACATTGACTTTTATTCAAAGCAGGAGAAGAAACTACATATTCAAATTAGATACAAGAACGGTGATTGGTGGTAAATGAAGATGAGTCTATCTAATAGAGGTGGGCGACTGAATGTTGTGATAGGCGCACATCTGGACTGTTTCATCCAAACCTGAGAGTCTGGTCTCTGGACTCGACCTACTTGTATAGATGGGAGCTCCCTATAGGAAAGTGGCATCCATAAATGTGAATCGGAATAACTTCCAAGGCAAGGTCTGCAAAGAGAAGGAAGCAGGAAAAAAAAAACAACCAAAAACAACAAAAATAAAAAATAAAAATAAAAGATTTTTTTTTCTCTTTCTTTTTTTTTTTGGTAATTTCTTCTCTCATCTTCTTTCACTCCTTATCTTCTTCCCCTCTTTTCTTTTTTTTGTAGTATTGTGTTGTTTCTAAAGACCATATCTGCAGATGGCTAAAATAGAAATATTGTCATTGTAACAGTTGGTGTTAGTCGAGATATGCACTGATTCCTTGCATTTTCTTTGGAATGAATTTCTGAACTATCTAAAATGATGGGATTGGAAGTGTAAGGTTGATATCCTGTAATGAGAACGTGTTTAATAGTGAAGTATGAAGGGTCTCTTTTTCTGATAGCTCTGTCATGTTCTGACATGCGATGGTGAAGTGTGCGACCGGTCTCGCCAATATAACAGCAAGGATAATTAATGCAGGGCATGGCATAGACGACGTTGGCTTGATGTAACGGATTAAAAGTCCTGTCCTTGTTGTGAAGAAATGAATTTATGGGGTTAGTCGCTGAAGCTGCAACTCGAATATTGAAGTCTCTTACTATGCGTACTTGCTTAGGATAAATTATGTGTTGGTTAGGAACTGTAACATAAGCACACAATCGGTTGTTTGGTGGTGGACGATCATTATTGTAAATTCTGTAAAGTATGCGTTTTAAGTGATAATTGATGAAAGATCTGGGATAATCGTTCTGCAGAAGAAGGGAACGTATGGTGGTGAGTTCATCATTAAAGAGGTCTTCAGAAGAACATAGGCGGAATGCCCTGTGCAAAAACATCGAAATAATGTTAACTTTGGAAGAACTGGGCAAGTAAGAGTTGAAGTTTAAAGTATTTGTGGCCCCTGGTTTCCGGTGTACCTCAATTTAATTGTGTATCGCCCGAAGATATCCACGAACGGGAATGAAACATGTTGCATTTTAAACTTTTTAAAATTATTTTAATTTCTTTAAATTTTTAGTGTCATCTCTTTAATCACTAGAAAGAAAAGAAATACGACGAAAAAATAAGTATAATAAAAATCTGAGAAATTTAAAAACCAAAGGTCGATTTAAAAAAAAAAAAAAAAAATCGTATTTTACTGTTGTATAGATTCAGTCGTACCTTGATAAAGCTTCTCAGAATTTCTATTTTTAAATATTATTATGAGTCTATTATTTGTCTTGTTATATTACTTATTATTAGTAACTTTATATAATGATATACCTATTATGATTTATTAAATTATTCTTTATCAATTAAGAAATATTTATTTGATGAAGATTTTGTCCATTTTCTTTTTCATTTAGCAAATCTGCGAGATTACACTGATGTGATACATATCTCAACAACACCGGCTTATCACCAGTGTCCCGAATATTTCGAATTCGTAAATGGTGGATGTTATCACTTCGCTGTAAGAAAATCAACGTGGTTCGAATCATTTCAAGAATGTAAAGCTTTTAATGCCGATTTAATATCCTTTGAAACAGAAGCAGAATATAATGTTGTCATGGAATATGCGCATAAGCATTGTAAGTATTACATAGTAAAAGCTTGTAAGCTCAAAGCGAGCAGCATTTATGTAATAAGAGGAAGATAATGTGTGTTTGATCTAATGTTTGAGGAACATTTATCATGCTTTGAAGATTAAATCAATCTTAAATCGAAATAAGATTATTACGCTGTCCTTAGCCCATTTGCAATCAAGGTAAATCAAACACTATATCGTACCAAGACGAAATCGTAGGTTCGTTGTTATTTGAGAAAATATTTACTAATTTAGATATAAATCGGGATTTAAAGCTAAGGGCGAAAAATAGCTAAAATATGTACCGCAACAATTCTGTAATCATAATGACAAACTATTTGTACATTAGTTTTCAAATATATTACACCAAGAATACCCAGGTAAATAGTCATAATTACTTAATTTAAAAAAATTGAGCAACCTAAAACTTTAATAACAGGGGAATGATCAGTGCCGTAGCTAGAGGATTGGGAGCCCCGGGGCAGAGCCGGCGCTAGGAGGGTGCGGGGCCCTTGACAATCGTATTTTAACAACCACAAAAAGAAAAAAAAAAGAAAAAAAGGAGCAACAAGTGATTATGGTTTCGTAAAAAAGAAAATCCCCCTTCGTTTAGGGGCCCCTTTGCTCGGGGCCCCGCCCGGGGCATTGCCCCGGCTGACCCGGTGGTAGCTACGGCCCTGGGAATGATACATGATGAAGTTACTGAATGTGATATAAATAATCCACGAGGAACTTATGGTTGCAAATCAATATACAACTTTAGTTAAAAAGCGTTAATCATTATAAATACATTTCTTTTACTGAACTCAGTAAGAAAAGTGAAGACTAAAAAGTGCATCAAAAACATTTGAATTCCATTATTTAACGAGTCTTTTTAGTCTTCTGATAAGATCAGCAGACTTATATTCCCGTTTTGTCTGTCACGTATGCAAGTATCATTAAAATCTCATTAAATTATCATTAAGCACAACAATCGCAACAATTGCGTCTTTTACATTCGCAACAATCACATATATAATGCAGCTCTACAACAATCGCAACAATTACGCATTTTGCATTCCCAACAATCACATTTATAATAATAAGGAATTTAAAGCAATATCAATGATATTTTCTTATCAGAAGACATTGCAAAGCATTGTGATTGGTTTTCTAATCGCTTTCCCTCCCTTGCTTAGTATAAAAAAAAAATCAATTAAGATTTTTTATTTTTACTCTACTTAAAAATGAGAATGACAACAAAGAAATTTGAATCTTTAATAACGGTTTTGAACTTATTAAATTACTATAAATGTTGATTGTTACTGATTAATCACTGCTATGTAAATGTTGCTGTTATTTTCCACAGATGCATCACTTACTTTTTTATATTGTTGGCCCACTTCAGTCTGGCCAGTGTTGCTGGCTATAACAGCTAATTTTCTTAAGGCACTGGCTACAGCCGAACTCTAATTCCTTGAATTAGCAACACACTCAAGTCAACTGGCTGACATGCTTCTGGACCGCTGCTTCTCTCTTCTCTTCCTGACTGGCTAGCCCAGAATGAACTTGAATCAATTGGAACTGGATATCAGGCTATACTTACACCATGGGGACTGAACTCAGCACCAACTGTCTGTTTGGAGCCCAAAACAAGCTCTCTTCTCGGAGAGCAGAGTGAACTGTCTTTATGGCCACAGATGCTTGTTAAGCATCTGGGCTTATAGTTCGATTTCTTCAGGAGAAAGGAAATTGTCCATTATGTAGAAACCAGTAGGATGGATTACCCATCTCATAACAATATTGAGTTACTTAATGCCCTTTTTAACGATTTTCTTTCCGATAGCCTCGATATACATTTCTTGGTCTGAGATAACCCGATATCGCGAAATTTAACACCTACATTCAACATATCTTAAGTTGATTGTAACATATTTTTTCCTTTCTTAAAACTTTGAATTCCATTCTTCACTGTGTTCTCGAGAAAATTGAAAGTTAAAAGCTCATTCTGTAAATCATCATAATAGAAACATTCGTAGCATTCGGGTTTTACATCAATTCTTTTGATTTCATATTAATTTTCAACTGTCTTTAAAACTTCACATTTTATTTAGTTTACGTTAAACTTTTTTCAATTGACTTAGATTTACAATTCAATAGTATACCTTTATAGTTGATTGAATGAACTTGTGGTAACATGGTTAAATGGGGTTGGTGGAGGTGGGGTCATAAGAGTTAATTCATATGGATTTTGGGTGGGAATGGATGCTGTTATTTTGAAATATTTTAAGAAACACAAAATTATGCAATAGTTTTGTGTACTTGGTGGTACTTCCTCCGGGTACTATTTAGGGTATCTCAATTTTTCATTGGTGACATGTCAAACGAGGGAAATAAAAACAGTAACTTTATATAATAATACACAAAAAAAAACCAGGTTTTTCATTCTTGTTTTACAAATGCGTATTTTGTAATTCATATCAAACTAAAAGTTAAATAAAAAAATAATTAAAAAATTGCTGAGTACCAAGTACCCAGTTTTACCAACTTCTAAGCATTCCCAATCAGTGATTATCTTTGTATCACGCCATGAACTTCAATGCATAGCATAAAAGCCTAAATCGAAAAAAGAGAAAGTTATCCGAATATTCATTCTGTTATCTCTTTTCAAAAACCTCCAGGCAAGAAGGAAGCAAATATGATACATAAGTAATTAGACAATTATTGAAATCCAATTAGATTTATTTCCATTTATTCAATTTTTATTTGTATTTAATAATGGTATTTCTTGTTTCAGTTGGAGATCAAATGTGGTGGACAAGTGGCTCTGATCATGTAAATGAAGGAACATGGATTTGGACTAGTAATGGGTTACCCCTTTTATATGACAAGTGGTGTAAAGGTGAACCCAATAATACAGGGGATTGTATGATTCTTAGCAAAGATCACTGCTGGAGTGATCGTGATTGTGATGAAGATCATGATAACATAGCATATCCAAATAGTCCATTCTTTTTCATATGCGAATTGTAAATTCAAAATTAATAAATATTATTTTTTTCTTGTCATTTTATCGAAATTTAAGTCACTATGTATTATTATTATTAGGTCTACATTTCTGCATTTAATTCCCTATAAAATTTTCATATACATAAAATAATAATCTAATCAAAGCATTATTATTTATTATTTGAATTCTTGTAAATTACAAAAGTGATTGCAAAGTACCATTCTTGTAGCTCCCATAACTAGTAGATTCTATTCAGATTTATTTTATATTCTAAAGCTATCTTTAATTATGTGCTAGACCAAGGATGAAGAAAAGTTTTAGTGATGGATTGAGTATCTTGAGTATTATGTCGTACATAAGAAAAGTCTTAAACCAGGGGTGCACAACCTTAGGAAGTCTGAGGGCCAATCTTTTTATAAAAGTTCTGATGGAGGGACACAGCCCCCCCCCCCCCAACCCTTCTACATTTTACTAATTAATGATTTATGTCATTTATAATATTAGTTAACAAGAAATGTAATTTACATAAACTTCAAATTATCAAATAATGCAAAAAAAAGAGAAAACTGAAAATAAAATGCACTTACTTGTAAGCAGGATAAAAAGGAATAAAAAAGATGGTACTTAACCAACAGTTTCGGAATACTGAGAGTATTCCATCATCAGGGACAGCACAAACACATGGGACATCACAAAACACTTAGGATGACATGAGGTGGGAATGCATAGTGGGAGTGAGGGAAGTGAAGGAATAATCCATTCACCCTTCTCCCTAATCCCTTCACTTCCGCTATGCATTTCCACCTGCGTCCTCCTAAGTGATTTGTGATGTCCTAAATGTTTGAGCCAACCCTGATGATGCAATGTATTCCGAAACTGTCGGCTAAGTACAATCTGTTTTATTCCTTTTTATCCTGCTTACAAGTGCGTGCGTTTTATTTTCAATTTCTCTTTATCGCACCTGAAGCCTCCTTTTATCAAATAACGCATTAGTTGTGTTTCATATTAACATTTCAATAGGAAAGTCTAAGACAGTTGCTACTTTAAGTTATGACATTTTTCAATGTGTCTGTTGGTAGCAATGTAAAGGCTCAAATTTAATTTTAAGTTTGACACTACTGCGCTGCAGGAAATATACCGGCAGGACTCGGATTGTGCAGCACTGTCTTACACCATGAACTAAAGTAGTATAGGTCGTAGTGAACCAGCAATGTCATTTTTTTGTTATATATGAACTGTGACTGCTGTTGCTTTGGGGGAAGGGGTATTGGATGGTTGTACCTCCGAAACAAGACCCATATTTACTAAGGCTGGCCTTGAGATGACAGCTCTGCCAGACACTACAGAACCTAGACATGCTCAGCCAAATTTTCTCTATCTGGACTTCGTCTGGGAACCAAATATTTGGTTCATTATTTGACAAGAAGTATTCTTTAATATGGATAAGTCTGCTTTGTTTGTTTTGTTTTTTTTGTTACCTGGTTTGATCCCACTGCTCTCTTTGACTTTGAGGGCTTGTAGAGATAATCTCATTGAAACTTACTTCCTCAAAATGAACCAACTATTTGCTTTCTATTCCACATTCCAATAGAGAAAATTTGACTTAATTCACTTATACAGCCAAATATTATTATTTATTATTTCACCATTAATCCTTTAGATCATTATTTTATAGTTGAATCATTCCATGTCAAATCAGCAAATGCCTCTCAGGTGACCCTCTCAGATTTTAATGAAATTTGGCACAAAGGTACCTTCACTCAATTGTATGAAAGCCTGCCAGATATTATTGTCCTAACCTTAAACATTTCTGAGAAATAGCATTCAGAAGTAAGGTCTGCAATTTGTAACTGGTTTTCCATAAACTTTTCGGGCATTTTTAA
>JAFIDM010002131.1:30204028-30225981 GCA_023159025.1 Thereuonema tuberculata
CGTTTTTGTTTTTTTTTATTTGGTTGTTAACTGGAGATTCCGTTTTTTTTTCTTTCCGGTCCCCTCCCTCCCCCCCATCAATAGTGTCCCGCTTTGCCAATGTAAAAATCTGGTCACCCTAGTTTAGAGTAAAACTGCAAAGTTGCTGTATCCAAATGTACTGTTCGTTTATTACAATATTCAATACAATTTTTACAGTGAATTTTTGAAATCGTTCAAATCATTTTAACTCACCTATATATTGATTTTACTGTATTTTATGAATACCAATGAAGTACCCTGTCGAGTAAATGATGAGGTTTTAATAACTATTTCAAGAAAGAAATGTGTGATTGGTGATGCTGCAGTTATCTTTTGAAGTGTATCGAAGCATTAAGATAATTCTTATCTCTAAATTATTTTTTGCTACATTCATACAAAACATTTCAAAATTCTTTTAAAAACCTGTAAACAAAATCTAATACTCAATTAAGTGAATCAATATATAATAAATACTAACGTTTCAAATAATCATTGCTCTAATTTATTCAAGTCAGTTCTGCCAATCAAATTTGAGTCTTTAACGAAATTTTATATACATTTGATACTTCAATGAAAAGAAAAATACAAGAAAATAATGGAATGTTTAAAAATAATAAATACATCATCCAGATATTACAAAAATATTCACAAACAAAAGTAAACTTATCATATAAGTAACAGCATCATTTGTTTTAGGCAATCAAATATTAATTAATCCTGTTTTTGCCAGTAAGATATCACTTATTTTACAGTATATTTATATCTTTAAATTTACTTATTGTTACTAGTGATGGTATTATTATCATTTTCAATGTCTCTGTAGTTGTGTTAGCATTAATAAGATACAACGGTAAATTCAGATCTAACTCAAAAAAAATCCCAGGATATTATTTTGATGATATCTTTATGATTACATTGGGTAGAATGTCATAAATTATAATCAACTTAAATAAGATGCAGAACAACAACCATTTAAATGGATGTGATCAACTACAGATTCATAAATATATTTCCACTGTTGACTGCTGTTGTTCAAAGTCACAGAATGGTAGTAACTATGACGTGAAATTTCACTCTATTGAGGCAGGTGTTTATTTAATTTAATTCAATGAAATATTTTGCCGTAATTATCAGATCTTTATGATCTCCTAACCATATCAAAGCCATTATCAGTTTTGAAAGAACTGTAAAAAATGTATTTTTCTATGATCGTATCAGTAGGAAAAGTGATTTTTGCATAAATTTGTGGTTATAGCTCATGGAAATAAGCAAAAAGTTATTTTAATGATATCCAGCTATCTCTTTGAAAGTCTCATAATTTTAAAATGTCATTTAACCGCTATAAAGAATATTCTAGTTTAAGAAAATATCAGAGATACACACCATTAAAATTAATGTGATTCTAAAACACAAGAATTAATCTTTGTTACATTACATTATTTGTGCCATTCAAATATGTTAAATAATATATCTTTAAGAAATGGAACTTTCGCACAGCCTACAACTTCAACAATCGGATTAAATCATAAAATGAAATAATGGAACCAAAATTTTTGCTAATATTTCCTATAACAGCTTTTACATCGTATAGGTTCTCAATGTTTTTGATGGGGTATCCACTGATGGTCAGCCAAACCCTAAAATGTATTACCTAAGTAAATGATTTTGCCATTAGCTGATAAGCATTCTTCTAAAAAATAAATAAGCACAAGATATGCCATCGTTTTGGATGCACTGCTGAAGATACCCATTGCTACTACTTATATCCCTGGGATATACATATTCTTAGTTAAGACTCACAGGAATGCCTGAGAAGAAAAACTACAATATACAAAACTAAAAAGGAATAATATATTTTCCGAAGTTTCAGATTATAACTTGTAGTCTTAAATGTTCTACAATATCACTCTTTCCACATAGTATCTTTTTCATTAAGATAATTATCACAATTAGTAATGTATTTAAGGGAAGCAAGTACAGGTCTTGTGCCCAAGTTGCCATTTTTTTTCCTTTCTTTACTTTTTTTTAATTTATGTATGAAATTTAGTGTGAATGAAAATATTTCACTATGATATGAAAATTTAGAAAAACCTCCTTCAAAACAATATTAGCATATTGTAAATATGCTATTAGTCACAGAGAAGGTTCTAAAAAAAAATAAGTTTTATTGCAAGATCATCATCTTCAAAAAAATTTTTTTTTTTTTTTTTTTTTTAATGTCAAAAATTTTAACAAAAAAATCATTGGCACATCCTGGGTGTCAAAAAAAAATCTACATACTGGATAAATGTCCGTAAAATGTTGGTTCTTGCAAACGTAAAACATGAATTCAGCAGCAGATTGATGAAGATTGTGGGCGAAAAAAAGTTTCTTGGCTAACAAATTTGAGGTCTAAATAATGCATAACTATTATCTCATTGGCTCTCTTTATTTCCATTATCTGTGCTAAGTGTCACTTTCAAGAATATATTCCTACTGATGACTATAAATTGTTCTTTTAAATTCTATTATGTTATTTCATATAATTCTCATCTAACTAATTTTTTCATTGTTATAAAGTTTAATTTCCACAAATACTGTTTACCAAAATACCAACCTATTACAATAAAAACGTGCTTTGCTTTCTTTGTTTCGTTTTAAGGGCAATTAATCAAAGTCAATAATTACAATGTTTAAAACATTGTTTACAATTTGTTTAAAACTAGGAAATTCTATTTTCAAAATCCTCTGTTTCACACAATTTCTATAAATGCAAATGAAAGCATCTCCATTTCTCTAATGTAAGTTAATCTTACATTTTCATAAAAAATATTTATTCTGATTTCGCTTGATGAAGTTTTATTTCACTTGGGAGTTGCAGTAAAATTTTTAAAGGTAGCAATTAGGCATCATTAAAAGTAATGAGTTTCTCTCTATATCGCAAAGTATATTTTGTGTAAATGAAAAGACATACCAAATGTTTTAATAAAGCCTTGAATTTATAGTAGAGGGGAATTCCACTTTCAGATAGACGTTGGCTGTAAAAAATGGTTTTGTTAATGTAAGATGGTCAAGTTCCAGTTACATTCCATCTTTACTAAATATTTCTTTAAAGGTAAATACTAGGAATATTTGGAGCATTTTTTCTAATAAGTTATAAGATGTATTAGGAATATCCCTTTAGAAGACTTTTTGTGATGAGAGACTACATGGAACACTCTTCCAGAAGAATTGATTATGAAGTTGATGGCAGCAAAATATGATTAACATAAGAAATGAGGAATCATTTAATGCATGCAATCAATCTCTTATATACATTATTATACACTGTCATATAAGAATCTGGCCTGTAATGCGTCTCATTCACAGAATTTATTATAGGCGAGGATGTCATGTTACGTTTTATTTCAGATGTTAGACTGTGCTAAATATTTTTCATTTTTTTTTTTCCATATTAAGTGTCTTATCCCAAAAAACCCATTCACTATTTACAAGGAACTATACAACAGCTGAACTTAAAATATAACAATAACATTCCTCAGTTATTTTACTGCTATTTTGTTTTTATTGAAATAATAAACATATGCTGTTGATTTCTAATTCTGTTAAAATTTGCAACATTTGATGCTACCTGTAATTGCACTTTCGAGTTTCTCCAAAAGAAAAAAAAAATATAAAATTCATTGTGTATTAAGTCATTATATCAATCACATTTAAATACCCGACTGAAATGCGGAGACTGAAAATCTGAAACCACTCTACCATTATATATTCTTGCTTTGTGGTTCAGATTCATGGCACTTAAAAACATTTTTAGAATTTAAAAATGTACATTAATGCTTCTGCTCTGTACCATTATTAATATACTATTATTATAGGTTTTAATGTATTCTGTTTTCATCTTCTTGTTTCTTCAGTCATTGTAATAAGTCTCTGCCTTGTTTTCTTGTTAATATGCGAGACACAATTCAGTAGGGAAATGATCTGTTTGCTTGAATATTCCTAAAAATAAAATAATAATAATAATAATAAAAATAGTTATTTAACATCAGTGAAATGCAAACAACTTAACTTACAAGAATTTTGGTATCCAAACCCCCTTCCCCCAATTTTATTTATTTTTTTTATTTTTTTAATATTCGTCAAGTGAGTATTTGTTAGTTGGACGTTCCTTTATTAAAACTAATAGATTAAATAATAATAGTTTCACAGTTTCCCCTTCCACTTCTCTCGATGCTACGTAGTTTGATCACCAATCACAGTGAATAGAACATCCATTTAGTTAGATTATTTGTAATCTCAATCTACCATGTGTCTAAAGACTGCCACGGTTGAATGTAAGCATCAGCATTTTTTATTCATTCAAGAATACAACATCATTTCTTTTTCAATGAAATGAGAGATTCTATTTTCTCTGTATTTTCTACACCTTTGCACTTATTCTTTGTACACTGGTTTGGGCGTTCTGGGGGAAAAAAATCATGAGTTTTTCTCAGTTACTGACTCTCAGCAACTCTCCATCAGCCTCACTGTGGCCCTTACTTAAGTTTTGAAGATTCTCCAGAAAATTCTGAATAGAAATTCCTTCACCAGCTAATTCACTCAGGATATTCATTATGGCAAATGAAAACAAAGGCGTTCTAACTAGAATTAATAGAGCGCTCTTATTTACTCTCTCTCTCTCTGATTAATGTGACCTCTTTCTTGACTTATTAGAGACATTTTCTAGTTTCTACCATTTCATGCATTTCTATTCTTATTCACTTAGCAAATGAGCCTTTTCTTACTTTACAGATAGTGTTACAACATTTTCCCCATTTTGGGATAACTTCTAAACTTTCTCTAAACGTTAAAAAGATTTCATAAACTTAGTAAATGTGTCTAGTTCAATTTCTGATACCCCTCCCCACCTACCGTCTTTATATCTACGTATATTTCATCTTTCTCTTCGACATTTCAAGGTAAATGATTTGTTTTACCCCTCCTTTGCAGAATCACTTATTTTCAAACTCGAGACACAATTTTGTCTCAATCTCTGTGCAAACAGATCACTGACAAAATACTGTGGAATGGTTTCATTCTTCTGCAATCATTATCTTTTCGTTTATCATTATCTTCTTGTTTCCATCTCCATGAACAGCCTAATCCTACAGATTAAATGTGCTTCTTTTGTCCAGGTCATATCACTCATTTCTGTTATCTTTAGGAATATATCAATCTCTACGTACATACGAGCCAAAATATTACAATACTAATATTGTATATAAATAGAAATCTATCTATATGCAAGAGGCTTCGTCTACATTTTGGAGTCAAAACTAAGGTTCATCCAGCTATTGTAAGGTATTACCTAATATTGAATTTATATAGCTTCTAATATTTTGCACTTCTCAATTGCTCAACTAGCTCCCACTGTCAGTAGATTATTATTCACTGAATCCATGTAGAACAGAACAATCATTAATCTCTAAGACTTAACAAGGTTGCTTCTTCTTTGGCTTTTTTTTTTTTTTCCTTAACCAACAGAAATTAGCTTCAATGTAATATTTATTCAGAAGCTTTGTATGACAGACGTTTGCCGATTTTAATATTTCAAGCCTACTTTATGCAATCATTTTACTAATAAAAGTAATATTTTTACTATCAGATTGGTAAGTAACGTCTACTTCACAATGTCAAACCCCAGAACAAAAATTCAGGATATTCAACAGCCATGTCAACGTTAAACAAATACATAAACACAATTGTTTTCAAAACAAAAATGAAAACCAAATATAGGATTGACTGCTACTTATTGTTCTGGAAAGCTTGAGTGTTCACAAAAGAAATAGTAAACAATTAAACATCTTACAAGGAAAGGTCATACCCTGTATCTCTCCAAAATCAATGCCATTTTATGAGATGAAAGTACTCATGGAGTACCTTCAAAAATATATATGGGTTGTGAGGCCAACCCTCAAACGTTTTCAAGATATTTGAGATTGTTTTTATAGATTTTTGAGTATTAGCTTATTAACTTCCTGCTGTTCAATCCCAACAAGTGATGCTGTGGTCTGATGCTTAAGTCTTCCATCTGGAAATCTCATAATCTGAGGTTCGAGTCTGGTGAGGGGAATTTTTTTTTTTTTTTTTTCTTTGCTTCTTCTTTTCTGTTTCTTTTCTTTTCAACTTCTTTTTCTTTTCTTCTTTGTGTAAGGTAATGTAGGTTTGGTTCTTTTTTTTTTCCTAGTTTTGTTATGAACATTCGGCAGAAAAAGAATATACGATTAGAAATAAATAAGTGATATTTTCTTTTACTTTTTTTTTAAAAAAGCATTTTAATTTATTAAAAATAAAATAAGACACATGCTGTATAATTATGCAACTTAACTAAACTTTTCTTTTTTCCTATACTATTATTTTTCCTATGCTTTTCTCTTGACATTTTGAATTTGTAATTGGGGAGAGGGAGGTTTAACTTCACAGTCATGTATTAATACTTTTTCTGAGACGTTCCCTGTCAATATATCAACCCTTTTACATAACTGTAACTACGCTAATTGCTCAACTGTTGAACTGTGCAATAAAAATCCTTAATCTATAATTTTTTTTAATTAAGTATTATGCAAAAAGCACGTACATAAAAAATTAATTTTTCTAAATTAAATTAGAACTAAAATAATTTCACTTAAAAAAACTAAAACAGGTATTACCATAAACAATTAGCAGGATAAATATCTCATTCGATGGAATCTATACAACTTAGTAATTAAAAAAAAAAAGAAAAGAAACATTTAAATCTATTTTACTATATTTTTACTATAAATACTATTAAATTATAAATGAATACTTTCAATGTCACCATCCATCAATTTTAATGGTTCAGGTATTAGTATTAATATTAATGTCAAGAGAAAAGCATATTAGTATAGGAAAAAGAAAAAAAAAAGATTAAGTAGAAAGTTTAGTTAAATTGCATAGTTATTTACAATGATATAGATTTTACAATATATCTTATTTTACATAATTATACAATGTGTCTTATTTTATTCTTAATAAATTAAAATACTTTGTAATAAAAAAAAATTAAAGAGAATATTAATTGTTTATTTCTAATCGTAATTCTTTTTCTGCCTAATGTTCATATCATAACTGGGAAAAGAAAAAGAAAAAAAAAGATTTCCCCTCATCAGAAATGAACCTTGGATACTGAGATTGCCAGGTAGAGGATTTACCCACAGCATCACAGCAACACTTGTTGAAATAGAATAACAGAAAGTTAATAAGCTAATACTAAAAAATCAATCAAAGCAATCTCAAATATCTCGAAAACTTTTGAGAGTTGGCCCCACAACCCACATATATATATTTGAAGTTTTCCATGTGTACTTTCATCCCATAAAATGGCATTGATTTTGGAGAGATACAGGGTATGACCGACCTCTCTTGTTAGTAAATCTGATAATTAAAAAAAAACAAAAACAAAACTATAACTCACATCTGAAGAAGTAGTAGGCCATATTAATCCTTAATAATTATTAAAACGGGGAACCCTGTAAGTTTGTTTGTTGTCATTCAATCATTCCTCAATGGCACAATGGACCTGAATGAAATTTTGCATGCAAATAGTCTAGAACACAAGGAAGACTATAGGCTACTTTTCATCCCATTTGATCAAGTACTTTCCCCGGGGATAGACCTCCTCCTCCCAAATCTGAATGAAACAATTCCCAAACCTGTTGATGAGCGCAGTTTTAAGTCCCGCTTAATTTGGTTGACAATGAGAGAATTTTTGCAGGCATGGACCATGATTAACTCAGGAATTACCTGATACTGCTATAAGACG
Source organism: Thereuonema tuberculata (assembly GCA_023159025.1). Lineage (NCBI taxonomy): Eukaryota > Metazoa > Arthropoda > Chilopoda > Scutigeromorpha > Scutigeridae > Thereuonema > Thereuonema tuberculata. Next base: position 30,211,854 of record JAFIDM010002131.1, read on the forward strand.
ATTTATATAGTGATATATATGCAAGACTTCCGGAACGAAGTGACAGTAGCAGACTAATTAGAAATATAATCTTGTGACAGGGATTTTTCTACTCAGGGTATTTCAGCTCGGTACTTTGAGCCTTTTTCAGGAAAAGTTTGAGAAGTAAATGAAAAAAGTCCAAGCTGTTATTTTGTTGGTGTGAATGTTTTGGAGAGGATCAGTAGAGCACTGTTTGTCCAAAACATTCACACGACAGCATAATGGTAAGGACTTCTTTATTGGTAAGGCTCAAGGTCTGAAATACTGATCAAAACACCACAATAGAAAAATCCCTCACCAAAGCTTATATTATTTTACATTAAAAAAAATATATTTTTAAATTTTCTTAATATTTTAAGGTAGGAAAAAGCATGGAACCTCTAAAGTCTAAACTAAAAACCAAGAAATACACAATAACAATAAAATGAAGAAAATTCATGTGACAGTCTCCACTGGCCTCAATAGATTTTAAATGCGCATTAACTAATGAGAAAAGTGCCTAAAAATGCTTAAATACATTAAAAGTCAGACCCAGTGTTTATAAGTGACATCCCAAAACAGCTGTTTCATGGTGAATTGCCGATCATCAGTTGAGAGCAGTCACTGTAAACAACCAGGTCTTAATGTTTTTAAAACCAGTTTTCTGATGATTTGCCATGCAAGAATAAACATTAGTAAAGAATTGATATTAAAGAATTTAAGCATTTGAAATTCTGTTCCTATTTCCTCAAAAAGCCTTAAATTGTTGTCTAGTAGTACAAATCTAGTAGCATAACTTACCTTATGAGCTTTAATCCATTCTTCCAAAGCACTTTCTGGCAAGTAATATGCTTTAATGTAAGCCTCGACAAACTCTTTATCGGGAATTGGCCTAATATCAAAAGAAGATTACTTGTTAAATGAAAATCAATTGTACAAAAATTGATTGATTTTCTTAGAATAAGAAAAAGGAATTCAAAAGGATTTTAAACATTCAATTAGAAAAAAAGCTGGAAGGAAAATTATAAATTAATAGGAAGATGAATTTTTACAAAGAAGTCTATGCTTAAATTATGCTAATTAACACAACTAGACAGATAGTCTGCCCTAGACCTATTCTGGAAAAAAAAATGAGCGAGTAATTTATAATGCAGTCAGAAATCTTATAAAACAGCAGAGAGAAAGTAAAATGAATGAAACTAATAAGAGTAATTTGTAGATTAACTATTGCAAATATATTTACATGATTATTATACTTTATCACTGAGTACAGCAAAAGAAATAAAGGTGATAACTGAAAATTTTAGGACGTCAACAAAGGTAAGGGTTGTTTAACAAAAAACAAAACAACAAACAGACAAACACAAAAAGTTGCGTAAAATTTAATAAAGAATACGCAATAAAAGCTGAAACTCTAAAAACACAAGTACATACACACACACACAAATTTGCTGTATGACTATTCTAAAAAAATCGTTTTTTGATTGACAACATTTTGAATATCTAATAATCAACCGTAGATCATTATTTGTTCTCTAAAATGATGGTTAATGAATACGTAATTACCTGAGTTCAGTAATTTTTTCCAGCTTCATTAAAAACTGTTGGAAATCCAACTGCATTAATGCTCGACCTTCATTGCTACATTTTTTGGCACTAGCAAATCTGAGAATAAAAGAAAGATGGAATTAGTATTAAAAGAACTTCATATAAGAATTTAAACTTATCAGAAGAATGTAAGAGACAAAAAGGAATAATTGAATGATTGAAGACCTTGATATTATCTTGATGGTTTTTATAATAGTGAAAAGGTCATATTATTATTTATAAATATTTTTTCCAAAAGTCTTAAAAAATAATTAATTGCTAAATGGATGAATATCTTTAAAGCTGGTTATTAACCCCATGCTTAGCACAAATCATTTAGTTTACCAAGCACAAAGGGCCAACAAAATCAAGTTTTAATTTATTTTTCATAAATTAAAAAAAAAAAAAACAACATAATAAAATAGCATGTAAGAAGGTTTAACGTGCATCAAATGTAATATGAAAAACGGAAAAAATGTAGAAATGCACAAATTCACTTGCTTTCACGCCTTTGAGCCATCATCGACGGCAATCTGGGACAGCTGTTTCCTACTTATTAGGACTCATCACCCAGATTTAGCCTTGATGATCAAGCTCAGAACGCGTGAAAGCCTATGGATCCTTCTCCTGCTCTCAGAAGTGGGACTCCCACAAAAGCAAACGTCGTTGCCCTTGAATGTTGTTGAGTGACTTTGTAGTTACTCAAATGACTTGAAAACAATGAGAACGATTGTTAATAATGAATGACTTACTCTCAAATTTCAAAAATTACTAGGATACATTGAAAAACATTGTTGCAATAATTAATAAATGGATGGCTGAACCCATGAATCTATGACACCATTTACTTTAAAAATATATGAACAGTAAATATTAATAAAGATCACAATCCTGATACATCAGAACTGAATTACTGGATGAAGGTATCATTAAAAGCAAAAAGCATATGTATTTACAAACACTCTTCTACTAAACTCACCCTTCTACTAAAGTTTTATTAGTAGCACGTATGCAGCATTCCCAAAGAATATTGTAGGCTTCTTGGGGTATTGGTACCTGCTTCGATACTTCATTTAATCTCATGCTGAAGACTTGCATTTCCTACAATTACAAAGAATTCTATAATGTTTAAAATTAAAAGCACATAAATAATCAAGAAAATTTTCTTGAAACATCAGATGCAATATTTTTCTATTATTATGGCAATCTGAAGTAAAAAAAAGAGTAGAAATGTAGCTGAAAGAAAAAGAAGATTGGAACCAATTCACGTATTACGTCGCTCAAAACATTACCCTGAATATCTCCTCTGGCTTATGATTTTTCCTTTATTTATGTTTTTTTTTTTTAATGTATTATTTGCTTGGATAATTTCTGTATCTTTTCACACTTATTTGTAATTTGTTTTGCATTTATATGCCAGCTTAGTTCCCAAGACAGCTACATTGGTTGTATCTTTCTAGGACAAGGTCCTGAAAGCAACCTTAATTTTCCTGCTGAAGTAGACTTTATCGAACGTGTTCTTTATACATGGCCTGACTTTGAAGAATTCCTCACGGAATCTTCGATAATAAAACTTGTCAGCTGAGAATGATCACAATCATTGCTCCAGTGGGCTTTGTTGGTTGAACTTAGTAAAGAAAACCAGAGTTATTAATGGTTCAGAATGAAAGGATGATGTTATTAATATGGATGGTGGAGAAGGATGAGTGCTATCATTGCTTGTAATCTCAGCAAATATCAGTAATATTGTTTACTATAACCTTACAACAACCTTACATGTCAAATGCCCACAGATTACAAAATGTAGCTTTATATTAACACTCTACAGTTAAAACATAATAATTAATGTCAATGTTTATGTTGATTGCTGATTTTTTTTTTAAACTAATAACTTCTTAAATTCAAACATGAAGATAACTCACAAAACTAGGAAGATGAAATTTTAAAGATAGGAATAGGTTAAAATTTAATGTTACAATCTTTGATACAACTAATTTTTGGATCTCTCCAAAAAGACACTTGACAATTGGGCTGCCAACTATATCTTTTAGTCTTTTATCTTTTAGCTTGCCAAACGGCCAACTTTATATCAAACAACAAAAGAGACCTAAAATTTCTTTAACAAGCCCAACAACGGTAACATCAGGTATTCTTTGAATGATTTAACCTACCTTATATTCTACTGGGAAAATAACTTAAATGGGAAGATAATGGAACCAACCCTATAAGTGATTAATGGCAGAATTATTCAACAGTGTTTCCTAGTTTTGCAGCCAAGAACCCTATACACTTTTTACCTATAACCCAAAAAAATTAGCCAAGGTTGACTTAGTTCAAAAAAAAAACAAAAAAAAAAATACAGGTGCTTGAAATGAAATAAAAGAAAATCAGATAATTAAATATATAAAGTGGACGTTCTGTGACTAAAGAAACATCAGTCCTTCTCAACTAAAGAAACCTCTTGGTATCACTTTTGATTGTTAATTGTGCACAAATAAATAAAAAGTAAAATTTATGTTTCTATTAAAACAATGTATAGGAAATAGGCAAATAATTAATAACAAAAGTGATAATAAATTGCTTAGATAATGTCACTAAGCAATTTATGTATGAACCTCTTTTATTGCTAAAGGAAAATCAACTCAACAAGAGCTTCAATATTAATAAGAAAAATTAAAAAAATAAGATTAGTGATGAATTAAAGTTCATACAATAGCTTTATAAAAATAAATATTTTAACCCAAATTTATCAGAATGTTAGAACTTCAATAAATACTGCCAGAATAAATAAAAAAAAATCCCAAAACGCTAATAGAAAGAAATTAACTTTCAAAAAGGACGCTATATTTCCTTAATTTGGCAACCAAATCTCATAAAAGAAATGTATACAAAAGAAACAATGAAATTACAAAAATTATATATTATAAAAACGTTATTCTGTCTGTCATAAGACTAAGTTTTTCATATTTTGTGACCAAACTATAAGAGATAGATTGGTCATGCAAATGGATAAAATGTAGAGCTTTTTAAGACAAACAAAATGCCAAAAAAATCTTTCAAAAAAAATTTTTGGTTTCCAAGATATTGCCTTTTAAAGGGTCAAATTTTGACTTTTTCTCAATTTAAAGGAAAAGTATAAAAGTTCAAAGAGAACATTATATTGAGAAAATGTTGGTATTTGAAAGTTCTATCGAACGATATATCAGTCATTCACAAACGTTTCTGCGTTTGCAAGATACATGCAAAAAATGTGTGTGGTGCAACCCCAAGTGTGTGGCGCCAACCTGCAATACACCTGAGTTAAGCGGAGAAGGCCTCAACTGGCTGGGAAGTCGTATATTCTGCGATCTCCATATTAATTTGCTAAATAAATAAAGTTTTTTTTTTTAATGCTATACATGCAAGGGTTCTGGAGCAAAGTGACAGTACCTGGCTAGTATTATATAAAATACATCATGTATTAAGATATGAATTATACAATAATAACTTACTAAGATACCTAAGTTAGCAAGACTTTAGTGTCTAAATTTAAAAAAAAAAAAAAAAATAAGAAAGAAAAAAAATATTTATGATTTGTACTCATTCTTTGACCAATTTCGCTAATAAATGTTCTCCATAACTTGTTATTTCATAAGAAATCCCACTGGATTAAAGTTCCTTTTCAAATCATCGTTTCAGTTACAGAAAGAATTTTAAATGAGTTTATTAAAATTTACCTAAATGTATTTTTTGCTATTACTACTTACCCTTAGTAAAATGTCAACATAATTACTATGCTGGGACATAATTTCCCTAATGTCCCATTTGACATTATTCATTTTATTTAGTATTTGTTCATAATCAAGTGCTTTCATTACGACAGTTACATATACTGGTCTTCGGAGCTCAGTTGCCATATTCACAGTCTGCAAGAAAAAAAAAACCAAACAAACAAACAAACATAAATGACTTGAAATTGCACAATAGGAACAGAAACTATAGAATAATACTAATTGTATACAATATTTTTTATTAATTGAAATTTTATTGCAATTACGGAGGGTTGATTCACGTTTATTCGGTCGATTTTGATCATGTCATAGACTTAGCAGAACCCTTTTCTCCACCACCGGTTGTGTTCAACCGGGTGTCCTTGCATTCTGGCAATGGTTCTGCATCGCAGTTTCCATTGAAGATGGCTGCATTGGAAGTAGACGAGGGGGATCTTATTCCACTCCTCTTTGCAAGCTTTCCAAAGCTCTTTTACTGTTTTCGGTCGTTCTGTTCCCAGAGCCCATTTAAGTAATCCGAACCTGCAGAAGTCCATGCATCAGGGAATCTTACAGGAATCATACTGTATGGGATTGCTTGTGTTCTGGCTTCAGCCGCCATACCGACTATGTAGAGCTGGGTCGTTCTAGCTGTATGGCTTAAAGTCTTGTCCTGATGAATCCACACTTTCCTTTTGTTGCTGCCGTACAATGCGGGAATATCGTCATGATACAAGGGTTCCAGGACATGCTCTCGGTAAAAGGCAGCATTAATCTTGACTTTTGCAGGTACCTTCCTCAGAGACAACTTTCTTCTGTAGCTATAACCCACAACAATCATGAATCCTCTCGAAAAGGTTTCTTTGCATTTGCGGTACCACTCGGATCGTCCTTTGACATCAAAAGGGCAATAAAATATTGCTCTTGGTTTCTGGTATCACTAAGGTTGAGCCATGCCTTGTCCAAAGTAATGACGTACTTCCATTTTTCTCCCGATAAGAGGTGCTCGTAAAGCTTTCGGCAGCAATGTATCAATGAAGTAGGCAATGAACGCGAGCTTTATGATGCTTTTCTAATTACAGATCACGCCTAATTATCCATGCAACTGTTGGCTGAGAAACTCCTACAGCCTGTGCTACCGCCCTTTGGGTGCTAGGTTTCTCACCGACAATCATAGCCTTCACTTTCTTAGGAGTTGTTGCCAGTCATGGATGTCGTTTTCGGGCCTGTGGCTTACCCCGCTCTTGGCTGATGGGCTTCACATGACTTTCTGCTATTACCCGTTTGACGGTGGACTTGAAAATTTTGGCAGTTGTACATGTCTACAAGTTTTGAAGCGGCACATTTAGCATCAGAAAGGGCAACTATGTACCCCTCCCGAAGGCAACACAATTCCAGCTACCAGATAATCAACTACAGACTTATGACCTCTGATTTGAACACCACAATGCTGCATCACGTGCACAAGCGAGATAGCGCACGCCCTTGAAATCAACTGAATAAACGTGAATCAACCGTGTACATAAACGTGTATTTAAAAAACAAAATAAAGCTTTACACACTAAAGACTCTATCCGAATTTGATGGGACTGCACCCGTTTCGGTTAAACCAGAATATACTGTATTAAACATGTACTGTGTATGTTATTAATATTAATTACAGGAATTGCTGTACATTAATATTATTAATAGAGTAACTGTTACTGTTACATAATCCCTTGTGTACGCTATTAAATACTGATTATAGCCACAGAAAAATGGTTTTGTATATTTATAAAATATTATAAAAAAATCATTTCGGATAATCGAGTTTTTAGTATATTATGTAGATCACAATGTGTGCAGAAAATTTACCATACTTATAGAAGCTGGCTATTAAAAGGAAATAGTAAAGTTAAATTTATCATACTGAAGCAATGATTTAAATGATTTAAATTGCTTCATACTGAAGCAATGATATATTAAAAGAAAAGAATCTAAAATCCATTAATGATGTTCTGCAGATGTTATTATTATCAATCTCCTTTCAAATTCCCACACTGAGTGTTCCTACTGAAGAAATTAGGCCAAAGCAATGACCTATTCACTATTTCTGATGGTAGCAGAGAAAAGACAATCAATACAAGGGATGAAAAAGAATCAACTCCAGCTGAAATTCAGAAAAGAGGAAGCAGTCAGCATCTCAGGTTCAGGTTTAGAAACTTTCACCCAGACAAAGCTTGCAGACCAGAGAAGAAACAGTCCGCCACATGTAGGATTCTTGGAGGAAGAGTTAAAAATTTGCACAATATCTCAGGAGGATCCAGACATCAACAAAAAGAGGTGGAAAATAGTTAGGGCAAAGATTCAGTTGTCATTAACAGACACCATGAGACGCTCCATCCATTTCAGTCCCATTTACTCAAGGTTCTACTCAGGATGAAAGATAGATATTTTGATATTCAAAGAGAGGTTAAATCATCATCAATTCTATTCATTCTACAGGCTTGCTGAACGTGGAAGACAGATGCTGAGATGCCTAGAGAGAAGTGCATTCAACTAGTGCAAATCAGTTAATGTTTCCACTGCTGAATCCAGATGACTGCTAATTTGTAAAGAAGTATATAAGAGCAATGCAAAGAAGCAGTAAACGAAAGCCTTTACCATTTTCAAGAAACAACTGGAGATTATATTCTTTTACTAGTTGTAGGTTCTACTGAATGAATTTAAAACTTAGAATTCAGGATTGTTAGCACTAAGATCAATGGCAACAGCAAAGGACAGGGACTGAATTAAGAGAAAACTATTCAATACGAGGGTGAGCACAAAATGGCATTTATTTAAGAACTTTGTTAAAGATGCAGTGTGTGTGGGGGGCAAGTTGTTAAATGCTGGTGTGATGAGTTTTCATTATCATGTCAGGACCAAGAGGAAATAGAGGATAGATATCTCATGATCTAAATTTGATAGAAAGAGAACAGTGCATGACAAACTGGAAAAGCAGAATGATGTTTTCTTTCCTATAATGATTCAGAGATGAATGTAATCTTGTAGACAATCAAACCTGCTGATAAAAACAGACTGAAGAATATGAATGTAAGAGCAAACACGCTGATTAAGGTCTCTGGTAAATAAAAGCAAAACAAGGACTGTTAACAAGGACATGGCTAAGTTATACTTTTTCAACAATTCTTCCTCAAGGATATGGCAGTGTTCAATTTTTATTTTAGCATTTTATTAGCAACTGATCCTGAAATAAAATGCTAAATATCATGCACATCTGAGGATTGTTGCTGAGATTTCATGGGATATCCATTTCATAGTACGGGAGTAAAATGGCAGTAAAAAAAAATATTTCTCAAATATATGACCAATCTTTGTTTAAAAAAAAAAGGTTGCCACCCATGTTTCGTATATATAAAGGTAAATATTTAATGGATTTTGGTCATGCAGTTGCTGAGACCTCATCATTTTTGTCGAATCCTAGTTATGGAAGGAAAAATGCAATTTCTAATTGATTATTCCTCAAGATCATGCTTGATCTCAATTTTTTTTTTTTTTTTTGGTTTAATGTTGATCCCACTGTCCACTACTTACATACCAATAATATTCTACGAGTATTCTATTTGTTGTGATTGAGCATCATACCCAATTTAAAAAAATAATAATTGCCAGAAAACAGAAAAACTTCATTTTTCAAGACAAGAGGGTCAAGGCACAATGAAAACAGATATTTAACTACAACTCTCTCCTGTAATATGAAACAAATTTGCGTTTTTGAAATCATACGACTGTTATTTACTTAGGAAGAAGCCTTGGAGAAACAGAATTGAAGAGAATCCTGCAGAAAATAAAAAAGGTAGGGTAGTTGAAGTTGAATGCTCATAACCATTCTCAAAGAGTGGTAAGAGCTGTCATCTGATGACTTTTAAACGAATCAAGTAGTTAAGAATTCATCACTGAAGGCTATATTTATGTCAAGGTCGGAACAGATCAGCATTTGAGTCCAAATTCATTGAACAATTGCAGAATAGTTTTACCTACTAGCAGAGTCTATCAGAATCTATCAGAGAAAAAGATTCTGTACTGAAAATCATAGAAGTACATCATTTTTGCAAAATGCAGATGAACTGAAACAAGAATCTTCACCTTGAGACCCTTATCAGAAATTAGCAATGTAGTGACTTAACTTGATGTTTTCTTGATTTCCAAATTCAATTCAGAAAAAAAGGATTAGAATGAAATTACAGATCTGTAGAATGTAGAAAAGAACTGTACAATGGGATGCTTTGACCAAATCAAGAATAAGAATCAACATTATTTAGAATTAATTTTAAAGGCCTTTTAGTTTAAAATTAATCAGTTACAAGAAATAATATAGTTATTGCTAGTTTGGCAACGTTCTTATTTCTTTACTTACTTGAGAATAAAACTGTTGCAAGAAGGTCTTCTTTGCTGGAGGAATTAATGGCTCCAAATACTGCTGAAGAAATTCAAACTGTTCAGCCAGAAATATCCTAAAGATGAAGGACAAATAAATTCATAAAACATCAGAAGATAAATGAAGACAAAAGCAAAAAGTAATGGTCAAATGAACTGGGCTGATGCAAATAATTTCACTTTGCAAGTTTTTAATAAATAAATATATATTTAAATAGTTGTAGCTAATAAATATATTTATATAAAAGATAAACTGTTTACATAAATAATGAATAAAAAATTGAAAGGAATTGAGTCTCTGTAATTAATTATCATATCCTTGATTTATGAAAGTACAATTACATAAACAGCTAAAGATGCATTCTTCCCAACTAATGAACAATGATCAGATGTTATTCTTTCATTTTTCTCACTACATTAAGAATGCATTCTATAGCCTCTTAGGCAAGAGCTGGTCAGAACCTAAGAACAAGAGTTGGCTTTGGTAAAGACATCTTAATATTAGAGCAACAATTTTTTTTTATTTACATATTTATTATTATTTTTATTTACATATTCTGTTTATCATCTCATCACATTCGTTTTGCTATTTTATAAATTCACTTAAACTCACTATCTTTTTACTTGACTCCAAAGTGTCATTAAAAAAACAGAGCTCAATAGCATCAAAGTCAGATCTTCACTGTAGTGAGCCTTGGAATAAGGAAACAAGGAAGAAAATCTTAGTTCAGAGAAGACATTAAAACACAAATTTGTAATAACGTTTTTCTCACTTTCCACTGCATTAATCAAGTAACAACCTTAGTTAAAAGTTTGAATTGCCACTGTTTCTAAGCTATGTAAATCAGATTAGCTGTTAACATTCTTCAGGTGCTTCTGAAGGATTATTCATTACTTTAATGATAACAAAAAACAAAAAAGAAAATCTATGAGTTCTATAAAACTGAAGGCAAATTATACTGGCATGGAAGTTGAGATATTTTATCTGATGCTATCTCTTGATAGTAAAATAGAATATTAAAAAGTAAAAAATAAAGCATACTGAATAAAATTCATAAAGCAGTAAAATATATTATAATCTCTCAACCCCAAAGAAAATATTAGTACAGGTCGGCCATCACTAATCTGGGTCCACCCTTAATTGGGCAATAATTTTCACTAGCATAATTTCAAATTTCCTGGATAGCTGCATTGGCTTGCTGCTATTGTGTGGTATCTAGCTGGACTAGATAGGGGGAAGTGGGCTCCCCAGGGCTCGCTCTGCCTTAGATCTACGGCTGGCGCATGCCGTTCAGTGTTGCCTCTTCGTGGCACTAGATGGAAACGGCTGAAAGCCGGCGAAAGCACTGGAATTGCGTGGGAAACAGAGGACCCCCAAGTCCTAGGTCAACCAGGACTTGAAAATACCTCCCCTTACTAACTGCGGTTTACGAAGTAGAATGACTCTTATCGGACATAGAATTGACGGTACACTGAGCCAAAACGGCTCACTAACAAGGGGAAATGGATGCTTGCCCCTCAACAAGGATCGCCCCATTTGGCGTATGTCTCCCCGCGGCCCGAGAGGCTTCCTAAAACTGAGTATGGCAAATTCGGCTCCCAGCCGAAGGCATCACAGAGTGGGATTACTTACCTCGCAAACTAACTCGATGCCAATATATATAACATAGTATGGAATGGCTCTACTGTCCTAGCTGCTTGGCTCCCTGGCCACTCGAATGTGATCATCGCAGGACGGCCGACAGAGGTGTTCCCAAGCCTCTGTGGTTCTCTGGCAGCCACCGTGAGGGAATTTGTGTTTTGTGTGTGTGATGTCCTTTGTGTATGTCATCGTCCGTGGGTAACTCTATCCCCTTGTGAACAGTCCTTCACCGCCTTCTCTCCTCCCCTTTCTGCGGGCCCATACTTCCGGGGTTGGTGGTTTTGTCCCAGTTTAGATTGTAGGAACTTAATTCCTCTTCCGCTGAAACTCCTGATTGAGTATAATGCGCATATAGACTGTGCTATTGTGTGGTAGTGCTAGGTGCGGCATTAACACTGTAGTCATTTGTAAACTTAGGCAAACCATTCCTATTTGTTTTCTGCATTTATTATTACAACCTGGCTTATATTTATCCGCAGTCACAGTTAAGTGATTTTCATAGTGTTAAGTGCAAACACCATACATTGCTCATTATAGATACGGTTGAACTTATGAAAAAACTTGGCAGCAGTGTGTCTATGAGAAATTTAAGTTACAGCATTGGTTCTTCAACAGTTTATGACAAAAAAATATAAAGAAAAATGCTCAGTTTCTTTGCTACTAATGAATCAAAGAAACAGATGTGTATAAGTAAAACAATGAAGGACGGAAAAGGTTCGGGTATTTCTAAGGTAGGATGAGGTCGTCAGCTCTTGTGTTAAAGGTGTATTCTAACCTAACCATCTGTCATCCAGCAAAATCACTAATCCAGCACCCGAGAGATCCCAATGATGCCGGATTAGTGATGGCCGACTGTACTTTGATTCACACACACACACACAAAAAAATTGCATCACTGAAATCATATGTTCTGTTAATTAACAAGTAAATAAATTAACAGAATAAGTTAGCTTAACCCTTTATCTCCCGCCACTAAACTAAGATAGTGGGGGTCATGATTTTTTAAATTTAAACTAATATTGAAGTCATAAAAACATAATAATTATCATTTTGATGTAATTGTATTTAGTTTTTGATTTATATTTTGTCCATTATAATGGACATTGGGCATACCGTGATACAAAAGTTGGCATTAACAGATGAACTATAATTTGATTTTAAAGAAAGAATTTTGAAGACTTTGAAATAAAATATTCAAATTCACCTATGTAGTTTATTTATGTTGAATGCTTAGATGCTGTAGTTTCATAAAATTAATATTTATAATTTTTTTATTATTTATGTTCATATTATAGATAATGAAATTTAAATCAAAAATAAATATAACTGTTTCTAATTTATATAATATTATATATGTAATATATATATGTATTTAGATATAATTCTACATTCTATTACTTTATAAATTGAAATATTCATATAAATTAACCCGAGAGTTAATTAATCCTTCAACAATAAAATGATTTACAAATCTAAAAATTCGATTTTGAATAATAATAAATATGAAATATTTTACTAAATATTATTTAAACATTAAAATTTTTGTTAAATATAATAAAACATTAAAAAAAAACTATTATAGATTTGATGTGGAAACTGAAGGCTAAATATCTCCACTAATGTCACAATCGCCCAATGTCCATTTAAATGGACTTTCACTTTCATCGCCCACACTGAATTATATAAATCTTAACACGAAAAGATATATTTATATTCATAATCTCTGAACATTCTTGAATTTAAAAATATAAAATATATTTTGAATATGTCCACCTTTTTTAAAAAATATTTAGAATAAAACACAAACTCAAATCGTGGGGATACCACTGGATGCCGCCATTTCTTTGAATAGTTTCAAAACATTTTATTGATGCACTGACACCTATCGGCAAAAATGTTAACTAAACTATTCATTACTAATGCTAATGACGCTTCAAAAACTTCTTTATCGCTGTAAGATTTTTGAGGAAACTGTTTTTAAAGTTGTCCATTTAAGTGGACATTGGGAGATAAAGGGTTAACACATACTTTGGTAATGTCTCTCACTTCAGTACTTGTGATGAAAGAGTAGATTATTTAAGTTGGGGAGGGCTGTGAAAGTGGATGAATGAAAAAAATAGCAGAAAACAATTCAACATATAATATGCATCTTCTAATAATACTTCCTTTTTTCAAGACATAGATTGCTCTTACAAAAGGTTTGATAGCATGGGGCAACACTGAACTGATCTCACAGAATGCTGCATTAGCAGGAATAGCACATTAACATCTTAGCAATTTAGGATAACATCATTACATAAAATGCTTTTTTTTTTACACAGGAGATTATGGTAAGGGATTTATTTTACTTGACAGTAATATATAAATGACTATTAGATGACAATGGATGACAAAGAAGACTGAAACATATTTTGGCCATTTTGGGAAGATGCAATTGAGCCTCAAATAAAAGCAAAGACTCTTCTGGATTGAGTACTCATTTGATAAGTAAATATAAAAGCAACAGGAGACTATTATGGTTCAATGTGTAACCGATTGTAAGGTTATCCCTGTAATAATTGAATATATTTCTCTCCTCTAGCCACTTCCATCCTCTCATTAAATTACTTTCTTTTTCAATTAAATAAACTACCCTGTGTTAATAAATAACAAATTACATCAATAATGCAGTTTTTGCTTAAACAAAACTTACAGAGATTCTGCAGCTACTATTCTCTCAGCCAAGCCATGC
>JAFIDM010002131.1:30236376-30282436 GCA_023159025.1 Thereuonema tuberculata
AATATTGGGGCAATATTGTTCCTTTGGTACCGACAATAAAATTGGGGCAATATTGTTCAGTTTGGGGCAATCAAATTGGGGCAAACGGTTGCCAGCAATCAAATTGGGCCTGATTGTCCCAAAATATCGCCTCGTGTTCGCCCAGTATAATACTCAAATGAGGCCGTGTTGGCGTTGTCGCTAACACATCGGCCTCTCACCTCTGAGTTCCGAGATTCGGTTCTCATGTGGGTTTCGTGATGGTGGACGATCCGCGCTGGGCAGGTTTTCTCGGGGTTCTTCCGTTTCCCCTGCACTTCTCCCACCATACTTTCTCAGTCTTTCTCTCTATCTGTCCTTCTTTCCGTGGGTTAGTACAATAGACCTCCGGTCGCAGTGCTTGGCTTCTCTGCCGCCCACATAACATACATAACACTCACATGAACAGGGAAGTATAAAGCTTCAAAAGATTCTTCGCTTACCGAATGGAAGTAGAATTTTAACATATTTCTTTATACGTTATAAATATTTGTAGAACATTAATTATAACATAAAATTAACGTGATTTAAAGCAGTGCTTCTCAAGCTTTTTCGCTTAACAGCGCACTCATACATGTGGTAAAATCCCGTGGCCCATTAAATGAATTCATTCTTAAACTCAGAATCCTTAGAAAAAATGAGTGAATAATAGTTGTTTTAAACATTTGAAAATACATTGAAGTATTTTTTAAACCGACTTCAATGTGAATTAATGTAACAGGCCTACGAATAATTAATTAGAGGCCTTTCTTGTTAGAACGAAATGGAATGTACTTTAAATTTGTGTTTGCACACAGGTTGAAAAGTTCCGATTCAAATATGCAATTTTGTTTATTGCAAAATCATTTTTTTTTTTTTTAGTATAATGTACGTTAACAGAATTTCGTTAACATACATTCCAAATTGGTAATAAAACTTTTCCGTAGCTTTTTGGACAGTTCTTTTTGAATTTTTAATGCTTTGCATAAGTAAGTAAATAGGATTCAAAGGCAAGTCTTAAAACAACCACAAAGAACTATAAGCAAATCACCAATCTCAAGTAATGATAGCGATTGCAGCATTCCTAGCGGCAAATTCTGAAACTTGTTAAACAAAATTTAAAATCTAAAGAAAAGTAAAGATAAAAATCTGAACTTCAAAATTGTAAATAATCCTCTAATTGATGGTAAATGTTTGAATGGATGATTACAAAACGCCTACCATTGGTAACCGAATACTTAATCATTGCAGAAATACAATTACTCAAAAATTTAGGAATTTTAAACATTTCTGATGATCTTGTGACAGAAAATCGAAGGGTATCTTGTGTTTAGCTAGCTTGTATTTCACATTAGCTGCAGTCAACATTAACTGTTCTTGGACTGACAATAAATGATAGGCAAAATATATTTCAGGATATCCACACTAGGAAACCTATTTAGGGATGTGTCGATTTGTCTGTTAAGTCTCTCCCAAATGATCGCTGAAGCTGAATAATCAGAAAACCTATGACATAATACTAGCATTACAGTGAAATTCAAATTGATATGTTAAGCTGCCGTGGGGCTTTATTTCCATATTTCGTTTTATATTTCTTTTCCTTATCTTTACTTTATGAGGCTCTATTTTATATTGTGTAGTTGAATAGTTATTATAAGGCAGTATGTTTTTATGTAGTGAATGTGGGTGACAGAGAAGCCAAGCACTGCGACGGAGGTCTATTGTACTAACCCACGGAAAGAAGGACAGATGGAGAGAAAGACTGAGAAAGTATGGTGGGAGAAGTGCAGGGGAAACGGGAGAACCCCGAGAAAACCTGTCCAGCGCGGATCGTCCACCATCACGAAACCCACATGAGAACCGAACCCCGGTACTCTTACAAAGCAGTAAAGTAATTATTTCTAATCACTGATCAGATATCAGTTTACCATACATTTATTATTTATTTATTTTAAATTAATTCACTCAGTTGATTATTCCGTTTTTATTTTCACTGGCTTCTTCTTTTTCAATCTAAATACACTGCTCAAAAAATTTAGGGAATATTGCGAAATGAAAATAAAACACCCCAAAAAACAGAGGCATTTGAGTTTATTTATTAAAGAACATCATCAGAGAAGCAAATGACACGGAAAATGGAAGTTGTTTGAATATGCAAATGTGATGCAAAACGTTAATTTGCATATTTCCCCGCAACCCTGTATAAAGAGGCTGGCGCTGCTGGGTTATCTCCACGTTCCTGGATCAACATAGTAGCAGAATCGTTGAGTGTCACTTGAAAATGCCCCTGCAACGTGATTTACCCGAAACTGAAGCACGGATAGCTGCCCCCCCCCCCCCAACAAATTCAGGGCCGAGGAACCAAATACAGTAATGGGCCCTCTCCCATGTTATGGTCAAAAACTTGATTCTTAGCCAAAAATATCGCGAAGGTGAAACACGATTCACTTTTCTCCCTGTTAAACATTGACCCACACAGCTATTAGTATTATTTTTGGAGTAAATTAATTTAACCCGCAGAAGATGGACTGAAATGCATCTTCCTTGGATCCGTGAAGAGTGGTCCACGGTTCTCTTCAGCGACGAGTCAAGATTCAGTCTGCAGCCTGACAATCGTAGTGCCCTGATCTGGTGTGAATGTGAAACAAGGGAGAATCCACCTTTCGTGCAAGAAAAATATGCCTTTGGTGGAGGTGGAATCATGGTGTGGACAGGCATCAGCATTGCTGGTCGTACCGACCTCCATGTTGTTAGAAATGGAACGATGAATGCTGTAAGATAGCGGAATGAAATTCTACAGCCTATAGTGGTACCCTACGCTTGAGCAGTTGGGGCCAACTTTCTTTATATGGACGATAATGCACGAACCCATAGTGCGCATCTCGTGAACAACATGCTGCAAGAGGCTGGGATCGAGCGCATGGACTGGCCTTCACGTTCTCCAGACCTGAATCCCTTCGAACACGCTTGGGATGCACTAGGAAGACGTGTTGCCAGTCCCCAATCACCTCCCAAACACTTCCTCAGCTGAAAGTTGCCCTGGTGCGTGAGTCTCACAGGAACTGCTCACAGGACAATTTGATCCTCTCCATGCCTCATCGCTGTCAATGTGTTGTAGCAGTCTCAGGTGACCATACATCCGACTGAACAGTCAATGTGCAATTTTTGAGTGTATTATATTCATTTCGCAAATCCCCTAAATTTTGTAAGCAGTATAGTAAAAGGAAAGAGAATCCTGCCTAATTTATAATTTGAATTCAAACTAATTTATTAATTGAAGCTAAATTTTAAACTATTTTCTCTTTGACTTAAATATCGTAATCAAAATATAATTTTTTCTTAAAAAAACCCGAAAAATATATGTAACAGCTGGCTAGTTTGATTGCCAATAGATCAGAAACAAAATTTAAAGTTTGAAAATGATTTATAGAGAATTTTCTAAATTATCAGATACTAGCAGAATACCCGTTCTTCGTACGGATAACAATGTTGTGGCTGAGAAACAAATTGAAATTGTGAGATCACTTCGGTACTTTCCCAGTTGGTACAAAAATCCGTGATAGATACAAAGTAATGTTATATTTGAATTTTATAACTAGAGATTCCTAAATATGAAATTAGATCGGAGAACATAAGACTTACCACCCCTTTCCACACAACTTTCATTCAATTCATAAAAACTTATGTAATCATTACAAATCTGTATCTATTCCGAAAACTCCGTAGAAGCATCCTTCAGCAATGTTTGCCCATCTCCTCACTGCCCTCCTATTTACAACCATTAATTTTAGTTTTTGCCTCCAGGTTAACATGTGGCGTTATTAGGCACACCAATATTTTAGTTTAAATTGTCGTCACCAGATTGATATGTGACCAGATATATAATATATTTAATCCAATTGTTGAACAATAATATTTTGTTTTAGTTCCAATTATCGCCTTCAGGTGCTTACGTTCAAAAAAGTTGCCCGCTCCCTCTGTTTACACCCCCTGGAACACCAATATTGAAAATTCGTCGAATATGGGTCTTTTGACAAAGAACTCTCATGTCAAATTTCGTGTTTCTAGCTCAAACCGTTTTCGAGGTGTGCATAACCTTTGGTCAGGAGCGAAGCGCCACCTTCTGCCATCTAGTGTGGAAATAAAAAAGTAAATAAAGATAATGAGTGGACATCATGGGAAGCTCGTGTTATCTAGTGTCAAAATCAGGAAAAACTACTGACAGATAGACAGTTGATGGTCACCCCCTCCCCCCACAAAAAAAACAAAAAAAAAACAAAAAAACAAAAAAAGCTTATTTTTATAATTTTTACATTGTCTACGCTATGGAACCTACCCCCATGCCAAATTTGAAGTTTGTAGCATGTTGGAAAGTAAGCTAAACATTTCTCACAGACACACACATACATACATATACATTTCCGCAAATTTCACTTTTATATTATAGATAATCACCGATATTTATCCAATTTTTACCTGTTAGAGGAAAAAATTGAGGAAAAAAAATCTATTTATTTTTTAAATTAAGATCCACCGGGAGACGATTTTTTTTTTTTCACTATATCCAACTTCTTTACATTTAAAATGACTTATGGGGTAAACCTTACAAATACAATAACTTAGCGTAAACAATTTCATCCATATGACGAAGTTAGTTTACAAAGTTACTAAAATTACGTTGTTTTTTTTTTTTGCCTCGACTTTTTCGGGATCCAAGTAATTGACAATGCTGTCTATTTTCTAGCTTCTTGTGACACCAACTATAAAACTTTGATCATTTATGTGAAACCTCCTGCACTAAGTATGGCAATTATTTGGTTTTACCTAGATGAATTCGTTAAGTCAGTGTTGCAATTTCTGTATCCGGCAGTGTATAATAAAATTTGAGAAGAAAATTTGTCTTTAAAAATTTCAGTAACTAACAGTTTCAGTCACTGATAGAAAGTCAAGACACATTACTAAATAAATTCCGCTTTTTCACCTTTTCAGCAAATTCGAAAAACTGCAAAATCTTTCTGAAGATTTTTAAGTGTGAAAACATGAGCGATTGAACACCTGCCGCCATCTGTTGGCAGTCGTGATAACTACTTATCGTATTCAAGGGATTTCGTATTTCTATTACAATCTTTTAATAACTTGAATTAAACAAGTTACAACCAATGACTTATTTAAGGTGTTAATGGGCTTAAGTCACTTCGAAATTTTTGAACTAACATTAAAATGATTGATAAGCATTTACGTTAAAATTTAATATTTTCTCGTATCCCAAGAATACATAATAAAATATCATTTACCTGTTGTAATTGGGGGACGGTAGAGCTCGGATAATTGAAACATCAAATCCAAATAAGGTTTTATTGGGTTAAAATATATAAAAGACAAAACAAAATTCTTGTAGTAAGTAAACACAAAACTGAATATTTTTAAACTTTTTTACATAGACAGTTCGTGAATATTGTTTGTTTAAACAGAGAATTTAAATGGGAAAAAAAATGAAATCTGTATGACTGAGGACAACAGTTAATCCGACCCCACGGATAAAAGAGCCCCTGATAATCGGCTCTTGATATTGTTATCGAACGAAACAATAAGCTCGGCACATTCATATTGTTAATTTTAAGAAACCGATAAAAAAGATAAGTTGTAATCATTTTAAATTGATAAATTTTATAGGTTTAACAAGAAAAAAATTGGATTTCGCAATATCTGTTAAAATTTAACAACTGAAATATAATAAATAAAATTGTTAATTATTACAGATAAAGTATTTATAATCCAGTAGTATTACAGATACTGGAATCGGGTTGAAGTTTAGGGGCGGAGGCAGGTGGGGGGTAGACGCTCCTTCCCTCGATCCTCCTATGTGGTTGATATTAAAATTATTATTGTACAGCTTTTATATCTAAATAACAGATTTATTACAGAAAAATATATATGAAACTTTTTATTTATAAATTGTATTGCAAAGATAAAACTAAAGGAATGATCATCAATAACACATTCGAAGTGAATTCCTCGATCATATTTTGTACCTAGGGATCAATTTTCCTTTAAAAAAAAAGTCGGAAACCAGATTTGGTAACGGGCGAAAAATGCTAGGCCTAATTAGGGATTAGGTCTACAAGTTTGGTGAATGAATTGAAATATAACTTTTTAAATAAGCATTTTTTTAGATTATGTGGATAACAGCAATTGCTATTGTGATTACAATAGGTCCTTCGGATCGCCTGAGGTAAGACTCACGGCGTTTCATGACCAACGGGATTGAATTAAGGTCGGATGGTTCACCCGACGCGGCCCGCCTTTAAAGAAGCCCGGTGCCCGTTTTATAGAAGGCTGGGTGAACTCTAGGATCCGTCTGAACGAGAAACATTTTGGAAAAAAATCCCCGACCTCTGCCGAGAATCGATCCCGGCTCCTGCAGCCCCAACCTAGTGCATTTCCATCGGATCACAGAGCCCACAAATAGTTAAAGCGACGAATAGGCCTCGAATTAATAGTTTTATAACAATGCAAATGTAGTATCTTTCATTCTTTGCACGCACTAATGCCTGACCCATTGGGCCAAAAATCCCCTAGAGTGACTCTCGGGGATGTTGATCGGACCTCGGGCACACCCAGAGTCCTATACTTCGTAATACTGTATCCCAGACCACTCCGCCCTCGCGACTGTAATCCAAAAAGCTGTTGTCGTGAATCACACCACAGCTTCCGCCATTGGAGGCAGTCAATATTTGTAATTGTAGATCCACCTTCTGATGACAGCAACGCCAAATATCTCAAGAGTTTTTTGTCTTTTTTTTTGGGGGGGGGGGCGTTGGACCCTGAGAATACCTCATTCCTACGGCGTTTGGGCCTCTGAACACGACGGTGAAATCCATTTCTCGATCCGACGTTCCGTTCGGGAGTTGTTAGGTTGGCCAGACACGGACGGACGGACAGGACAAACACAATAGCTCCCACATGGGTCGCTAAAAATCGTTAACAGTAACTTAAAAAAAAAAAAAAAAAAAAAAGAAGACCGCAATTGTTATTGAAAATGTGTAAGAAATTTTAATTTTAATAGTTAAATTAATAGTTAACTAGCAGATATGAAACATCAGTTCAAATATAATCTACAGTCCCTACGCTGAATAAAGATACTCCCAGAATGCAACGTAGCTAATAGATTGAGCTTTCCTGGCCGACCGCTAACATTCAAAGAGAAGAGAAGCGACTTCTTCTCTTTCAATGTTAGCGGTCGGCCAGGAAAGCTCAATCTATAAGCTACGTTGCATTCTGGGAGGATCTTTATTCAGCGTAAGGACTGTAAGGTTAATTAAACTTAAATATGAATTGACAAAACAAAATACGTTGAATAGAAGAAAAACGCGCGTTTATATGACTTAGGGCAAACGCTTATCTATGCATCGCACAGTGGAGACTCAGTTGACGACTGAGGGAAGGGTGAGAGACACAAAATAAGGAAGCTCCTATTTTAAGACGTAAATTTGCATCTTACCAAACTTTAATAAAATCAGTCCAACTGTTTTAGTGTGAGGGTTTAATAAGGGCCTGTGTTTTAAGTTGGAACATAAAGAAGACACACACAAACTTTTATAGAAATCCGTGTAACAATTTAAACTTGCTGCGAACACCACCACAGAAGGAAAATGTTCAAGTGGAATAGTCAGCCATCGTATGTTCAGTCAGTAATTTCAAAAGCAGATTTATCGTTTGCATTATTTTCATGAAACGTAAATAAAACTCAAGATTTTAAGGAATCACGTAACTTCCTGATTATTACGAAATCCTTCTAAAAGTAAGAGAAAAAAAAAAGGTAATAGAAAATTAACTTGGAGAAGTCTGTAGACATACTTAATTGAAGTAAATTCTATACAGTCTGATCACGATATCTGACGATTGGAAAAATTGCAGAGAGCCATTACGTCAGCACGAGCCTCTCTCAGAAGAAAGTTACGTTACAGCTATAAAACAAACAAAAAAATAGTTTTAATGAAGCTTAAAGGAAAGCTATACTATCAGTTATAGGTTGACTGCTTTAACAGTAAATATTTAATTGTTATATTTAAGTTTTATGTATTTCTTTTAAAAATTATGTATTTTTAAAGTCCTGTGCTTTGTGGCGCGCTTGTTGCTGATTGGCTGAAAAATAGATATGTCACAATCATGTGGGGTTCCTTCCAATCGTCAAGATATCGTGGTCGGACTGTAGTTAAATCCTTATGCTATAGTAAGAGTATTTAACTGCAAGCCTGTTATCTTAGGATATAAAAAATAAATGAATAATTACAAAATATTGAAGCTGAAATAGAAAAATTTGACTTATAAAGGCAGTAAAAGTAATATATCTGCCCTGTCGATTGGACGTTAGTATCATTTCAGTCTTTCTTGAATTACAACTGTTGCGATGAGACATTGTTAAGACACTGCATCAGTAATCTGAATATGAAGTGTGATATATCTGTATAAGTGAAGTACGTATATAAATCAAATGAATTAGTTTACTCGATCTCTAAAACTACACTCCCGTGCAACTAAATCGACTCACTCCTTCAGAGCGCACAAAAAGGCGTATGTTTTTTAAATGGCTTAACCGATTTTCAAAAAACATTTTTTTTTGAAAGCCTAATGTTTTTACTTTACAATGACACCATTATCATTAAAATCTGTACAATATTTTCCAAATGAATGTGATCTGAACGTAAGCGTAGCAAAATGCAGTCTGAACGGAAACCACGAGTGGCGCGCCGGACTCCCCTATAAAATCCCACGTGGACCGATATTTCTTATCAGTCGCTTATCAGACGTTCATCTGTACACATCTCTGCAAGTTTAATTCATTGTTTTCACAAACCCATGGATATTACGCCAGAAGACGCCGCACAAGTTGTTGCTTTGTTGCAAGCAGGCACAGTCAACGAGAAGTCGCTCGTCAACTAAACTTGAGCCAATCTGCTGTCTCAAGAGTATTCAGAAGGTTTCAGGAAACTGGTACCTTCACTCGGAGACCACATACTGGACGGCGCTGATGCACATCTGAGAGGGACGATCGCTTTATTGTTTCAGCTTTACTGCGAAATCGCCATCTCACGGGCGTCGATCTGCAACAAGAGCTAAGACAAGTTCGTGGAGTAGCTGTTTGTCAATGGACAGTCAGAAGACGCTTGAAGGAAGCCAACCTCACTCCAAGACGGCCCGCTAGAGGCCCAAAATTGACCGTAAGTCACCGCACAGCACGACTCGAATTTGCTCGGGAACACGTCAATTGGAGCATCGAGCAATGGCGGTCCGTCCTATTCACTGATGAGAGCAGAATGAGTCTCCATGGTAATGATAGGAGAGGCCGGGTCTACCGGTGTCCAGGAGAGCGATTTACACAGTGCTGTTTTGCTGAAACAGTCTCGTACGGCGGCGGTTCCTGCATGATGTGGGCTGGCATATCCCTTGAGGGAAAAACAGATCTTGTTTTCATACCTGGTGGAGGCCGGAGGCGGGGTCTGACTGCTCGACGATATATTGAGGACATTCTCCTGGATCTGTTGTGCCCTATGCAGGATATATCGGGGAAGACTTCTTTTTGGTGCATGACAATGCCCGGTGTCATTCAGCACGTACCACTCGGCAATTCATGGAGGAGGTTGGTTTCGAGACGATGGAGTGGCCAGCTCTCAGTCCCGACATGAATCCGATTGAGCATTTGTGGGACGAGCTCAAACGGAGGGTACGAGCCAGAAATCCGGCACCGTCTAATATCAACGAGCTCAAGATTGCGCTGGAGGAGTAGTAGAATGGGATCCCCCAAGACTTCGTCAAAAACCTTAATAGGGTCTATGAGGAACCACATGCAAGCCGTCGTACAGGCAAGGGGAGGCAATACCAAGTATTGATTAATAAAAGTTTCCTTGTTTTGCTTGAATTTTTAGTTGTAATTTAATTTTAAGTATCTACAATTTTTTTTCCTAAGCATGCATTTTGCTTGCGTTTTCATTCAAAATGCATTATAAAACAAAATATTGCACAGATTTTAATGGTGTCATTGTAAAGTAAAAACATTAGGCTTTCAAAAAAAAAAAAATGTTTTTTGAAAATCGATTAAGCCATTTAAAAAACGTACGCCTTTTTGTGCGCTCTGAAGGGGTGAGTCGATTTAGTTGCACGGGAGTGTAGTTTTGACCAAGAAAGCAATTATGATACTTCCTACTTAACCGACACTTTTTTTGTACACGAGAATCAAAGAACAACATTAAAGCCATACAGGAAATAATATCGCAGCTCTGAGATATTGCTTCGGAACAATTT
The DNA here is from genome assembly GCA_023159025.1 of Thereuonema tuberculata. Taxonomy (NCBI): domain Eukaryota; kingdom Metazoa; phylum Arthropoda; class Chilopoda; order Scutigeromorpha; family Scutigeridae; genus Thereuonema; species Thereuonema tuberculata. Next base: position 30,246,676 of record JAFIDM010002131.1, read on the forward strand.
CAACATTGTTTTAGGGACTTACTTCATTGTTACGAGAATTGAGTAAAAATCAAAGGGAGTGTATGTTGAAATTTCTTATTTCTTTTTTTGCTGGTATCTTCGATTTTTACAAATTACGATTCATTGCCATTTTCTGCAAGTAAATAAGTTATGGAGGAAAAAGAGAATCAAAATATCTTTTCACTGGAAATTTCTCTTTTCTATTTTTTTTATGTACAAGCTAATCTAATGAAGATACATTATTGAATAAAGATTAAACAAAAATACACTGTATTAATTTAACTGTATTGATTAATTACACATTTACAAAGACTTTAAAACTTTGACTTTCCTAGTCTTTTTCCAGATAACTGATCTTATTTCTGTCGTTTATTCAGAATACAAGGAAATGCAAAAAGAAAAATTGCAATAAAACCCAATTAAATAGAAGAATGCTGCCATTTTTTGCCTAAGGATTCACTATTATATAACGTCATTTAACTGTCCTTGGAGAATTGTCAGGAATTCTCTGCTTAAAGAAATTTTACAAAAAATAACAATAAAATCAACATAAAGAAATTTTATTATCGTTTTGGAAAGTCTTCTTCAGTAGATTCGAAAGTACAGAGGCTTTATGAGGCCTTTTTTTTTCCCATAAAATTTTCGTAAATCTTATGATCTCATGCCGCAATGCTTCGAGACATTTAGAATAGTATCTTTATATCTTTGCTGAATTTATCATGCAGCTAATGTTATAGAAGGTCATGAGAAAGAAGAAACTCTACAATGCCAGGCTAAGCTCCCGCACAACTCCTTGAATCTGTACTACAAGCTAGTTTTGTATTTGATACTTATAAACTCATGGCACTGTGGGTGGCATTCCCAATGTCACATTAGCTGCCCAATGCTTCCCCGCATGCAAGAAGCTCTCCGCTCTTAGACTGGTTTATTGCAACCTTGCAGGGGAGGAGAATAAATAAGAATAATATGATTTAAGGCTAATACGATAATCTGTTCTTTAATTGCAAATACCACTAATTCCCTAGGGCTCTTACGGCTGCTTTTACAGCTAGTAAATCTGACTATGCCACGTAAAGCTTTTGGACCAGGCTTGCCAAATAGGTTACAATCAGAAAAAGAAACAACACTCCCGTCTACTATTTATTCTCCTCTCATGCAAGGTTGCATAAACCAGTCTAAAAGCTGAGAGCTTCTTGCATATGGGGAAGCATCGGGCAGCTAATGTGACATTGGGAATGCCACCTACATCTGAGTATCATGGAAACCTAAGTAAAAATCAAACTGGAGTTTGAAACTGGAAGTACAATACATAAGTTCTGAACAATTTTCAAAATAAAATACCAACTCACTTAAATTAATAAAATATCTTTGACAACTTAATGAGACACAAGGGTCGAGCAGAGTTTACAAAGCTTGTGTATGAAAAGCAAATCTTTATTGGAAAAAAATAAAATGGTGTCCTTAAAATGGTACAGATACACTATTTTTCTACAAAATCATCTTGACAATTGAGGCATTTGATCAGCTTGTCCATCCAAGCGGTATAAAAGTTAGGATCCTGGATTTTTTGCATAATGTTGGACTTCTGCAATGTAGCATCAAATAATATGTGCTCTTTTAAGGCAAGGAACAGATGAAAATCTCTGATAGCCAAACTGAACTGTATTGCAGATTCCCAAGATTTTTCAGTGAAAGCCATGCAGCGAGTCCTTTGTGTTCTGTGCAATGTGTGATAAGGCATTGTGATGAAGTACTATCACACCTGGTCATTAACAACAGGTCTCTCTCTCTCTGGGCCCAAAGAAAGTGTTTAACTGCATGAACTTTCATGTTATCCAAGTGGATCACCATTTTGAAATGGCAATGCACACCTCTAATGACACACTCATTCTCATACTGAGGGCAAGTGGTACTGATCAGTACAGTCCTGTATTGGCTATTTCAGGAAATGCCAGAGTTATAAACAACCTCATGAATTTCATTTCAAGCGGTTGTAAACTTTTTTTCCGATCGACCCACGTAAATACACTGTCCGCCACTTTGTTAGGTACACCTACCTAGTAGCGTGTTGGGCCTCCTTTAGCCCTCAAAACAGACTGAATTCGTTGGATTCCACAGGATGCTGAAAACATTGTTGCGGTATTGTGTACCATGCAGACATGAGTGTGTCATGCAGTTACTGAAGATTTGATGGAGGTGTAGGCCTCGAGCGAACAGCCAGTTCAAGCTCATCCCACAAATTTTCAACCGGGCTGAGATCCAGGGACTGAGCGGGCCACTGCAGCAAGGAAAAGTCATCGTCATGTTCCTCAAACCATTCCATAGTGACGCGGGCTTTGTGCACTGGCGCATTATCCTGCTGGAAATAGCCGTCTGCATGAGGATAAACTATTAACATGTACAGTTGCATTTGGTCAGCTATGATGTTTACATATGGTCTAGCATCCTGACGTACCTCTAGAGGTATCAATGGACCCAATGTGTGCCAGGAAAACATCCCACATCTCCACTGGCTTGAAGAGTTGTTGTGAGACACGACGGGTCCAGACATTCATGCACACAGCAGGGGTGTATCTAATAAAGTGGCCGGACAGTGTATGTATTCATTCGCTCACCAAATCCTCATTCCTTGGAAATCTCTCATTTCATGACTCTTCCACAATTATCTTATAATTCCAATTGTAAGAGAACTGTATAAGGTCTTCCATATAAACAGTGCTATCTTCATAGAATGATGAATTATAATTTTTATTAGTTAAGGGTTTTGTGTAGTTCAATATTCATTAATGCCATTACTTGAACAACTGATCACAACAATTCTGAAATGTTGCAGTACAGCATTAATAAAAACTGCCTTAAATGAAAGATATACTGTTAATTTCCTTAGATTAAAATTATTTATCAATTTTAAGTTGAGTGGAAGATCAGTACTTATAAGTTTATTACATTTCACTTTAGTTCCAATAAAGAACCAGAGCTACGACTGTAATCTCAGACTAACTTGTCAATATTTTTGTTTACAAAACTGAAATCTACTTTGGGAAATCTTAAAAAAGTCAGGTCAATTCAAGCAATTGCTGTCTTACAAATTATTGGTATCGACAATTTTTCTCAAGAATCTTTATATGGCTTCATTAATACATTTCCATTATTTCTATGAACAATAATCAAATCTCAATTTAGGGAATTTGTAGGAGAGAATAAATATTTCATCTTATTGTCTCATTCTTCAATTTTAATAAGAGAATAATAAAAGTTATGTCATTTTAATTAATAAATACTGTTTTAAGAAATCAACACAAATTGAATATTCAGTCAACAAATAAACACTGTAGCAAACTGCTGACAATTTGTAAAGAGAAAAATGAAAATAAAATGCACTAAAGAATAAACAGGATTAATGATGATAATTAATTGACAGTTTTGGAATACTGAGCGTAGTCCATCATCAGGGAAGGCACAAACATACAGGACATCACAAAACACTCAGGACAAAATGAGGTGAAAATACATATGAGTTTTGAATCCTCCTATATTGTATTCTCACCTTATGCCATCCCTGATGATGGAATATGCTCACTATTCCAAAACTGTCGGTTAATTACCATCATTTTAATCCTGTTTATTCTTTTGTACGAGTGCATGCGTTTCATTTACATTTTTCTCTTTTTTTAATACAAGCACATTAAGCTTTCTTGCTAATAATTTATATTATTTCACTACTTATTTCTCTTTGAAGAAAACTAGAATATAGACCTGCACAATTCAACGCAACATCCTTGACAACTTCCTTTGGTACCCTTGTAAAATATAGTTAATAAAAATTTACTTTAAAAATCATAGAACCTAGAGAAAAGTTTGGACTTAATATTTCTCAAATTTTGTTTCCCCACAATTGCATTGTGATAAGACAAAACAGCAGTCGTCCAAATAAGGATATTGTTTTCTTTACTCAGTTATAATATTATCGAACTTACATTCTTTTTAAATAATATAACTTTGCCAGTGAAACTAACACATGCTTTTGAATTGCTAAAATGACAGCTCTTTCAAAATTGTCATGTAATTTTATTCTCATTAATCATCATTGCACTCTTAGCTTCAGTCAACCATACATATGTGAGATTCAATAGAGGTCTGATATATCTGACTGAGTTATTAACAAAGGAAAAATGCACAACTGAAATCTCATTGCATGACAGAACAGTGCAACAGATGGACCATGGCTGAAAATGGAAATGACCAAAAAATATACAGCTGTAGTTTATTGAAGGCAGTGATACAAGGACCTGAAGCTTAAAAGAATAATTGTGGCAATATTGAGCAGAATAGGATATATTGAAATGGATGGTAAACAGTATTCCGAGAGATAATTTGTAAATTTCCTTTCTCTAGCAGATTAAGGCTTTTTGCTTTTAATCAAAAGCCAATAATCACATATTATCTACGAACTACTCTCACTGAAGACTTTCTCATAAATGATAAATCTTTGATCACAGTCAACATACATAGTCTAGATCAGCAAGGAAAGACTTAAGAGACTATTTTTTTTTTTAAGACACATGCTAAGAATAAGAATAATTCAATCAATTCATTTTGCAAAAATATTAATGGAAAAACGAATTTTAGTGTTAATTCTTTCTTAGAAAATCTGCAATTTTTTTTTTAATAAAATAACAATCTGATTGATCATTTTCTCGCTGATCGGAGCTTCTGATATTATCACCTAATGATAAATTCTTGATAATTTAACTCACGTTGTGTCTTAAATTGCATTTCTTGAATTACTTTTTCAGTCGAATCTCTTTGATAGTAAAACTTTAATTAAAAAAAAAAAAAAGCTTTTAAAATATAAAATGATTTATAGCTTTTGTAAGGAAAATAAAAATATTTTATATTTGGATTTTCCTTCTGAATGTCTTTTAAAGCTTTTGTAAGTAATCTTTATTTCATTGACTCCTTTGATATAAGAACTTATTGCAGTCTTTGATGTCCTGAAATATTAGCTGTGCAACTATCAGTCTGAAGAACATCAAAGTGGCTTCTTGATACGATTAGTTTGGGCTTTCCTCCTTACTTCTCTATAACACAGTATCTCCTTTGCAGGTGCTTGTAATGATAAACAGAATATCTGGTCACTACCATGTCTTTTGCCTATGTTGTAAGAAACTGATAGTAACTGAGAGAGATAACTCTTGGCGGCGATGGCGGGCTGAGTTGGGAGCGGGTTGGCAGCACAACGAGAACCGAACATTACCGAGAAGGGCCAAACAGATGGTATTTATAGTGAATGAGATGCACTTAGTTACGTATTCATAATGTGTGTGTGAAACAGATATGTATAATCACAATTTAAAGCGGGTGAAACTGCGGGGCACAGCTGGGTAATTTTCTAAAAAGTGATAGTCCTATAAGGAAGGAATTGAAAATAGTTTTAGACAAAAAACATACTTAATGAAGCACCTTCACAATGAATTTTTTTTTTTTCAAATTCAGTGCTCATTATTTTGTAATGCTCTGCACATAAAATCTCTTTCGTGCAAAAATAATTTTAGTTATCAATTCAATTTGATAATTTCACAAGTAAGTTTATTTGTTTATAATTACAAAACTAAAGAAATAAGATGTTAATAATGGTGGAAAATGTTGATAAAAATTGGCTATTATTGTGCTGGAACTAATTTTTTTGATCAACTATGTAGCACTTTTTAAATTCCATAGATTCTATTAAGTTATTGGTCAGCAGCTTTTTCCTGTGTATGGTGTCATAGAAACATCTTTTTCTATCATTTAAAATTACATCACATTAATGCTTTTGAGTTTTTTATTTTATAAATAAGAGATTTTTAATATTTTTGTTCATTAATAATACGGCAATATCAGATTTAAAGATAAAAATAGTTTATTCTGGATTTATTTTTGTAAACATTTATAAATTCTAATTAATAGATCTTTATTAACAAACATGTAATTTTATTAAAATAAAATGTGAATAAAACAAAATAGACAAAGCTTTACAGAAATTTAAGAAACCATTTGCCATCTTCTCTAGACTATAAAAAGAAAATGCTCTAAAAACATATAAATGTTATTCCGTTCAATAAAATTCAACAAATCTCTTCAGAGATTAATTAATAATCAACATCTATCTAGGTATAATCTCAATTATCCAGCATTTGATTAATGACACATTTCCATAAAACTTATTAAAAACTGCCTTTGGCTTCAGTTATATTCTCGCAACTTCCTTGCAAAAATATGAATCACTTTGTTGTTTACTGACAATGCATTAATATTAATGTAACAAGATAAACTTCGGAAGATGATAACATCGGAAGATGATAACAAGGATTGAGTCAATCTTCTAGAATTAGCAAAACGTGATTGTTAATTTATTGTTTTCATAGTTTTTACATCTCAGTTTAATCAAAATAAATATTATAATTTAAAATAAAATAAAATAAATTACTGAAAAAAAGAAATCAATGTCAATTACTAACTTCTGTTTCTTTTCATGACAGCACACATTCATGTTCTTTGTTAGAATGATCTCGAGCTTGCTGGATAATCGAAACTAAAATTCTGATGATTATAATTTATAATGCATAAAAAATACTCAGAAACATCACTATATCTGTAACTGCATTACAGAAATTAACTTATATTTTCAACAAATCTTACGCTTGTGATGTTTTCTACTCCATGACTAAAATTATCATTTTTTATAATTAGCTACATTCACATGATTGCTGTATGCTGGATATAGGATATATGCAGAGAATTGAGAACAATTATTCTGCAACAAAGCTTTTTCATAGTTAACTATAATGAAACATTTTGGCTACTAGTAGTATATTAATAACTATTAATACAACAAAAAGTTTGATGCATTGCAATGTAGACTTACTGGTTAAGTCCTTCGAATGAGTAATTTCAAAAAAGACGTGAACTGTAATAAACCAATACATTACAATTCTCCATAAGTCACTCATTCATTAATGTCCATTTTTTTTTTTTAAATTTAAACTTCAAATTTGTAAAATTTCACAAAAGTTTTATGAATTACAGTTGTGCATTACATACGAAAACTCCAGGTTTTCTTTTCTAAATTTGATAAGTCTGAAGTTGCTTATAAGATTTGATAAACGAAAAATAGCATGGAAGAAGACATGTCTTAATTTTATATAATATGTAATATGTTTTTATATAACATTAAACAACAATGATGAAATATTCTTGTCGATATTTACTTTCAATTTATTAGAAATATATAATGTTCAGTTTAGACACACCCAGTAGTAGTAATGTAATTTGTAATTCCAGTACATTGTTTCAAAAATAAAAAAAAAAGAAACAAAAACAATACATTATTTCTTGAAAAATACCCAGAAAACTTGTTCTATACCCGGATCTTGAGTACAAGTGTCAGAACCTTAAATCTAAACAAAACTTTTTGTATTATTTGCTCCTATTAATAAGGGACTCTGCTTGTTTTCTTAAAACATGATAAAAAGCTCTTACCCAACTCAAGTCCTGTTTTGCTGTAATTTCCACGAAGGAATGGTTGATTAATAATAGAGAACTTGTGGAAGAAATGGAGCATCATGTAAATTATAGATCAGAAGAAATTGTAGAATATTAACTATATTTTTCATTCAATGGTGCAAACGGGTTTGAAGATATACTTATTAGTGAAAGTGGCAATGATGTCCAGATCTTTTCTGAAAGACAGTGTAATTCTACCTTTAAAAATTAACAAATCTCATAATAAGCAAAGTAACATTCTTGAAAGATTTATGTTCATTATTATAACTAACTTTACAGTAAGTTAACTGCAAAACAATTTCATATATAAGTAAATTGTATTCATCAAGTTGCTGCTTGTGTTTTGTGTACCACTGACAAAATTGGTATGGTGACAATGGTCATATTTAGAATTCGTTAATTCTCCTGAAATTTGGAGGAAATTAAAAGCAAGCTCTTCATCAAAGCTTTCTCTTTTAAATACTTCAATATAATTATGCATTCCCCCCCCCCCTTTATTAACCTGTATCATTGATATATTACCATATCACTATTTATGGTAAGTACTTTGGCTCTATAGCAACTTATATGAAAAAATGATTGCAATCTACCTAATTTTTTGGTTTACTTGTAGAATATATTCAAATAATTTGTCATTTTTTAAAAATAAAGAACTTTAGAATTGGAATTATTCTATTACTTATCACAAAGAAAAAATTAAAAAAAAAAAATTACAGTTTCCTTGAAAAAGAAAAAAAAATATTAAAACTTTAAATTGCAGGAAAAAGCTCCATAGAGACTTATATTTTTGTAACTTCATTCAAAATCATTGTTATTCCTTATTCTTATGTAGCCCAAAAATTCGAGATGCAAAGGATGAAAGAAAGAAAATAAAGACTGAGAATAATGGAATGACTGTAAAGGAAAGGAAAGTTTATCTGCTATTAAAAAACAACACTGGAATGCGCAACAATTTAAGTTAACAAATGAGGTGCAGAGAATCATAAAGTTGAGAGCTTAACAAAATTTTTAATACTGAATTTTTTTTTTTTTTCATATGATCATCCAGTACAATGATTCTGTATATGTAGTATTAACAGTTTACATAAATTTTTGTAGAAATATCATTAGTAATTCATTATAATTGTGTTGCAAGCTTTATATTCGGAATATTTTTTTTTGTAAAAACAAAAGTAACGGATAAGAATTGCTTATTAATGTAAAAACAGATGATCTTTGTCTACGAAATAAACAATCAAACACACGTAAGGACCAAATGGCACATCTCATAGCTTATACTTATGAATTTCACATTGCATTGGCTTCAATTAGTCAATTGCAATTTTAAAAATAGTAAAGAATGTAACGATGAATTAACTTACATTACCGCATCATAATAAGTTAGATAGAAGCAGTGAATTTAAATTCCTCTTTATAAACAATATTCAAAAAATAAATTTCAAGTTGTTTATAAAAAATATAAAATTAACAATATTTAATAATAATTTTTAACATTATATCTTCCAATTAGGATTGGCTGGTACTGAATTTCATTAAAGTATCTCATAGTTTGTGATTACATTCATTCATTTCAGGTTCGGAAGTTATAAATTTGATATATCTGTTTGTTTGTTTTTTTTTTTTTATCTTTAATAAAATAACTTAAAACAATTTCAAAAAATAAAAAAATTCAGTAAAATTGGACAAATGAAAGTTGAAGATAATGAATTTTATATGAATAAATGTAAAAACCGCAACTTATATGAATATTGCTTTTTTTTTTTTTTTGTTTTAGTTTAAATTAACCAAATTATTCAAATTTAAAGTGACACCAGATGCAGCTGATAAAGGATAAATTAAGTGATTATCCTTGTAGAACAAATATTGGTTTTTCTGAATTAGAAACATACACATCATTGGTGTAATATGAGGGAAGGGATGTCAATCTGAAGGGATTTCTTTACCTGAAAATGGAAGAAATCTACATTTTCGAGTATTGGCTTTTTGGCTGAAAGCCATTGCTTTGTTTGTATGCATCCTCCATCAGGATAAAAGACACCTGGTTTATATGATTGTCCATCATAACTTTAATTACAATGTACACTTCCTTTATAATGCTATATTCCAAGAATTCACAGATCTAATGTGAATTCATTTTTAGATTCAAGACATCATATAATGTTTGCAAGGAAGCAAGAGTTCAAGCATGAACAACATTTGGAAGAGTACAAAAACAAGTATGTTCTAAAATAAAGATCAGGAGCTCCTAACAGATACAATTCATTTCCATATGATAAAACTATCAAAACACTCTTTAATATCTTTTCAATGCCAGTATTCAATACAGTAAGGGGATAACAAATATGCAGATTTTTTTCCCCCCGGAAACAAATAACAGAGTTAATCAATTACCTTCTTTTCTATTGAAGCAATATTAAAAGTCGTAATAACAATGTTTGTTTCTGTATCTGAAACAAAAAAAAAAAAAAATCATTAAACATAACTTATATTTAAAGCTATCATAGTTTAAGTTGAATGATATCATTTAAAGCTATTCGACTAATTTTTAAATTACCAGTACATAATGGTATATTTTAGAGATCTGAATTTAAAGGGAGAAAAGAGCCATTGATTGGGATTGTAACTTGTGTATATTGTAAAGTGATAGCAGGAGTGGAGAGACAATCCAGGAGAAATAATAACATGGTAGGAAAATGCAGAAAAGCAACTTTCAAGATAAACTGAAGGACAATGGAAGATGCAAGGGTAGTCAAAATAACCGACTGAATGGGAAAAATCTGGCCAATTCTTTTTCCATACCCTAAAAATTTGCCAGAATTAAAACAGGAGGCCTACTTATCAATAAAACACTGAAATTTATTTTCTTTTATTATTCTTTTAAGAAGAACTCATAATACCAATTCAAAGATAAAGTTTAACAACTTATGCAATATTGAAATTCCAGTATTAATAGTTTAACATTTGTTAATGCTCTGCTTTAACTGATCATTTTACTTAAACAGAATTTGGTAACAAGCATATTTATATCTTGAAATTTTATAATTTTTTTATCACCTCTCAATTGATAATAATTTTGAATTCTAATAGAGATGTAAGTAAAGCTTTCATTAAAACTGAAATCGCTCTGAGGATTCAAGTTCTGCATCTTTCTCAGATGTTATTCATCCTGATGTTTTCAGAAAACAAACAGTAGTGACTTAGATAAGTAAATAATATAAAGTTTCAAAACATCTGCTTTTGTTTCAAATTCTTCTTGATCACTTTATCATCTTTACCTTGTTAACTTAATGAAAAACTAAATAAAAACATTTTCCTAGACATACAAAAAGGAAGTGTCATGTATAGTACAGATCCTATTACAAAATGTCTACGACTGATGATAAAACTGTAACTGGATTTTACAGAGGGATTGATTTAAGTCAACAAGCTTTGAGATTTATATACACCAAAGAATGCTTAGTGATCTTTATAAGCTAGTATTTTATTTTTGTTTTCCAAGTATTATAATAAGTAGTATTTGAACTAAACTTTGCTTGTAAAATAACAATGAGAAATATACCATTCCCAAAAATATTTCTTGGCACTGACGCCTACTCAGATATAATAAAATGAAAAAAAAAAGTAATTCATATTAACAATCCTATGAACAATAGAAACAAAAACACAGTCAAAATGAGCAATAAATGTAAATAAAAAAATTGCTACTTCACAGCACAAACTAAACTTAGTTCTTCCATTCAATGAAATCAAAATGCTAGTTATTTTTTTCGTGAGAATTTGAAGTACATGGGAATTTGCTTTAATCTTCTTTAGCTTTCACAGTATTCTTAACTTCTGATTCGGTTTTGGAATCTTTTCCCTTCTGTTTTTTCTGAAGCACTTTCTTGCATTCCATATGAAGATTATTCAGATCAAACGCTGCTTTGACATTATCGTCTGTGAAGAAGAATTTTATATAACGCTGCTGACTATCCCAGGCTGGCCGCCTCGTAAACTCTTTCCCGTTCTTGAAAAGAATAACTGTCGGCAATTGCTTACTAAATGAAGAGTCGTTTATATGAAAATCTTTCGCTACACCTGGATATTTGGCGACATCTACTTTGCCAAACTTGAGGTTATCCAAGCTGTAATCTCCTGAAATCTTTGCGAAGATGGGCGCAAACTTGACGCAGGAAGGAGACCAAGCTGTGTAGAAGGCAATCAACCACACGACACTGCGATCGGCGTTAATCTCATCCATGAAATTGGGTCCCCGAAAGTAGACAATGTTTTCTGGTCCAGCATAAGCGGGTTCAGGTAAAACAAGGAGATGAAGAAGACACAGGACTCCGTAGCACAGCCCCATACGAGGATCAGCATAACAGAACAAAACTAAATTAGCCAGCTTACAATAGACGAAGGAGGCTGACAAATACGAAACCATAGATGTCGAACCCGAACGCCTGGTTCGAAAGAGAATGACAATTGCTAGAAAGGTGAGGATTTCCCATTCCCGCCAATCTAATTCACATTTGGACGAAGGGAAGAGAAATTGGCACAAGGGATAAATGGTCTTCAGGCCTACAAACGAAAAACATAATAGGATGTTGCTAATGTAATGGAAATGAAGAAGATCACGCAGATCCTTTTTGAGACTCATTATGAAAATTAAGCACTATCCCAAATATAAGTTTATGTCCTGAAATCAATAGAAGCAGGGCAAGAAAGAGAATACAACTGCAGTCCTCGCGGTCCGCAGTAAACCGGAAATGAGAAGCGGAAGTGCATATCTCCCATGATGCAAAGCGCTAAGGAATCTTCCAGATGAACATCGCTTTAACGTTTTGACTTCAACTTAATATATTTTGTTTTTTGTTTTTGCGAACTCAGAACTTGTCGACTCACATTAGCAATCTTACTTTTATGACCTAATTTGAATTTAAAAAGGAATACATTTGGATTAATCTAAACTGGTTATAGATTTCCACAAAAAAAAGCAGCTTCGGAGTCACTTATCATTTAATAAATGGGAAAAAAGAGAAAAAAAATATTATTACTCACATTTTGGAAATGAAAAACTTCGGTAAATAAAATAAAGAAAGATTAAAAAAAATTCTTAAGAAAAATACCCTATTTTAAATTTTTATTTGCAATAAATTCTTTCTTTTTTCTTTTTTTTTTTATTTAAGCTTTGAATTAATTTTGCTGCCTTGAGTTTTATTTTGTTAAAATACAGTCGGACCTCTATTTAATGAACCTCTATTTTGCGAATTTCTCTACTTCGCTAACATTTCTTTGGAACCAATAACATTTTGCTAATTTCTTCGTAAAATAACCTCCAAATAGCGAAGTGCATTTTCTATTTAATGAACTTTTTCATGGTATCTATTTTTTTTTCTCCTTTTCTATTATCTATAAATAGAATCTATTAATAATATTAGTAATATTCCCTTAGAGGAAATGAAAGAAATGTGGATACAGCTGAGGGAAAAAGAAGAAATTAACGATGATGTGTTGATTGATGATTATCTTTCACTTGATTTTGAAGTTGAGACCTCGGAAAACCAACTGAATCGATATTTTAGACAGTGTGAAAAATAAAAACAATACAGCTATGAAATGTGATGAAGGTGATGATGATGAAAATGGAAATGATCATGATGCAGAAATCAAAAAACCTTCGTTTGATGAAATGCTAAAATCATTTGAAACAATCCGACGTGCAATATAATTTTGAAGAAAATACGCCTGAAGGGTTTTTGGTGCATTGCAAAGATGCGAGACGTACTATAAGCAAAAACACTTTTTCAAAAAAAAAAAAAAAAGCTTAGACAAAATTAACAGACGTTATTAGTAAAATTTAAGTACGCATATGGTATTATACGCTTTATGTAATTAAAATTATTACTTTTTTAATAATATCTATTGTTTATGTATTTTAAATATGTTTTATGAAGTTAAAAGTAATTTTAAAAGGGGAATCTCTATTTAACGAATTTTCCATATAACGAACTTTTTTTCGGGATTTAGCGACTTCGTTAAATAGAGGTCCGACTGTAGTTTTAATTTTTAATTTTACAGAATTGCATAATTTACAAATCTTATTGCTGCAATTCAGAGAATGATCTTTTGTTTTTGTTAGTAAGCTGAACCTGTAATATAAAATACACACTCTATTAAAAAGAGTCATCCATTAATGAATAAATACGTTTTTAGTATCATTTTAACATTTTAATATTAAGTTTTTAGAAAATAACCAGTAGAAACAGATAAAATTTGCGACTATTTTTAAAAGAGAAAATGAACATTTTGTAATTTTAATTTTGTACCATCAAATTTTAATTCACTTACCTTATTTCCTTTAAAAGCGGGCGAGCGTCGGACTGACTACCCGACCTCAGCTTAGTCCCGTTGGCCAGGAAACGTCAGGAGCCTTATCTCCCAAAATCTGAAGGGCACATAGGCCTATAGTATATATATTTTAACTTTTAACCTTTATTTCTTCCAGTTAACTTATAGTAAAAATTAAAATAAGTAAGGATATTGAAATTAATTTTGTTCCATTAATGTTTGTCACTAAAGATAATATTAATTAATTAAATTAAATTAATTAATATTAAAGTTTGTATTTCATTATAAAACAGAAACATTTTGAAATATACGTTCCGATTATGCGCTGAGCAATTTTCAACCAGTTCAAGTTCTATTTTTCCCCAACAGATGTCGTAATCTGTCACTACATCTCCACAATGCAAATTAAATAGAGCTCACCAGAGTATCTTTTTTTTTTTTATCACAAAAGAAGTGTTTTATATTGCAATTTTTTATGAGGATGAATTTTATAAATAGAAATTTACCAAACTCGAGACTTAGTTAACTTCAAGAGTTGTTTTAAAGGAATATTTCTACATTTTTATTATTAATAAAAATCATAAAATTCACAGAAATTTAAAATAAGAATACATACATACATACACAGTACTTCAATCCGAAGATCGGTTGAAAGTTCACGGACCCTAGTGACCCCCGAGGGCGACCCCTAGGAGAAACCGTAACTTATTCTTGGGAACAGATACTAGAGTGGATTCCCGTTGCCTTCTCTAGGACGCCATTACGGAATGACGTCAGAAAATAAGAATATTAATTTATAATGTGATTTATTATTATATATTATTATTTGTTATTTCGTTGTTTTGCAGTGTTAATTAGGAATTATGATTTTAAGTTCATTAATGAGAGATAAAAATATACTACAAAAAGTATTGAAATGATATTCAAAAACAAATTTGAATCTTATTTTTAATTAAGCTCTAATCTATGTACTTTTACAGGCAACTTGAGATTTGTACATAAATCTTGTTTCGAAAGATAACATTAATTAGTTCCTTGTTTACTAAGAATAATTTAGTTGACCTAAACTGTGGTTTCTATTGATCTGTTCTACAGTCAACCATTTGCTAGGTTAAGTACATCTGAAAATTGAAAATGCATTAAAATACCCTCGTCTTAATAACTCTAAAAATCCGTATTTTAGTCTTAGAAACATTAATTTAATTGAATCTTACCACAGAGCCTATAACCTTAACAACATTTAATGATTCTCATTTATATTAGAATCACAATATAAAATTAAATAGGAAATGAAACACAGCACTTGAAGAAAAAGTGAAATTGCCTTTCTGATTAGATTATGGGAAGGAATTGGGAACGGCCGTTTCGTCCTTCTACGGACTCATCAGCCCAACCTTCCCATAATCCAATCAGAAAGGCAATTTCACTTTTTCTTCAAGTGCTGTGTTTCATTTCCTATTTACTAATTCATCACCACGTTAAATTTCTTTTCTTTTTACAATATAAAATTACATTGTGAAAATACTCAGGAGTAGCTGAGATAAAGTTACTAAATATTCACTTTAGTTAAAAGTCTAATTAATTGGCAATTTAGAAATGTTTTACTAATGCTATTGCCTTAAAGGTCTTTGTGGCACTTTTTTCTGTGTTTAGGTCAAAAAGTTTAAAAGATTTAATTTCTTCATAATAAACTTTAAAAAAACACAAAGGTTTCAAATCACTATTTTACATGAATACTTTGACAAAGATTCGCATGTCGAATCGAAACGTCTCTTAATGTATTTTTGTATAACGATCTATTCATGTAAAATAGTGATTTGAATTTGTGTTTTTAAATTTTTATCATTATGGTGATACGCAGTTCCATTGGATTTATATTCTTCAATTTTTACAATTATCTGAAGGTCGATTACCAATTAAAAATATTGATGATCAATTAGAAATAAATATATTTCCGTAGTTTTTAGCAAATTACTTTAAGAAGTAAAGGTAACAGGTTTATTGGTAATAACGAAATTGGAGCTTGTCGTAGAATGTGCACTGAATAACATTGAAATTGCAGCACTCGGAAAGGATGAGAAAACTCTTATATTCATGGATGGGCCAATGTGAGTAGAAACGGTTTTAAACACAAGGAACCAAGGCCTGGAACTGAAGAAGTCGTCGTCAGTTTTTTGATTGGAGACGAGACCGAATAAGGACCTCCAGCTTTCGTGTAAACTTATGTAAAATGTGTCTTTTAAGTCATTCGTAGGTTTGCCATAATTTGAAACCGTCTCTTAGTATGGGGGGCAAGTTTCGAAATAAATGAGGAACATCAGTGGTAGGTACAACAATCTCTATTGGCAATATTTTCATTAATGTCACGTCTGATACAAAATGCAGCTACAGAAACTTCTGAAAGCCTCCATGAATCCTGCATCTGCTTTTGCAAAGTATTCGTACCCTGAGAAGGTTGTGGTTGAATTCTAAGATGATTACTGTATCAATAGCTCGTTCTGTAGGAAAGAGATTCAGAGATCTTGCTGACCGAAGGGGTAGACGTTCCCTGATGAGATTTGATGATGTATCTTATTTATATACGATGTCAAGATTTTTTTTTTACGGAAGACAGTAATAAGATCCACGTAAAAAACCGATGATCAAGGAATCAAACAAAGCGAGATTCATCACTGAACAACACACAACATCATTCTGTGTTTCTCTTCAGAATTACTCCAGACCCCTGAGAGAGGGCAATTGCTTAGAGCAGAGGATTCGATAAGTTCTATCTCTATGAATTCTTGAGATAAGGTTTATCTTATGTTTTCTGATTTTTAAATATCTAGACGAAAAATTATCTAAAAGATGTAAACATTCAGGTGCCGTTGGAATTTTTCTAGTGCATTTATTTGGTCATAACTATTTAAAACAATCAGTGGCCCTTCAACTTTAATATTCTCAAATCAAAAATTCAAAAAAATACACCCGATTATAAATTGTTTTTGGCAAACTACAGTCAACATTAAGCAATTTTTTTATTTTACGTTTGAAATGAGTAATGAATATATTATTTAAAATGAGACAATTTTCACGCTTATAAAAATTAAACTTTATGTAAAGAAAATTTATTAATTTTTTTATGTAAAAAAAAAAAGTGAAAACCTTTATTAAATATATAAAACTAGATCAGCTATCCATCCATACAGCAATGGAGCTTTGTGTGAATGGTCGAATTTGAGAATTTGAGGGTAAGGGGAGACCAAAATAAAGCGTCTTTCCAAATTAATGTAGCGAATGATGTCAAAAGTCGTTTTTGAGAGATGGGAGAGTTAGAGATCAAAATAAATATGTTTATGTTTAAACTTGGATTCTAAACGAG
The DNA here is from genome assembly GCA_023159025.1 of Thereuonema tuberculata. NCBI lineage: Eukaryota > Metazoa > Arthropoda > Chilopoda > Scutigeromorpha > Scutigeridae > Thereuonema > Thereuonema tuberculata. The sequence goes on from JAFIDM010002131.1 coordinate 30,263,912, forward strand.
CAAAGTACTAACTTTCAAGGAAATACGTCCAATCGCTTTCACGTGACGCGCGTACAGTCAAACGAACAAAAAGGCCAAACAGGCTAAAGAAAGGAGATACGTATTTATGTGGAATAATAAGATCTCAGCTGCTTATAGTGCCTTATAGGTATTAAAAATTTTAAAAAAAATGTAAATGCAATGTAAATATTTATATTGTGGTGATTTTCGTTGGTGTCCTGGCTCGTGAAAAAGAAGTAGATTAGACTGAATTTTAGACCAAATTATTGTAGCGAATGATGTCAAAGATCGTTTTTGAGAGATGGGAGACGTAGAGATCAAAATAAATATGTTTATGTTTAAAACTTGGATTCTAAACGAGCAAACTACAGTCCGTTTCGAAAAGCGAGAACCACGACAACACCAGACCCCACAAAGGGGTGATACGCTGAGATGGGCACTTTCCTAAGACCTGTTTTTCTTTTAGTACCTGTTATTTTTGCAATCGTATTTATTCTTTCCCTAATTCTTTCCCGAAAAGCACAAATAGAACGCAGCTACTAGTAAACTAACACTGATAAAAAGTAAATATCCTCTCTTTATTTCTCCTCATTCCTGTTTTCATGAAATCCAAGGAGACCTGACGCATGCGCAAAAGCGTTGAAGGCTCTCGTAAACAAAACCGAACAGTACTAACTTTCAAGGTAATATGTCCAGTCGTTTTCGCGTTACGCGCATACAGGCAAACGAACAAAAAGATTAAACAGGCAAAAAAAAAAAGGAGATATATATTTAAAGGAATTGTAAGATCTCAGCTGCTTAGTCAATAATGCCTTATAGGTATTAAATATTTTAAAGAAAATGTTTTTAAAATAATTGAGGATCAAGTTTAAAGAGTAAAATTTTTAAGAAATAAGCAATTTAAACAAAAGCATGAAATTGACAAAACATCGAAGTTAGCAAAATGCTGTTAATTTAATGCACATTTTGGAAATTTTGTCTATTCCTCCGTAAATCTATTTCTATTTTAAACACCAAAGCAACGATCATGAGCCTGGGCAGTTTTTGAATGGTCAACAATTTTATAAAAACACATATTTCAGGTGAATTCAACGTTGAGATTTGAGGTAGGGTTCGATATTTCTCCAAGTAGAGATCATTTAAAGAAAAAGACAATTACCTCTAGATTCAGTAATTTCGTTGAATAAAACGCTATTCAGGTAAATATATCAATTATTTTACCATCCATCAACTTATTAGCCATTGAATTATCAATTTCACTTTCACTGAAAAGCTTGCGAATAAGTTTTCGGTTGTAATTCAGCACAGTCTTTTCTATACATGTGAATAACTCAACCCCTTGGGTGTCACTTGCATTGTACGTTAAACATGATGGCCGTATTAGTTGCCGCTAACTTTCTTTCAATGTTGTTTTCTTTGTTGAAGAAGTCATAAGCTTCCCTTGATGGCATTCTAGGATATTCTGTTTGGTTTCACAGGAAGAAATAAGAAAGAGCAACCAAATTTTTTTTAACTACATTTACGATCAGTATACCAAGGAATATCCCTTACAAGTTAGTGGCAACATAATAGTCGGGGATAAAAATAAAAATGGTTTTTAAATTGCATCGTAAATAAGATACATAGCAAATTAAATGGAAATCCGTGCAGCCGTTTCAAGGTGATGTGTACGAATAGATAAAAATAATAAGGGAAATATTCAAGAGGAAGTATAAGATTCGAAATGTCAGTAAAGCAAAAATAATATAGGCCTACTAAACTTGAAGAAACACCACCAACATCTTCATGACCAATTTTTCGTCTTTTTATTCAGAAAAGACTTCTTCAGGGTTATATATATTTATACTGTATATAAATAAAAATAAAAGAAAAAGCAAAAAAAGGGGGGGGGGGGGAGGATCAGTTGGTCTCATAGCACCGGGGCCCGGCCGTCAAAGGGGCCCGGGCTGAGATCTATAGTATGTTTACTGTGGGTGACCGCATGTGAGATTTCTGAAGATGTCATTTTTTTCTTTTTTTTGGTTGTCGATTTGGAGATTCCGTTTTTTTTTAGTCTTAAGGGGCCCGCGGCATTTGGAGTACATTTGAGGTAAACCTTACAAAAGTCTGCCCACCCCTGCTGTAGAGTATGAAATCGTGTGGTATTTTCGCGATATTTTTGGCTAAGAATTTATGATTTTGTTCATAAGATTGGAGGGGGGGGGGGAAGGCCCAGGGGAAGGCCCAGTATTGCATTTGGTACCTGGACCCGGAATTTGATATGGATGCCATGACATATTCGGACAATACTTAAATATGTTGAGCGAAAACTATATGATTTGACGTGTATAACTCTGGCTATGTGTTATCCTTCACAGTCATACTGTTATCTGTCATTAAAAAGGTTTTCATAATTTGGGACCGCCGTTCGGAGGTTTTCATAATTTGGGACCGTCGTTCGGAGTTTTGCCGAATTTTACATGCACTGCTCATTTCACTAATAAACTGGTAAAGCTCTTGTATCTGCTTACAACTTTTATTCATGACATCTTAATATTCCATGCTTAAGTTCTATCTCTATGAATTCCTGAGATAAGGCTTATGCTAATGTTTTTCGATTTTTAAATATCTGGACGAAAAATTATCTTATATCAACATTCTTTTAGATGCCGATTTAATTTCTCTAGTGCATTTGTTTAGTCATAACTATTTAAAACAATCAGTGGCCCTTCAACTTTATTATTCTCAAATCAAAAATTCAAAAAAATACACCCGATCGTAAAATTTTTCAGAAATAAGCAATTTAAACAAAAACATTGAAATTGACAAAACATTAAAATTAGCAAATGCTGTTAATTTAATGCACATTTTGGAAATTTTGTCTATTCCTCTGTAAATCTATTTCTATTTTGAACATCCAAAGCAATGATCATGATCCTTCCGTTTATATACCAGTGATACTGTTGCCGGCATTACCTAATACACAAATGCTTATTACGAGTGTTCTTATTTAAGTTTAATTAAAAATAAAGTTAAACATGAATTGTAAGTAATTCTCAGTTATGCGTAATTTAAAATTTTCCTCTTGAAATACTTATAAACCAGTTGGGGAACGTCCATTAATTACGTGAGGTGTTTTTTAAAAAATTTGGACCCCCCCCTCCCCCTTGGTGAGATTTGGTGAGATTTTGCCGGACCCCCCCTCCCCCTTTTGACCTCACGTAATTAATGGACGTCCCCTTGTTGCTGTAGTTCGAAATGCTGCCATGAAATGGCTAAAGTCACTGTATAGTCTTTGCGTCCATAGACATGTATGAAAGCGATTGATCTTGGCATTTGCCGACAATGCGAATACGCGATTGGCTGAAGACCGCCACGTGACCCCATGTCCGCCATTTTCGAGATATCGCTTAACTTGTGCTCGACGACATTACATTAGACGCTGATTTTGCGAGGCGACTACATCACTTGCTCATACTTTTTATCATTTTTTTTTTTGTAAAATAGAATGCCTGGTTGTGCTGCCTTCGGGTGTAGCAACAGAACTGGGCTTTTGTTTTGCTTTCCGACGGGAGAACGAAATAAACTTCGTTTGAAATGCTGGCTCGACATCGTTGGCAGGAAAGATTTTATGTATAAAAATGCAAGACTCTGTGAAGTAAGTATTTATTTTCTTCTAGAATACATTTATTATTTATAAAAAAATAACCTCTATTTTTAAAACAATAATTGTTATTTTCCTGTAATTACAGAAACATTTCACAGAAGATCAATTTGAAAAACATCGTGCTGACGGGAAACGAAAATTAAAACCAAATGCTGCGCCCACGATTTTTGTCCATCGTCCTGAGGAAAAACTAAACTACAATAATATCTATTAAATTATGTATTTGCTATTATATTATATTTTAGTATGTTTGTTTCCTTATATATTTACTCTTAATGTTTTTATTATCTTGTTCAATAAATATGTATTTATTTATTCATAGTGTGTAATAATATAATTAATTATGTAAGACCATCCACACAATTAAGAAAGATATCATTTATAAATCAAGATATAATCACAGTGACATGTTTCGAAATTCATCGTCAGACTATAAAAAGATTAAATGTGACTAAATGACACATTTAATTAAATGTGATTAAATGACTATAAATGTGTCAGACTATATATTATTATTGTCACTCACCTAAAAAAGTTGGACTACAAATCGAAGTTTTGTGTAAATAATAATATAAATTTCACTAAGGACCTCAAAAAGATTTTATTAAAACAAGATTCATGGATGGTTTCCTTTGATGTTATTGGTTTATATACTTCCATTTCATTACCGCTCATTAAAGAAGCTGTAAAATTTGTATATGAAATTGATAGTAATGTAAACAAAAAAGGTTTATTGGCACTTGATAATATGTTAATTTTAATTGAAACAATTTTTCAGCTACAATGGTTCAAATTTAACGACAAAATTTATTCGCAATCTCATGGTCTCTTCATGGGGCTGCCATCATCAGCAATGTTAGCAGAAATAGCTATGCATTTTATAGAAAATAAATTATGGGAACAGGATATTATAAAATGTAATATTGATTATTTCTGTCGATATGTAGATGACACATTTGTTATTCTTAATAAGAATTATGCTAATGAAATTTTAACTGTTTTTAATAGTGTTAACAAAGATATTCAATTCACTATGGAAAATGAAGTAGATTGTAAATTGCCATTTCTCGATGTTTTAGTCACAAGATGTAATCAGAGTTTTGAAACTACAATTTTTAGAAAGACAACCAACGCAGATATTACACTGAACTTCACAGCTGCGGTTCCATCGAGATATAAGATCAACTCATTACGATGGGCCATTAATCGAGCAGTTAATATCTGTAGCAATGAAATATTACTTATACAAGAATTACAAAATATACGTAATATTTACACTTACAATAATTATCCTGTGACTTTCATAAATAAGGTGATTAACAAAACATTAAAGGACAACAGACATAAAATGCACATCAATAAAGAAGATAAAGCTGAAATAAAATACATATCACTACCATTTGATGAGGACATTAATGCTGGATTAGCACCATTACTAGGAAAATTTAACATAAAATTAGCTTATAAAGCTCAAAACACCATTGAAAAGTTAATGTACAGTAACAAGAAGAAAATCAATAATTTGGACAAATTCTACACAATCTATGGAATAAAATGTGAAAATGGGGGCCCTAACTGTCAATACGTAGGAGAAACAGGAAGACGGACCAGTGTTCGAATGAATGAGCACGATACTGCTATTCAAAATAGAGATTTCAAATATCTAACTGCAAGGCATCAAAGAGACACCGGACACAGGCCTATGACAAACAAGCCAATTGTTTATGGCCAACAAAAGGACGACTATTTGCGGAAATTCTACGACCAATTGTTATAATAATGAACTATCTATCAAAGGAGTATTACATTATAACTTGCATTAATTAATTATTATGTAAATGATTGTTTATTACTTACGATGTTCTGTTTTGTGCGGCTGTTATAAGCCTATGTGTTTTTCCGTTTTATATTTATTTATTTTTATAGTCTGACGATGAATTTCGAAACATGTCACTGTGATTATATCTTGATTTATAAATGATATCTTTCTTAATTGTGTGGATGGTCTTACATAATTAAATATGTATTTATTTCATTGGTTTGTATGTTGTTTATATATTCTTCTGTAAAAAATTTCATTATGTGAATACTAGTAAAAAATAAATAAACATAAGTAGGTTAGAAATTCTTTAACTGTATTTTATTCTTTGGATTAAAATATAATCCAAATAAATATTAAGTAAATATTAAATAAATTTAGTTCCATAATTCAAGACGTATCCAATTAAAACGGATTTTTCGTTAATAATGTTTATGATCGACAATCCACTACGTTACAATTAATTAAAAATTAACAACCTTCAGGTACCTAATTTACTCAGGAAATTTGCATAAATATAGTATGTACAATTAGACGAACTAACATAATATTCACGCAATCAATGAATACAATAATATACATTAAAACACATAGACTAATTTTTTTGCTTGAAAATTTTACTCGTGTTACTTGTAGTTTTGAATAATAAAAATTACTCTTTAGTTGTATTAATTTTTAGAATCCACATTTGTTTCGCAATTTCTACGCAGCATTTGTATCAACATTATCAACGAAAGGTAGGAAACGAAATGTAATTAGTATTATAGACAAAATAGTTTATATATATATATATATTTTTATTTTATTTTATTTTTTTTCATGATTTATTACAATTTTTTTTTTATTTTTACTCATTTTAACTACTAACATAAGTTTTGATATGAAAGTTAAAGACTTCGTCTATAATGAGCTAACTACCATAAATCAACGATTTTGACATTAAATAAACATTGTAGATAAGGTTTATAATGATAGTACTGTAAAGTTCCTTCAAAGACAATGAAAAAACAAATTAAACGGAAAACGTCGTTAGCGCTTTGCGCGACTCACGGTGCGTTGTCTCGAAAATGGCGCCATACGGAGAGATGTCCATACTTGTCTTTGGACGCAAAGACCATACAGTGACTTTAGAAATGGCTGCCATTATGCACCATCTGGTGACAACCACGCTAACTATGGCTGATTGCAAACGGAGGTTCAACGACAGAAATTTCGTACTATAACGGTTTATTTTGACAATAAAATGCAGATATTCTATATACAGTGTATGTACTATGGATTTATAAGTTATAATTATAATATTTATCGTTTAGGCGGAAAAGACGTCTTTCATTCTATTTTTAAGTAAATTAAAATAAAATCAACAGATTTAATGTAGAATTTTTTTTTTATTCTATAGTAAATTATGATATATCATTATTGCATTTCTGTAAAAAAAAAAAAAAAAAAAAATTGGAATAAAATTGACTTCTTGAATAAAATCCTTAAAAAAAAAATCGTTAATGAAATTTTAAATTAGATATAGTAGTGTTCCGTGAAACTTACAGAACCTTGCAATTTTACAGTTGAAGCTATTTTACGATTACAAGATTCGTCAATGCCAGGAATCACTTAAAAGTTAGAAAAAAATAAATAAAAATAATAATGGATTGACATTATTTTACTAACGGTAAAAGCATAACTGAATAATTACTTTTGTCAATTTCTCTCCAAATGCTTCAAAATCTTAAAAAAGAGGATTATTACGAGTATGTTTAAAGCCAGAAGAATTCGTGTGTTAAGGCAGAAAATTAATTAAATAACCCCTCCTGTTGCTTCAGTTTATCACAGCGAATGAAACATCACCAGTTGTTTTTTTCATTTTTGTTATGAGGGGGAGGGGCACCTTGTTTGAACACAAACTTGTCTGACTTTTACTTCATTTGATAAGACTCCTGAGTGTTCTCTTTCACGGTCTTTAAGGCTCTATCAAACACGGTTCCCTGTTTTGCCATAGAGTTCGCGACGAGTTCCTTTGCTTTCCTGTCATCAGACCAGTATTGTTGACTTTAGAAAGAATTCTACTGACTGATAACTCACGATTGCTAAGATACACGATTAGCAATAAATACACGCATTGAAACTCTTTCTTCCTTTAAAACAAGAATAACATTCTTTTATCTTGACGTTAAATGCACATAATGATGATAAGCACGACATGACTGTGACTCTAAGGAAGAGGACGCTTGTATGTATAAATTAAAGATTATGTATCATACAATTATAAACTTACTTATAGTCATATGAATCATAAATAAATATAACTTTTATTGTAAACACAATGTACACTTTTATAAAATATCAAAATATGAAATATTCAGAAATAACCCTACCTAAAGAATGAAAAAAGTGAATATAATCGTTGATATTTTGAATCAAATGTTTTGGCATCTTGTTCTTGAATACTATAGTTGCCACCCCGAAAGAAGGCTTTCATATTAGGAAATCACCATAACTCTTAATCGTGCCTAGAAGGTCACGTGATAGCAGTTATTCCAATTAATAAGTGAAGCAATGAAATAAACTAATGAATAATTGAAATTGAGATTTTAAAAGATAAAGTTGATATTTGAATTTAGTTATACTGTTGTAAGGAATTGGAATGATGAAACATCCACATGATTTCTACATACAACAAATCAGTTTCAATAGTAGATGTCGCGGAGATTCCTGGAATGATGAATCCATTACTACTTGTCAAGCCCCTGTGAAATTTTCGTGAAATCAACTTTAGATAATAGTGTTTCCTTTATTTCATTATCCCCCCCATTCATTTCAATTTTGCTTTTTTGGCATTTTTTTATCATTCAAAATCATAACTTAAATTCAAAATATTTTTTAACCAATTTCTGCCATAATACCATATTCCTAACAATACCGGTAAAATTATTTACATCATAACGAATTATGAAATTTTTACAGACAATATTTTTTTTACAGACAATATTTTTACAGACAATATAAATAAACAATTTTATAGCTGTCCTTAAACTGTTTATTTACAAATTACCAATTGGATATTCTTTTAATTTTAATAACAGTCTTGCACATTTTGTTGGCACATGTGATTATTTCCGTTAGTACTTTTACTTAGATTTTTCCATTTTCCTGCCTCTTCATCTTCTGTTAATCCTTTGAAATTCTTTTTACTTTTTTCTCTGATGCTTCTTTTGCAAATCTATTATTTCTTAGAATATATTTTTTTCCAGTTCCTTATCATGTATCAGAGTTGACCGAAGCCATGTTGCTCTTTTTAGTCTTACAAGGGAAGTGCGTGACCTCGAATGCTGAGAACCGCACGAAAATGTCCTTAGAATATAAATCGCTCATCCCTAGAACAGTGATATGAGTCATTCCCATGCAAAACTCAACTGTTGTCTGCTAGCGCCATCCGACGGTGGCATGTTGTACCTGCACTATTACGTACTTAATCTGGTTGTGAGAATAGTATACCTGCATAATTACTTTAAGCAATGTAGCATTGAAATATGTGTGTTTTTGGTCCTATTACATCGATATTTTGTTTCTTTGCGTTTCCAAAGTTCCTCTCTTGGACCTTCAGTAGGTGATCATTCAAATGTCTCTCGTGGTAAGACGTGCAGTTTTGCATGAGAATGACTCATACCACTGTTTTTGGCATAAGCGATTATATTCGTGCGGTTCTCAGCTTTCGAGGTCACGCACTTCCCTTGTTAGAAAGGGAGGCGTATGAAATCGGTCAGTCTGTGTGTTTGTCTCCCCTCAGAACTTCTTGAAACTTAGTATGCAGATTTAAGGACTACAAACGATCTAATTCTTGAAATCTTTTTCAAATGGGTCCTTGTCGAGAAATCACCGCGAGAAGATGATCAAAATTCCTACAGAAAAGCATTGGCATCTAAACGACGGATTTTTTTATCCAATTTCTAATAATACTTTAATGTTTTGAACAACGAATTTTAATCTCCTTTTTAGTTAATCCATTAATCAGTTTTGATAGACTTAAAGTTAATCCGATTTCGACATTTTAAATACGTAATGCGGATTTAATTATTTTATCTTTTTTTGCAAAGTACCAAATTTGTATATTGTTTATAGTCAGTGAATTTTAGAATTTGGAAATAAATGTAGGATTCTCATGACCTTAATAAAAAAAAAAATAAAATAAAATAAAATAAAATAAAATAAAATAAAATAAAATAAAATAAAATAAAATAAAGGAATTTCAAAAGTCACTTTTTAAGGGAAAGAAGACTTAAGTTCTTCGAAGTTCTTGGTTTTTATTAAGAACTCTGTTGTCTTTCGATGAGAAAGTTACAAATAGCCTCTTTCTTCGTTGCAAGAAGGTGAGAGATTATTAATATTCTCCGTTATTCTAATTATTTCAGTGACAGTAAAGATACTCTTCGATCGCTTCGCTGTAACAAAGAATAAAAAATAACGATGTCGTGAAATGAAAATAAAAAAAAAGAATGCAAAATTTAAAATTAGCCTCAAATAAGTTAAAAGGATGCATAACAGACGGTAACAAAAATTACAGACGAATAAGTGAATATAATTTTGTGCTAAAGCATAAATTTAAGGGCGACCCATAATAATAATAAAAATTTAAACATAATAATAATAAAAGGAAGTACAGAAATGTAAAGGAAAAAAAAAAGTTAGGAAAATAAGAAAAAAAAACAAACGTAGATACACGGATTCGAACAGACAATCTTGAGTAGATGAGTCCGAAACCTTAACCATCAAGCTACAGCTGACAACTGAAATCAGATGGTTGCATTTCTAACATTTAAGGTAATAGCAGAAATTCAATGAAAACAATGCCAAATTCCTCGAACATGGGGGGAAGGGGCTTTGGCCCCTGAAATTACCCTAGTCTTACGTTGTTTGGGCCTTGAAAAAGAGGGTGAAGTCCGTTGGTCGATCCGACCTTTCGTTCGGGAGTTTTTAGGGAGATACAATGAAAACAATGCCAAATGTCTCGAACATGGGGATGGGGCGTGGGGGTGGGGGGGGGGTTAGCCCCTGAAAATACCCCATTTCTACGGTGTTTCGGTCTCTGAACACGATGGTGAAATCCGTTTGTCGATCCGATCATCCGTTCGGGAGTTGTTAGGGGTGGACAGACACGGGCGAATGAACAGGACAAACGCAGTCGCTATCACAACAGCTCCCAAATGGGTCGCTAATAAATAAAATACAATTGATGAAATGACCTCTGTTCCGAGACTTGAACAGAACAACAATTAATTGGGTGTAACTGATGATCACCAAAAGCATAAAGCCTCAGAGAGGTAGATTGGTACCTCCGAATAAGCAATAAACTCCTAATAAGTCAAGAAACTAGGTTTCCTTTTCACTTTATTTTAAGTATTTCAGTTATGTCTGAGATTTAGCTCAACGCTGACAAGATATTATTGAGTCACTTTAAAAATGTTTTTTCAAGTTTTAATTTTTGATGACACTGTACGATAAATTTTGTACAAAATCAATTGGTTTCAATGGAGTAGTTATTGAGACATTAACATTAGTTAGATCACATTGGCAATGAGAGCATAATGTAATGATTTTTATTCACTATGAGCTGTGCCCAGCGGTGTCACCCGCGTTAAATTCGGCCCTTCTCGGTAATGTTCGGTTCTCGTCGTGCGGTCAAGCCGCCCCGCCGCCGCCGCCTTACCCGTTGGTTTACATTTATGTTTATTGATCCGCTCCTAGTGGTCGTAGCGTGATATTATATAGCCTATAACCTTCCTCAATAAACGGGCTATCTAACGCAAAAAGAATTTTTCAAATCGGACCGGTAGTTCCTGAGATTAGCGTGTTCAAACATACAAACTCTTCAGCTTTATATATTAGTATACAAGATAAGATATATACATATTTTCATTTATCTGTTTATAATAGTTCTATTTATTCATTGTATATTCTTAGTTATCTTCCTGTTTATAATTGTAATAATCCTTAATCAGCATTTATTTTATTATCATTGAGTATTCTAATTTTTACTGTTTGTTATTTAATTCCACCATTTTATTCATATTTTCCGTTGACCGTGCTTCTTATCCCTGATTCATCCTTTTTTTAAAAAGACAGTTTAAAATCAGTTAAATCCCACGTTTAATTTAAATCCCCCAATCAATTTGTAAAGCACGGCAACCAATCACAGCCGTTGTATGTGGTCTATTCAAACCCCTACATCATGTGAATAAAAGAGTTTTTGCCAGATCTTACTAGTAGTCGACTTCAGTCTAATTTTACCGATCCAGGCCACAAACAGGCCACGAAGTCAAAGTCAAAGTCACGAAGTCAAAGTTTCTCAATGTATGCAGGTCATTAATGCAACTGCTTATTTAACAATCAAGGCAACAATAATCGCTCATCAAATTCAGGAAAACAAAGGACAAATACTAGCCTATTGTTAAGGAAACAAAGTTACTGTTATTATACTGAGTTTTAAATGATTACTTGAAAAGTTCTGCCAATCTGAACGGACGTTGGATATTTGCGGGTCTAAATTTAGGAGTTTTGAATGACAGCGACTGAAAATCATGTTGACGTGACTGTCGCTTGCAATAACTGAATGATTCTGGAGAAACTTCACAAAAAAAAAGTTATCTCGATGCTATTGGTAATGGATTAACATTTTTCTTTACAAATTTCTGTGAGAACTAACGGAATTTTTATAGACTGAGGAACCTAATTGAAAAAGTTTGATTGAATTAAAATGGCATTGAAACAAGAATGTAAAACGGAAGTCAAGGCGTTAGGATTACATTCCGATGAAGAAGAAGTCAAGGCGTTAGGATTAAATTCCGATGAAGAAGAGACCGATGTTGTGTTTGTGTGTGACGAGCAGTCTTTTCCCGCCCACCGGCACATTATGGCCAAAGTAAGTCCTTATTTTAATGCTATGTTTAACAGTGGATTCAGAGAAAAGAAAGACAAAGTGGTGAAATTATATGGAATCAAAGCCAAGACCATGGAAACTGTGCTGAATTTTATTTACAAAGGTAGTTTGCTTAACATGGACGATCTGGATTTACTAACCAGTGTTTATGAAGCTGCTCACTTCTGGAATTTGAGTGATATTCAGGACAACTGGCACAGAATTCTCAACAAGAAGAATATCAATGAACTGTGGAACCTCGCAGACAAGTATAACGATACCGAATTATTAATTAGAATTAAGCAGTTCTTGGAACAACATCTTTTTCCTCCTACGCATGTAAATGTGCTTTTCACAATGTCTTATGAACGATTGATTGCTTTCTTTAAAATGGCTCTGAAGAATAAAAAGTTATCAAGTACAGAAGTACTGAAATACACAGTGCAATGGATTCAGTTGAATGAGACTTCAGGGTCTGCTTGTTACGAATCTTTGAAAGAGATTGTGTTCTTTGAGAACGTCCCTTCTTGTTACGCAAGACAAGCATATCATCTAATGGAGGAAAACAAAGAGGAGATTCAAGAAGAGGCCAAAAAAGCCGAAGAAAGCATTCTTCTTATCTACTTAGATGAATATTCGCTAAATGCTCAGGAAATCCTTATAACTAATAACAGTAGCTACAAAATGAAAGATAGTAAACCACTTCTACTGACCAGGAATCCTATGGATAGAATGATCCAAAGTTTATCGATTGTCCTTTTGAATATTATGGAGAAGATCTATCTTATCAAGAATGACGTAGAAGGTCACATGCATGTTTGGGTGTACGATCTCATTAGCCTGATATGGGAAAGGAAGTCACTGGAAACGAAAAAGAGATTCTTCTTTCATAAGTGGTGTTACGCAAGTGGAACTGTCGTGAATGACGTCATCTACGTAATGGGGATTGATAGGAACTGTAATAGAAAGGTTCTCCTTCTTTGCTACGATCCCAACAAAGATGAATGGAATCTGGATACCGAATACGAAGCAGAAACTGTTACTGGTCACGTGCACATCGTCTCTGTTGATGGATCTTTGTACATGATTTTATCAACAGGTATTGAGAGAAACATCACTCTAGAATGCCACAAATACAATTCCTTGAAGCGAGAATTCAGCAAAGTGTCTCAATATGCAACAGTTCATTATTACCATATGTTGAAGGCAAGCGCAGCTGGATCAATGATCTACATTCGTCAATATTCTTGGCTGCACGAAGCCGATTTCTGGATTACCTACGATCTACGAAAGGACCTGTGGACTAACATGTTCCAGGACGAAGAACAAACAGAACAGGAACTCTGTGGCACCTTTCTGGAGACAGGACAGAAAAAGAAGAAGAACAAAGACGACGAAGTCTGTAGTGTATCTGTTTTCTGTGGCAGGAAGAATGAAATGTGGGTGGTAGGATCTACGGATCCAGACTATTATAGATTCCTCAACGTCCCTAAGAAATTGTTGGTTTGCGAAGCAGAAACATATGCCGTCCAAGAAGTGTCCTGTCAGTATGAGATTGCAATACCAAACGAAATGGCGATTGTAGAACTGAATAAGATCAATTGTCTTTGGCCAAAACAGAAGAAATCGTAAATATTGTAATTTTGATTTAATATTATTCTTAAGTAGATGTATTTAGTGGGTTGTGGAAAACATACCTTTTAGGAATTGAATAAGGACAACTTAATTATATTCAAAATTTTAATTTATCAATTGGTTATCTCGAAACAGAGAATTTCATTAGATGTAGTATCGTAGAAATTTTATCTCTTTAGTTAGAAATGGCAGCAAGTTGCTTTTAGATAATGTCTTTCGAACTGAAAAAAAAGAATAACAGAAATATTATTTCAACGGCAACTGGAAAAGAGAAAACATGATATTTATTTATTTAATCAAGATATTACTGTAATGGCTGGCTTTATGGAAAGTATATTTTAGCAAAAAATGATATCGTAGACTAAATTATCTACACAGTCTGGACTTACATACAACAAAAAGTAATTAGAAAAGTGTATTAAAGACTGTTTTTACAGAGTAAAATCCGAAAGTAAATTTATTAAGTAAAAGAAATATGGTAATATTCAAATGGGGAACTCAACATTTTGATATAAGTTACAAATTTTTAAGATTTTTTTTAATCATTAAATAACAAATGTAGAATTTGAAAGTAGATTTTTTAACATACCGAAATTTTGGCAAGGATTTGTAAATAATCATGTAGTTAAAGCATTTAATAAAAATATTTTAAAACCTCACAAAATATATAAATATAATTTAATTACTTTAAAGTACCAATATAATTTGATATTTAAAATGGAAGACTTTCTCCGAAATATTTTTTTCAGGTTTTGTCAGACATACAATTTATACTTACCAAAACAAAATCCACAAAAAACAAAACAAGAAATTGTAAATACTCGTTTATACCCTCAAGCTGAAATAAATAATTAGATTGCCCTACATTCTTAAGTTTTATGCAAATATACTACACCAAATTAAAAGAAAAAAACATCAGTAATATTAGTTTCGTTTAAATACGCAAAGATGAGCCCTTCTCAATTATACATTGGATGGGATATAATTCGTCTCCTAATCTCTGTCATTTAGTAAATCCGAATGATTGAATATTAATCCGGTGTTATTGGAATGGGCAGTCTGCCATTTAATGCAAGTAATAATTTTGTATAGAAGTAAACATTTACACTTATCATTTTGACATACTTATTACAAATATGACTGCGCAGCCAATGAATAATGCATGGGGAACATTGATATGGAACTACGTTCATTAGGCTCCAACGCCCACTCCGCTGCGAGGCAGCACCCATTAGTATTGTCCAACTGCAGCAGAGATGTGTTACCGCTGTCTTATTTTGATTTTATCAAAGGCTGTACACCTCCAATATGCATTATGAATTTATAAAGGCAATATAATAGTAGTGATACTTCGTATAAAGAAGCATTTGAATAAACCTTTGTCAAAGTGAGCTTCAATCTTATCAATAACAATCTTTTATGTAGGCTTCCATATATTTACATTTTTCTATAAGACATCAAATGACTGAATAAATGTGACTGAAATCAGACTGAATAAGTACCAAACATGCAGTTTTTCATGCTTTTAATAAACGTTATTGCACAAAGTATAATAAAACCAATTAATTTCATACTTGAAACTATGTTTTTAACAATGGGTGATATTTTTGGAACGAATTACTCAGACCGAGTTATTATTGCATTTGTTTTCTGTACAATGTTTATAGAAGCAGAAAAAGGGAGATTCACATATTCCAATTTATGATTAACCCTCTTTTCATTTTGTGTTGAGAGAATTGATCCCGACCACTGCTGCTTTTCTTATAAATATGCAGGTGTAGTCAGATCTCGTTTCTCATCGATTTCTTTTTCTTCTTCTCAGGTTTATTGTATTCTTTTAATTTTATGGGAATTTAAACAATTTCGCATGTTTGTTCATCCTTGGATTTTCAAATTGCATAATTTTAATTGATAGCATTTTGTTATTAATTTTTTTAGTTAATTTGCAGTCAATGATACTAAGAGACAAACAGCTTTTTTATTGTTCATTTTTTCTTTTGAGGTACCACTGCGCTTCATTAACATTAAGATATTTTCAAAATACGGAGTTGATCAGTTTTGATATCTGAGTCTCATTTATCACTTGATTTCTTTTACTAGAGAATTTAACCAGAGTTACTTCGATGAAAAAGTTTTTTTTTTTTGTTAATTGCGTTATCAAGAATTTCGAAGAACTTAAAGTATACTTTCCTCAAAATGTGATTTCTTAAAAACTTCTTTCTTGCTTTCTTTATTTCTTTTTTTTTTAGAGTGTGAAAACATCAAAAAACGAAAACTCTATCTTTATTTTCAAACTCTATTATCTATTAAATACAGAATTCAATACACACATTTTACATTTCTTCATAATTCAGATTTGACTTGAATATTTTAAATTATCTCATCTTTTTTATGCCTTAGATGCTATTTCTGGACTTCCTCAGACTTCTTTTTGAAACTTAATGATATATAGCCTAGATTTAAATTTTTATAATTACAAATATTTTCATGCCACTTTGTCTTAAAACAATTTACAAACATTTTCATAGCGTCTCTATTTTAAACAATTAACACAACCTGGACCCAATAACCGAAGTTCTTTATCAGATAAAAGATAAAGAAACAAGACTGATTATAGAGACACTTGTTATAAACAGTTTTAATTGCTTAAATAAGGCAAGTGAATAAATATTCAATAGAAAGTTTTAAAAAAGTATTAAAAAATAAAAGCGAAATTCACATGAAATTGTTATAAATTGTTAAAGTCAAAAGAAAAAAGTTTGTTTTAAAGTCAGATTCACATGAAATTGTTGGAAATTGTTTAAAATAAAGACGGCCTGAAAATATCTGTATTTTGTTTTAAGACAAAGTCGCATGGAAATATTTGTAATTATTAAAATGTATGTATTACTAATTTTAAAAAAGAAGTTTGCGGAAGTTTAGAAATTCTATGGCTGAAATACAGCGTATAGTGAATTAAAAAGATGAGATAATTTAAAGTAAATGACTGAAGTTAGTTTGAAGTATTTAATTAAATATTTTCATTGATTCCCTTTCATCTTGAATTGAACGAGAGTAAAAGTTCATCAGAGAAGTTGGTAGCATTATCAACAAGGTAAAAACTGGTTTCATAGTGTACATAGCGAACTCTACATGTTTCATTTTCTAAAAATAATGATTAAAAAGTATAAGATTTAATTAAGAAAAAAATAGAAGATAGATAAAGAAGATCATAATAAGATAAAAAATAAAATAAAATAAACAACTATTGCTATAATCAGGATTCGAACTTTAGAGTAGTACAATGCAAAGTACTAACCACTATACCAGCAATTCCCAACCAGGATTCCGGAAAAGCCAGTGTCCGGGTTCCAGGTTCCGGGAGCTTGCGAAAAAAACAAAACAAAAACAAAAAAAAAGACAACCTCCTAACTTTTTTCTAAAATTAAAATTATTAAAGTATTAACGTGATCTATTAATAAAACAATTGTTCAGTTGACAGTAAGTGAATATTGTACCCGTCTATTTTATTCACTAGACATTTAAAATTTGCAGATTAGCATTACAGTACGGTATTAATTTATCGCTTTAATTAATAAAATATTTTATTCAAAAGTATGAGTTAAATGTTATTTATTAAGGCTACTGCTTTATATCTATTTTGTAATTTACTTCTGTCGAACCTATTGTATGTCAGCCAGGTAGAGGTTCCCCGAGGTTTTATGAAATATTTGAAAGGTTCCTTCAAACAAAAAACCTACACGATCACGACTATAAAAAACAGCTGAATAAAACCACTCAGAATGCCTGTAAGGTGCTGTGAATACACCCACTTCCATAAGTTAAGCATTGAGCGGTAAAATGCGAAAAAAATGGACAAGTACTGCTTTGATTGACATGAAATGCTGCAAATAAGTAGCTCTATATTTATTCATGAAACAAAACAACGAATTACATATAGAGATAAACCAAATATTGAATTTTCATAAATTATAAGATGACATCAGATTTGCGTCATTAACAAAATGATGTTTAAATTCAAAACAAACAATAAAAACCGACATTAATAGGGTATGTGAGCACCCCTCGCCTGCATACAAAGTTTACAGCGTGTGATCATGCTTGTTACGAGGTGATCAACCACCGCAGAGTCCAGTAATCGCCATTCCTCCTGTAGGGCAGTTTCTAAAGCTCTGAGAGTGGCTGGAGGTGGGAAACGTCTACATGCAGCACGGCCGAGGGCATCCCAAAGATTTTCAATTGGATTAAGGTCCGGCGAGTAAGCCGGCCACTCCATATGCGCAATCTCTCACTCTCCATAAAGTCGTCAACGATGGCAGCTCTATGGGGACGCGCACTATCGTCCATTAAAACGAAAGAAGGACCAACTGCTGCAGCGTACAGCTTCACAATGGGGTCTAGGACTTTATCTCGATACCGTACAACTGTCACAGAACCTCGCCTGTAGATGTGCAGGTCGGTGCGATCCCAATGAAATCCTTGCCCAGACCATGATGCTTCCACCGCTGAATGCGT
>JAFIDM010002131.1:30299963-30310004 GCA_023159025.1 Thereuonema tuberculata
AAGATAATTACATATCGGTTATATCACACTTAAGGTGAAAGCCAATTGCGTAGGTATATTCATTGGGAGACTCTGAAGATGCCGAATGTACAAGGTAAACGAACTTTAAGTTTCAGACATTTTTTCCGGGGAGCGATAGATTCGTAGTTTGTTATCGGGGTTAATGTAATCGCCAAAGTGTAATTTGTGTTAAAGGAAAAACAGTTTAAGATCACTAAGACGATACATTTAATCCAGCATGTTGTAACGGAAGTGTTATTATGTCAGTTGGGAGAGGAGGTGAAGATAATATCTAATGTTTTGTATCAGACAATTTAGTGTAAATTTGTTCAGGAGTTTGAATGGAGAGATGATTTTGTGTCAAATAAATAAAAATATATTTCACGTTTTATATGAGAAGTTATTATAATGTAAGGTATTTTGATACGCATTTTAAATTAAGTTACTTAAGGTATTTGGTGCACCAAAGGGGGACTAGGGGAAGTGTAATCTAAATTCTATTGGAAACTGAGGGGAAGGGTTAATAGAAAATTTGCGGGGAATTCTAATTTTACTATTTTGGTATTTGTTGTATTTTATACATTATTATAAAGTGTGTGTTCTAATAAAGTATTTTATTGATTTAAATATAAATCATGTAGCTCGTTCTCTTTTCTATAAACATATCTAAAGGTAAAAGAATTAAAGGGAAATCATTTATGCAAAACACATTTGGTTAATTATTAAATAGTTAAACAAATATTTAATAGTCCAATTTAACTTATGTTCGTAAAACGAAATATGGATAGACTGCTGTAACGGGTGTTTGAGTTGTCTTTACTCTATGGGCCCGGCGAGATGACGTCATTACACCCGGAGCAACTGATATTTAGCCTCATAGTTAAATTTGTATTTTTTCAGCTTAGTTATTTATTATTATTTTGGTTTTATGTAACAACCAAATTTTTATAACGTTACAAGTGGTAGCATTGCATACTATTACTTCAGTTTATATTTTATTTATTTTTAGTTCACTTAGGATAGGAAGCTATATATATAAAATCCTAATGTGACACTAGGACTTCACAAAAACACTTATTGTACAACTCCAGAAGGCTGTGGTACTCAACACAACAAGCATAGTTAGAAAATGTATGGACACAACCACACATCCCTAATCATTCTTGCACACTTCTTTACCCTTGGCAATTTGTGCTTTGGTCCTTGACCCGCCATGTTTCTTTACTGGAGAAACCCAATGCTTGAAACTTTTACATAATAATAATAATAATTATTTTAAAATTATAATAATTAATTTTTAAAGCTTCAAACATAATTTAAACGTAATTGCAAAAGTAAAATGCAATAAGTTAACATAATTAATATTTTGCGTTACATCAAATGACAGCAATATTAAAAGAGTAAGAACGCCTCGTTTTGAGAGAATAGAGCAAGAATGAGAAGTGCAACGGGTGAAAAGAAGGCTCAACGGAAGAGACAGAAGGGGTGTGAAGGCAAATGGCTGCGAGAGCCAAGCTTCAGACAGATGATTTGATTAAGCTGAAGAAAAAGAAGATATTCAAGTTGAAGAAAGAATAAGCCGAACTGTGAAAGCCGTAATTTCCCCATAAAGATGAATAAGAAAGCGATTACAGAATGTATCCTTAGAAGAGTCCGAGGTGCAACCATTATGCGAAGGGACGTTTGGATTAGCGGTGAATCAAAGTGAACTTCATTGGCAAAAGAAAAAGTCAACGATAAATTCTGCAAAGAACTGTGAGTAAATTTATTCTTGATATATAACGTTTAATGGAATTAACAAGACAACTGTAAATACAACTTTTCATATCAAAGTGAACTTGGCCAAGATGGTGGAATCCCGTGACAGGAGTATTCATAATCTTCAAATATTTAATTTCAAAAGTAAAGAAATTAAATAGTGCACTTACAGTAATTAATTTCTAAAGTTAAGAAATTAAAATATTATTTTGTGAATATATATATTTAGTTCTAAACTGTGACTATATCTACTAAGTGATATTATCATTCAAGTGAATTAGTGCTTCGAATTAAATAAACTTAAAGTGTGATATTTTAAATAAAAGTATTATTTGTACTTCGAAATTAAGTGCAACGAAGATACAAGGAAATATTTTCCTACGAGTGCAGTTGGATAGTGCAAATTATGGATAACCAATATACTGTGATTTTCAATGCGTTTTGATTAGTGT
Source organism: Thereuonema tuberculata (assembly GCA_023159025.1). Lineage (NCBI taxonomy): Eukaryota > Metazoa > Arthropoda > Chilopoda > Scutigeromorpha > Scutigeridae > Thereuonema > Thereuonema tuberculata. The sequence continues at coordinate 30,302,174 of JAFIDM010002131.1, forward strand.
AAATAGAACTGACATTCATATTTTTTATTTCATTATTAGTGTTTCAAGAAGCAAGTTTAAGCTGCGTTTCCTGAAGACGAACAATTCATTGAACTGTCATCGAACTTCATTTCATTAATGCTTATAAGGGAATTCAGTTGTAAATAGTTTATTCCTTAAAATAATAAAAAAAAAAACTTCTGCTCTGCGTCATTATTATCCTTTACAAATAATAATAATAATAATAATAATAATATGGCATTATGTGCTTTGGTCCTTGACTGGCAAACTGGCAATGCCAATGAATGTAATAATAAAGGGTAAAGCAAGTAGATGATGTATAAATGTTAAATTTTTTAGTTTCAGTTGAAAAAATGCCTGACAACATCAAGGCAACATTCCTTTAAGTTTAAATACTTATTAACAAAAAAAAGTCGAAAAGAATAAAAACTGCCTTTAATCAAACATTTTATTTTTCTCATTTTTGATCAAAAGCCGACAACTGAAATTTAACTGAGACAATAAAACTTGCAGCATCTCCTTATGCAAAGAACAAAGCTGTCGAATTTTATTGTTATATACTGTATATGCTAGATTTCCTGTAGTAAAGTCTACATAACTAAAACTGTAGTGACTGTAAATTAAAGGAAAGCAGTCTTAAAATGAGATTCAAATAAAAAAAAGGGTATTAGAAAGTTTTCATTTGAAATTTCCATCTGAAACACCTTCACCACTGCCTTGAAATTCCCTCACCCATCTAGAGGTAGACTGGTTGTCAAATCCTGGGAATTCAAAATTAAGTATTTATTTGCACTTAAGTGAGTAGAAGAGGAATGAAGCTTAGCTTATCAAAGTAAAAATTTATTCAAAAAGGAAAAAAAAAGAACCATGAAATGTACAGAATTATTTTAGTATGCGTACTAAATTTTAGTATGCGCCTACAATTTGATGTGGAGAATAGGAAATACACTGCTGGTCATTAAAAGTGCAACACTAAGAAAGACAAGAGCTTTCAAAACCATACATATTTTACAGATAACTTATGGTACAAGGGTGAAATGGTTACAATTACAGCTCGGTGCAACTTCCTGAATGTAAAGAAATCGTATCTCGTGTAGCCGTCATGGGTGGCAATAACATCTGCTACATGGCCAGGCATAGAGAGGAAGAGACATTAGATGTGCATTTGGGTATGTCAGTCCATGTGGTTTTGACAAGGTGCTAAAGTTCATCTGCTGTAGTCACGTGTGGTCTATGGTGTGCCAGTCGTCGTGCGATCATGGACCAGATGTGCTCAATACGGGACAGATCTGGTACACACACGGGCCTAGGAAAAGGTTGAACAGGGTGGCCATCCAGAAATTGTTGGATGTTGCGTGCCATATGAATTTGCACATTGTCCTGTTGGTAAGTGACCCAGGCGGGTCCTGAAGATAAAGAGCAACAACAGGCTCCAATACCTCGGGATGTAACAGTTACTATTCAAAATACCGGAAATGCATATTAGGTACAAACGGGACTGGAACCCAATGGCACCCTGTACCATAACACCAGATGCCAAAAAGATATGGCAATGCATACTGTAGTATTCATTCAGTCTTTTGCCGAGGTGCCGCCAGACATGGATACAATCATCGTGGTCTGAAGACAGAAGCAGAATTTGTTGGAAAAAATGATGTCATGCCATTCATACCTCCCTGCATGACGTTCTAGGCACCATTACAGCCAGACGTCTGAGGTTTATAGTCAAAGATAGCCAAAGCAATGGGTGAATTGCAAAAATTCCCTGATGCTGCAGACATCGAACTGTACATGCAGAGACTGGTTGCTGTGCAACACACTTTAATTCTCGAGCTAGGGTTTGTGATGTGGCTGTAGAATAGCCATGCACATAAGATGTCTGTCCTCTCATTCGATGGTGTGATGGGCCATTGGGATCCTTCATGTCAGTAAGTTTGTCCCTTGTCGACCCACCGATTCCATATTCGCATCATTGTGGCCAAGTTTCGTCCAACACTAGCACCAATTTTTTTCTGCAGTCTCGATATGCCATAATTCTCCCACAATCAAAGTAGAAAAATGGCTGCCGTATTTTTTGATGAGGCATACTGAAGCAGTCTGTGCACAAGAACGGCAAGCAAACAATTCCAATACTGCACAGTTGCTCACTGTTCTCCTCTCTTATACTAATTCCTGGAGGCATTACTAGATAACATTTTCATATGTGTGCGCTGCTAATCATTTACATGTACTACCATGATCTATGCATGTTGCAAATTTCAGATCTATTGTATTTGTTCTTCCTGGGGTGTTGCAGTTTCAATGGCCAGCAGTGTAAAGATTACAAGATACAAATTCAGTTTCAGAAAGTTTGAGAAAAATACAAATATGATGCATAAATATAATACAGTATTAAGTTTCACAGATAATCTTTAACAACAATTAATTTAAGGAAAATAGCAAAATCTTAAATTCATATTCATGCTCATCAAAAAGGATGTTATAGAAGAGAGAGACACTAAGATTTCACAAATTGTGCATTGTTTTCATTTAGGTTTATTAATAGAAAAAGTTCTGAAAAAGCTTTTTTTTTCCCAGAGCTGCCTGACTTTTAAACTAAATATTACCTTTGTATCAGTTTCGTCCTCTGGGGGCACATATAATTTTCTTACTTCTTTATCCTTATCTTTATTCTTTTTCTTCTTCTTGTGCTTTCTTCGTGCCCCAGCATCCACCCTGAAATATAAAAAGAAAACAAAAATTCACAAAAAATAATAGAAGAAGATAGAAAAATGCTTAAGTACTTTCACCAAAATACACTGATTGAAGAAGTTATGAGTAAAATCAAAACTACCCTGTAAGTTTATAAAATTATATAAATTTTCATATGAAATAAAGCAAAACTTCAAATTTAACACAATAATAAGGGGAATGAGGTTTTATAAAGATGTATATAATACAATCTATTTACAATCTAAAAGTTTCGTTAGAGTTTTTATCAAAATAAAGACAACCTAATGAAGGACATAAAGAGAATCATTAATACGTGAATTAATTAGTTCAACGAGTCAGATGTGTATTCGTTGATTTAAAGGTAGCCGAGTGGGTCAGGGCGCTTGGCTGCGGGTTGGAGGTGGCGGGTTCGATTCCCGGCCTCGGCGGGAATTTTTCCACACTCCATTCTTCTCCAAACAGGTCCTAGGGCCTACCAGCCCTCTGTAGAATGGGTACCGGGTTTCTTTCATGGGAGTTAAAGGCGGACAGGCTTCAGGCTGATCTCCCGACCTCAACCTAGCCCCATTGATCATGAAACGCCGGGAGCCCTACCTCCTGCGAGCCCTTGGGCCAGCATAGGCCTGTTGTGGGAACCCCTTTAACCTTTAAGTTTGATTTAGTGATATTAAGTTACGCTTATCATCGGGCACTAGTGCGCCAAGAAATAATTAATACATACACAAACACAACTAGCAAAAGCCCCAAAAGTGAAAAGTTGGGAAATTAGCTTTCTGTCAAAAAGCTAAACATATTTTGTAATTAACATTGAAAAGGTGAAATTTGGCAACATAAAAGGCAACATCCACCAATTTAGTGGCAGAGGTATAAAATCACTCAATAAATAAGACAATAAGAGTATCATGTTTGCTAGTTGATCGCATTTTTGAAAAACTGGTGCTTTTGCTAGTTGTGTATACTATGTATTGATTTTATTCTCCTTAAGGGTGCCTGAAGACTAACAAAGTATTATTTTAAAATACTTTTATTATGAAAAATATAAATTCCTTTAAACCTCCAAAGAATTGTTTCAAACAGATAAAAAAAAAAAAAAAAAACAAGTTCTTTTCGAAAATAAGTTCTGCTTTCCCTTGAAATTTTGCTTTAAAAAAAAAAATAAAGAAGAAGCAGTGAAAAATAATATAAAACAAAATGCATCATTTTTTTTTTTCTGTATTTCTTTTTTTTAATTACATCTGCTGACAATGAAGATTTTTGTATTTTCTGAAAAGGAAAAAAAAATAATAATCATTGTTCTTAAATGGGATATTTGTTTCAAGAAGATTCATCCTGCAGCTTAAAGGAATGGAGGAGAAGGGAGCACATACACACACAGACCAACTGATTTGATATGATTTCAAATAATAAGATGTTAAATTGTAATATAGTTTCCTAATGCAGGTCTAGATACTGTTTTATGTAATGATATATAAATTTCAGTTTTGATGGTCAATCCCTTACCTAAGGATTGACCTTAGTCAAAATAAAAAACAAAAACAAAAAAAAGTAAAGGGGGCTGAATCAATTGCCACCAAATTTCTAATCAGACGTAAAAAGATTTCTATGTTGGCATCAAATGTTTCAGATTTTATATTCAGATAACACTGAAATTTAATTCAAGCAAACATAATACATTTGATGTAGCTCAACTTAACTATCCTGAAAAAAACTCAGAATTACCCAGATGGGTACATACATAAACTGCAGTAAGAGTATTTTATTATAAATATTCCTACGAAGCTGATGCAATATCGCCGATACAGGTTATACATCTCAACAAAGAAATCAGTACATATCAATACAGCTGAAAGGTAAAAATAATAATCAGGAAAAATATCATTTAAAATGAGGCATCAAACTCATTTTAAACTAAAGACAAAAAAAGGCATTATGCAGACGTTTTGTTGGGCAGCAACTGTATGTTCAGATTTTATTGACAAGCTGCAGAAAGATGAGCAAAGTTTGTAAACACATTTCTGATCAAATTTCAGTCCATGTTGTGAGCTCTACTAAGAAGCAGAACACACATTTTTGAATAAGAACAAAGAACAAGCTGTAAAGAAGTTAGAAAATGTAAGTTGGGTCACAAATGCAAAGATAAGCTGCAAGTTTGACACCACATATTTAAACAACATATATGCAATTTAGTGGACCTGGTAGCCAAGACAGTAGTAAGGCACTTGACTACAGCCTGGAGTTCAATCCCTAACCCAGTGGAGGTTGGAGATTCTTCCATGCTGAATTTCCCTCCGGATGAGTCCTGGGGTCTACCCATCCCTCCGAAAAATTGGCACTGGGTTTTATTTCCAGGGTGTTAAAGGAGGATGGGCATCGGGCTGACTATAAGACTTCAACTTAGTCCCAAATGGACATAAAACACAGGGAGCCTTACCTCCCGTGATCCCTAGGACCTACAAAGGCCTTTAGTGAGATTCTTTAACATAACATGAAATTTATCAGCATATTAGCCATCTCTAAGAAACAAAATGTACACAAGGTTTTACCCATTTTTAAGAGATTTGTTCAGTGGTAGCCCAATTTGATATGTAGATGCTATAGTTACATCAAGCCGTAAATGTGCTATTATCCATTTTGTGTGTGCTGAAGGATTGAAGTCACTGCAAAAATCACACGATCTACGCAGTTTCAGAGTGCCTCTCGACAATACAACACTATTACAAATTGGTGCAGGATATTTCAACAGAGCACCTGTGAAGCAGTGCAACCAAATTGCGATTGGAACACCTTCGGCAAATAGGAAAACTGCATGCGTCGAAAATTCCAAATGGAAAAAGTGCCGTGCACTTTTATCAGATTAATTGTGAGAACTGTTGGTGTCAGTATGTAATCTGTTTATTTCATTTCAACTAAGGTCAATAATGTGGAAGTGTATTGACAGTGGATTCCCTGTCCTCTAACTGCTTATCAAAATACTTTACACATTCAGCTGCTGTTGGATGGTGATAAAACTATATTTATTATTATAGTAGTTATTAGTGACAAACTTGGTATAATCATTAAAAACAATATGTCTACTATGTAGTAAATCTGAGTTCACTTCCAACAAAAAGTAACACACAAATACCAAAAGACAAACATCAGCCGACATTTTTTTTTTATAACAAATACCACTGTTGGAGTTTAGGAAGCCTGATAATACATACTAATCTAAAGTATCATAATCATAGCCTTTCATCCCTCCATCAAAACTAAATGACCAGTCAAACTCTTACAGGACATCAGAAGACAACGGAGAAGATGAAATGAGAAGTTTGGAACAACCAATGTCAGCCTATCAACTTATAACTATTTGAAAGAACTATTTGATAGTTAAAAACTATCATTTCAACTCAACCACTGAAGTCCTTATAGTTAGATACCCTCCAACATTGGTCATCCTCCTATCCGTAGTTAAAAAAATTTGGACCCCCCCCCCCCCCCCCCATGGTGAAAAACTTTTAACAACCAAAAAAAAAACGGAAATCTTGCTTTCACTACCAAAAAAAAAAATGCCGCAGGAAAAGTTGACGAGAGATTTTTGTTGACACCCCCCTCCCCCTTGGTGAGATTTTGCCAGACCCCCCACCCTCCCCCTTTTGACCTCACGCAATTAATGGACGATAGTAGTACTCATGCAACAACATGCATTTACACAGAACGTGCGACAATGCCGCAATACACACACACGCACATATATATAAATATATAGTCTAAGCACATACCCTGTAGCAATACATATTCACATTTCTTAAAGCACTATTTATTGAATTTATTGATACTTTTTTTCTTTGCTCATATCAGCATTAGCTTTGGTGTGACCACAGCTAAACCTCTTTGCAATATCAAAATCGGGAAACATTTTTGAAAATAATGGACCTGCTTGATCCGCAGCCGAAATTGGTGGTGGATTATGTTCAATCAAAAGACGGACAAAATAAGTTTCTGCTTTAATAACGTTATTTTCTTCAGATTTAGTGAAAAACGACTGAACAGAAACTTGTCTTGATTGATGTTTTTCAAGCTCCTTGTGCTTAGTACATGACACAAGACGTCTTCAGTCATCTCGATTGAAAATTCCGTGCAACACACCTTGCAACGAGCATATCCATCCTTTCCTGGTAGACAAGGGAAAAGCTTTCCATACTCCTCTCGAAATTTTTGATTTTTTTTTTTTTCTTTCTAAGTGGATCTACATCTATATCCTTATTACTGCGTTTTAAAAACCGATCCATGATATAGGCATACGCAGCTTTCAACAAATTTACGAAAGAGAAATAAACAATACACCAGCGCGTACTTTGTTTCGCCACATGTGCAATCAGGTGGACAGGCGAGTTCACAACAAACCACATGACTCTCTTCCCCCTAAACGGGCGAGTCAATTCAATAGGGGTTTTGGTCAATAGCGCTGTTAACGTATATCAACTGAAAAAAGATTCCGAAGTCACACTAGAGGGAGAATTGGCCACAAGCGCTCAGTCCATCACAGAACTACAAAATAACAAACAGCATTCTGTCCTCTACTCTTTAGATAGGAAATCGTTAATTCTGTGGAGACTCTTGCATGATGCAATTTTTTTTTCGTCTTTTTTTTTTTTGAGGAAAAAAAAAAATTAAGGATGAAAATCTCTGAATCCGTAGCTTTTCCCTGTTTTCGCGTAGTTTCGTAGTACTTACTTATTTTCCGTACAAACTACGGATACTCCGTAGAAGCTGGAGGGTATGTAGTTACAAGATCTTGTGGCAGCAGCCCTCAGAATTCTATGATAATGGATTTATCACTTTGTGACAATGTTTTAACGCACTGTTTTATTTTGTGTTTTTCTTTTGTTTAAATGACACTGCTCATGGCAGTGTATGGGAAATTTACTTTTTCTATGTGGAAAAATAAAAAAATTGATGTCACAAAAATATTTTGCTAAACCAGCAAAAACTACTGAAGTGAGAAAAGTGTAAATTTGACAAACGAAAAGAGCACATTCTATTAGTCAAATCATATGCAATTCATGATGCAGACAGGAAAAATTTATATATATATATATATATATATATATATATATCACTTAGTGTTTGTTTAGGC
>JAFIDM010002131.1:30317530-30343225 GCA_023159025.1 Thereuonema tuberculata
TTAACCCAGTTAGTTTGCTAACATGAATACTCGATATTCTTTGAAAACGAACGGAGTAAGTTTGAGCTGCCTGTTGCAGGATATCAATAAACTCTTCCTGTGGCAAGAATAACTGCAATTTGCATGCAGGGCCGCCCAGAGACTAGTGGTGGCCCCGGGGCAACATTTGAATTTGTGCCCCCCCCCCCCTCTGGGCGGCCCTGTGCATGAAAGGAACATAATATTATTGGTTAAAGTTTTTACTTTTTTATGTAGAGTCAACAGTCTGTGAGAGAAAATTTTTTTCCTAAGTTGGATGAAAGCACGTAGGATTTGTGGAGAACGCTCACGTACCTTGTTGAATGCCAAGCTGGGGGTACTAGCTCCCATTTTTTGCAGGCGTTGTTGAAGCTGCTAACTTCATGTGACTACGAAAGAACTGATTTACTTGGAATTGTTGCCAGCCAGTAATTGCATTGTGGAACATGACGAGAAACACGAGGATGGCGATTTTAGTTGCTATATTCATGAGTTTTAACGTGTGCATTTGCAGAGTGAAATAAGATGCCGACACACAAATTTGGTTTAAAAATTATTAATATTAAAAATTATTAATTATTATTAATTATTAAATCATTAAAAAAGATACACAGGACCGGTTTTGCTATTACAATATAACTTTCTCAACTAATTAAAAATTGGATTTACATGCTCTTAAATATAATCTGGCTGACGGTAATTAACATAACAGGAACTTGGAGCAATGGGGGTGATGATGTAGTGGACAATCCTTTTGCAATGGAAAAAGGCTAAGTTTAGGTATTTTAGATACGTAGATGACATTTTGAATCTCTGGGAAGGTACAGATCGTCAATTTAAACATTTTTTCAATTTTGTAAATTCGCTAGAACCTAATTTGAAATTCACTTACCAGGAAGAAAATGATGGGAAATTACCTTTTTTGGACACATTATTAATTAACAGCTATAATATAATCAGTTATGAACATAATAAGAAACCATACCAAAGCAACCATATGCTGAACTTTGAGTCAAACCACAGAGTCTCTACTAAAAAAGAAATCATCTTCAATAACTTACGAAGTATAACTTCCTACACAGAAGACAAGAATTTATGGAAAGGGAAGATCAATAATTTAATGAAGAACTTGGAAAAGAATGGTTACCCGAGAGGTTTTGTAAAATCAAGTATTAATAAATTCTTTCGTAATGAAAAAATGAAGAAAGTGTAGAAAATTAACACAAATATAATTACCAATTAAAAATTAATTAGGCTTCCTATTGGTTTCACAATTGATAGTTACGTAAAAAAAGTGTTGGAAGAAAACAATATTAAAACAGTGTTTTACAAAGGAAACGTATTATTCAAAAAAAGAAAGCAAGAAAAGATCAACAAGTTATACAAAATGGAGTGATTTACACCATTGGAATGTAGGGACTGTGGGGGATTGTACATAGGAAGTTCCGGCAGATCGTTTAAACAACAGCTAAGGGAGCATACTAATGCTTATAGAGACAATAAACCAGAACTGTCGGACTGGGCGTACCACACAATAAATTTGGCCCATAACCCGGATCCTATTATTGATATCATCTATGCATCCCAGGATGAATCCTAAAGATTCATTTTGGAATCGGGTTTTATCAATTTGACTAATTGTATTAACAAAATTAAAGCGTTAAAAATGAATCCTATTTCTTTCAGTTTTTTTGAAAAAATTATAAAAAATAATGATTTTGAAACAAAAATTGAAATTGGCATAATTGAAAAATGGTATATATTTTTTTGTTTTTTGTTTTTTATTTTGTTAAGGAAAAATTGTATGAGTATTCATACTTTGTTACAAGTGTATAAGTTTGTTATTGTTAAGGAAAAATTGTATGAGGTTTAATAGTTTTGTTACTCAAGAAAGATTGGGTCATGAATGATTCTATGATTGTTTATCTTTGGAATTGTGCTTTAAGTGTTGAGATAAATCTTAGATTTTCTCTACACTTTCTGTAAATTTTTCCTGAAGAAAACTTTTGCTAAAGTAGTTGAAATATTGATTAAAGATGTTTAGGATGAAGAAGAAGTTATTACGTGTTTTTTGTGTTTAACAGTAAAAACGTTTCGTTTCCTGAAAAAGAATTTATTTAAATCCGTTTTACTTACCTAAGTTGCTGAAATCCGCTCAATTTTTATCCTACCAAAGCATGTGGAATTTTGGGATTAGCTAAAAGAATTAATCCTCATTGTTAGATGTCTTTGGTTGGTTCTAATACTTTTCTATGGGAATTCTTGTCATCTTCATGAGCTGATTTCTTGACAGGAAGACACACAAGTAAAGTTTCATATATAAACATGCAGATCGACGGCTCACGACGACAAGACAGATTACATATGGCGGCCAAAGCTTCCGCTCATGGTAGACACTAACGCAATTTGGTGACCAGTATGCGATTTATCACGCTATCCGAAATTAAGGTACCATCCGAAATATGGTCATCTCTCTCTCTCTCTCTCTCTCTCTCTCTCTCTATATATATATATATATATATATATATATATATATATAATGTAATGTAATTTTAGTGTATTATATGTATATATACGCATATATTATTTTAAGTCATTAACTACTACACACGTACACACGTATTGTTTTATTAATTACACATGATCTCACACCTTATTGACTCTTCAAGCATATTTCGAATCTAATCTTAACTAAACATAAAAAAATATGTACTAAGTGTTTATAACAAAAGTAAAAACCTAGGCTATAGTTGTTAGACAGAAACCATTGAATATATGTTATTTAAGTTTTTGCCTTTTTGACGGGCCAAGACGGACATCTTCAAGCTCTGTCTGCTGCTCCTTGTTCTCTTAAACCAGCTGAAGATGTAAATCTTGTATATCGTCGTATATAAAGTTATTTATTGACGATGGCGTGTCGTGTTCATCTTCACTATTGTCCTCAAATAGAGTGATGCCTGACACGTTTTCGCAAGCTTCTCCCACAGAACAAGTGCACAGGGAAGAACATATCAGACCTGCTTTCCGGATACCATTGGGGGGGGAGGGGTTAACGTGCTAGACTGGACCTTGCTTTCGTTGCTGATTGGGTTAAGAGCGTGTAGCGAAAGTGATTGAGATCACATGTAGAGGGGCAAAAGGCAAAACCGTTCAATAACATATATTCTATTTTATGGTTTATGCTATGGTTTATGTCTAACAACTAATGACCAAGTTTTCACTTTTGTTATGAAAATGTAGTATATATTTTTTTTGAGACTATTGTTTTAAGATGTCACAATTTTTAAACCCTTTCGTTGAACAACTGTATATCTTGAAATATAAGTCGTAGAAACATCCTACAGTGTTTTATTTATAGCAAATTTACTAGCCTTTAAATTTGATCCTTATGCCGTTTCCTCTATTATTATTAGTTTAACAGATATTCAACAAAACTTGACGAAACATCACAATTTTCATACATTTTTGAGAAAATCGTAATTTTTGGGAAGCCTATGTCTCAGAGCTGGTTTTGAGCTCAAACTGACAAATTTACTCTACTTTAAATTTGAGACGGATAATATTTTCTGTAAAACCAACCGTTCAGGAGATATTGTGTATTGAGACTATTTAATGATGTCAAACTTTTTAAACCCTTACGTTGAACAACTCTATATCTTTCAATATATATCGTAGAAACATTCTATTGTGCTTTATTTATAGAAAAATTCCTAGCCTTTAAATTAGTTCCTTATGACGTTTGCTCTATTTTATTGGGTTTCGGCGACATTCAACAGAAATTGTCGAACAACCACAAAAATTGTTGAGAATTGTTCCTCATACATTTTGAGAAAATCGTGATTTTTGGGAAGACTGTGTCTCGGTCACAATTGCAGCTAAAGAGCTGGTTTTGGACTGAAACTGTGACAAATTTACTCTACTCTACATTTGGAAAGGATATTGATATCGTCATTTATAATAATGATTTTGGTCGAAATTATCTGAAATAATGGAATTCTCATCTTTTCAACAATATGTGTCAGTAATACTGTCAGGCGCTTAACTTCACTGGTTTCCTTTGTTGGAGACCACATACAAATTGTCAGCCATTTTAGAATCAGTCGTTTCAAAATTTCTCTGAGTATAATGAATCATGTCCTAAGTCTGTTTCATTCTAGCAATTACTAATTAGAAATGGACGGAGAAGCAACCATGAATATTTTCGACAAGCCGTGGTTTCACCATCCAAAGTTTCTGCTAAGATTACTTGTGAAACTGTGGATTTGTAGTATGCTCGTTGCATCCTTCGCTTACACCAGCTACCTGATCTTCCTGTTAGATAATTACCACAGCACCGTCGAATGGTATCGTTCCTGCACAATTGCTGTCTGTCTGTGTGTCTGTATATATGTTCTGGAAGTTGAAGACTTTCGACGATATCTTCTGGAAGTTGAAGAGTATCGACGACATCGCTGGAAACCGTCTATCAGTCAAAGGAGTATGCTGAGACATGCAGTAACTATTCCCTGCCTGCATTACATAACCCCTACCTGGAACTTTGGATGGATCTTGCTTGGTCGCACCATGCTATGTATTGTGGTAGATCTTCACGTGAGATATGAGACCTCAATGCTAAACAAAATGAAGTATCTATCTTCTCAGTTGGTGTCCAAATTAGCTGCTAAAGTTGGAGTTTGGAAAGAATTCAAAACAAAGAGAAAAGGTAAATAACACTTGAATGAAGAACACTTAAGATTCGCTCACCCTACTGATTAGATATTCGTTTCTATAAAAAAGAAAGTACAGAAAAATTGAATTATTATGTTTCTCAACATGTGATTGTAAATGATAATCAGTTCCTTCGTGTATTATGAACAATTCTTGATAAATACTATATATAAAACAGAAATTTATTCTGAAGAATATTTCTTGATTTCAAAATCTAATGATTTAAAGTTCTAAGCAAATGCTATTTTTAAACAAATAATTTTATTTAGTTTATATCATTGTATTTGTTTACCTACAGTGATTCAACATATCCTCCTCTCAGATATGAAAGTTATTTCCATATTAATCAAAAATTACATTATTAAATATACGTATTATTCTACAGATCTGGCTTAGCATTTCAAATATAAAGTAATATTAATTTCATTCCAATCACCTTTAAATTTTATACATTCATTTAAACTAATAGGCTTATTGAGTAGCATTACTAAGTTGTGTATTAATTGACCTTTTGATGTAATAAATAAATTCATTTCATTTCAAATAAATGCATTCAGCCCAATCAATATTTTATGACAATTCTCATTTTATCATAATCGGTGTTTCGATCTCGTCAATTGTCCCCCCTCTATTGCGTTTGAAAGCAGTAGGCTTATATTTGATACTGGAGATGTTTTCCTGGAGAATCTTTTGGAGGTTAGGAATGATAGATATTACCATCGTCAATAATACAATAAAAACTGTCAATAATACAATAAAATACCAATCCGTACAGCTAATCAAAAACATTCATTAATGGTAACTATTTTGCACGTTAGGTATCTTACTAGTTCGCTGCCATCAGCCGAAAGTACCTTACTGGTCATAAATGATTATCAGCCGCCAAATTGTCTAAACGTTACTAGGAGTAGCTGTAATTCAGCTGAAAGGGGGAGGGGACACCCATTAGTTACCAGAAAGGTGATCATAATACACTCATGGACAAAAAAATTAGCGCACCAAGAAGGAGTCGTCAAAATGAAACGAAAATTTACATAAGTAAGGACTACTTTGATATTAGTAAATGATTAGAAAATCAAAGAAAAAGGATAATTTATTTCAGAGAAAAAGGCAAAAGAACGGAGGAGTTAATACTCCGTTGGACCCCCTCTAGCGCGAATGCACGATGCGATACGATCGGGCATTGAGTCATACAAGTTCTGTATGATGTCTTGAGACATTTCGTTCCATATTTGCTGTAACCTTGCCTCTAGTTCGTTTAAACTCGTGGGATGCCCAACTCGTCGTCCCAAATGATCCCAGATATGCTCGATTGGAGACAAATCTGGGGATCGGGCAGGCCAAGGAAGGGTAGTAATAGTGCGGAGACAGTCTTGTGACACCCTTGCCGTATGAGGCCGAGCATTGTCTTGTTGAAAAATGGCTCCTGGGAGCCGTTGCATGAGTGGTAACACATGTGGTTGCAGGATTTCATGAACATACCGCTGGGCTGTCATGGTGCCACGGAACAATTCTAGGGGTGACCGTGTATTGTAGGCAATGGCACCCCATACCATCACACCAGCTGTGGGAGTGGTGTGTCGCTGTACAGTAAAGGCAGGATTGAAGCGTTCACCACGGGCTCTCCACACACGAACACGATCGTCATCACTGCCAGATTGAATCTGGATTCGTCGCTAAAGACGACCTGGTTCCATTCCGCTGCAGTCCAGTTTACTCGTGCGCGGCAAAACTCCAAACGGAGGCGTCGATGGGTGGGCGTCAAGGGCAGCACACGTAATGGGCGCCGCGATACCAACTGTCCTTCAGCCAGGCGCCATCGTATGGTTCGAGAAGACACAGCGGCCCCTAGTGAAGGTGCTACCTGTGCCTGGATGGCGGCCGATGAAGCAGTTGGCTGTACGCGTGCATTTCTGACTATGTGGGGGTCTTCTCGACGACTGGTCTGTCGAGGGCGTCCTGAGCCTGGTCTTCGTGTACATGACATCTCTCGGGTCCACTGGTCCCAAAACCTCCTCACAACACAATCAGAGCGGCCTAATTGACGAGCTACTCGCCTAGCTGACCACCCAGCTTCCATCATCCCGACGATTCTCCCTCTCTCAAACTGCGACAACTGTGTATACTGTCTTCGAACACGGCGTCATGGCATGTCTACCTCAGCTCTTCCTTTGTAAATGATTCAGCACACTCAAACAAGCTTTGGTTACCTGTTTTATACTCCACAGAGTACGATGTTCAACGCCCTCTCCCGACTATACGTAAAGCGCAATCACGCTGCATTTCTAATCATTTGCATATCTCCCCGACTTGTACCTTCATTGCAAGTTTCGTTACGATCCCGCAATTATTTCTTGGTGCGCTAATTTTTTTGTCCATGAGTATATTTGGATTATATAAACAGTGTAGGAAATAATTACTATATAAATAATTTTGTAATTAGGATCTCATCTTAGAAATGTTTTTGAGATATTTTATAACTAGGCATATGCTCAACTACATATCGCATAATGCTGGCTGAATATGGAAGAATCAAGTTTGAGGGATGGTAGAAAGCAAAGACCATGATCATTTTTTAAGTTGGATTTTGACTAAATTTTAAAAAAATCAATGCAGCCGTTCTTGAGAGGGTTTGGGAAGTCATTTTTGGGGAATGGGACAAGTGGAGACCAAAATAAATTTGTCTATGTTGGACCTTCAATCAGCCGTGTACCAATTTTTATGAAAATTCGTCCAATCGTTTTAGGGTAAACTTGTACAAGCAGATAAAACAAATAATGCTCAAGTGGGATAGCAAGACTCCATGTCTGTCAATAATGCTATGTTCTCTATTCAAGAGTAGCTATTTTGTCGGCCAGAGATAGTTCCAGACATCAAGGTATAATTCTTTCCATCAATGGTGGAATATTTATTAATATTGTTATTTAATATAGATGTCATTGCTATTATTATCGCTTGCCTGAGTTACCTTACATTCTTTGACATTTAAAAATAAAATTTTCACCAACACCAATTTAATTAAATTCTTTCAATGTTTAGAAAAGCGTGGAAATTTCCTACTAAAGTTTTATGAATTTTGCTTTAATAACCGCATTAACAAAATTTATTCGTTCTAAATTTAATTGTAAATTTTAAAGTTTAATCTTTTAACTAAAAAATGTTTAACTTACAGATCAATTATTGTAGAAGTGAGTGTTTTTTTTAAATGTGCATAAGAATTTTGTCTAAAGGCTGGAGACAGATCCGGTCTTAGGACAATTGCACTGATTTCGCCCAATCGGTCCCTGCGGCCTTTGGAACCCGAGTATCTGCAGGTTGCTTTACATTTGAAAAATTATTGATAAAACGTCATGCTTCATAGTTACAACTTAGGCCTATTAAATTGTAAATATGGAAAATTTTACGGTATTTCTAAGCAGTTTGACTTCAATTACTTCTTTATATAGATGCATCATTTCTGCTTATATTTCATTTTTATACATAAAGAACTGTCGACTCTTTCAATTCTAAGTGTTGCATAAATTGCAATCACCATGCGTTTTAATAGCAAATTTCGAAATTGATGCTTACTCCTTGGCAAAAATTCTTAAATCTCATGAGTGATTTCTTGAATTAATGAACTGTGAAAATCAACTATCAAATATCATTCCTTTGATTAAAGTTTTACATTTGCTATGTCCATTGCCTAAACTAGTAATAAGTACAATCTTCAGGAACTCTTTTTTGATATTTTTTGACTTATCCTAATTAAAATAGATAATGAGTAAAGTAGATACAATTTTGATTATTGTGAAAAGTTTTTTAAACGGGTTCTTTTTTCCCCATAATAAAGTCCATTAAAAAAAATTATAAAAAAATAAATAAATATTCATTTAAAGACATACATTCGGTTTATTTCAGTCCATCGACGCTTTTTAATGTGACCTTTTTCTGATAATTGTTTGTCTTTTATTGACTTTTCAAGATGTTTGTTATTGTAAAGAATTTATAAAATAGGTTTTTTTTTTTTGTTTCTCCGCAGAAAATTTCTCTATTAGAAAAACATTAATATTTGGTTCATTCAAAATTAAAAGTAAAATTTATACACTTACAGTACGTACAATTTACACTATGTATGGGAGATGAACCAGTGGTCCATATTACACAAGAGCGCTCGGTTCATATTACACGCATGGACGGAGCATCATTGTTTCCAATCACAAATCGCTATGCAAAATGGCGCGCATAAAACACATGTCTTGATTGTGAAGAAAATAAGTACATTTGTACTATTAACATGAAAATTATATTAAAATTACCTAACAGCAGAAAGTAATACATTCATTCTAACTTACCTGTTACATCATGATCATATAAAACGGAAAACACAATTTAATACTCGTCCAAATGAAGGCACACATGTAAAAGTCACCTCCTGCTTTGGATAACAAATAATATTCACTAAAGGCAATGGGATGGTTCTGCCCACTAGTGGTGAACACAAATTTCAACAGGGTCCATATTACACGATGGTCCATAATACACGGATCTCCCCTCTTCATATCTTGTTGTCGTATGCAGGGTCCCCACAAGGGAGGGGTCAGTTGGTCCCTCAGCACTGGGGCCAGGCAGTCAAAGGGGCCCGAGCTGAGGTCTTAACCGCAAAACAGTTAGCTTTCGCTTCTAGGCTTTCTAGACTACATTTTATATAAACAACTTTTCGGCTTTAACTGTCTGCATAGAGCTTTAATGCATTACAATGTTTGCATAGAGAATATTTTCTAACTTTTTTCTAAATTTCATTCCTAAACTTGGGTAGAGTAGAAAAATGTAGATGTTGGTGTTAAATTAATTTTCTCTAAAAATTGAAGCTAATAACTGTGTGTAGCATATTTAAAATGGAGAAATATGAAATCTTGTGGTGTTTGCGCGATATTTTTGGCTAAGAATCTATGTTTTTGATCATAACTTCAGAGGGGGTCCCGTTACTTCGTTATTTGGTACCAGGTCCCGTTATTTGATACCTGGGCTCTGAAGTTGATGAGTGGGCCTGGTCGTAAGTATATATAATAACCAAAAACAAAACTTTCTTTCGTCCTAGATAAAAATTTACGAAACAAACACACAAATTTGCTAAAGTAATAAAATAAATTAATAGGGTCCTGACTTGAAAAATTCCCTCCTCGGGTAGGAAACCTGGTTGTGACCTTTTTAATGTTTTAATAAAATTTTACGAAATTTTTAATTCTTAATTTTAATTTCTATTAAATAAGTCTAGTCAAGTGTAAAGAAAAAGGATAATATTAAAAGAAAACTGTACAGAACTGTACATTTTAGGAAAAATGTACAGGAATGCGTGATTCACAATGGAGCAGATGAGCGGCTGGTTAAAACGACGGCCGGTTGATTCCAGGTCGGTTAAGGGAGTCGACTGTATCTTAATAAGTGGAGCTTTCTATTCGTATATGATTCGATAATAAATAGAGAAATTTACTATTATTCACCAGTGATATTTCCATGCATTTTTAACTTGATGAATCACATATTTACCTTCAACAGCATTGATTTATTTCCTAGATACCATGCAACTTAACTCTCTATAACCCTCAGAGTAACCAAAGCTATTACGGCTGGTTTATCAAATAAGAAACTTTATGGATAGGTTGAGCCAACCAATACAATGTTTCCCTTACAGTTACATTTAATTTTGAAACAAATTGAAACTAGCGACCAAAGCTCTTTTGTTTGTCTCAAAATACAGTTTCAGAAATAATGGTACTCTTTGATAAGGATGTTGTTTGAGAATGGTGCAGAATACAATAAAAAAAGAGGTACGGATGGACAGAGGAAGTATTCAAGTTTTATTTGTTACTTACAGATGTTCAATATGTCTGTCTTTCATCACTCGGCAGACATTCCTGCAACATTATAATTCATGCGCTTATGAGAAAGAATGACTCTAATTCATTTAATCAGAAGTTCCACAACTGATCAAAAGAAAGACAAAAGTAAATAATACTTGAATAAAGAACACCTAAGATTCGCTTATCCTACTGATTAGATATTCGTTTCTATAAAAAAGAAAGTACAGAAAAACTGAATTATTGTTTCTCATCATGTAATTGTAAGTGATGATAAAGTTCCTTTTTATATTATGAACAATTCTTGATAAATGCTGTATATAAAAAAGAAATTTATTCTGAAGAATATTTCTTGATTTCAAAATCTAAGGATTTAGTGTTCTAAGCAAATGATAAACAAATAATAATTTTATATAGTTTATACCATTGTATTTGTTTACCTACAGTGATTCAACATCTCCTCCTCCTCAGATATGAAGTTATTTCCATATTAATCAAAAATTACATTATTAAATATATGTATTATTCTACCGATCTGGCTTAACATTTAAAGTATAAAGTAATATTTATTTCATTCCAATCACGTTTAAATTTTATACATTAATTTAAACTAATGGGATTATTGAGAAGTATTACTAAGTTATGTATTAATTGACCTTTTAATATAATAAATAAATTCATTTCAATACGCATTCAGCACAATGAATATTTTATGACAATTCTCATGATTTCATAATCGGTGTTTCGATCTCGTCAATTGTCCTCCATCTACCTGTATTGCATTCGAAAGCAGTAGGCCTATGTTTGACACTTGAGAATTTTCCTCAGTGACATTTCAAAGCTGCTTGATCGGATGAACTTCTCAAAGACATGAATATTAAATCCCTATTGATGGTTGGAAGGGTCCAGGAAACTGATCGATACGAAGGTCATTGATTTCCAAACTCTTTGGGGAAATGAGAAAATTGGCAATTATTGTTATAATCTATTTAGATTAAATTGATATTTAGATTATTACTCTGCAATCAGAGTTTTGCTGTTCAATGCTAGACCCAAAAGATTGTTTGAAATTTTACTAATTCTAGAAATCTAAAAGCCTGGAACAGCTATTAGAAGTTCTTGGAATGATGTGATTCCAAGAGTGGAAGGATATTTACAAAAAGTAAAGAAATAAGTGAAATTCCTAGCCATTGATGTCTATGCATTACGAGCGCTCAGGATGAATGCACATTGTCCTTCTTGTCCATACACGAAAACTGTGATCGTATCACTTATCTAAGGAACATGGCGATCTTTACTAGACCACAGTCGAAAGATTCATCCTGTATTTAAACCTTCGAAATAGGCCTTTGTACTTGAGTCGAGTCAGCGACGAATGCGATGGCATTTGAAAAACGAAACTGGATCATTGACCATTGCAGAAATGTTACTTTTTCAGATGAATTAAGGTTTCGTCATCTGGACTGAAGGTGGAGGATTGTCTCAGATGCTGGATGGAAGAAAAAAGTTAGCAGATATTTGCTGAGAATCTCTTGGAGGCTAGGAATGGTAGATATTACCCTCGCAAGACGATAACTGTCAATAATACAATAAAATACCTATCCGTATGGCTAATCAAATACATTCATTAATGGTAATTATTTGGCACGTTAGGTATCTTATTAGATCGCTGCCATCAGTCGAAAGTGAGTTATTAGTCACACATGATTATCAACTGCCAAATTTTCAGGATTTGAATCCGACAGAATACAGATTGCATCAATCGAAAGTCTATCACTCCTCAAAATCGCTGATCTACTGAAAGCAGTCAGTGATACAACATATCTAAAGCTTATAAACTAAACATCACTAGGAGTAGCTGTAATTCGACTGAAAGGGGGAGGGGACACAATATTAGTTACCAGAAAGGTGATCATAATATTTGGACTTTATAAACAGTGTAGGAAATAATTACTATATAAATAATTTTATAATTAGGATCTCATCATAGAAATGTTTTTGAGATATTTTATAACTAGGCATATGCTCAACTACATATCGCATGATGGTGGCTGAACATGGAAGAATCAAGTTTGAGGGATGGTAGAGAGCAAAGACCATGCTCATTTTTTAAGTTAGATTTGAATCAAATTTTTAAAAAATCAATGCAGTAGTTCTTGAGAGTTTGGGAAGTAATTTTGGGGAATGGGAAAGTAGAGACCAAAATAAATTTGTCTATGTTGAATCAGCCGTGTACCAATTTTTATGAAAATTCGTCCAACTGTTTTAGGGTAAGCTTGTACAAACAGACCAAACAACTAATGTTCAAGTGGGAAAGCAAGACTCTGCGTCTGTCAATAATGCTGCGTTCTATATTCAAGAGTAATTATTTTATCGGCCAGAGATAGTTCAGAGATCAAGGTATAG
Organism: Thereuonema tuberculata; assembly: GCA_023159025.1. Lineage (NCBI taxonomy): Eukaryota > Metazoa > Arthropoda > Chilopoda > Scutigeromorpha > Scutigeridae > Thereuonema > Thereuonema tuberculata. Next base: position 30,330,502 of record JAFIDM010002131.1, read on the forward strand.
TCCTTTTCATAAATGGTGAAGGTATTTTATTAATAGAGCTATTTAATGTCGATAATTTACATGTCATTGGTATTATTATCACTTGCCAGAATGATCTTACGTTCTCAGCAGAGTGGAAGCAGAAACAACATCATATTTTGAGTCACAAAACCTTCAGAAATGCCCGGCTTAATACATTCCACTGAAGAAGATAACCCAAGAAAAAGAAGGAAAAAAAAGCCAAGCCTAGGTCGAAAAGTCGAGCTTCCCAGATCGGCGTCCTTGATCTCTCGATTATCTTTTGTTTAATATAGCATAATTAATTGAAATATTTTTAAATACTATTTCTAAAGGAGAATCTTGTAATGTTACAACTGTTCAAGCAATTACGAACGTAATTTTTGCTTGTATTATTGCTTGACAGATTATAATTATTGACAGTGCAATAAGAAAAACATAGTTAATGAACAAACACCTGTTATCAGTTCGTTGAATGTAGGATGTCAATGAATATTATATAATGTATACGTATCTAGATGCATTCAATACATTCACTATCTCTGATATCGCATTTCTAATTCACATTTTATCAACTTTATTTCCAAAGTCCTGTAGATAAAAGAGATTGAAAGTTCCAGCTATCTGTTATCTTATTCTTTTAGTACCTCACTACAGACCCGTTATAGTCTAAATTGTGAGGATCTCTTAGAATTTGAATATTATTTGTAATATCTCCAGTGTTTCTTCAATTCTAGTCAACATGGTGAGTTATATTTGAGTTTTTCATATTTTTATTCGTATTTACAAATATCCAGTTTACTGCGAAAGAAGTCACATAGTCGAGACATTGAGACAACACCCAGTTAAAAAACATAATAAAAAAAAATTCTAGTTTTTGTAAACTTTTCTTTTAATATTTTGTCTTTGGACTTAATTACAATTTTTTAAATTAACAATATGAATAAAAACTGAAGAGACATTAATAATTTGATTTATTATTCTATTCATCACATAGTAACTGATCTTACAGTTTTTTTATCGTTAACGTTCGAAAATCGCATTTCCTTAAAGCTTTTACATAGAAACTCCTCTGCAAATAGCAAAATTATCTAGTATTTTTAATATCTGAAATTATTCTAACGAATTGACAAAGAAATTGTTTTAATTTCGGCTGTCTGTTCCAAATACTCAGCTGAACTCGGCTTAAGCCTGTAATTTTTATTTTGTAATATTTAGATATTGTTTTCAGAATCATTATAAAAGTTCATTTTATATAGAATGTATGGCAAGTGGAAAAACTTCCAATGATACCAGCTCTTTATTGGAAAGTGTTTTCAGTTCATTTCATAGATCGCAGTTACTTCTTTCTTTCTCTTTCCATATATTAAGATATCAAAGAAAAAGACAATGAGCTGTCCCACTGTACGATACATCTCTGAACTTTACTGTTAAGAACCTTAACAATAAACTGTGGGTAGCTTTTAAACCCACAACCATGACTGTATCTTTCTACGAACGATGGGCCGCAAAGTCTTAATATGAGGCAAAAATTTTAAAAATGTTTATAGAAACTAGGCCATCCCCCTGTCTCCCCCTGGTAAGTATGAGATAATCCAAGAAGAATCGGTTCCAAGCGGTTACGGCAAAAAGTGATATTTTATTCCTTTTTGAATGAACTCATTATTTGATAGCGCGCGAACAAATACAATAAAAGTAGGATTGGATAATGGGATCCAGCAGTAGTCTAATGGTTAGCGTTCCTGACTGCGAGGACGAAAGTCCTCGGTTTGAATCCCATGCAAGGCGAAAAAAAAAAATATAATCTGACTTTCTCTACTAATAATTAGTAATAATAGTAGTAATAATAGTAGTAATAATAAACTAATAATTGAAGGGTTCAGAAGCCAATCAGTGTAAGTCATTTTTTTTTTTAAATTGAAATTTTTTCCATAAGTCATACTCTAATGTTTATATATTCGGTTGACAAAGTGCCCAAATCACTCCTCCAAGTGTTTAGTTATGTTATCTTTCAATAAAAAATTTATTCTTCAAATTTACAAACGTTGTTATTTTTTGGAACATAATTTAAAAAAAACCTATTTCATTTTTTGGTTTATTGACTTACACTGATTGGCTTCTGAACCTCCAATTAATAATTGCGCCGGAAGACAGACAGAGAAATAAAAGATTTTAGTAATACAGTTTCCGCCAGTAAATTACCTCTGCCTTCTTCTGATTCACTTACATATTTACCTAAACACGTAATAACAGAAATTTAAAGGAACAATTATTGAAACGAAGGACTGATTTTTGTTGCAAAATAAATTTTAAAAAATACAAAAGTATTTTTCTAATGAGAAATTGTCCATTTTTAAACCCGTATACCTCCTACATAAAGAACAGATAAGGGGAGGGGGTTCTGGTAATAGATGTAACTTCCTTATTTTGGACCTGCTGTTTTTTTATTGGAATTGAGCCATTGTTTCGTTCTCTAAAGACCTTTATCTTTTTTTGGGGGGTTGCATAGGTAGAACCATTATAACTCCCTTCTTCCCAAAATGATAGGACATGCCTCTGTTTGGATGTTGATTGGGTCTACATTTAAGTTACTTTATATTTAAAAATATAAACATCGCAAAGAAAAAGAGTTAGAATAAAAGTTTTAAAATATAATTTTAAGTCAAAATATGCATGTCTTTCTGTTTGTCTATTATCATGATAACTCACACTTACACATCCTAGGATAAGATAAATCCTACTGATTATTACAAAAAAACAATATTAAATACAAACTGCGCCGTTTTAAAGTATTGATTTTACTTGACTAATTAATCCATGCAAAATTAAAAATAAATACAAAGATAAAATTAATATATTTCACAAACTTTTGAATAAGCATATACTATTCCTGTTTAACTGCAGTCTTTAAACTAATATAAATCGTCTTTAATAAGAAATTAACCCCTTATATTTCAAATCCGAAATTGTAAATAAGATTTTGGATACAGTCACTTTTACATTCTGGTCAGTGTTATTTAAAAAATATTTATTGGTAGTTAAACTAAATAAAAAACAAACAAACGTCTGCTTTTAACAGAATTCATTTATAAAAACGAATATATTTATATTTAAAAGTAAATTAAAAGTTTATATTCGTTTAATTATTTAATTAACTCAACATACCTTCGTTGAGTTAATTAAATTTATTATCGCACCTTGGACTCGGCCATTAGTCACGTGACACTGCATTTTACCAAGAACAGTAATGTACAAGGTGTGTGTGTTTTTTTATTTCTTTCTTTGATTTATAAAAGCTTATCATTTATTAAGATTTAAGGATAAGACATCGAATTTTTTATTCTAAAAGGAGACAGATATGAATCTTGTTTGTAGCCGCTTTAAACGTAATAAAAGGAAATAAAATAATAATTTACAAATCTCTCCCTCTCAACACAGCGAAGGAGGAAATTTAAAAGTTTGAAATGGAAAAGTTTGTTCTTTCTATAGGAAGTATCTCCACGAAGGCCTATGGGTTTATTAAATTAATGTCCCTAACTTATTCTTGATTTAATAAGTTTAGGATAAATAAGATAAATAATCTTATTTATTTTTTAAATATTGCATTTTCTGGAGATGTGTCATTTCGGAGTCAATATCGAACATAATCACAGCTCGATACGATAACTATGGTTAGTACATGAAATAATAGTTTTTATCTTGAAATTTTTTACTGATATCAATACAGGACGCGATAAAACAGTTTATCTATTATTGTTCAACTTAGCAGTTGTATTAAAAGAACTGTTAATAGTTTAGATATAAAATGTAAAATTGACGAATTTCATAATTTACATATTCGTTTATTAAACTGAGAAGAACAATCGTTGCAGCTGGAATTTCCTAAATCCTTATTCTAAAGTAAAAGAACTTCAAGCCTACTTTCCTTAAAATTTGATTTTTTTTTTTTATTTTTTTTTTTTAAATTTTAATTTCGTTATTTTAAAGTCTTAAAAACGAAATTTTATTTACAATCCTAATATCAGCTGAACACAAACAATATAAATTTAGCATTTTCTAAATAAATAAAAAATTGGCTAAACCGGAGAATACGGTACCTTCCAATCACAGTTCTTCGTAAGGATACGTACGCGCAAGGATATATGATGGTGAATACTGTTATCTCAAATCGCAAATTTTATTCTACTTTCTCACTAGTTAATTGAAAAACTAAAATTCATATCTTAAAAGTAGTGCCAAGGCGGCCATCTTGTCAAAACTCGACCGTAGTCCAAAACAGTTTGGTACCGTAATCTTCGATTTCACCAAAATTACACTTCATTATTGTGCTCCCAGTGAATGATGGCCGCCCTGTTTTTGTGAGATCTGCGCATGTATCATCGATTATTCTGGTCAGGCACTTCCGTATGAGTTTATCACTGGACGTCGCCATTACGGTAAAGGCTTGTTACTTTGCAAAAGAGCATTGTATTTATTTATTTATATAAATACTTATTGTTAGCAACTGGTATTGAAATAACGTAAATAGTAGAGAGAAGTTTTAATTTGGCGTTATCAACATGTCTTTCTCAGTGAAAACAGACGACGGGCGTCCATTGTGACAGGAAAACATAATTGATCAGCTACCGGAAGAGCTGCGCAGTTCAAACTTCCGCCGGTCATCTTTCATTTTGAGGACAATACCTGAGTTGTCGAAATCGGATTAACTTTAATAACGCTCTAATGAATGGATTTACTAAAGGGGATTGAAATTCATTGTTTAATATAATGAAGTATTAAAAAGAAAAATAAAGATAGAAACCCTTGTGCAGATTCCAATGCTTTTTGTAGGATTTTTTCTCTCGCGTTAATTTCTCAACAATGACCTACTTCGAAATGATTTCGACAGTTTTTTTACGAAATCTCACCTTTAGAATTAGGGCTAATTTCAAGTTTTTTGGAAGAAAACAATTCGTTAATGCATATTACGAATAAAAGTGATGGAAAACCCCGACTTTTTTTGATAGTTTTTAAGAAAATTCGAGATTTTCTTGGAACTCTTTCACAGGCGGCGGATGTGCACATTTTCAAGGCAAAAGCTTGTAGCGCCTTTTAGCAAAAGTTTCGACCGCCATGTTCATTGTCTTTTGTGCTTCCGCAAAAGAGTCCCGCTTTAAATTCAAATTTTCTTAAAAGCTACCAAAAAAACCCCGAGGTTTTCCATCACTTTTATTGCTACGATGTATTAACGAATCGTTTTCGTCCAAAAACAATTCAATTAGTCCTAATATTCCACAAGTGATATTTCGTAAAATATTACCACGATTTCAAATACAGGAAATAGATCGTCTCTATTCCTTAAATATGCATACTAAGTTTCAAGAAAATTCATGCAAAGATTCAAAAGCTATTTTTCCAAAAGGGTTCTTGTCGCGACATTAGCGAGATAATAAAAATTTCACAGAATAAGCATTGAAATCTAAACAAGGGATTTCTGTCTTGTGTTTCCTATTAACCAAACACACACACACTGATCTGATTAGTCATAAGAAAGCAGGCTAATAAATCCTTGCGCTTAGCGTTAAGCAAAAGTTATATTTCCGATTTCCAAAATAAAGTTGGAAGTACACTTTTTTTGGAAGTCCCAAGTTCCAATAAGTCTCTTTTATTTGTTCATGAATTAACAATTACCCCTGTTCCCCCCCCCCCCCGAAAAAAAAAGGTTGAAACCGGAGATTACGGTACTAGGCTTAATTGGACAAGATGGCCGCCGTGGCACTACTTTTAATATATGGCTTTCAGTTTTTCAGTGAAAAGTAGAATAAGGTTTGCAGGTAAGCTTATTTAAAAATGGTTTTGCACGATCTTTTACTAGAAAAACTAACCCTCATCTGGCTAATAGCTATCTTGAGATAACTGTATGCACCATCATATATCCCTGCGCGAATATATCCTTTCGACGACTGTGGTTGGCAGATACCGTATTCTCCGGTTTAGCCAAACCCACATAAAGGCCTGAGATTACGGGAGGGTGGAGAAGATGTCGTGACTCATCTAGGTATCATTTTTTATCTATCGATATGATAATAATTTAGATTACAGCCTTAATTCCTGTATTGTAACTTGACAACGATAACAAAAAAAAATTAGAAACTATTCATGCACTATTTCAGAAGCAGTTTCAGGGATAAATTTCTGTATATCCAACCTTTATAACTTTAGAATCTCTCGACAATTCCGCGATAATTAAATTTTCGTTGTTCAACCATCCAACCAAAAAAAGCTAATTTATGCTGGCTCATGAACTAATCACTAAACAGAAAACGCTGTTTGACGACTTGCATTGATGCATACTTTGTTTCTATTAGGTCACACAACAATTAATTACAGTTCCTAATTTAAAGCATTTTCATTTCTGATAATAAATAAGTCAAGGTAAGGCTTCAGAAATTTAAAAAAAAATCGTTCGATTTCTGTCAATTTTTATTACTACCTGTCCATGTTGATTGCTGCAACTGTTTATTATGATGCGCCAAGGATATGGTAGTAAGTTGAAAACAAATTGCAGATGAAGAGAAAGGCACACAGAAGAAAGGATGAAAGAGAAACATTCAAAGCTGCTCTGAGATTCGGACGTCTCGCTGCTTAGCAAGTTATCTGCTCAACGTTTCACCTACGTCTGAACGGCGATTACAACTTGGAATGCTAGAAATATTTATATTGGAGATTATTTGAACTCATTCATGGTCTTAAGACTGTTTTGATCAGTGGTTCCTAATTTGACCACTGTCCCTCGCTTTACATCTCAAAATACGCTATTATATTCTATTTCTAAAATCACTGATTACGTCAACTGCTTAAACTTATGATGTAACAATAAGAATGGGGGATTGATTTTTTTTTTTTTTTTGCGGCGAAAAATTAAATTGTATTTTTTTTTTAATTTTAAAAATTTAAACTGCTTTACACTATTGTTAGTGAATACATAATTTTGATGAAACAAAATACCCGACTTTTTGTTTGGTTAATCTGCTCGAAAGAAAGCAGGAATAGAAAGATAAAGTAAAAAGATTAAGAAAAGGGATAGAGTGATAGATATAATAATGAACGTGGTTATCAGAGGGTTTCTAAACTTTCCTATGATATGTGTTAATTGAGCTTCAGTTTAGAAATTGAAGAAATGAAAAATATAATTTCTGTAAATTGATAGGCCGATCCTCGTGGAAGAGTTTATGAAAACTTTGGTGGCTTTGTTTTACTCTGTTTTCTGTCTATAGGTTCAATTTGCAGAAATGAATCACCATTAAACTTTCAACTTTCTTAAGATAAATAGTTGTTGATTTATCGTGGTTAGTAATACTTGAAAAGCAACATGTATTCATGATTTTTTTTTTTTGCCTTAAAATACCTAAACTAATTTTCCAGTTTGTAACAAAAGTCACACTGAATATTAATGACTAGAATAGCTACAGGTAGTATTTGTGGGTAAATGAGCAATGGAAACTGAGTTCACGAAAAAACAAATGTGAAAAAGTCTTTATGAAAGAAGGACTTTGGTTTAGAACAAAACACGTAAAAAAGCAACAGCGTGCCAAGGAACTCCTGGGGATTATGAACATTATTTGATCAGTTATCGAAGCCAAACCATCAAGAAAAGATAAAAAAAAGGTATGGAATCTCACCATCCAATTTAAAATTCCACCTTTCTTTTTTTCCTGATGGAGAGGAGGACGGTTCTTTTTACAATGCTCATCAACTCCAAGTTTTACAGAAATTACTGATTTTTGTGGTTTCTGTCATGGATTTTTCTTTCCACTATAGAAACAGAAAAAACAACATCTTACAAGGCATAACTACAATCCAACAGAAATTGATAGAAAAAATAGAATTCAATAAAACACTTTATAATCAGATGTATTTATAAGGTATTATAATCGATGTTTAAATGGAAGCAAGGGAAAGGATATATTTAATTACAACAATTGGCAGCAACACCAATTGTGAAGATATTAATAATAACTACCTAAAAAAATCCAGCTGCTACTTGTTCAGATTATGTATGTAAATAAAAATTGTTGATGCCTTATGATGGTCACTAGTATTTGAAGAGCTAAGAAAAGCAATGAACAATTTAGAAAGCCTGGTTAGAAATTGGTTCAGGATCTACAGTGGAGATGTAATGTATTTCATAATGTTTCTATTCATCAGTGTAAGTTTTAACATATTGCTTCACTTTTTAAATATAAGATTTGTATGTTATTCTATTAATAAAAGAAATACTATTAAAACTGTCTTTTTTTTTCCCCTCTTATTCGTAGCGTGAATGTATTAGTGTCCACATTGGTCAGGCTGGAGTGCAGATGGGCAATGCCTGCTGGGAACTGTATTGCTTAGAACATGGTATTGAACCAAATGGAGAGATGCCCAGTGACAGGTCTGTTGGTGTCTGCGACAGTTCATTTAACACTTTCTTCAGTGAAACCAGTTCAGGAAAGCATGTGCCAAGAGCCTTATTCATCGATTTAGAACCAACAGTAATAGGTAAAACTACTTGCACTAGTTTGCAAACTTATACCCAATGTTTTTATTTTATTTCTGTATATCATACAAGTTGATTTATGTTAAGTTGCCATCGAGTAACGATTTTAAAAAAAATCCAATGAAATCCACTATTAGAAATTATTAGGAAAGAATTATCTTTTTGTTTTTTTGTTTCTTTTCTTAAATCGTCGTCTTTACTAGCTTCTTATCTGAATTATTTGTCTTTGTGAAGATCATTTAAATGTAACATCCCCAGCATCTCATAGAAATCCTTCCTTTACTTAATTATGTGAAGATTTTACGAATCTTTATTTGTTTCTTTATTACATTCTTTATTTATAATATATTCTTTCTTACTGTTTATGTATTGCATTTTCCGTTATTTCTTATTTTGAAATTGCATGTTTATTTAAGGTTATTTTAAAAATTTTGAATGTTATTAAAGTTAAAAAATTGTTATTTATCACTAATTTTTTAAATTTACTTGGTCTCGATCTACGCCCCAATTAAACGAATCATAGTCGGTCAGTGCAAGAACGTCCCAAGTCCAAGTAACTTTATTTTGAGATAAATAAGAAAAACTGTCTGGATTCGTTACTTGGGATGTTATTGCTGTCACCGTTGCGTAATGCCAGCCTCAGCAAGGCAGTTGCAATGGACTTGAAACGTTGTTGTGACGTATACCGCAGCACTGATGCTTCAAGACACCTAAAACGCTTTGACCTGGAATTTTCATATTTTCGGACTTGGGATGTTCTTGCACTGACCGACTCTTATTACAAACGACTACTAGTCAGCTTAAATCATTTGTAACTGTATTAAAAGTTCGTAACCTTCAAAACTACGTTTGCAATGAAGTATAAAAAAAATGCCTCTCTTCCGTCTCGCATTCTTGAACTTTTATTAGATAGCTAACATTATTGTACAGTTTCTTTCTATTAGATCCCTGCAACAATGAGTAGTAATACATGGAATTCATTTGTGTGGTAATCTAGCAAAGGAAGCGTACATCAATTTCAAAATTAGTCAATGAACAAAGATTCAAGAAATCTGAGACGGGTTGTATATGCCCTCTGAGTGTATTATAAAAAGAAAGTCTATAATGACTGCAAGGAAAATAAAATTCGATTATGTTTCAAAAGAAGCTCGATTTTTCATATCTACCATTCTGAGTGTCATTCTTAAAATGAAAGTTTTATATTTGATGCTAGATGTCAATCAATCTAAAATTGGAATATTTTTCTTTTCAGATGAAATTCGTCAAAGCAAGTATCGCCAACTTTTCCATCCTGAGCAGATGATCAATGGTAACGAAGATGCTGCAAACAATTACGCCAGAGGGCGTTATACCATTGGTAAAGAAATTATTGACGAAGTGCTTGATCGCGTCCAGAAACTGAGTGAAAGATGCGTTAGTCTTCAGGGTTTTCTCATTTTTCATAGTTTTGGAGGAGGCACCGGGTCTGGGTTCTCGTCTCTCTTGATGGAACGCTTGTCTAATGACTACGGTAAGAAATCGAAGCTGGAATTTGCCATCTATCCAGCTCCTCAGATGTCCAGTGCAGTAGTGGAGCCATACAATGCCATTTTAACCACACACACCACTTTGGAACACAGTGATTGTGCTTTTATGGTGGATAATGAAGCTATATATGACCTGTGTAAGAGAAATCTAAGTATAGAACGCCCAAGCTTTACAAACCTGAATCGCCTTATAGGGCAAATTGTATCTTCCATTACTGCCTCTCTTCGATTCGACGGTGCCCTCAATGTCGATTTGAACGAATTCCAGACTAATTTAGTCCCTTATCCACGAATTCACTTCCCATTAGCCACTTACGCCCCTATTGTCTCTGCTGAGAAAGTACATCATGAGCAAATTACTGTAGCAGACATTACCAGTGCCTGCTTCGATCCTCTGAACCAGATGGTGAAATGCGACCCCAGAATGGGCAAATACATGGCCTGCTGCCTGCTCTATCGTGGAGACGTCATTCCCAAAGATGTCAATGCAATCATTGCCAAGATCAAAACGAGAAAAACCATCCAGTTCGTTGACTGGAGTCCCACTGGCTTTAAACTCGGTCTTAACTACCAGCCACCCACTGTGGTTCCTGGTGGAGATCTGGCTGCCGTTAGGAGAGCTGTATGCATGCTTTCGAATACAACCGCCATTGCAGAAGCTTGGAGTCGTCTGGATCACAAATTTGATCTCATGTACAGCAAAAGGGCTTTCGTCCACTGGTATGTGGGCGAAGGAATGGAAGAAGGCGAGTTCTCAGAAGCCAGAGAGGATCTAGCAGCTCTGGAACAGGACTACGAAGAAATAGTAGCAGATCCCAATGACCTACTAGGTGAAAATGATGAAAATGATGAACAGTTAGAATTCTAAATAATCAAAGTTACAAATGATTGATTGTAGGTTGTCTTAAAATATTATAATTATCCCTAATAAAGGACAACTACTTAATTTATCAATCCCATGATAAAAAAATGGCTACAATATATGCATAATTAGTCTTCAGAGTATCTGAACTCTTTTTTTTAACACAGTAAGATGGATATCGTGAGAAGTATTGTAAATACTCTAATTTCTATCAATAAAAAAAAAATATTTTCATGGATATTAAACATCAAACATAAATTTAACTTTAAACTTCCCTTAAAAAAGTTTTAAACTTTTACATTGTAAAATTACCTCGAATAAATATAATTTTTAGTGGATTTTGTTGTTTTGTTAATAATGAGTTTTTTTTTCCTATTTTTTCTAAGCCTCATAGTAAATGAATTTTTTTTTTTTTCGTTGTGGCCTATGTTTAATACACTACACTGTTGTTATAGTATGAACTTATTAAAAAGTTAGATAAAGAAACAGTATTTGAGTATTTGAAGTTGTTTTGCAATCAACGTATATACACAAAGTATAATTTATTTTAAATTTCATTTCATTCAATCGCTGATATCTACTCTAATAAACATCAAACCATAACAATATTTTTAGGAATCAAGGTACATAAATTAATCAGAGAATCCAAAAGAAGGTGTTAAAGGCCTTCTTTTGAGATTCCTTAATTGCATTTTAATCTAAATATGTTTCAATGAGAAGATAGTTCAGTATTTTAATAGACTAGAACATTGCTGCCGAGTACCTACATCTCCTAATTTTACAAATCAGAGTTGATATATTTTTTTTATACATATTAATAAGTTTGTATTTTTTTTTTATCGTATCTAGTTAATTCATTTAGAGCTGATTCAAAACTGATTCGTAAATTAAGTTTCATTTATAGCACTTTCATAATGATTTTACTTTTTTTATCATTTCCTTTGAATGTATTATATTTTCCTAAAATGCTGTCATCATATTGATTTGCTCTAATGATACATGTACAGTTATCCCTCGACTTACGTCCTTTCGAGTTACGTCCGTTTAAGATTCATCTGTGAATCATTTTCGACCATTCATACAAGATTCAAGTGAGTATAAAGTAAAATGGTTTTTATTTAGCAACAATGTATTATGCGCAGGGGCAACAGCCCATTCAGCTGCAACTTCCCTCGGCAGTCGGCATCTACGTTCAACAGTTCCTTTATTGATTCTGTGTTTGAGAAATAGGTTATTTGTGTATTTATCATTAAATATTTCGCGGTTTTTTTTTGTTTGGAATATGGCCCTTACAGTCATAAAACCTATTAAAGAATCACAGAAAAAGAAGCGAGCAATTGATCTTGAAACAAAGTTGCAAGTTATACAGCAACATGAAACCGGTGAGCCCGTCAATGTGATCGCACATGACTTCGGATGGTCTCATTCTACAGTGACGACCAGTTCGAAAAATAAGGATAAAATCCTAGAGGCTGTGAAAGGATCTGCTTCCATTAAATCGACGATAGTAATGAAGCAACGACAAGGACCTTTTCTAATCTAAAGCTAAAAAGTTCAGCAATAGTCTTTGGGAATATTATGGTCTCTTCTACTCTCTTTCATACTAATGTTCTTGTTTTTTATCAATAACAATTGTTAATAATCCAGTATCAGTGAAATAGATAGTGTTTCGGACAGTATACTAATTACGGTTCAGTCCCTAACCCTATAACTCTGCTGATTAAAGGGCTAAATGCACTACTCCGTCTTCCGTTATGTTTCCGCAAGGTAATTGCTTTAGTAACGTAGTTATGTCGTGAGGGTCAGAAGAATGGGGAACTC
>JAFIDM010002131.1:30343625-30364770 GCA_023159025.1 Thereuonema tuberculata
GAAAAAGTAGAATATTCAATATAAAACATAATACAGACAAGCCTAGAATGTAACATTAACGAGTACAATTAAGCAAAATCTTTTTAGACTCTTACTTGATTCACCCTCCAATGATATTTTAACGCATTGTTAAATTATCTTAATAAGATATGCTAGAAAAGTGTGGTACAAAATTAGAAAACGATGACAATTGATTCTGACGGGTTGTTGAATTATGACGTCATTTGTCACGAAATATCTTTTTCGTGTTGTTTGGAATGCATTGCTTGCAAACTGTACAACTAGTAGCGACAGAATGAGATAGTCACGGAAGCACTAGGACGACGATATCTCAATTAATTTAGCACTTCGATTCCGTTTAATTAAATGAAATTAGTCACCAGTGATAGATTCTTCAACTTTTCAGGTCTGAACTAGTTTCAAGGCATAAAGATTATGGAAGTGATGTCAGTTTGTCAACACAGTCTAAAAGTATTCCAAAAATGTAATCTAAAAATTAAGTAGTGTATCTTAAAAAGATAAATTTAAATAATATATTTAACACTTTACGATAACTTTTCAAGTAACTTTAAATTTAGCAAATGTCAATATATCCGTAAAGGGTTAAATTATAGAACCTAATCTTTAATTTCTATTGATTTAAATAATTGTAAAAGTTGATTTCCATGTCATTTAGTCGATAAAGGATAGTTCATAACATACATAAAATATGTATTCCAAGAAATTGAAGTTTATAAAGTCTTTAATCTTAAAGCAAAATTAGGTACACGATTAATTTTATAATTATTGCAATTCAGTTTTCTTTGTCTAACAATCCGTCGATTAATTTCTAACACATTTACTGCAGTCTTTGAAAAAATTCTTAATTGGTAGTTTAATAAAATAAGGATATTTTCTTAACACTATTACTATGAAGTATTTAACCATGTGTAATTTTAATTGTTTTTATACTTTTTTTTTTTACACTTTTCAGAAAATAAAAAAAAAAATAAACAGTGCTTTTTTGGAGGTTGCATCTACTTGGTGTCTCTATTTGGATCTTTCATCCAGATTTTGATATCCGTAGAAAAGCCTTTTTATCGAACTTTTTTGATATCGGAGCAGTGCAATTTACAGTTTACATTAGCAGAAACTCACCTTTCGGTTACGAAAAGAAAAGAAAGCAAATACTTATAGGAACATATTGATATATTTTGTTCTGGGTATCGAGTCAACTCCTTTATTCTTTTTCTTTTCGCATTGATTAAATAATTATAAGCTTTAGCAGTTTTTATCACATATGTGTCCTTTTATCTGAGAATACTTCAATATCACATGTCCAGCTAATGTGATAACTAAAAGGTTGCAGATAAAGACTGCTTAATGTGACAGTTTATTTTTCAGACGATAGTCCTAAATTTTGGAAAGTCTTGTTTCAATTATGTACAACTGTTAAAACAAGATCCCCTTGGTTTATTGAGTTAAACAATATTTCTTACGACTTGACTGTTGATCTTACTTATATCCAGTTGTTGACATTACATAATATCACACATTTATTAGATAAAATGAATAGTAACTATTCCTATTCGTTTTATGCGGACAAAATATACGATTCCAGAGAATAGTAAGTTAGAAACAATTGATTGCACAATGTTAAGTGCATTGTTTGTGTCATTTATAAAGTTATTGTTTATGCCACGTTTTCATAAATAATCTCACCACTTAACTCGTACATTACGGAAATCTGTTTTTATTTTTAAATCGTGTCTGCGTTGTTGAATCTTGTAAGGAATACAATTCAATCTACCGAACCAGTCAAGTCTGTAAGGACAGCAGTTACCCTTGATGAACTCTATAAGGCGTGCGAGTTCGTTTTTGCCTTCGCAAGCTCTCAACATCTGCCGAGGTTTTTTAGTGGTTGATGTGAGATTCGCCACATTGATTTTCAACGTCCTATAAAAGTCTGTCCTGTTGGCCTCTACACCAACAGATGTCCTGTTCGGCTGATGTGTTTCTGCCTTCAGATAGGAAAAGGGAAATTCTTTCCTTTGAGGCAATTTCATTGTTTGTCTGGTCAATGTTTCTGGTTTCGCTGTGGTAAGAACTGTTCGATTGGCAAGTTCAGAGACAAATTCCAGAGGAGCGACTGTAGCATTGGCAGTTTTCATTCCTAAACGGTCATCTGCAGATTCTTCCTTCTTTTTGGGGGAAAGAATGGAGAGTTCAGGACTGATCCCTTTCTTTGTTTTGTCTACAAATCTCAATTTATCTTGAAATGTAAAATTACATTCTTTAATTTTGAATTTTACTGGATTTGGACAAGGCCCTTGATCTAAGTCGAAATTCACTCCCTGACTTAATATGATCTTGTCAGAACACTTGAGGGTGGACCATGCTATTATATCGCCTTCTCGGTCTGTTTCTTGGCACGTGGAGTAAATGGAAACTGAAAAGAAAAAAAAATCTATTTAAATCAAAAAGTTTCATTTTTCAATCCTTTTTATCTTATTAGTATACTTTGAATACAATAAATTCTTTTAAATGAAGTGAATTTAAAAAAAATATATTTTTATAACATGACAAATTAAAAGTTTAATTGCCTGTCCTTCCATCCTTAAATATTAAAAGAATCCAATTAAGGTTCATTGTGCTTTAGAATTGCATGAGTATTTTTTTATTACATTATAATATAATTAAACTTTATTTCTTAATATTAATTTATAAACAAACCACAACATATTATGGTCATAAAATAGCATAGGAATTCAAATTCTAATTTCAAGTTTCGGTGCATCTTTCTTACATTTGAATTCAAAAGTAATAAAATTTGTCACAATATTGGCCTAATAGAGATGGTGTCTTGGCAGTCCAGGCCTGTCGCCAACCTCTCTACAGGGAAGGCGAAGACGAAGGAGAGATGAACTCCCAGCTACCAAACATGCGAGTGAAAAAAAAAATACACCCTTACCTTATCCGTGATTTCAATATAGACTCTTATGTTTTAGAGTAAATGTTGATCCACTACATTACTTGAAGGCAACGTTTTTAAAAAAAGCAGCTTTAATGGCGTTGACAATTGTGTAAATGCGAATGGAAATGATTCAACTGAAGATTTTTTTTTAAAATTTTCAGATTTATGAAACTTAGAAATTAAGGCTGTCTTTTCTAAATGTGAATGGTCAAAAAAAAAAGAAAGGAAATGCGATACAATCAAGAGATGAAAGGGAAACAAATGAAGAGAAACATCCTGTAATGTGAATCTACACATTCTTCTGTATCGGTTCGTGATTTTAATTTACTAACTTAAAACTGTACGTTTTATATTATGTTTCCAGTACAAAATTTAAATCATTATCGAGCGATTTAAATTTTGAGTTACTTCTACAATGAAAAAATAAATAATACCCAACATCAAAGTATGACTTTAACTCATCACTATTTCTTAATTCTTATATAGACAATATTGTTAAAAAACATTTTTTTTATTATTTCTTGACTGAAATAGCAGTAGATGCCCCAAATGGTATTTCAGTCTCTAGGTCTATTGTTCAAGTCCGAATATTAAGAATGATCATAGACATCCGGAAGAAGAGAAACAGAAAAATAAGGATGCAAACAGAGGAAAGAAAGGAACATCCATGCCTGTCTCGGGATTTAAATTCAAATTAGATTCAGTCAAATCAGCGAACTTAGTTTGCTGTTCAGCAAAACAGTTCAGCAAATGTTATTGTAAAATGTGAATGAAATTAAGATGTAGACCTATGCCTGCTTTCCTTAAGATGTTCTTATTTTTAAGCCTTACAACCAAAGGAAAGTTCTTGTACAAATTGTATATTGTGATAGTTATTAATATAGACAGTAGGTGTATTTTTAAATTTCCCATTTTCTAAAAATTAATCAAATCCGCAAACATTTCTTGCTAAATCAATTACAGTTTAACTCAGATTTCTTTACTCTGTCTCAGATTTCTGTGGATCGTTGCCAGGGTCCTAACAGTGTAGGCGTTATTTGTGTTAGATTATCGTAACAGAATTTTACGATCAAATAGAAAGAAAGCATACGTCAGTTGCATTATAAATCTCTGAGCCACATTATAAACGGAAGAACATAAACTGTTAGATACAATCGACCTCATTGTTTTTCTTCTAATGTTTTTGCGTGGGGATTTTTGGCATCTTCTTGAGAATGTTTCTGGACAGGGAAAAGTCTTCAAATGTAAAACTGATCCAAATACAAATGTTATCGTTTCTTTCAATAAAATCCATCAAGTCCAAGTTTTAAAAAACTCATTAACTGCTTCAAAGCTATTAAAAGAATGATTTCGGAAAGTAGGATATCAAGAAAAATTATATACAGGGTATTGCAAAATTCGTGAGTAATATTCAAACCACGTGTAGAGCATGGCTAAGGATCAATATATTCCTAATAAACCCAAATCCGGAAACGCCCCATTAAGGCGTTTAGGTAGTCCTAAAGAGAGCCTTTCCGGGAGAATATATCCTTTGCTACACCATAAGAAATGTTTTGATTTTCCATGCTTTTTTCTCCTCCAGATGGGTCCTAGGATTCACCTAGCCCTGTGTATAATGGGTAACGAATTTCTTTCTGTCGGGTTATAGGCGGGAAGACGTCTGTCTAATCAGTCGGCCTCAACTTAGTCCTGTTGGTCACGAAACGTCCGGATTCTTAACTTCCGTGATCCCAAGAACCGCTAAGGCCTGTTATTGCTTACTTTAACTTAACTATTGATTATTTAGTTAATGCCAATTAATTTCATTTATTTCTTAAATGAGGTTTAACGCATAAATAGATACATAAATAGTGCAATCACAGACATTCGTGAAACATGTAAAGGCATTTAATGTAAAAAAAAAACAACAATATTAATTTCGACAGTCAGCCGTCTGTCATTTTCCAGTGTAAAATAATAACAGAAAATTCTCTGCAAATATAAAATGATTAGGTTAATATTTTTCTTTTGAAAATGATAGACGGCTGGCTGTCGAAATTAATAGTGGTTTTTTTTTATGTATATTAAATATCTTTATATGCTTCACGAATGTTTGTGATTGCACAACTTATTTTTCTTCCTTTCCTTTCATCGACTTTGGCCAACTATGGACCACGCGTTAGCCCTACCTGACAACGTCAGGGTGAGGCTAGGAAATTCCAGAAGGGGAACGAGATGCACATCTCGTCCAGAAATAACCCTGAGATAGTGAGTCCCAGGGGAGAAATGGACGAAACACAGAAGAAGAAAGAAACAGCCATGCCCACGCCGGGATTCGAACCCAGGTTCCAACACAACAGCCACGCGGCAGACCGCCGTCTAGATGTATTAATGCGCGCGTAATACTGTGTGTAACCGATGCATACAGTAATTGTGCATGGTTATAGGTCCGTAGAAACGTCCGATTGATAAACAGTGTTTTTGACAGTATGGCCTGAAAAAAAATCCAGTCCGTGTAGGCTAATTAACAGCAATGGGGGAAGCACAGACACCATGATGAAAATGGGCCGGGGCTCCGTCATACATGAAATATAATTGCCTTCGCGTTTCAAGATTAATGTCTTCCAGCAACCAAATTATCGGTCCACACATTTGAAGAAAACTGATGTTAGTGTTTTCGTTGGACGATTCTGTGTGGGCTTTAAGAAAATTCGTAATACTATTTCGGGAAAATGAAGCTTCATCAGTGAATAAAAATACAGATGAAAAGTTAATAAACTAATGACAGATCTGAAACTTTAAAGGAAAATCTCCGACAACTAACTCTTGGAAGCTTTGCAGACGATAAGGATACAGTAGCTCTTCATGAAGTATCTTCCAAACCATGCGAAATCCCTTCTATTCTCACCTTTTCCCTACTACTTATTCATTGAACAGCGGCTTTCGCGTTACGAATTCGATAATTAGAC
The DNA here is from genome assembly GCA_023159025.1 of Thereuonema tuberculata. Lineage (NCBI taxonomy): Eukaryota > Metazoa > Arthropoda > Chilopoda > Scutigeromorpha > Scutigeridae > Thereuonema > Thereuonema tuberculata. The sequence continues at coordinate 30,349,527 of JAFIDM010002131.1, forward strand.
TGTAGACAATTAGACAGATAGACTGTATTCCTGTTGCTCAAAATTGTCCATTTCTCTGAGGCGTTGATCTATGGCAGCAAATGTTATACGCCTATCTGGAAAATGTTCTTGATATATCAAATGTATGTCTGCCATTTCAGAAGACAAATACAAACTCACACTGATAGCAGTTATGCAACTACGTATATAAACGAACTAAAGCAATTATTAAAAATTTTTAATAACATATTTCAAGCGCATTCTCAATAAACTGATGAAAGCTTGTAACAGTGACTAACCTCTCGCCATTCACTGGAAGCATGGATACGTGGAAACAACCAAACAATTACATAACACATTGTTCACCTTCCGTGTCATCAAGTAGTCCCTATGTCCACTTTTCATAATTAGAAAAACGAGAGTAGTGACCCTATGTTTATTAAAATGTTTTTGCCGATTTTTCTTTGCAGAACCTGTCACTGATGTTCATTGGTACCTTTAAAAAACACCTGTATAGAGTAGGCTATATGATCAACTTTTAAGATTGTAAATTATTACTTTATTTTTTGCATATGTCTCCTATTATATATAATCATGTAGGAAGTAAATAGATCTTTTCGACTTTAGTAACTTGTAGTTCTGTATTTTTCGATTATTACAATGCAGTATAGAACTAAAAAGATTTAGAAATTTTTAATATATTCAAGTAGATCCGTTTGCCGAAGCTAATTCACAAATTACTTTGGAAGATGAAACTTTGATGGTACTATCAGACCATTATCTGTAAATTCCAATTTATTTTGGTACAAACTGAATTACTGATAAAGAGAAAAATATTTACATCAATGGGTGAGACCAAGTGTTTATTAAGTGACATCCTAGAACAGCTGTTTCACGCTCTTTGGCGATCATCAGCTAAGAGTAGTCAGCAGTAATAAGCGAGGTCTCGATACAGAGGCAATAAGAACAATCGTCAGAATCAATGTGCAAAGCTTAAAGAAACAATAAAAAAAGAACTCACTAAAAAATATTGGTGAGAATTTTTGTGCTAAAAAAATTCATTGAGGCCGGCGGAATGCTGGCACTTGGATTTTCTCACAATTATTTTTTTAATGAGTTTTTTATTGTTTAATTAAGCTTTGGAGGCTCCAGATTGATTCCGACGCGAAAAATATTTATCTTTACATAAACCTTTCCCTAGAGTTTCTCCTCTAGGGAATTCTCCTAGAGTTGACACACCAGCTACTATTTTCTTGTCAAAGATTGTTTTTTTCGGTTTATCTTTAATGTATCAATGTTTAAAGATCCCAAATTGTGGTGACATGATCTCAATTGAACTGGTCACACGATATAAATTTTTTTTCAGAGAATCATTTTAAACGCATGCGTCACTTTCTGCAAATCCTATGTTGAATGATTTGAATCCTATGAATGATTTAGGTTATTATGAACTGAAATGATTTGCAGATAGTTTTATCAAAATCTACCGATAAGCTTTTGTTACTTAAAAACACAAACAGTATCAATATTGTTTTTGAATAACTACACCTTTTAGGCTTCAGTACTAAGGGGCCAATTTCTGTTTGATATGAGTTTGCCCTAAAAGCTGTTGATCGTAGCATCGGCAATTCAAATGCACAATTCAGAATCACAGGGAAAATGTGAGTTATTGTAAAAATATACCAATTCAAATAATGATATTCCTAATTATGTTTTATTAAGTACTAGCAAAATATTCGTTCTTTATACGGGTTACAATGATTTGGATGAGAAAGAAACTGAAATTGTGAGATCACTTCGAAACTTTTCAAGTTGATACAAAAATCACAATATTTGAATTTTGTAACTGAGATCTCTAAATATGAAATTAATATCGAGATCGGAGAATATAAGACTAACCACCCCTTTCTCACTTCTCCACACCCATATCACTTCAAACCTTCCCCAGTTTACAAAAACTCATGTAATCATTACAAATCTATATCTATCCGAAAACCCTTCAACAATGTTTGCCCTCCCCTCAACGTCCTCCCGTTTATATTCGTACTTCTAGTTTTTGCCTCCAGATTAATCTGTGCGCTACTATGCACAATAATAGTTAGTTCCAGTTGTTGAACAACAATTTTGTTGTAGTTCCAATTGTCGCCTCCAGGTGCATATATGTGGCGATTTCAAGAAAGTTGGCCCCCACCGTTTACACCCCTTAGGACGCCAATATCGAAAATTCGTCGAATACGGGTCTTTTTGATTTTGATAAAGAACACTTATGTCAAATTTCGTGTTTCTAACTCAAACGGTTTCCGAGATATGCATATCTTTCAAGAAAGTTGTCTCCCACCACCTATTAGGACACCAATATCGAAAATTCATCGAATAAGAGTGTTTTTGATTTTGATAAAGAACACTGATACTAAATTTCTTGTTTATAGCTCAAACCGTTTCCGAGGTATGCATAATATTTAAGAAGCTTCACCACCCCCATTCACACCCCTTAGGGCTGGTATTTTTAAAAATCCGTTCTTAGTGAACGCCTACGTTATAAGGGGGAGCCCATCCCAAAAATTTCAAGTTCCTAGGTTCAGCGGTTTTGGCTCTGCCGTGATGAGTGAGTGATTCAATTAGTCAGTGGGTTTTGTCTAAAGAGTTACAGATTTATGCCCAAGTTTATATCAGTGATTAATCCATTTAAACACACAAAATGGTTGAAACTTTTAGCCTCTATATCAATATGTTTTATTTTAAAGTATGAAATATTTGACAATTGACAGATATATTTAGTTTACAATAATAATATAAAGTGTAAATCTAAAGAATGAATAATTACTGATAGTAATGCGTCATTTGAAAATATTTTTGTCTTCGTAGTGAAATGTTTGCTGTAATCATTTTCGTTTTTATTGATGTACGTATTTAGTTACTGTAGCTTTTTTTATGCTGATTGTTTCTATCTAACTTTTTTTAGCTCAAATTTAAATAAGTTCGTTATAACTGCGTCTCATCTATCATTCGTGTTGTTTGATACTTTGTAATTGAAAACCATATTGTTAACTTTTTTTTAAGATTTTTAAATATCATTTCAACCCATTTGATCTTTTCAAACTCATGAGAAGACGTGTACTTACTTTCATCTGCAGTGAGAACACTGCTCCACATGTTCACTTGATACATGGAACCGTAGAAGGCGTAGGCGTCAGGAGGATTGTTGACGCCGTTCAGGTAATTTCCTAGAATCAGCGTTCCTTCATCGATGACGTTGTTGAGAGATGGCTGATTGATTTCCGCTTCTTCCAGCGCCTTCCCGTTGAAGTAAACCGTGACATGGGTGCCGTCCCAAGTCCCGCAGTAGTGGAACCACTCCTGACCATCTGCGTACGAGTACGGACCTAGGAAATGCGCTGCACCGTCAGGAATGGACCGCGTCAGATTCTGAGTCCCGGTGAAGTCCACTTCCAGCGTGAGACTGTCCCAGTAGCTCACCGTTTCTCCACTTCTATAGTACGACAGCATAAAATGGTCCTTCTGCGCTTTGGCCCATGCGCAGAAGGTGAGCGACGTGTAGCTGTCTAAGTGGGACACATTGGCGGACACGTACGGGTTGGGCGGCTCGAAGGACAGCACCTCGGTCTCCAGTTCGTTGCCCACGACCTCCGACAAGGCGAGAAAGACCATCCAACAAAAACTCATCTCTTAGCGTTCCTTAGAAGGTCCTTGGTTGAGCATCTGTAATCCAAGAACCTCTGGAAACACGAAGCGAGTTTCCTAAACGGAACTGAAGGCCTCCTTCGAAAACTATTGTGTTTTGTCTTAGCATTACGTCAGATGAAAAAAGATCCATCAACATTAAAGGTTCGAGAATGAAAAACAACTTGAGATCAAGGAAACTATCCTGGGAACAGCTGACTTTAATCGTTACGTAACGATTGAAATACCTGAAGAATGTGTTGCTGTATTGTAAAATGATTAGCATTTTATTAAAATCAAGTAATAGTCAATACAGTATTTTTATTTAACCTTTAATTATGTTGTTATATATAAGAAAAAGCATAGATAAGTAACTTTATTTTTCTTCTTTGTTGCGAAGTTATGGCATTTTTGTTATATGATTCTCAGTTTTGTTTCTGACCTACATCTTTTAATGTGTTATTTTCATAAGTATTCTTAACTTTATTCTTAACCCTAGCGCTAGTAAGCTTTTATTGAAATACTTAAATAATTGCATATAATTTTTTTAAAGTTTTTCTAATGAAGTTATTATTGTATTTCGAGTATTAAAGTAGTATTTTCAGTTGTATCATCACTAAGGTTATTTCAGATTACAGTAAGTGATTGTGTCATGATTTTAAAAAATAATTTAACTGCTCAACTTATGCAACATAATTATTAGCAGATAATCCCTTCTGTTTTTCAAATAAAAATACAAAAACTCAAAAGCCTAACTGAGATAGCAACTAAATTTTAAAAAATCATCTCAATTATTTCTATTTAATATTATGTATTTGTATTAAGAGAATTATTGACGTTCCCATTGGTAGATTAACACTATATTCAGTCAAAATATTGCGAAAATCTGTAGTTTACTAAATCTATTAATGTGCAATTCTTTAATTTTTAAAATACTGTACTTGGTTGGTAATCAGAAGGTATTTATGTTTTATTATGTTATTTGCGTTAAGGGGAAGGAATGGTGATGTACTTTATTTTAGAAAGTATGTATGTTTAGTAAATCCTCGTTATCCGCTTCCGTAAAGTGTAATCATTTCGCCACAAATTGAGGTATTTTAGCGCCCATTCACGACCTTGCGCAGTAGCTAAAAAGCTTTTGAGAGGCCTCTCAACGTCGACTCGAGATCCAGTAGTGTAGTCAGTGTTTTACGCTGTTTTGTGAAATTTATTAAATTTCAACAATGATAAAGAAGCAAAGTGATAATCAAAGTGTTCACAAGCCCTTCTAAGTGCAAACGCATAGCGATAAGTTTAATGGATGAGATTCGTGCGCTTGACTTGCAGTAGTTCTCCGTATTTGGGTGAATATGAACCTTGAATATATTGGTAAACCTTTGTTAATTTTGTTTTATTAAGTTATAGAGCTTTATACAGCAGAATACAGAAATGTATAAAGTTTAGGAAATAACTACTCGTTACCAGAACGAAAAGTTTGATTATCAAAATTGTCTCAAATTTTTTTTATTCATCTTGAATTCATTTCTGCCGTTAAGCTTGGCTGTTATCATGAAGCGAAGCAAAACAGCATATTTCCAGTGTATTCCAAGGAGTTAATGACGAATCCTATAACAGAAAGAAAATTTTTCCTATTTCTCCAGTTTGTTTCAGAACTTACAAACCAAGGATCTAATTGAAACTGGCATTTTAATCAGGTTGTGAACTATCCTAACATGTTTTTGTAGCTTTGAATCAGGTCCTGGACACAGCAAAATACAAACTTTTAAAATCAATTTTAAATTGACACTCAAACACAAATATTCATTTTCAAAATCAATTCTAATAAAAAACATCTTTATTCATTTACTACAAATCATACTATTTCGACCCATATTACATAAATTTGATACTATGTAAAAACATTATATTATATTTAGTATCAACATCATATAAGTAGCTGTTAAAAGAAAATACATATTATATTCAAAATAGTCAGATTTCAAGTATTTCGCTTTAGAACATTTTGAGATTTATCAGTCTGGCTGACTTCTACAATTATTAAGATATCACTGTTTGTTTAAATAAATTTAAACATATTTTGTTTCATCTTTATATTAATATTTATTTCACAATGCAAACCCAATGCAAAATCTAATGTTTATACTGACATTAAAATTTACTATTTATAGTAATTTTATTATATAATTTTTTGTCAAAAAAATTAAAAACTAAAATTGTACTTTATTAACATAACTTTAATGTAAGAAACTGCAACCTAAAATAAATTCTACATTTTTATAAATAAGTTTTTCGTATACGCTGGCTGTTTTAATGGTATGTATGTAAATACATTGATGCTTCCTCTGCAATAGGATATTTCACCTACAAACTAAATGGATTTATTTCGATTCTAACAACTAGAAAATCCGTACACAGATGAGAATGTACTTTTGTATATTGAATAGTCAAGAAACAGATAATAGTACATTCCTTAAGGCATTAGCGACTTGGTTAGACAAGTTTTGATAATTAAAATGTCTTAGAAAAATCAGAATTGATTTTTTTTTGTTAAACAAGTACCAATATCTATTTCCTTTGCATACGAAAAAGAAAATTGACATTTGACTTTAGATTTCATTTATGCTATTCATTCATCCGTTTTGTGTTGTGTTATTCTTAAATTAAGAAAGATTTATTGGGAAACGTCTTGTATGATTTTGACAAATCTACACTTTATTTGCGGACTCAACATGGATTACCATTAATAAAATAATAAAAGCTTGGTGAGGAATTTTTTTCACTTTGGTTGAAATTCATTCAATATTTCGGTTCGGTACCTTGAACCTTCATCAGAAGAAGTTTGAGAATTATATTAAAAAGTCTGTGCATCCGTTATTTTGTCATTATTTCCGAGTGGACGATGTCGTGGCCCTTCCTCTCCAAGCCATTGTAAAGACACTTTACAAGAGGTGTCTTTTTTAATGTAATTCTGAAACTTTTCCTGATGAAGGCTCAAGATATCGAGCCGAAATATTGAATGAATTTTACCTAGAGTAGGAAAATCCCTCATACAGTATAATAAACAAGCTTAAATTATTTGTAAATTTAATTAACATGGCCTATTAGTCCTTCAGATCTACGTTATATGAATTCTTCTTTTTCTTTTTCTTCTTTGCGATCAAACTGAGGGGGTTTACCGTTGCCGTCCTCAGGAAGCCATTTTGGAATGACTTAAACCCGAGAGAAAGTGAAGAAGGCCGACAGACACAGGAAAAGAAAGGAAAACTCCATGTCACTTTCGGGATTCGAATGTAGGTTCCATTTGCCAGATGGGAGGCCGCCGACTAAACCACTAGGTTTTCTAATTTAAAATAATTTAAAAATGGTATATCCCTTTTGATTACCATTTTGAAATTATTTTAAATTAGAAAAGATAAATCGTTACTATTAACGACTTGAACAGGATTTAACATCTGACTTCTTTTTTGTAGTATTTTAGTAAAAAGCAGCTTCTGAAAGATGTTCTTATTTTAATTCATTTAAAAAGCAATTATACTTGTAATTGATGATTTAAAAAAAGTTTTTTAAACGCTCTTAAGTAGTTCATAAAATGACAGAAATACTAATTAAATTACAAGAATTCAATTTAAAATTTAATATTTAAATTTAAAATTCAATTTCATTCTTTAAACCAAGAACGAAAAGGTGAAGTAGAGTTTAAATTTAAAAAATAATAAAATATCAAACAAACAAAAAAAAAGAGTAATAAACAAATATAAATAATTACAACGAAGAGCTCTTGCAATAAGTTAAATTCTGGATGTAAAGTATTTACTTAATGATTGTAGATAGTCACACCGTTAAATTTAAGAATTCACATGAATCTCGTATGAAAGTAAATCATCACGATATATCTGTTGTACCAAAAGAAGACTTGTAAAATATAGGCCTACATTTAATTAATTTTAATGTACAGTTTTTTTGTTCATCTAATCAAATGATTATCTCCTTAATTAATCGAACGTACGTTAACTCTCATTCCAATATCATATGCAGAGTGACCGGGAAGTTCCCATACCCCCTATTATGTTATTATTTCATCAAGGAGTACGGGAACTTCCAGGACACCCTGCTATTATAAATACTCGGTCAATATAAAAAAAAATGAAGAAAATTTAGGATTTTAATAAAACCTACAAATTTAGATCAATTCTAGAGGAGACCTATAACTTGAGAATCTTACAAGCTAGAAACGAGTTCTCAACGGGTATCAATGAGTTAGTCTTGGCAAGACCTTAACGATATATAGATAATGTCTGTAGCATATGTCATTCCTCAGATATTAATTTCTCGCAATGGATGGACAGATGCAGTTGTACATCATGAAGTTGTAGAATTCTTGAAGACTATCAGTAAGTAACTGTTGATATTGAATCTCTTAAAACTCCTTTATTCTTACCACGAACGACATTTAGATTGAGACTAAAACAGAATCCAGATGTAAACAGATGAAATATATCTCTTGTTGATGCACCCTACCAAGAGTCAAGCTTTCCCATACAGATATATTCAAGTGATATACAGGTAATTTACTATTATAAAGAGAAGCATCATAATCTAAATATTTTCTCTGTACCTCTTAACATAATAATAGGAGGTACGGGAACTTCCCGGCCACCCTGTACTTTTTCTTTTTAAAACAGCCGTCGCTATTCCTTTTAGCACTTCTCACCCCCGGCAAACTATAAAAAAACTTCCCAGCTCCCTCTTTCTACTAATATGGTGACTTTTATCTTCATCGGTTCATACAGTTCAGTGCTACCTATGACAACAAAAGAAAAGAAAACATCTGTCCATCTATAACTAAGTGGATAGTTCCAGAAGTGGGAATCGCCTGCATTGCTGCTGTATCAAAGAATATAAAACAATTGGTTTATATTCTTTGACTGTGTTCTACCAATCCTATCACTGAACTTCTGTTAGGACCAACAGCAATGCGATGCAGATTTCGCTGAAATTAGGATATCACAGTAATGTACTAATATAGAAACCTCATCAATATGGTGACTGCACAATAAATTACACATCTATCTTACTATTAGGGAAGTAAGAGTAGTGTGCAGATAATTTAAAAGAATTCTGCACTGCTCCAAGCGAGGTTCCAATTATTTCTTAAAATTTCAAGATTAAGCCACTATTTTGAATTATAACTTGATTTCCAGTAGGAGAGCTTGATTTCCAGTATCAAATTATTGTTTAGAATGTCCATAAAAAAGTTGTTTCAGTTTCACAGTAAATATTTTAAGCGAGAAAAAATATTTAGCTTTTTGAAGTCACAGCATCCTTTTTGTAATTTCCAAATATTTCTTGTATTTCAATCCTGGTCCCAAAGAGTCGCCAGGATATTGTTTTACAGTATATTACATTTACTGGTATCTTGTAGATTTTTTCTGTAGATTGTTGAAGGGTCGTTGAACTATACTGCTTCCATTTTAGGCCTACTGTTCAAGCTCTATTAATTTTTAAAAGAAGAGAAGTATATACACCGAAAAGATAAAGAAACTAAGCCCATGCTGAGATTTGAACCTACATCCAGACACATTAGCAGCATGGTAGACCTAAAGATTAGAATACAAATATTACAAATGGAACAGTATTTGTATGAATATGTATTTATTATTATCTATATATCGATAATGTCATATAAATATTACATTTGTCAAATGCACCGCCTTGCTGCCACACCGCTACCTTTTTCACCACTTCGAGTTGGAATTACAAAATAATCTATCGAATAGAAACATAACTTTCCTATGTCAACATCACAACTCCCATCAGCCTGGCGGTTTCTCATCTCCGCATCAACGTTAAAATCTGCTTGTGATTGGCTACTGTTTTGCTGTGGTAAGAACTCATTATTGTAGGGACGGAAGGAAAAGCACTGTATTTAGAAGGAAATGGTTGTAATACTGTAAATGTTAAGTTGATATTAAAATAGAAGAATATGTTAAAATCTTGGAAAGTTAGAAGTTCTCATCTGGAATGCAATTCTCAACCTGAAAGAAGTTTTCAACTTCTTCGATTTTTGTCCCTTCTTCATTCTCTTTCTCTTTATTTAAGTACGTCAGTTTCTTCATCGACTTTCTTGAGCTATTAAAGGAGATCCTTAAGGTATTCGAAGAATGCTTCGGTATCCTAAAATTGAAACGGAAAAAAAAAAGAATATGAAAGAGGTTAAACAGTTACTAATGAATTAATCATTCCAGTACCTTAGTGACTCTACTGTTAAAAAACTGAACTGTTGTAACCTTCTCACGCATGAACAATGCGATATATTATATTGTAATTCCTAATACCTTGGGATCTCCTAATAATACCCAAATTGTTTATGTAAATTCAAATCTAAGTTTTATTTTAATTATCATTTTTACTTATAAATTGGTTTGTTTTATTCATAATATTTTGAATAATTTCTTTCACGTGGGCTTCCAGGCATGATTAAGAGTTAAGGCCACTTCCTTAGCTGGAAACTTTTTTTAGTGAAAGCAACTATAAATATTAAATAAAATATTAAAAAAACTTCTGTTTACATATATATTTGCTAAAATTGTTATAACCGGTATCAATAAAGAAAAAAAAGAAAAATAAAACAATAAACTGAATATCAGAAAAACACATCGCTAGTAATATAACGCAGAGATAAGCAATCAATGTGTTATGTTAAATTATGCAAATTTCATGTGGAATTTAAATATTCCAATAACATTAATATTATTGCAGCATGCTAAAGGAAAATTTAGATTGAATTAAAATTTTACTTTGTAAATTTGCCAATCTTTTAAACAAGCACAGCAATTTCTCTGCCTTTATTTCTCTTGCCTTTTGTTTATTTTTTTTATTTATTTCTTTCTTTATCAAAAAAATAATAAAATAAGTTTATTTTTTGTCCTTAAACATGCATGCCAAGTTTCTCAAAGATCCATCCAGCGGGTTCAGAAGTTATTAGGAGGGGTCATAAGTACACAGATATTATGAAGAGAGCTCATTTCAAAATTTGAAATGTGAACTATATTGAAACATGAAATTTGAAGAACATACTGTACGTTGTAGTCAAGATTTCTATAATTAAATTCGTATTCTGTAATATGACAGATCCCATGGCAAGTTTCTGCCATGAATCTTGGAATACATTCGGTTTTCTATTTGCTTTCCATTGTGGTGTGACTTCGAGCCTGACGCCAAAGAGAAGAAGAAACAGCTCACAAACACGGGAAAGAAAGGAAACATTCATGGCGATTCTGGGAATCAAACAGGTTCAGACATGTCAGCCTCGTGACAGGCCGTCGCCTTGACCACAAGGCTGTGCCTCTATTTCCAAATAGGAATGAACACTTACATGAAACATCTGAAAACGTCTAACTACGTATTTCAATCAGTCCTGAGATAATCTAATCTACGTATTTTCAATCAGCGTTTTATTTTTGTTACAATTTTGAATCCATTTCAAGTTAAATACCAACTCGTGAATCTCAACAATAACTAGAATTATTTTCTCATTTTGAACCTCTTTTCCTAGGAAGGCGAGGCTCATTAGATCACTATCTGTATTTGTGAGTATCAAAAAAAAAAAAAAAAGAAAAGAAAATAATTTAAGTAGAATATTTTAAGAAAATAGGTTTTAAGTTCTGTCAAGATCTATTAAATTCTTTGCACTGGATTCATCCAGTTGGAAACTGAACTCGATATTTATTTTTTGAGATCATTTGTTTCTTGCAGTTAATCGTTCCGTCATGTATTAATAGTTCGAGATTTATTATAACAGCAAGAGATTAAATTTCATTCATTTGATTACATCTTCCTATTTGGTTCACTGGCCAAATAGTTAACAACGAATTATTTCCGTCAATCTCTGATTATAAATAGATCCTGGAGTGAATGAAGAAAATTGTTCATTGATTAATTTTATCAATTTTTCACCTACATTTTTCGTTCCAAAAAATTGTGTCTAATTCATTGGCAGCTTTCACGTGGCTGAAGAATTACGTAACGAATTTTCCAGTTAAAAAAGAAGCCGTACCTTAGCCACAAAGATGGCGCTTTGCCACAAGTTATGTAACAGCCCTTTTTCGACCTTTCATTTGTTTACTCCAAAAGATCTGTCGTCTACATTATGTAAAGAGAGCAGAATGACTTAGCGGAAAAACTAACCATTGGTAATGCTCCCTCCCAGTGGCCATTGCAAAAAGACAAAAACAAAACAAAAAATGACTGCAGGGTAAGCAGTAAATTACAAGATTAAAAAAAAAAAGCAATCCCGCATAAACAAGGTGTTCATAATTAAAGCTCACATTTCGAAAGGCTGTAACAAGAGAACCAATCAGTAGAACGACTTCATATTTCACATGAGGCAATGAAATTTGGCGATGAAATTTTGTTTGGCGCAAAAACAAAATTTACTTCCAAAGATGGCCGCTAGGGCGATATTTGGCGCAAATCTCATTTTACAGAAGATTGGGTGAGCCCTAAGTTCCGTCTGGAGTAGAAACACAAATAGAGAAAAAAATATTGTTCTCAGCCTGGAATTGAACCCGGCTCCTCCAGCCCACAGTGCAGCGCCCTGATATTATAATTAAGTATAATAAAATCTGTTGATATCCATATATTTCTCCTATATTAAAATTTCCACTAAACATTCAGACCCTTTCAAGACATTTTGATCCCTGCATTGCAGATAAATCTTTTAACATCGGAATAGCGCCAATATCGTTTAGAATAACGTTTAAATAAAGGGGGGGGAGTTTATGGCACAGATGAAGCAATATTTTTGAATTCAGAAATAAAATTGCTTCGTGCTTCCTCTACCTAGGAAGGCCATACATCATCTTAGTTTAGAACTTGCGTTATGGTGCAAATGGATTTACTTGATAAATATAGTTTTTTTTAGTAAATTATCTTTAATTTTACCCTTTGTGTTGGAAGACACTTGCAGAAAATTTCAAGAAATAAGTTATCGGATTTCACTGCTTTGCCAAAGTCGTCCAAACCCAATTGTCCGTCTTTATCATAATCCTATATTAAAGAAACAGAAAAAAAAATATATAATAAAATGACTATAATATCAACTGAATTTATTTTGTCAAGATATAACGCGTAATTAAGCATAGCACAAATGAAAGGGTATTTAAAGTATTATTACAGTAGAATCTCGTTATAACGGACTAATAGGGGCTGAAGGTTGTCCGTTTTAATGAAAGTGCGGTTTATAACAAATAATTCTTATAGGGGGGTAATACAGCAGGATGTATATCAATGAAAGTTGAATAGTTAGCTATAAAAAGTATTTATTATTTATCAAATAAAAATCAGACTTCAACATAGTAGGTTGAATTGAAAAAGATGTGTACGTATACACTGCATTAATTTTTAGAACAAGAAGGTCCTGGTTCGTGTTGATTGCTTACATTTATTGGTTTAAAAAAATAATTTATTTTCTGCTGGGTTTGTTTGCTGCTTATTTATTCAGTTAATAACTGACGGAAGTGCCGTAAGTTTTCATAATATGCAAACACATTTTCATTTGCCGATTGTTCAACATATTGAATATCAAAATTTAAATGGTCTTTCACTTCGCTCACCTTAATTGTAGGCTGCTATTTTTTTTTTTTTAAACTGTCCGTTAAAAGCGACGTCCGTTATAATAGGGTCCGTTATAATGAGGTTCTACTGAATATAAAAACCAGATATGCCATACGAACAGCGCATAGAGATATTGTTCTTTAAAATTTAGTCAAACTGGCATATCTTCAATCTAATTGAATGAATTCCAGTTTCGAGTTATATCAAACTGTTCTTAAAATTAAACCAGCTTTAAACGATTATTATTAGCTGTGTTGAAACAAAATTACATATAATTAAGTAATCAAACCATTCCCCCGAGATTCAAGCTGGTAAAAGTTCAAGAGAATTCATCAATTAGACTGAAATACTATAATATCTGATATCATATTTCTTCTAATATTTGAATAGCGGTTGAAATCTCGTAGAACAATGACAACGAAACCACACAGTAAGATTCCCTTCATAATTAGCTACGATCCATACATTCCTAATTGGTCAAAATCGCTAATTTTCCTCTTCTTATTTTGTTTTTAACCATTTAACAACGACAGCTATTGTCAAGGTATTTTAAAATATCTTAATACTATCTTTCTGACAATTGGTCAGAAAGATGATGAAATATCGTAGAAACTTTTTTTAATTAACAAATACAAGACGTACGTTGATTACTACACTGAGATAAGAATGGTTGAACTACTTTTCACCAAAGCTTAAGAAAATAGCTTTGAATCTCGTTTGGGCCTAATAACAAACTTTATACGAGGAATAGTAATACAAAATCTTATTGATCATCGCTTACATCGTGACATTAACGACAATATATTTTTAACACAATATATTGTGACAATACTCATATGTCGATTTATTATAACTATTAAAATATTAGAATATTAATATTATTATCATTGTAAAGACAAAAGAAATGTCAATTAAGAAAAATAATTTCAAAGTAATTATTTTGTAAAAGCTAATGGCGAAAGACTTCGTTAGGGACAGTTTTAATTATTGTCAGTGATTTTTATTTTAGTTTAGGCTTTAATTTATTTTAATTTAGGATTTTAGGAGATAAATCTTTTAAATGTAACTTATTAGGATTTAATGCAATTTAATGTTAGAAATTTAGGTGTTTTAAGTAGTTGTGTAATTTAAGATTAGTTGAATTTAAGGATTTTGATAAGGAATTAATTTTCTTTTTGCTTTAATTAAGCCGAGTTTATTTGAGTTTGGAAATTTCCTATTCTTAGGAATTTCCTTGTGGCCATCATTCCATATTTGGAATTGTTGTAAGCATTGTAATTCTATTGGTTAATTAGCATTATCACTCCATGTGAGGTAATAATGAGGTAATCTCCCTTATTTGGGCAGATAGGCAATCCTGCTATCCGTATGGTCTGTGCGACGCGTGACGTCACACAGCGGCGCTCTTAAAGTTTATAAAACGGGGTGTTCGAGTTAGATCTCTCTCTCTCGCCGCAGTTTTGCTCTTTTAACCTTTGCTACAATGCACCCGGCCTCGTCGATCACCGCGGACGATGTATTGGCAGCCGCGTCTCAAATTCTCGATGCGTTTGTTAGAAATAGGGTGTGTTAAATCAAGTTATTGTTAGTTAGAATAGGCAACCCGTGGATAGCCTACAATTTCTACAATTTATTTGAGCGAAACATTACTGAAATTAATTTGCAAAATAAAGCTTGCAAATTCTGTGTTCAATGCACGTGTACACCCGTGCAGGATTCCCCAAGTTACTTAGTGCTTCGTAAGTGAAAATTTGTGCTTCGTAATTTAGTTATTTAGTGCTTCAAAAGTAAAAGTTGTGCTTCGTAATTTAGTTATTTAGTGCTTCGTAAGTGAAATTTCAATGCGTCGTAATTTAACTTTATGCTTCAAGAAGTTATAAGCCATAGCTTCGCCGAAAGTATTATTCTTGCAGTGTTGTGTTATATTATTATTTCGCAGTGTCGAATAAAAATGGTTAAGTTTAATTAA
>JAFIDM010002131.1:30369770-30384979 GCA_023159025.1 Thereuonema tuberculata
CAACCCCTGAAGGACTAAAATTATCACGTGGTACCGTTACAATATATTAAAGTTCTAACCTCTCACTCTTATCTCTTTGAATCCTAATCTCTTTAAGACTCTGTCGACGCACTCTATAACCACTGTAGGCATCATCCTTGTTGATATTTTAACAGTAACAATTTTTTTTAAACAACGCACCCTCATTTGCTTTTGATCGCCTTCTTTTGATGACTTTTGTGGCATACTAGCACATTTACTACATCAAAACTGACGTAAGTACGTACTATTACACAGGTTTGTATTATTGCTGACACGAATTATATATATTTTTTGAAGAGAAGGAAGAAAAATAAAAAAATAAAAAGTATTTCGTAAATAAACTACATTTATATTAATAAAAAAAAAAGCTTCGAAATTATTGAGGTATAATTGACGCCCATTACTAAGCCTTTTACTTGTACGTATCGTACCATTAAATTCCATATACGGTAATTATTATTTAGAAATTGAAGAAATAATTTTTATATTTCATCACTTAGGAAAATAAAAATTAGATAAAAGCTTAACGCGTGTTAAAATTGCAGTTAATAGAATAAGAAATCACAAACACACCAAAAATTGTTAAAAAATCTTTATAATAAAAATGTTTTAAATACATTATGGAAAACCAAAAGGAGAACTTTCGGAATCTTGTGCGATTCCTTGTGTGACAAGGGAATCGCACAAGATTCCGAAAGCTCTCCTTTTGGTTTTCCATAATGTATTTTTAAACATTTTTCTTATAAATACTTTTTAACAATTTTTGATATTTTGTGATTTCTTAATCTATTAAAAGAAAAAGAAAAGTCTAACAATTATTGAATGACAATAAGTATTATCTACTAGCTGTATAAGATCAAGGCAGGAAATTTTTCACAATAGACTAATACAAAATCATTACCACTTTCCGAAGCGTAATTTCCACGAGATCTTTCAAAGCTTCATCAGCATTTTCTTCCGATTGTGTCTAAATAAACAATTGAATTGGATTTTAGAAATATGTAGTAATGAAATATGTATGATAAAAACTATGTCACCAACCAAGTCAAGCCCCTGTGCATGTAAGTTTGTATTCGTCATACTGTACATGCACATATAAAATATATAAAATAATATATTTTTGTGAAAACTTAATTTTAATTATTTTTAACATGTTCTAAAATTCAAGGACAATTTAAATTCTATACTAAACTACTGCAATATAATAGTTTTCTATGTTATTAGCTAGGCTTTTTTGTACCTTCGAAAAAGATTTCCTCAATAAATGGAACATTTCATCTCTGCCGATATATCTGTCTCCGTTGATGTCGAATACAGTAAAACAATCTAAGAAGAAGACGATTATAAAGTGCAATCATTATGTATTACAATATTATATAAGAATCAGAAAACTTTTCCAATATTCTCTATTACAGATTCAAAGGTATTTCTTCCTTAGTACAATATCAAAGTATATTAACAAATTACATCTTCACTGTACAATTCACTAGCTTCTTCTGAACACTGTAAATTCAAATTCTGATATTTCATGAATTTTTTAAAATTCACCAGCTTTACTCTTGCTTATTTTTCAAAACAAAACAAAAAAAAAAACCCGATATTAAAAGTGGTTTGGAGTCTTACTCTTATTTAAGTTAAAATAATCTTCAACAACTCACGATAATGATACAAATTCAAATTACATATACAAACTTTACGCTCAGTATAATTCCATTTGCATACTGATACAGAGGGTATGGAGATCAGTTCCTCACACTGAGCTATTAAGATTCAAAAAAGTAATTGTCTCAATCGAGCAAGTGAGGCCACATTGCATCTAAACAAAAATTTTGAAAGATGAATAGATCGACACAGTATGAGATAAAATTACATGGTGTCTTCAGTAGTCTACAAATATGTACTTCCATAACATAGCAGTATCTTATTAAGTGTGACACAGATATTATAAAAGACTTCGGTTATTATTATTTACAACGTAAGTCTGGCCACGAGACTTATTGAAGCAAATACTGCATACATAGTAAGTTCCTTCTACAGAAGAAAGGCATGCAACGAAAGAATAGATAATCTACAGTCTGTTCTTAGCATTCTGACTTTCCTATCTTATTCCTTAATCTAAAAAAAAAAAAAAACCACCAAGATTTCTTGACTGTACGGATTATGATTTTACTGCATCTGCGAACTGTTTAAATGTAAAATCACTTCCATATTGATTATTGTTTTTAGCCCACTTTATAGGAAAGTCAGGTCCATCAAATCACTCAGTGCGTTAGTTAGTGCACGAATGTCCCCTCTTAGTATAAGCGGATGGGTGTTCTTGAAACTTAAATAGGCCATTAAAGGACAGAACTGATCTAATTCTTTTGTTAGTGGAGGCTTGTCGAGAAATCAGCAAATGAAGATGAAATCCCCATAGAAAAGCATTTGCAACGAAATAGTGTATGTTAATCCTTTGAGGTAATCCACTAATCTGCGGGCACTATGATTAAAGTAAGAAGGATTTCAGGATTTAACTGTTTTTCTTCAGAAAATGAAAAGTTCTACCGTTTGTATTCAGCAGGTATCATAAGAAAAATAAAACATAGGGTTTCGATATCATTTTCATGACTTCAAAAAAAAAAAAAAAATATGTTCTTAATGTTAAAATATAAAAATCACAATCTTCTGTCATTCGAAAAAATATCTCCTTTAATCTGTCTATATTTCATCTTTTTTTGCAAAAGACTTTAGGACAATTTGAGGAGAAGAAGAACTCTGTCTTCCCCCTCTAATTCGTTCCTCTAAATACAATTTGAATGTACACATTGTTAATTCATTTGTTGTGTTGTATAAAAAAAAAGAATTTTAAGGATAGTAGTAGTTCTTTCAAGAATGTCTTATATGCTGTATCACAGCAGTATGACCAACAGTACCGTGACCTATTATAAACAACCTTACAATAGCTATTGTCCTCAAAATGAAAGATGACCGGCGGAAGTTTGAACTGCGCAGCCCTTCCGGTAGCTGATCAATTACGTTTTCTTGTCGCAATGGATGACGTAGTCTGTTTTCACTGAGAAAGACATGTTGATAACGCCAAATTAAAACTTCTCTCGACTATTTAGCGTTATTTCAATACCAGTTGCTAACAATAAGTATTTATATAAATAAATAAATAAATATATATTATTTATAAATACAATGCTCTTTTGCAAAGTAACAAGCGATTAGCACATTGGCGGCGTCCTTTCATGAAATCAGACGGACGTGCCTGACCAGACTAATCGATGATACATGCGCAGATCTCACAAAAACAGGGCGGCCATCATTCATTGGGAGGACAATAACTCTTATCCAGCTGTGTATTTCCGCCGCTTTTCAGGTTGTGATGTAACTTACAGATGAACTTACTATACGCCTATAGTCCCTTTGTTTTTATTGTATTTGTAACCAGAGACAGCTGGTAAACAGTTAAGTTGATTGCATGGTATTCATGACCTGTTTTATTACATTCAATTCATTGGCAGAAATATGTTTCAGTCATTACAGAGGTCTACTGATTCTTTGAGAGAACAAACATCAAATATTTTTTATTTATGTACATTGCTTCTACGACTTCCAATTGATTGGTTTAGTTCTCCATCACTTCATTTTACTCAAGAAACTTGGACATCTGTGGTTTATATTTGGAAAATAAAATTGCTTCAAACATGACAGTAAATATTGATTCCAATCTCCAGGTGTATTAGGTAGGTCTAACTGTAAGTTACTTAAGCATTGAAGTAACGAATTTCGTAATTTTCTATGATCGTAGATCATTTAACAGAAAATTTCATAATAAATGGAATTAATGACAAGCTCCTGACGGATACCCTTCGAAGTCATCATATACTTACTTCTGTATCTTCTGTTTTGGGTCTGAAGTCTTGTTTCAACAGAAGTAACTTTTTCAAGAACTAATTAAAAAACAATAGGACTGCATCAAAATTAAAAGCGAAAAGTTTTAAAGAATTTAGGCAAACTTCCATTGATTCCACTAGTTTCTAACCAGCGTTAGAGGCAGTTGTAATTTATAACATACTTGGTGCACTCCGCTTAGTTTTTTAATTCATTCTTGACTGTTTCTGCTGAAACAAGACTTCAAACCCTAGTAGTAGGACACTTTACTGCAGGTTGGAGATAGGAGATGAAGAAACATTGGGAATATTATCATTGGGTCTTCGTTGGCACCCTGTTGGTTATACCCATCTATTTTTTTGGTCAGAACAACTATTTTCCTTTATAACTATTGACTTTAATTTGATTTCAAATTAAGCTTTTTTTTTTTTTTTTTGATATAAACATTAACTTTATTTGCAAAAGTTTTGACTTTTGTCGTAGATATATAAAAAGCCCTCGCTAAAACGTTGAGACACATTTTAAAATATAAGCATGATTACCTTGGTCTCCACCGTTAACCAGTTCACAAAATTGGTGCCCCAGTACTTCATGCTCAGTTCCCACAATGCTATGAATAGCTGAGGGTATACCTAGTTTACATACTTTTTTGCTGAAGTATAATGAGTTATTTCCAATCATATTATCATTTTGATAAATTGTATTTTATAATAAGCTATTATAACTATTTAATGTGTAGGAAATATTATATCGAAGAAGGAAGAAAAATAAAAGGTCACGCCACTGTTTGATGTCTTTACTTTTTATTTAACTAAGGCTTGCTTTTATCAATAAAATCACTGTAAAACAGATATGAACTAAAACAAAATTATTAAAAAAATAATAATCTATTTTCCTCCATCATTGCATCAAAAATATATTTAAATCCCTTTTTTAATGATTTTTTAAAAATTTGGATAGTTCCTAAAATAGTTTACTGATTTACCCATTTTTCTCATAAATATAAATTTATTTGTAAAAAGAAAAATATTTCCTAAAAAGCTTATTTTGTAGGACTGCATATTTTGCACTAGCCTCTGCAGTTATTTTCTACATGTAAAAAAACAAAAAAAAAAGGAAAAACACGTTTTTAAGAAGAATAGGGTTTAAGTTATTATAGGAACTTTTTATTTTTGTGGTTTCTTGATTTACATGAACCTTAATAGAAATTCTAGTTTAATTTAGGTTTTAAATTAGAAAGCATACATTTAGGAACTCACATTTAATCCGTTCTTCTTTAGTTCCAACAAGAAAAACAGACATTCCTTCCATCCAGGTACGAAGGGTAAGATACCTCTCACCACTTCGTGTAAAAGCTGAAAACACTGTAAAGAAAAGGAAACAAAGAAATCGAATTATGTTTGTGTAAATTTATAAAATTAAATCTTTATTAAAATTAATTTAATCTTGTGTTATACAATAAAATCTCGTAATTGCAAAGACTTGATAAATGAAAGACATGAAAATTTCTTTCAAAAGTGAAATTTAAAATTTTACTTAAGAAAAAAGCTAAATCTTTCTCAAATATTTTATTCAAAGATAAAGGTTTTTTTTTTATCCTAATTCACTTAAAATAAGAAAACTGTAGAAGCCGCCTGGCATCATCGAGTAATCTGTCATTTTCACGATATTCGGTTGCCACACTTGAACGTTCGATTACCGGTGAGGCCCTTGAATGTTTTTCCTTCTTTCAGCTGTATTATTCTTCACTAGTTTAGCAAAGTCATATAAGCAGTCTGCTAAAGATTTTCTATCCCATTAAAGAAACTACAGGGGCTTAATGATTCTTTGCTGCTTGTGATATGTTGACAGCAAATCACAAATCCTTTCTCTCGGAAACAAAGTATCGACATGGTTTCTTAAAGATAAGGCAATAAAAGATGTTTTGCTTTTTTTTTATTTCTCTTATAGTAAAAAAATAGTAATTAAAGTGAATATTAACAAAGCTTTCAATAATAAAGATATTAGTTATATGTTTTGTCTGCTATGTGTGCTTTCTTTTTTCCTTCTTTTTTTTTTAGAGTATTACCCATTTTTCTAGTCTTCTATTATTAAAAATGTTACTGTGATATTTTTAATTCTATTTGAATTACGTAATTTAAAATCAGGTATTTACATTCTGATAGTGTAATTCCGTAGTACACTACTCATTTTTACATTTGCTATGTTAGCGAGAAGTTTTTAGGCCTAATTGTGGGTATCACCATCTAACATTTAAACATCACGTAAAAATTGCTTTTTTTTACGAAGATTTTTTCCATCGCTCAATTTTAATCAGTATCGGCTTTTAACAAGTAAAATAAGACTTGATGACATGCCATTCTTAAGTATGGCAAACGTTACTGTACACATAAGCACTATCTCTCGATTACTTTGACGTCAAGCTTGAAGTTTGAATTGTAAAACCTGAAAAAAATAACAAAACCGAAGCTATCTTATTCATTTCAAATTAATATATTTCAAAAATAAGAATTATAAGCATCAATATAAATTAAATATAACAAAAACGGGATTGAAACTCGACAACTACAATAATAATTCATGATCTATCACATATGATGAATCTATCACATATGAATTTGAAATGAACATGAGAAATTCGTTTTTTCTTTGTGTTTTACGTCCAGGTTTTAGATTAGCTTTAACTTAAATTCTGACGTCATTAGAACCAAGGGAACGCTTGAGAAGCTTGTACAACTTGTTTGCTTTTGTGAAGTAATATTAGGTATAATATTTGCTGTAATCGGAATCTTAGGTATAATATTGTTACATTTTGGACCTAGTATCAACGAGGTTTTACTGAACCTTAATTCTTGAAATATACATAACTATTACCTCTTTCCAGACTAAAGGGATCTGTAATGTGGAAGTATTCGTAGACAAATTCTTGAAACTTCGCTTGATCTAATTTATCACTCGTGAGATCCCGATACAATATGACTAAAGCTTTGATTTGGTCATTTGAAACTGAAAAAAAAAATATGAAAGACATCAAGGTGAATGTATAGCAAATTTCATTATAAGATATAAATTTTCAACATACAAATTTTAAATATTTTAATAGTTGTTTCCTGTATAAATTAAAATAAACATTATTGGGTACATTTCGATAGTTTTTAGTAATATTTTCTTAAGATATCTAATATTGAACAATCTTAAGAATGTTCAAATAAACTTACCCGTGACCGCTTTTTCAAGCATAAATCATTAAGGAATTAAATATTTTGAATTATAACGTAAACATCTTAGAACATATAAAGATATTTTAACTCCATAGATAAAAAAAAAAGAAGCATTGACTTTTATTTGAAATTTATGAATATTCCAATGTTCAAATCTTCTAATTTTTTTAAAAAAGAATAACTACAAAATTGTTTATTTTGTTATACGGTATGGATTTTAATTAGAAGACTATGTAATGCCAAGTATACAAGTCTAGTTGGACTTAACAAATTGGGTTTTTTAAATTTGAGTGTTGGTATTCTCTGTATGAACTTGTCTGTTTTTGATCAAAAGTTTATGTTTTTATTAAGAAAGTTTTCAATTTTACTCCATAAAGTTTGAAAGTGCATTGAATATAGTCGTGTACCTAGGTAGGGGAGATGAGCAATGGCACTTGAAAGGAGAAGGCAAAATAGGGTCGTGCGATATTTTTGGTTGGAAGATACATCGATTTGGTTTTTTTTTTGGAAAACAAGATCACTGAAGTTTTGGGGAGGCATTTTGATCATTCGTTCCTGGCGCCAAAAAAAAAAACAATAAAAAGAAAAAAAGAAAAACTAGTTACAATAATAATCTTTTTTCCAAATGATAACTTAGCAACCTAATAAGGAAAACAGAGTTTTCAGATTTTCTTACAATTTGAATTTCTTTGAAAGTGAAATGATTTCGTTTCGAAAATAATGTTTTACAATAGTTTCGCTAAAAAGTACTCAATGAAATTGCATTGAATTAAAAAAGAAAAAGAAACTGAGAAACCTACTTTCTAGAATCCTCCACAAAAATGCGTTTTACGAGGAATCGTTTTACGAGACATAAAACCGAAAACAGTCTGGGTTGGACGGGGATTTTCCTCTCAGACTATTGTCAATTACCAATGGATGGAGGAAAATGAAAACAAGTTCCTATCTTTTTAGTGTTTTTAGGAGATGGGAATAAGAAAGTCAATTCTTGGTTAGACTGTTATAATTTTGTTTCCTAATGATTGTAAAGTGTATTTGGCCTCCTTTAAAATCGAATGAATCAATCTATTATTTGTAGGTTAGTTCCTAATGAAAGTTAGGCTCTCATGAAATCAGCATTTCCCACTAATTTTGAACCAATTAATGTTTAGCGGCAAGAAATGGCCCATCTTAAAAATCTTCCCATTTTCATGTACATGGGGAAATGTACACGTGACAAAGTTAAATATTCCCATAGAATACTTATGGAAAAAGTATTGAAAGTCAAACAAATAACTTTCAATTATAATATTCAATAAATTTCTACTGAACTCTAAGATCATCGTCGAAAACGCATACTAATTCGTTTTATTTGTACGTACTGAAGATCTCTTTGAAGTGGAATCCAATTTGATGGCCTTAAACCTAAGGATTTCCGAAACTTAGTTTTCAGCAAATAGTAAATTTGAAGATAGATTGATTATTTGATCGATGAGAAAATTCACAAATCCATTTTTGAGAAATACAAAAGTAGACAGAAGCTCTTTTCTTTGTACTCCTTAAACGACGTTAAAAAAAATAAAAATAAAAATGCAACATCTGAAGCTTTTAAGTTCTTGCAGAAACTCCTTTTATTATCTGAAGAGAATTGATTTTTTTTTTAATGCCGTTACTATATCTAGTTTTCGTTGTTGAAACGATTTGAAAATGCTATTATAAATGTTAATTGTTATTTATAAAATAAAGATAAAACAAAAGCACACAACTTTAAAACTTTAAAACTTTTATTATTTTTAAAAACAACACTTTTTTTGTTGTTGTTTTTTTAAAATATATGTAAGTTTTAAAGTTGTGTGCGATTGTTTTATCTCTATTTTATACATAATTTTAACCACACGTTAATTTTTCTACGGTTAATTGTTATTATAAATGTTAACAGTGTTTTTACGTACAACTTAAAAAGAATTCTCACTGTTGACAAACTAAAGTAGACCAGTGTAATAATAATCAGCAA
Source organism: Thereuonema tuberculata (assembly GCA_023159025.1). Classification (NCBI taxonomy): domain Eukaryota; kingdom Metazoa; phylum Arthropoda; class Chilopoda; order Scutigeromorpha; family Scutigeridae; genus Thereuonema; species Thereuonema tuberculata. The sequence goes on from JAFIDM010002131.1 coordinate 30,378,882, forward strand.
TCCAGGGGAACTACTACATTAGCTTTAAACTATTATTAAAAAATGCTTAATGGTATTTTTCACATTAGAATTCGCAGAATCAAAGTAGTATTTTTATAATTATTTTGGCAGTTTGTAATTTTCATCTAAATGTCTTCTGGTGTTTTAAAAAACTAATTAGTGTTTGTCAATTCTTCTGATCAAAATGGAAATTGATATCAAGGATTTAACATAGAAAGCTAAGTTTTCTAAAAGAAGTCAAGTTTTTATATGCCTTTAAATATGCCAAAGTTCAAAACCACTTATTCAAAAGTTGCAGAACTTTATAAGATGAAAGTACCTACTGAAACTTAGAAATAAACTGTGCTAAAAAGAGTGAATAACTTAATTTAACATTCTGCTAGCATATGAAATGATCCGTACAGCTGGCTACAATTTATTAACTTTTTAAAAATAAAAAAAACTAAGGTGAAGCCAAAAATAGAAGCATTAAAGAAAGAATTTCTGGCTAAGTACCAAAGTTTACTTTATTTAGAAATGAAAAAGTTTTCATTGCTTTTTTTTATTGCTTTTTCCAATATTTCTAATACATCACAATGGAAACTTAGAAGATATTTGTTTTTTCACAATTTGACAGATTTACAGTCAGAGGGATTTGGCAGAAACTCATAAATTTATTTAATGAGGGTAACTTTTTATTGTGAATGGTTTTCAGAAGATTATTTCAAAAGAAACAACGATTTTTTGAGATATTTTAATTCAACAAAGAAGCTTTCACTGCATCTCGTGACAGATGCTATTTCAGCCTTCAATGATGCAATTTTATTATCTAAAGTTAATTTAATATCTGAAATGAATCCAGATTTCTTTCAGCACTAATTTATGTTGTTTTATTTATTTATTTACTTATTTATTTTTTTATCAAAAATTTTTTGAAAATCAAGCTTCAATTTGTTTCCGAATAAATTCTTTTTTACAATTTTATAATTGCTTTTTGTTATTTTTCTGGACTGAACGTATCACGTGACCATCACTTATGTGCTTGGTCAACAGTATTCAACAATGCTATATCAAACAACCAAATGGGTGAGACCAAATTGTTTGCCAAGTGATATCCAAGCTGTTTCACGAAGTCAGCCAGGAGCAGTCACCAGTAAACAACGAGGTCTCAGTACTGAGGCTAATAGGAATAATCGTCGGAAACGCAGTGTTGGTTGAAATTCAATGCGAAGATTGAATTTTTTATGCATTAAAAAATTCATTGAGGCCGGCGGGCTGCTGGCACATGAATTTTCTCACTAATTTTTCATTAGTGAGTTTTTTATTGTTTATTTTTTCTTTGAGGCACCACTGCGCTTGCGACGATTATGTATATCAAATTATATAAAAACAGTTAATGTGAATTATGAAAGTTCATCTATCAAAACTTTGGCGTAATCCATCATGAAAAATCACTATAGATATATTAAAATAATTTCTAAAATTCTCATAAATTAAAACTGGCTGTATTCCGAAACCTTGTCTCACTTTTGACCACTTCTATGAGACAGGAAGTGACCAAAACTCTTTATTTTTCCCAACCTTTACAAGTCCTAAGCTTTCCAATAAAGAATCACTCATGTCAATATGATTTGTAGTTTAGACTGACGAAAGACGGACGGACAGAACCTTCTTAAAGGCTTCCCCTTTACATTTTGTATTAGGGTTTATACTACATTTCTAGTTTCGGGATGAATCAATTAAAACACGATTATTTTCTCTAAAGTTTACATGTTCTAATCTCACGCTATCCTTTCAATTCTGATGGATTAGTTATTATATGTTTTACCAAATATTTCGACTGTAATCGCTGTGTTTAATCTACAAAAGAACGGCTTCCCTGTATGTTCTAGACTTTTTCAGGGAAGCTAGCACTAAAAAGGAAATCTCTATGTTGTCACGAGTGTATAACTTACATGAGATGACTGACTCGCGAGTTATAATAACATTTGGGGAATGATAAGTATTCATTCTTAAATACATGATATATATAAATATATATAAATTTATAATCTTTAATAAGTTTACAAAAGTATAGAAGTAATGAAGGCGTTCACATTGAACATTCATAGGGAATCATAACTAAGTTACAACATTACATCATACACCGGGTGATTCATAAAGTACTTTAAGTACTCGCTACACTTTGTTTTTATTTATTCCCCTCCTCCAGGGGCTCCATTGTGTTTGAAATAAACCCAATGGAGTCAATACTCCATTTAACTCAGCCTATTCTAATCTCGCTTCCCTTTCCTTGCTCTTCCCGGTTGTGAAGGGTGCTAACTAGACCATTTTTTTTTCATAGAGGCAGAAAAAAAGGCTAAAATGGGGACCCATCATCCGACTCAGAATCGCACGTTCGATACGGAGATCCATGCTCTATTTTACTTTTTTTTACACCGAATTTGACAGAAAAATATTTCGATGTTCGTTCTGTATAGGCCTATTTTTCCAGTATTTTATGAATCACCCTACATATAGAATACATTTACCGGTATATATCGTGGGAAGAAGAATTTGAATGGCATATATTTTGTGATCAAGGACCCTTGATCGTCACAAGATCCCGAGCTCATCTGTTCAGTTAAGGTACAACGCAATAGTATATTTTTTCTTTGGAAAATAAACTAATAAATCCTGTGTTCATTGAGGTCCTGCCTCAAGCAACTGCAGGCGACTGCAAACCTTTTATTTCTTTTATATATTTCTTTTACCAATGCATCTAACATTCTGAAAATTTAAAAATGAACTTGTGAAGCATCTGGGATTTCTATTTTCTTTTTTTTAATTATCAACATATTCTGCGATTAATTAAATTGAAACTCAAAAACAGTCAAAGTTTTGGGTGTTTTTGAAGTATTTAATACTTAATTTTACGTTTATTACAACTTTTTTAAAAAGTCATTATTATTATTAAAAAAGTTATTCGTTAAAAAGAATTATTCATAATTCCAAGCCCTACGAAAATTATGAATATAAACAACTTTTATATTTTTTTACGTACAAGATCGCAAATGGATTCATAAAACGTTTTACAGAAGCCAATTAGCTTTTGTTAATAATAATAAAATTTTCTTAAGAGTTATAAACGCTTTTCCCTCCTCAGAAGTTGATATAGAATAATATTTGAATTTTTTTTTTTCGGGGAAAACAATCATGTTAATATATCTCACAATGTTTCTTGTGACGTAATTGTTTATAAAAGTTATATCCAAAAGTTATATAATTATAAAAGTTATAAAAGTTATAACAAATACATGATATACGTTTAATCGCTATTTTCTCCGCATCTTGTAACTCCTAGAGAAGATCCGAATTCTGTTCAGTTTTTATTATGATTAGTTAAAAAGTGTATTAATTCTGTAATAGTGAATTAATATACTAGTATATATTTTATCACACTGTTAAATTACATTACTTTACTATTTTAAAGTCTAAATCGTAGCATTTCTATAATTTCCAATAATGTTAAATAATATAAAAATGAAAATTTTAATGACGTAACTACGTGCACGTTGCGGGTGACTCAGATGCACCCGAGAAGCTATTTTGTGAAAGATTCAAGCAAAAAAAAAGCAGGTCCAACCCAAATAAAAAATCAGTAGCTCTGAAGCTCGTGCGAATGAGTTCCTTTACAGAATTAACACGTGACATCTCTCCTCTGTCACCTCTCAACTGTCTAGTCAACCTATGCTGCTGAATTTATAGTAATGATAATGTTTTAAATTATACGTTTTATTGGTGAATGTAGTTTTTTAAATATAAAATGAAATTCTAAGAAAACAATATTATTAGATCATTAATTATATGTCTATTTAATAAATATTAATAATAATTTAGCGTTTTACAAAATTAGCAAATGTAAAAAGAAATAAAAAAAGTATAAAGAAAAGTATAAATAAATATAAAGAAAGGATAATTATTTATTTATATTAATTGATTTATAATTATCGAATTTCGATAAGAATATAAATAGATGTAGCAATAGAAAAATTATTCAAAATTATGGTGTTTTTGGATTCAGTTTTTCGGAAGACATTTCTTTAAAAGTAAAAAAAAACAAACAAACAAAAAAAACCGAATTAAATCTGTTAATAACTGTCAGTGATTTGGAAAAAAGAATTAAACATTTTCACAAAGTTTATTAAGTGTTTGTAATCACTGAGAATTCCGAGAAATTGAAGATTCCGTTAATTTTAAATTCTAAAATAAGTTATTAATAATTTTACAGGAATTTTCTATTATAAATTCAGAACAATAAATCTCAAATATTGCTAATTATTCCTTTTAAGTTCAAATTATTGTAATGAAAAAGACATGCTGCAAAGATAGTTAAATAAAGGTAGAAATTAAAAATCTAAATAAAACTATTATTTTCTTTTAAATTTTTAAAATATATTTGAATTACTTTTCAAAGGCATAATATAGATTGCGTTCTGTACCAAAACCTATTTCATTGTAAAAATCTAAAATTAAATAATGTAATAGACTTACAGTGGGTCCTTTTGCTGTAATTATTAATTAGTGCTTTCGATACCTTTTTCTTGGCACGAAAATCCTGCACGGGTAATTGTTTTGGTGCCATGGTCAACCTCAATTGCAATTGACAGCTACAAACACTTCACTCTAGCGCTGAGTATCGCTATCGACTACTTTCCACCAAGTTTTGCGAAAACATCGTGTTGTCATAACAACCTGTGCTTACTTCACGAATTTCCCTGTTTCTGGCAAATGTGATCTGTATTGATTCGTGGGCGCATCGTTTTCTATTAAAAGAATGCGATCGAATGAGGAGTTAATTTTGAATTTAATCACAGTGCTTAATTATTAACAACGGTGGCGGGAAATTGTCGTGGGAATGTTTTCGTAGACGTTTTTCAAATGCGCTTTTATTTTGTCTCGTAAATCGTTATATCTGCTTCAACCTAAATTGAACTGTTCCTCATCCAAAGAAAATTACCAATATTTACGTCGCAAAAGTCGATCTTCACTGAAGTACGAATGGTTGAAATGAAAATAAATTTCTCTAAATATAGTGAGTGATGTAATTTTATCAGTGGGACGACTACTTCATCAATGTTTGATCTCTCAGTTCTCAGAACCACCACGAAGTTTGAAGAACTTACAGCCCACTTTCCTTAAAATGTGATTTCTTAAAATTTATTATTATTATTATTGTTTTTATTTTTGACAAATCGGGAAAATTCGAAAAACCTACGTTCATTTTCTGCTAAATATAAATTTCGTGAAAAAAGTGAAAAAAAAAAAAAAAAAAAAATCAATTCTCACTTTAAGTTGGCGAAATCGGATTAACTTTATTCTTATCAAACACGCCCTAATTATTGGATTAGCTATTAGGGGATTTAAATTAATAAACATTCAAGTATTAATGGAAATAGAATAAAAAATCCGTTGTTTGGATTCCTTTGCACATCTATGGGAAATTGTGTTGCCTTCGCGCTCAAACTTCTCGACCAACATCGATTTGGAAAAGGTTTCAAAAACAAAACGTAGGTCGTTTGTACTCTTTAACCTTAACGTAGGTCGTTTGGTATAAGTTTCAAGAAAGTTATAAGATTCAAAAAATTATTTGAAAACGAAGTGCAGGACGAACAAACAAGAACCGGTATAGTTGGTGTATCGATAACTGTATGGTAAGATTCAAAAGTAGTATTGCTAAGAGACAACGATAATAAATTTTAATTTGGGATTACAGTAGAACCTCTCATAACGAGAAATTCGCATAACGAGCAAAAAAAATTGTGAAAAAATTCGCATAACGAGTGACGCAGAAAGGGGAAGTCCCATCTTCACGTCACTCACTTGTGAGCCGGGACTTCCGCGCATGTGCGTCAGTCTGTGTTTAGCACTCGTTCCGCTAGCACGTTAGTGTCGCATGTGATCACACATTTTTCCAAACTTGTGTTCAGACATTATTTGTAATTTTTTTTGTGAAAAGTTTAATAACCCTTGCAAAAATGTCCCCGAAGAAAAAGCCACAAGAACACAGCCATGAGAGACTAAAAGTAACTGTAGAAATGAAACGTAAAATCATTGAAAAGCGAGAACGAGGTGTGAGC
>JAFIDM010002131.1:30389979-30421750 GCA_023159025.1 Thereuonema tuberculata
TTTTAATTCAAGTTTAATCTAAGATAGATTTAATCGAATCGAAGATAGATGATCAAATCTCAGATCATCTTAAAGCATCTGGTTTTTGGTAAAACAGAATTTAATCTATAGTAGTTATTGATATCTGCTTATCTAACAAATTTATATTAATAAAAGTAGTCTATAACTACTGCTTACTTCGCATGTTGATGTAAATAATTTTAAAACGAGAAAGAAATTAAAAAAAAAATAATTCTTGATTCGATTTTTTTTTTTTTTTTTTTCTGATAGTATTTCTTCCTTCCAGGGATAAGCATATTCACCCCTCTTTCGCAACTCCCTCACGCTATTCAAGGCAATAAACGATCTCTAAGTTGATTCTAAATTCTTCTACCGTCGTCGAAATCAGTATTCTCGCTTCTCTAGCCTTTATTTGAAATTCTCTGTTTTTCAATTAGGTCTGTTTTATGTGTGAACGTGAATCTTGAGTTTTCTTACAAAAGAATCAATTCATTCATGGTTTGTATGAATCATCGTTTCATGAATCACATAAAAAAGATGATTCATTCAGAAATTAGAAATTCAAAGATTCAATCGAAACACTATTCAGTAAAGGATGAACATTAAAAAAAAAAAAAATGGAAGCTCAATGTTTTAGTAATGCGGTTGAACCAAATAAATATTATATTTCATCGAAAGAGACATATTCTGGAATTTCTTATTGTTATCTTATTATTATTATTCTTATCTTATCTTACAAAACCAATGAATAATGCATAACAGTAAAGAAGAATGAGTTATTATAATATTAAAAAAGGAAAACTCGATAACTGGAAATTACAGATTAAATAAAATGTTCCTGAAAGAACTTGCAGCCTACTTTCCCTTAAATCTTGCGTTTTCTTTTTCTCATTTTGTTTTAAAGTCGTAAATATTAAGAGAAACAAAAACACTCCCGTTTTTTGTTGTTATTTATTTCCTTTTTTCTTTTTTTCTATTATGTTATCTGCTGAATACAAACAGTTGGGTTTTTGTTGTGTTTTTTTTATCATTTTCTGAAGAAAAAAAAATAATAATTAAAATATTTGTTTAAGTTGTCTGAATCCACTTAAATTTGTTGATATTTATAATTCCCGTATGCTTTAAGAGGATTAATATCGAATTAATAGCCTTTGTTTAAATCATCCATAGAAATCCGCTGCTATGGTTTTAATATACTTCTATTTTTGTCACCTCTCGCTCTAATTTCTTATCAAGGACCCATATGGAAAAAAAATGAAATACAAAAGTCTTTTAGTCTTAAATATGCATGCCAAGTTTCAAGAGGATTCATCCAGCGCTTCAAAAGTTATTGGGTGAATACACACACACAGACAGACTGACTGATTTTTTAATGAGCCTTACTCTCATAAGAAAGAAGGCCAAATGAAAGATCCTGATCCCATTCACTGCTTTCCATGCAGAGTCTGACAGTGCATGAGAAAGTAGTTCCATATCCAAGGGTAGTTTAGGTATCTTGAGGTCCCTACGCTCTGCAAAATTTCAGAACTCTTATGGTTTAAAGATGGATATGAAATTGGGACAATGAAAATAATGCACGTACAAGTATCGTAGAACAAAATATATGTTTGACTGTGTACCAAATTTAATATAGAAATTTGAGTCGGTCAATGCAAGAACGTTCCAAGTCCAAAAATATGAAAATTCCACTGATGCTTCAAGCGTTTTATGTGTCTTGAAGCATCAGTGCTGAGGTATATGGAACACCAACGTCCCAGGTCTATTGGAACTGCCTTGCTGAGGCTGGCATTATGCATCGGTGACTGCAATTCATCCCAAGTCCAGGACTTGGGACGCTATTGCATTGACCAACCTGATGTCGCCCCCTGGTAACAGAGTTTGGAAAAAACATGGACACCAACCAAAACGAAATCTCCGTCGAGGAGAGTGAAAATGACTTTCCACGTGGCAAAAAAAGGAAACGAAAGGAAGCAGAATGGAAAAGGAATAGGTAAGGAATATACGTAAACAACAGAGATTTGAAGGGAAGGTTTACAAAAATGCTCGTGGTGTAAACAGACCTGCACTAAAGACTGGCACCGCATGCAGGTAAGCATTAGTGTGAGGGTTCGTACCGTAGTGTTAATCGCTGCATAATACTGGACAGGATAAGTAATACAGTATACTCTCGAAATCTCGAAAACCTTGATATGTCGAAAAATTATTTTTCCCCTTGATTCATCTAATGTTAATTTTAATTCTTATGTCGAAGAGTTTTCACACAAAATCTTGTCGAATATTTTTTCGATGACCTTGCCGCTATTTTTCAAATAGAACAATTGGTTGAAGAACAATTTCAAAAGAGATGTCGCCAGGCCACGATACTATACGTTTCTAAGAAATTCTAGCAATGTAAGTTCATTGTATTTTACTGATTGTTTTCAATTTAATGTAATTATTTTCGACTACTTTTAAAAATTAAAATTACCATTGCTGTATTTAGGCTTATTGTTATGTTTTGGTGAATTTTTATGTTTTGATTATGACCTTGTTATCTCGAAAACTCGCTATCTCGAATTTTTTTAGCGTCCCTTCGACTTCGAGATATCGAGAGTATACTATACTAATATTGTCGATTTGATTGTAGGTGTCGTTGTGAATGTTTAAGTAGATTCTCGGATGATGCAAAAGCGGGAAGACTTCGAATTTGGATATTTTGAACTAGGCCATAGGTTGGCCATCCAATCCATGGAAGAGGGAGAGACCTACAAGTACCTGGGCCTCCAGCAAGCGCGCATCATTGACAACGTAAACATCAGAAACGCACTCAAGAACATATACCGTGCTCGCGTTCACAACATCCTCAAACACAACTCAACGCCAGAAATAAAATTAAAGCTATCAAAACTTTTGCCGTCCCCACTAACATATTCGTTCGGTATAATTCCATGGACAAACACTGAACTCAAGCATTACAACGCACAACACGCACTACATTCACGAAATACAACATGCACCACCCCAAGTCCGCTACGGAAAGGATAACTCTTCCCCGCAAAAAGGGAGGCCGAGGACTCATCAACTTCATCACCCTACACGAAAAACAAGTACGCACACTTAGGGAACACTTCCACCTAAGAGCACAACACTCTTCACTCCACTTAGCCATTAGTACCTCACACCCCTGGTACTAATATACATACCTCACACCCCTGGACCTAGCAAACCCTTCTCTAACACTCACCACCCCCTACACCCACACACAGAAGCTACGTGAATCATGGGCTCATAAGGAACTCCATGGCAGACATTGGCACGAACTCAGCCAGCCTCATTTTGACATGGAAGCGTCGAACAGATGGCTGACAAGTGGTGAGCTGTTTGAGGAGATCGCGATACAGGACCAAGTCATCCCCACACGCAACTACAAGAAACACATTCTACACGATGCAAACAAACAATACGACAGATGCTCTCATGCTACACTACGCATGAGACGATCGACCACATAATATCAGGCTGTCCCCTTCTCTCCTAAACAGACTACCTCCACCGACACAATCAGGTAGCGTCGATCGTTCATCAACAGCTAGCACACAAACATTCACTTATTAAGAACACGGTCCCGTACTACAAGTACATACCACAAAGTGTATTAGAGTCACCCTCCTAAAAGCTGTACTGGGACCGCCCCATTCACACACATAAAACAGTACATCAGAACAGACCAGACATCACACTTGTTGATAAGGTCAACAAACAGACCTATCTCACTGACATTGCAGTGCCTATAAGCAAGAACATGCAGAAAACTCACGCAGGCAAGATCAATAAATACACCGACCTAGCACACGAGCTCCAGAAGCAGTGGAGGAAGGACCGAGTACGTGTTGTACCCATCATCTTGTCTGCCACTGGTCTGCTGCCTCACACATTGCACCACTGCCTCAGTACACTAGGACTTCACAAAACACTTATGGACAACTCCAGAAGGCTGTGATACTCAACACAAAACGCATAGTTAGGAAATTTATGGCCATAACCACACATCCCTAAGCCATTCTTCCATACATTTTTTTTCTTACACTTGACAATATGTGCTTTGGTCCTTGACCCGCCATATTGTCTTTGCTGGGGAAACCCATGGTTTGAAATTTTATAATAATAAACGTGATAATAATAAAAGTGATAACAAACAGAAATATTTACATAATTGACATTGCAATCCCTGGAGATGCAAGAATTAACGATAAAGAACTGGAAAAAATTACAAAATACAGGGATTTGGCAATTGAAACAACACGACTTTGGATGAAACACACGACAGTGATCCCATCATCATTGGAACTATTTCGAAAAATTTTACGAAATATTTGAACCGATTGCAGTTGTCTGAAATAACAACATCAGAACTACAAAAAACAGCGCTGCTTGGAATATCGTACATATTGCGCAGATACCTGGTGGATACTTAGGTTTCTGGCTGAAACATGTATCAACTAAAGGCTCCAGTCAATGATTTTTAGTGATTTTATTGTTTGTTTTTTTTTGTGAATTATATCTCTGATTGTGTTTCAAAATGTTAGAATAAAAGTGTGTAATTATAATAATAATATAGTAATTACCATCCCTTGTAATGGGAACGGAACTTCTACTAAGACTGTTGGCATGAATTTAAAGAAAAATATTAATAATATGTATTATTTATTTTAATATTTTATTTTAATATATTTTATTTAGTAGAAATTCCTGAGGCTGGCACTACCTGTATTTTATTTTATTTTATTTTTAAAAAAATATTAATGATATTTATTATTTTTAATTTACTTATCGTTCCACCAGCACCAAGCAAGCAACCCTACATGACACCTGGCGAGAAATAGTTTTGACTGTTCCTCTTTTCCTTCTTACTTGAATTAGGCATATTATATATTATTATTATTATTATTAGCATTTTATACAAACATAAGACATGGAAAATTTATCAGCGATTTCCATCGTATACAGAGATGAGATTTGTATCTGCATCTTTAGTGATACGGCGCCTGGTGCGGGACACCACTCGCACCACTCTTCCTAAGGCTCGTATTGCACAGTACAGTTTTTAAAAGGTTAATTTGTAAATTTTACAATGACTTCAATAAATAACAGAAACAACACAGAAACAACTTGAATGCCTTATTCTTGCCCTCCTGCGCCTTTTGAGTCTTGCACTGGCTGAGTAGCTCTGGCTGAGGGGAGCTCAACAAGCTCGACACGGCCTTCCCAGAGTATCAGCTCGACTCAAAAAGGTATTCTTTTTCAATTATGAATTGATTGCTTTGCTTTTACCCTAAAGGGCCATGTTATATTTATTTTTTTTACTCTTTTTGCTTTTTTATGGTGAAATACCTTTTGAGATAACCGAAGTGCCGCCCAAGGTTTTATAATCCACGTTTTGTTCTTGTTTTCAGTTGTTGAGGGGTCATTGTTTCCGTCTTGAACACGTACGAATTTAAAACACACACACACACACAATGTAAGAGTAGTGAAAAACAAATGCAAAAAAAAAAGTATAATTTTTATTGAAAAATGCTCAAATACAATTCGACTGTTCAAACTTAGCTCACTCAAAAAGATGTTATTGTAGATGTGATTAGTGATACACTTTTTCAACTATGTATAGAAATTATAATTGAATAGCACGAAGCATTCTCTTGAGACTGCATTTGATTCGTGATGGCTTCAAGTGCCGAAGTGTCATTATTTTGACAAATGGAGACTGTTTTTGATAAAGAAAGAAATGCTATTGAACGGCGTTACAGTTTGGCAACCTCTTCAATAGTTTTTCTGGCAACTGACATGAAAAAAAAAATATAATTTATAAAGAAAATTATAAACTAATAATCACTGTCATTTTCAACCCTTGTTGAGCTAACGATAATGATGTATTAAAGTGTTGGATTAAAGTGAGTGGAACAGCTGTCAGCTATCTTACAGGATTCAATATAACTTATACTCTGTAACATTGAAATTGCAGCGTCTAGAAGCCATGGGAAAATATATTTATGTTCACGGCAGTGTCAGAGACAATGAACTCGTGATTAAAATTTCAAGCAATGCATTTTGGGAAAACATTCAAATTTAAATTTTTATAAGAGAGTCGTTTCTTTTACTTCGGATGCACAAAAGAATTACATTTATTTCAGAAGATTCTTAAGCTTTAAGACAAGAAGTTCGAAAGAACTTAAAGCCTACTTTTCTTAAAACATTATTTCATAAAAACTTTCTTTCTTTTTTTTTATATGTCTGAAAATGATAAAAACTAAGAAATTGAAAATAAACATAAGATTTAACATCACCAGTACAAATGTCCATTTTCTGGATCAATTAATTGAATTAGCATTACTTAAGTTGTCCAAATCGGATTAATGTCGTCATTTCAAACCATGCAATGGATTAGCTACAAGGATTAATATTCATTGTTTGAGACAATAAAATATTAATAGAAACGGGATAGGATCTATTGTTTACATTCCAATGTATTTTATGGGAGTTTTTATCATCTTCTCATATTAATTTTTTTAAACAAGGATACATTTGGAAATGATTTTAAGTTCTAAAATCATAAAAGTTAGATCTGCCCCTGTCCTCAAAAATGCATCTCAAGTTTCAAGAAGATCCTTCCAGCAATTCAAAGGTTATTAGTTACTGATCTGGTGAGCCTTCTTTTTCTACTGGCAAGTATGTTAACAACAACATTATTACGCATTTATTAATAACAAATCAAGCAGCAATGCATTATTAAAAGATAAATAACTTTAATAATGACAGTAATTTCTTAATAATACTTAGAATCGAATATTATGCTATGTTTTTTTGTATGATTAATTTATTATTATTATTATTATTATTTCCAGGTTTTACAATGTCTTTGACATCTTCCTGTACCCATTTTATGCATGTATCACCCTTCTCCATTCCTCTCAATCTTCCCTAGCCCCATCCTCTAATCTTCTTTCTTTCATTACGTACTTCGTTTATTCCTTGCATCCATGTTAGTTTTGGTCTTCCTCTCTTCCTTTTTCCTGTTGATATCCATTCATGTATCTTCTTCGGCAATCTTTCTTCTTTCATCCTCTTCATATGACCAAACCATCTTAATTGTGTACTTTTTACAGACTCTACAAGGGATCCTTGCACTTTAAGTTTTTATTTTATGACTGTATTTCTAATTTTGTCCCTCCTTGAAATTCTTGCCGATCTCCGCCAGAAATCCATTTCTGTTGACTGTAATTTTGCCTTCGTTCCTGATTTTAAGTGCCATGTCTCTATTGATGAGAATTGTTCTGACAGTCTTTTTAAATTGTTCAACAAATGTGTCCTTTTTTTTATTAATAGTCAATAAATTTTAAGTTTTAATTAATTAATTTCAGTTACATTTTTCTCTTCAGTAATTTGTATTTTTTTGTGTGACTACTGTTCGTTTTCGAAAGCCAGACCCTAATGTAGAAATATCCACATACATTGCCTTTTAATTTACATGTAATTCCCATTAAGAAAACATTATTTAGCTTTTCTTGTATTAGTGATTTTTAGTTCATTTTCATTAGTAGACAATACGAATTTAACGCCTATTCAAAAATTTTTATTTTACCTTAGATATGATTACCTGGTTTGTAATCTTCATTAAGGTTTTCGTTGCTTTGAATTTGTATTAAATTGATTCTTCCTTTTTTAAAAAATTCTTTCGGCTTTTTTTTTTTCTTTTTTTATAAAACTGAAGATTTTATGTCTTGTTCCAAAAAATAGACACTAAAAATTTTCAGAAATTTCTTGTTTCAATTAAGGATTCCTTATATTTTTTTCGTTTCCCTTTTGGTGGTTCGTGAGCTTTTTTTTTAATTGCATTGTCATTTAACCTTTTTTTATTCTTTGATTAGATTTGGTTTTTGGTTTTTCTTGGATGCTTAGATCTGATTTTTCTTAGATGCTGTGACTCGATTAATTAACTCAAACCACAACTTAACTTCAACTAAGGCTTCTTAATGTAGGGGAGACTGGGGTGAATTGTAACCTTTTTCATTAATATTTTTTTTTCAAGAAAATAATCAGACACTTACTGAAATGAAAATTACGCAACCTTTATTCAACATTATGTGCATTTACACAAAAATTGACAAATCGTCAAACCGATAAAAAAGTGACAAAAAAAATATATGGATACATTACAAGTGTTACATTTGACCCCAAATCGGGGGCAATGGTAACAGATAGCAGGAGAAATGTAATATGGATAATGCAGTACACCAAGGTAATTTTTGTTTCCAATGTTCTGTATTTCAATCATCATCAGAATCACAATTTTGGCAGTAATATACTGCTTCACCAATACAATCTTTATGTACCCATTTGGAGCAAGACATGTACTGAACCCATTTCTCATTGGGTTTGCTGTTTCTGTGCACACTAAGCAAAAAATTTCTTCCTCTTCTTCATCAGAGGAATCTATTGCAGCCTTTTTACTAGTCTTAATCTTCTTGCAGGGTTGTTTTGATGAGTCTTTTTTCTTTGGCCGCCCCTTTGCCTTTCCGTTTTGGCTTGTAGATATCCCTACTTGCAGCGCTTATGATACAGTTGCTTTTGTTTTGTATATTATATTTACATAATTATAATAATATTAATATAATTACTTCAATAGGCTTTTAAATAAATCTGAGTTGGGCTCATGTAAATAAAATGAGTAGGATAATATTTAATATTTTTTAATTAATGATGCATTTATACTTTATTTATTCATTAGGCTTTGCAACGTTTGATTTCATATTATTTTCCCATTTAAACTGTAATTTAATGTTTATTTAATTTAATTTTTTAAATGTAGGCCTATCTAAACAGAATATTGGCCTAAAAACAAAAATATAAAGAATGGGCTCAATTTTAACGCTATTACAATTGTCCCCATCAACAATGTTACAATCGTCCCCATCAGCTCAATTCATACGTGGTGTTCAATTATTTAGCGCGGGCTATAACCATAGCGTATTTTCGGCGTATTTTGTGTAGCATTTCTATCTGCCTTCTTTATATAACAATTGTCACATTTTTATCTCTAATACATTTGGTTGCAGTTGATAATTAGTACGACTAAGGAAACTTACTTTTAGCAGTAAAAACCATGTTTTTGTAATTATCTTCAGAACAAATTGAATGGCCCATGTCTTTTTTTCGGTGAATCATTCTTGTGTATAAGACGAATCTCCACGCCATTTAACGGGATTGAATGAAAGTTTGCTCAGGCTATAGAGCGCTTGTTACAATTGACCCCAGTCTCCCCTACCGATCTCTATGGCTTTCTTCGTTCAAATCATCATTCCCAGTCTATTTAGAAAATTGTAATAGACCTATCCCATATATCTTTAGTAGGATAATATAATTCCTATATTATCTATCGTGAATCCCAGTTTTAACGAAAATTCACATTTTCCTGTTCTAGTAAGTATTTTGATTGTTTTTTTGTTTTTTTGAGTAAAGTTTGTGTGGCAATCTATTTGAATTTCAAAAATGGTGGAAGCACGATAATTCAAATAGAATGCTCTCATCTACATCGAACTTCACCTGTCAGAGTTCATTACATGATTTCTTTTGCTGTTAGCAGACCAATGTTTTGTTTTTATTTCTCGAGAATCTACGTCCCCTTTACAGGATAGAAAGAGATGATATGGGAACTGTTTAAGATAGTTGAAAAAGATGATGTTGTTTGTGTAGGCAGATCCTTTCCGAGTTTATGCGATTCTTTGCGCCATTTTTACCCTTTTACATAATTATCTATTCGACTAATGTGTCGCGATACGTTGTGAAGGTCATCTAAGTGCCCAAATTCATCCAATTGTACGTGTGATAAACGAAGTTGTTACTGAGACATTTTCGATTCAGCTCGAACCACACAAAATCGTCAAGACTTCCTACGGTTTGGACCACAGACAATTCTGTTTTCTGATACAGTATCCTTTTAAAACGTTCGTCGTACTGACTGATTCATGTTCATTTATTCTATATATCTACGCTAAATTAGCAAATTGTATGCGGATGAAGTACACTCTGTTGATGCAACTATTATTTTTTAAATCGCAGAATAAAACTGTGGTTAAGTAAAATAAAAAAAATGTCAGGGTTTAGTTAATCAATGATAAGTGAAACGTAAATCTAATTTGGAAACATTTTATAAAACCGAAAAGCTTTCAAATCCAATATTTGTTAGATTAGTTGTCTACGTACTTGAAGCTCAAGCAAATGTAATTCTTAACACCTAAGAGTCGTAGAGAGAAAATACTTAGTGGTTTTCCTTTGCTTTTCGCAAAGTTTCCGGAAAATTTAGTGAAAAACTCTCTCCAGATGTTTTGGCAGCTTTCGGATTTTTCAGTTATCATTTGGAAACAGAATATTTCTAAAGCTTGTGATCAAATTCATAAAGAAAAAATAGTAAATATAAGAAAAATGCCTAAACTAAAAAATTACTATAAAATAAAAATCAATACGAAATCATTAAGAAATTGCTTAGTTTTTAATTAGGTAAGAAATATCGAAACTTACTTCTTAATTAAGCATACAAAATTCCGACGCACCTGCTTATATTATCAATAGATGATTCGCTATTATTTATTTTCGAATTATCACTGAATTTAGACTCCTTTTTTTAGGCTTATTTAATCAGTCAGCCTGTAGGTGTTTATGTCGTTCCTAATAACTTTTAAGCCGATGGATCTTCTTAAAACTTGATATGCATATTTAAGTACTAGAGATCATCCAACTTTTATATTTGAAATCTTTTTCAAATGGATCCTCGTCGAGAAATTATCGAGATAAGGTGACAAAAATTCCAAAAAAAAAAGCACTAGAATCTAAGCATGGTTATCCATTGTCGTCGAAAACGTTGGATATTAATCCTTTTTATTCATTAATTTGTATCTGGTTTGAATTATTGTTAAAATGAATCCGATTTAGACAACTTAAGTAAGTAATACATTTAATTGATTTTTTTTTTTTTAAATGGAAAATTTGTATTGTTTGTATTAAAATTGCAAATTTAGGCTTAAAAAAACAAAAATCGAAGAAATATAATAAAGAAATTTTAAAGAATTGTATTTTAAGAACGTAGGGGATTAAGTTCTTCCAGGAGCTCCACAATTTAAATGTGTCATTTGCTTGTTGTAATGGCTACAAGCAGATGACAACTACGACCATGAATGGGGGAATGGGGAGGGGGGGGGGAGATAAACAATGTCTAAAACAGGAAGTCAGTCAGACAATCATGGAACGAATGCCACAATTATAAAGTTAAACTAAAACGATAAAACAAAACAAAAATTTTTATTTCAATCATTCAGACCTTGAGATTACAATTAATTTTGTTATCGCTGTTGTGGAGAAAGAAGTCACCAGTGAATATTCAAATGCTTTTATTACGAAGGATATCATCATTTGACTGAGTGTGTAGCTAGCACTTGAAGCTATCCACTTCTTTTTATCCAGAATTTATTATTACCTTTTTACATTATGAAGAAACATCATCGACAGCAATCTGGGACAGCTGTTTCGTCCTTATTAGGACTCATCAGCCAGATTTAGCTTCGATGATCAAGCTCGGAATGCATGTATGATGGCTCAATGCGTGAAAGCAAAACGAATTTAACGAATTTGTGCATTCTCGAGTTTTTTTTCCCGTTTTCATATTACATTTAATGCACATTAAACCCCATTAATTAAAAATAAATCCTCTATGACATTTTCGCATAAATTACTTTAAAAAGTATTACATTCTATAATTTTTACTCAGCATTTCGAAATTCTTTGAAATTAAAATATGAAAAAGCTAAACTTAATAAAAATAAATTATTAAAGATAGAACATTCACAGCAGTCAATTGAAATCAGAATTCGTCGATAAAGAAAAATGATAACTTGTCTTATAGAATTATTACAGAATATATCTTTATTTTAGCCTACCTAGATCACTTACTCTGTATATCTTTATTTTAGTCTTCCTAGATCACTTAGTCTGTATATCTTTATTTTAGTCTTCCTAGATCACTTAGTTGTATATCTGTGTGTATTTAACTTTTGAAACTCTTTCAACAACTTCTTAACTGCTGGATGAATCTTCTTGTAACTTGGTATGCATATTTACCATTTATATTTGAATTCTTTTCCGAGTTAGTCCTTGTCCAGAGTTAGCGTGAAAAGGGGACAAAATTTCCCACAGACAAGCATTGGATCTAAACTATCCTATTTCTAATGGCAATTTATTGTTGTTATCACTGAATATTATCCTTTTTAGCTAATTCATTACTTTTTAGTCCTGATACATTTTGTTATGTATAATATTAAAAAAGAACAGCATACGTCCCAGCAACTGAAGTTCGCACGCGCGTTGCCAGACATCAATAGGATTGTTGCTTGATCAATTCTGTCCGAAACAATGGAATGTCGCACTCGCGTCAGTGGCGGATCTAGCCTGGACCCAACGGGGGGGGGGGCAAATGTTAAAGGTTGCCAACCTATAGGCGGAAATAATCAAAATGCTGAAAAAACCTCAAAACTTCCCTGAAACAAGCTGAGTTAAAAAGCTGAATGCATCTTTTTTTTCCAAATACCTTTATTATGAACTCTGACATATATTTAAATTATGGAAAATTGTGAAAATGGAAGATGTTTAATTCAGCAATAACGATAGGTTTATTACAAAAAAATATAGATAAGATTGAAGAAGAATGAAATTAAACAACACAGAAAAGTTTTACAAACAAAAATTTATACGGCGGTTTTCAGACTTTAAAAATCGAGTTATAATATTATCGATGGTTACGTCTTCACCCCAGTGAACATACATCAGGGCCAGATCTGTCAGCCTATTTTCTGACATTGTGGCTTGTAGCCACGACTTCAGTCGCCGCAAGGCTGAAAACGAATGTTCAGCTGAAGCGTTACTAATTGGGAGAGTTATCAAAACATTGAGCAATATATGAATTGCTGGATATACGTCATTATCGCAGCTTTTCAAAATATCAGTTGAAGATTTGGGATATGTGATGACTCTCTGCCCAAGCCACTTCTCCCTCCACATGGTAAGTTCACCCTGAAGTAACTTTTGTACTAATACCAGTTCATGAGGCAAAATATCATTGAACTTCCTGGTTAGGACTGAAGTTGAAATTTTTGTTACATTCGACGGCAAAAGTAGTGAAAACTGAAAACAGTCAAGGACATCGGGTGAAAATCTCTCCTTAATGTCCATTAAAATGTGGCGAAGCAGAGGGATGAATACTGCTTGCCGAAAGTAAGTTTCCGGTAGCTCTGCAGCGTAGTTGGCCCTGTTCCTTTGACGACCACATCTCCTAGTTGGAATCAAGTGGGCATTGACTTCATCAGCCAAATCTTCAATTTTCGCCCAAATTTTTAAAAAATATTCCCCAGCCTTTTCACGGATTTGATATCGTTTCTGCTGCTGCTTCCAAATGCAAGTCAGCTTTTTACTTTTACTTCAATCCCACAGTGGTACTCACTTCTGGTTGTAGACTTCTATTTCCTTATTTTTAACTTAATCGGGTTGAGTTAGATTTTCCTTTTAGTTTCCTTGTATTATTGTCGTTATAGCCTGAAACAATGATTTTGGATAAGAAATTCCACTAAAACTCAAGTAACTCTTGCATATGCTCAGCTAAATAATAATAATTGTTAGAATCGTAGTGGTGCCTCAAAAGCAAAATTCATTTCGAAGAACAAACTTCGCACCCTTATTATAGGTATCTGTATTGCTTAAGATCTAAATAAAGGCTTAAAAGAGGAATCCATAAAGAACATCTGTCATTTTAAATCTATCTCACAGTGTCTACATTTCTATAACTCATCCCTCTTTGTTACTTAAAAAATGATGTCGAGTTCGTAATATGAAAACATTATGTATAATTTTTCGAAAAAATGTTTATAATATGCTCATGTCTTTAAGTTTCAAAAAAGTCGATTGCTAACAACTTTTGTTGGCATGATTCAAAACTTTTATTTTATTTTATATAATCAAATAAAAAAATTATAAGAAATAAAAGAAAAACGCACCAGACTAAGATTAAGAGTTCACTGATCTGTTTTTTTTAAATTGCGACATCGGGAATCCAAGATGGATCATTTCTGGTTTCCTGACCTTCGTCAGTTGGATCCGTCCAGTATCTTACATCTCAGTGAACTCGGAAAACTTATAAAGAAAATAAAAATAAACACCATAATGGCCCTCCAATTAAAAAAATATCAAAACCTAAATAAAGAATAAAAAGGCCAAACAATTAATACCCGCTTGCGATCGCTAAGCATGTTTTTTTAATTGGGGGGCCATTGTGGTGTTTATTTCTGTTTTCTTTATATGATTTCCGAGTTCACTGAGATGTAAGATACTGGGCGGATCCAACAGACGAAGGTCAGGAAACCAGAAATGGTCCATCTTGGATTACCGGTATCACAATTTCAAAAACCATATCAGTGAACTCTTAGTCTGGTGCGTTTTTCTTTTATTTCTCATGTATTTGGACGCACGTTAAACTTTTGCAAAAAAAATTGTAAGTTTACGATTAATAAAATTCGTAATGATTTAAACATTAGAAAAATACTTTCGTTACTTAATTATTTAGGTAATGAATCCTCATAATATGTGATAATGTCAACTGCGAAAAACAATAAGAAAAAATAATAATTAATAAAAACATAAATAATAAAAAAAAATCGCCGATATTTCTTAATCGTTTGATTTCCCGATTACATTCACCCTTTCAGCAAAACGGCTGTAATTTTGCAACTCTCCGTCCTTCTAAGGCTGAAGGTATTTTTGTTTTTGTTTTTAGTATAACCGTTATATATGACTTTTTTTTTTAATGTTTGTTTTTGTGTTTTTCCTTCATTAATTAAATTTAATTATCTTTTAGCCTTTAGTTTTCTTATTTAAATATTGTTTGCACTGTATTATTATATCAATGCTGCTGAATTTGGAATTATAAAAGAAACATCA
This sequence comes from Thereuonema tuberculata, assembly GCA_023159025.1. Classification (NCBI taxonomy): domain Eukaryota; kingdom Metazoa; phylum Arthropoda; class Chilopoda; order Scutigeromorpha; family Scutigeridae; genus Thereuonema; species Thereuonema tuberculata. Next base: position 30,404,989 of record JAFIDM010002131.1, read on the forward strand.
AACATAAAATAAATTTATGAATAATTACGGACGTTAAACTTGCTTTCATAAAATAAAAATTGCTATTAAATTTTTTCTTAAGGAATCGAAAGACAAATAGGAACAATATACACATAACAAGTATATATAATGATTTTATTGTTCTTTGTGAAAAGGAAGTGACGTCATTTTCTAATTATCTTGATAATTTACAAATAACTCGTGGTTTTGGAAAAAATATGCTCAGGAGCCGATTCTACATTAATATTAACGTTAGTTTTAATTAAAATTAATTGAATGATGTCGGCTTCTTTGCGACGAATGAAGGGCCGACTTGGTCGTTTTCTGCGGGGCTGAGCACCATCATGGCTGATGATGATACCATTCACCACCAAGATTCGGATCCCGGGCACGAACCTGACAATTTAGACGGAGATCTAGAAGATGAAGAGAACGCGGAAAAGACGTACGTGTATCTACTTGCGAAATTTGTTAGATTTAGGCTCAAATGTTGCACCAGTAATGACCGAGAAGCGTTTGATAGCGTTAGGCTTATGCAATGAGACTCCATGATTGGTGGGGGCAATTAAACGCTGTAGACGATTTGAGTTTCAAACCAGTGGATTTCTCGTGAATTTGTAAATTTAATTCGCTCTTTGTAGCGCAAGGTTTCGTAAAATAACGGTTACTCAGACCGGAAATACCTCGATTGTTTGCGACTTGCCTTTCGGAGGTAAATACTGTCAGTGCAGATTGAGCAATAGCGAGCACATGTGTAGACACTTACCTACTTTTGAAATCCAAAAGATAACCGAACGCAGTGGAGAAAAAAATCTACTAATTTATTCTTTTTTTGTTACGACACTGTTTTTTAGTTAATTACAGACTTGACAGTGTCCTTAACGTTATTTTCAATTTGGTATTTGATAAAATTATATAAAACATATATGAAGTAAATGTAAAATTAATAAATTCTGATACCCAAAGTATCAACTCCTCTGAAAGTATGAGGAATTTGACTACTAATGCTTCTTCGCAGAAGTTTGTTTTATTTGAAATCTTTGAAAGTAAATCACAGCAGCTCTCTTACAAAGCTTTACTAGCTGATAAGAATTCAAATGAACTGATTTTATAAATTTTGTAATTTCTCAGCGAAAGCCTCATTGGCTCATTGATTATGAGTCAGTTTTTTTGTCCTTTTAACGGTTGTTCAAAATAAATTTGTTGTAAATAAAGCAGATGATAATATTTCAACATTATGTTGATTCGTTAATTTCATTTTATATTTCTGGTCACAGGTATTATGATTATTATAACAGGTGATGGGGTGGGGACTTAAGAGGTTCCTGTGAACTAGTTTCCACCAAATGGAAAAAAAAAAATGGAACTGTATAGTTATGCCCACCGTTGGTTTTTTTTTTATTTCTTCCCCCCCCCCCCCCCCCCGAGTATCAGATGAATGTAGCTCTTGATAAAATTAAAAAGTGAAAACAGGATATATGAAGGTTGATTCATTAGGATTTAGAATTAGAAGGGTGACATGAAACTTAGAAATAAGGTTTTTTCCATAGTGACTAACTATAGAAAAGTCATCTATCCCTTCATTAGGACATTGATTATCTGAACCATTTGGGACAACTGCCACCTTGAATATTATGAAATTCAAGTAATAACTTTTGTGAAAAATCGCCATAATTTGTGATATAACTGGCCAATCATTACAAAAAGTTCCTGAAAGAACTTGTAGCCTACCTTTTTATTATTATTATTTGTATTTTTTTATGACTTAAAAAAAAAAACAAAAACGAAAATTCACCGTTCTTGAATTTTTTGTCCGAATACAAACTTTTTTTTTCACTTTCTGAACAAAATAAAATTAATTCAACCTGGAAATACTTAAGTTGTCTGAAGCCAATTAATTTTAATCATATAAAAGCTGCAAGGAATGATATCTTTCGTTTAAGAATTATAGAACTCCATTGTTTTAGTTCTAATGCCTTTCTTTTTGGAGTTTTGTGACCTTCTTATGCTAATTTCTCAAGAAAGATGCACATGGAAAAAAATAAAATAAAATACAATATTTACATTGTCTCTTATCCATAAGCTTACATGACATGTTTCAAGAAGATTAGTCCATTAGCTCAAAAATTATTAGGAGAGGAAGCGAACACACAAACTCTTACTACACTAACTGATTTGATAAACTTACTTCCTAGGGAAGTAGATCTGAAGATATTGATTTCTAGTTTCTGTAAAGGTTTTCTGAGCAAAAAAAGAAAAATTGAAAAAAAGAAATTATTAAAACAAAAAATTAGGTAAACTTCTACAAAATTGGGAGAGAGTGTGAAATTACAAGTACTAAAACAATTTATGTATATAATTTCTTTGCCAGCAATCATATCTTCACTCCAAACTTTATTTCCTGGTATTATTTTTTATTGATTCACCCTATCACTCTTTAAAATGAAAATCAAAGCTGCACATAAATAAATAAAACTCCTTTCGAGTTTATCATCTGAGGGAATATGCTTTATGATCACTTTTTTACATTTTTTTCTTCTATTTCTTTCCGCTGATAGTGTGGGTACGATTTCTTAAGAATTTTCAAAAGATGAATAAGTGATGACTTTAATCTCCATTTGTTTTTCTTTGTATGGATGATAGAAGACTTGCATTATGGATTCCATGAAATATGTGGGTTCAAAACAACAAAATAAATAATATGGAATAAGAAAACAAGTAATATTTTATGATCATTATAACAACTCGTTATAATATCTCATAAGATATTACTGGTTTTCTTATTCCATATTAATTATTATGCGTTTTTTCACAAGTTGTTTTATTTTCAGAATATACAAAATACAGTCCTTTCTTTCTATGTCCCTGGTAAGTTTTGGATGCTTTCAAGACAAAAAGATTGACTTTAAAGCAATGAAATCGTTGATCCATTTTCCATAACTCTGCTACATCTTAAAAATGTTGTCCAGCTAAAGAGTTGAGCTTTGATGGAAAAATGATAATCCAAAGGCACCGGTGAACGTGTGTGCAGGAGATGGTTTGCTGAGTATTAAGAACAACATGTAACCTAGCATTGTCATGCAGCAGAAACAATCTTCTGACTTCCTTGTTCCTTAAATGGATCTTTTCTGCTTGATTTTGTTAATCAAATAAGTGACCTTTTTCATTGTTCGGAGGAATTTGTAAAATAATGCATCCTCCTTGTCCCACCAGATGTTCAGAAGGAGCTTTTTCTGTGTAGATGTTCGGTCTTTGACATCAGAATCACAGGCTTTTAATATTGAAACCAATATTTGCAAGTATTTGAGATGCAACATCTTCATCCAGAACAGATCAAATTGAGTTGCATGATTTAGCGGCTTTTCCCCTTGTTGAAATTTGTACTGAATTCAGTGTCAAATATACAGCTTTTCAGAGGTTTTCATCATCAGGGATAGCATAGACATTTAGGACAACATAAGACAGAAACATGTGGTGATGTGGGATAGTTTTCAGAGGGTTTGAGAGGTTCACTACTGTTTTGTGAGGTTATGCTTATCATTAAATCATAACATACAATGTTTCAAATACTTAAGTGCAACACTTGAAAAGTGCAAAAGGGTGGGAATTAACCTGAATTTTAAATGAACAAATTGTATCAGATCCCTAAAAAAAGACAAAAAAAAAAAAAAAAGACTAAAACTTTTGCATTCATCTAACATAAAGAGAATTTCTTTTAATGGTCATAATTGTATTCAGAAAAATAACATTTTGGGTAATGTGAATACCATTCTGTGATATCTATAAGAACGAAAAAAAAAAAAAATGATTTTAATGAAATTTTTTAAGTCAAATACATATCTTGTCTATCAGTCTGTTGGTGATCAGAAAAATTCTAAACTACTAAACTTAAAACTGATACTTAAATCATAGAGTTAGGTAATTTAAAGTGGCTGTGCGGTTGGCATTGTTGCTAAGACACTGGCTTCTTACCTCTGAGTCCCGGGTTCGGTTCTCATGTGGGTTTCGTGATGGTGGACGATCTGCGCTGGGCAGGTTTTCTCGGGGTTCTCCTGTTTCCCCTGCCGGCCTACCACCGTACTTTCTCAGTCTTTCTCTCATCTGTCCTCATTCATCCGTGAGTCTAGCACAATAGATCTACTGTTTGCGGTGCTTGGTTTCCTGCCGCCCACATTTACCACATTCTAATCTAATCTAGGTAATTTAAAAAATAAAAAAAAAGCCGTCATTGATTTTGATATCAATATATATCATATTAGACATATGATTAAGAAACTAGAAGCCATAATACGAAAAGATAAGAAAGTGATATAAATGCACTTATTTGATAAAGACAAATATAAAAAAGAAAGGTAATGGAGAATTATCCTACAGTTTTGAAACACTCGATGTATTCCATCATCAGGGAAGACACAGACATTTAGGACAACTTAAGACAGAAACGTGGTGATGGTATGGGTAGTTTAGCAGTAGTAACAGGCGTTTTGTCCTCCAGTGGATTATAGGCATTAAGTTGGATTATGCAGAATGATTAAGCAAGGAGACAATAGAATAGTTTAATGGGGCGGCAGAAGATATTGGTATCTGTGAAGTTGAGGGCGTGCCCTGTGTTATTGTTGTATTATTATGTATGATCGTGAGGGGTCTTGGTAGTGAAGGCATTTGTATGTTCCTTAATGCGTAAGATAGGGACGGCATATTTGTCCACATAGCTGACAGGCATTGCTTGTAGGGAATCCAATATACTGTGTTTGAGAGATTATTTTGTTGTGTTGTATGAAATGTTTGTTGGGTATCTGAAGGTAGGGGAATGCTGGTAAGAGACAAGGGATTGATTAATTCCTCACCCACCACAATAAACTATCCCACCTCCTCCTCTCTGAACCATACTACATAATCCAACTTAATGCCTGTAATCCAGTCACTGGAGGGCAAAACACTCATCACTACTGCTAAGCTATCCACACCATCACCATGTGTTTTTGTCTTTGTTGTCCTAATATTTGTGCCATCCCTGTTGATGGAATACTCAAAGTATTCCAAAACTATACTATAATTCTCCATTACTTTTTTAAAAATTTGTTTTTATCAAGTAAATATGTTTTATTTTTGCATTCATGTCTTTTTTTTTCATCAACTCATGTTAAGCCATGTCATATCAAATATCTATTAAGCACCCTTAAAATACTAATAAGAAAAAATCGAGAACTATTCTATGAAAATGTATGTTTCGTATGTTTAATCTATCCAATGCGAGATTACTGGACTTTTTGTTTTTCCAGTACAAATTAGGCCCATAGGTTTGAGGAATTGCTATTATAATGTGTATCCACTCTGATTTGGCTAGTAAAGTTTTGAAACAGACAATAGGTATTTATTTAAACAATAATGGGCGAGACGGAGAGCATGAAACAGCTGTTCCAGGATGTCACTTGGTAAACAATTTGGTCTCGCACATTGTTGTTTATTAATAATTTAAATGCGCAGATTGAATTTTTCTGCTTTAAAAAATTCATTGAGGCTGGTGAACAGCTGGCAGATGAATTTTCTCACAAATTTTTCATTAGTGAGTTTTTTATTGTTCATTTCTTCTTTTGAGGCACCATTGCGCTTTCGATGATCAGATATTTATTTGCTTTTGTTAAGCTGATTGTCAGAGTATTTTGCAGAGTTGAGGATATAATCGAATGAAAGAAATTGATGATTATTTTATTTTTTTGCTTTTGATCTTTTAATCTTCATTTTTCTTTCTCTTAAAAAAAAAAAAAAAAATGCAATAAAAAAGTTCACAGTATCATACTTGAGGTTATCATGAATTTAATAAAGTTATTTGTTATAAACTTTTTAAGCAAAGTTTTAAGTAACATAAACTTTTGGATTTCTGTAATCCCCAAACTCCTCCAGATTCGGGGAAGGTAAAATATATCCTATATCTGTGATTCAAATTTAAGCTTTTATTTCAAAGATTAAACTGTTATTTCAAAGTTTGGAAGAAATCTTTCATTGTGACAAAGTAATCTTACAATGCGGATGGTTGTTCTGATCTCTAGAAATGAATTTCAGTGATGCATTGTTGCAGTTTTTCCACCACCGATATTCAATTTGATAGCCCTTTATTGCTGCTATTGCTCTGCATCGTAATTTCCATTGAAGCAGGCTGATACGGAGTCCACTTCTCCTAACAAGCTTTCCAGAGAACATCTATTGTGTGTGTTTTAGGAATCCAAGTGTACAAAAGTCCATTAGTGCAGCATCTGGCGACTTCACAGGAATTTCACTAAAAGGTACAATGTGCATTCCTATATCTTGTTCCATTCTATCCATAAAGAAACTGATTGAAAAGAGGTGACTGGGAGGCTTCATTTTGATGGAACCATACGTTGTGTGTGTCTTTACTGTATAAATGGAAAAATCTAATTTCGGTAAACTTGGGTTGAGGACATTAGTTTGATAGTAGTGGAACTGAACTTTACATTTTGTTTAACTTGCCCTTTTATAGCTGTATCCTTGGATGATCATGAATCCCTTCGAAAAAGTTTCTTTGCAATCGGTGCACTATCTTTGAAAATTTTTATCGTCCCTTTCACAGCAGTAAATTGCTTGGGATTTGTTGCAGATAGATGTATGTTTCATCTAATGTAACTATGAATTTCCATTTTTCTCCCTATAGGTAGCATTCCTGCAGTTTTCTATTGTTGGAGCTCTAAAATGTGTTGCAGCAGCAGCAACTTATAAACTCTTCTCTTATGACTTTTTTTTTTTTTTTTTAAATTCAAATTCCTATTATGGCATTCAGTTGTTAAAAATATTCAGTCTTCCTGGCAATAACCCTGTGGGTTGCCGGATTGCTTCCCTGTATGAGGGGCTTCATTTTCCTCATCACATCTAGAATACGACTGGTAGAAGGTGTGATTCTACCTTTTTTTACCTTCTACAGTTAGTCTCATTCTCGCTTGTGCCTTGATGTTTACCACATAAAGAGATTCCTTCTTTACACACTAAATCCAATCTTCTTTCATGCCTTCATGACTGCAGAGTAGCTATACTTGGTGTCTGAAAGAAGAAGAGTATAGCATTCCCAAAATGGCTTGATTTTCTTTGGCATCGTTGTCGCCAAACATTTGAGATTTCCACACTGAACAGCACATGGATGTCTGCATCACCATTGTGGCACCTGTGTGGCACGTGCATCACAGGCCAGTAACTGCTTACACAAATCTAGTACGGTCCCTTGTATAAAATCAGGTTATTGAAAGATGTATCAATCATGAAAGGTGTCCTGATTTGTAATGTAGTGAAAAAATGTTCTAGTGATGAAACCCGAATGCCTTTATGGAGCTGAAACACTCATTTTAAACAGGAAAAGAAACATTGAGGAAATTCAAAAAAAGGAGAGAAAAATTATTAGGAAAGTTTCAGGCCCAAATCAAACAAAAGAAGGAACATTCTGACTGGGAGCAAATCATGAAGTACAAAGGTATTCAGACATATATTTGGATATAAAGAAACGGAGGCTAAAATTTTATGGACATATTAAAAGAATGGAACCAACCAGACTAACTAAACAAGTTGTGGAATTCTATGAAACTTGCAGTAAGGCTAAAACGGAAACAATGAAATGGAAAGCTGCAATTAAACAGGACCTGGAAGAAGCAGGGATATCACAACAAGATGTGTATGACAGGAAACTTTTTGGGCAGAAAATTTCGGAGTGGACAGTTTGTAAGGCAGAAAGACCCAGGAAAACAGGAATCAATTGGACTGAGGAGAGAAAAAGAGCCCATTCTGAAAGAATGAAAGCAGTATGGGCTCAGAGAAAAGGAGGAGAGACTGAAATGACTTTGTCTTGTACTTCGCGTGGTCCGGTAGGGCCCGATCGTGAATAATAATAATAATAATAATTTATCATGAATTGCATATGATTTGTACTAATAGAATGTGCTCTTTTGGTTTGTCAAATTCACACTTTTCTCACTTCAGTAGTTTTTGCTGGTTTAGCAAAACATTTTTGTGACAATTTTTTTTATTTTTCCACATAGAAAAAGTAAATTTCCCATACACTCCCTTGAGCAATGTCATTTAAACAAAAGAAAAACACAAAACACAAGAGCATTAAAACATTGTCACAAAGTGATGAATCGTTAATCATAGAATTCTGAGGGCTGCTGCCACAAGATCTTGTAACTATATGGACTTCAGTGGTTGAGTTGAAGTGATAGTTTTTAACTAACAAATAGTTTTTTCAAATAGTTATAAAGTTGATAGGCTGACATTGGTTGTTCCAAACTTCTCATTTCATCTTATCCGTTGTCTTCTGATGTCCTGTAAAAGTTTGACTGGTCATTTAGTTTTGATGGAGGGATGAAAGGCAATGATTATGATACTTTAGATTAGTATGTATTATCAGGCTTCCTAAACTCCAACTGTGGCGTATAAAAAAAAAAATGTTGGCTGATGTTTGTCTTTGGTATTTGTGTGTTACACTTTTTGTTGGAAGTGAACTCAGATTTACTACATAGTAGACATATTGTTTATTAATGATACCAAGTTTGTCACAAATAACTACTATAATAATATAGTTTTGTAACCATCCAGCAGCAGCTGAATGGGTAAATTATTTTGATAAGCAGTTAAAGGACAGATAATCTGCTGTCAATACACTTTCACATTATTGACCTTAGTTGAAGTGAAATAAACAGATTACATACTGATACCAACAGTTTCCACAATTAATCTGATAATGCACGGCAGTCTTTCCATTTGGGATTTTCGACGCATGCAGTTTTTCTATTTGCAAAGATATTCCAATCGCAATTTACTTGCTCTGCTTCACAGGTGCTCTGTTGAAATATCCTGCACCAATTTGTAATAGTGTTGTATTGTCGAGAGGCATTCCGCAACTCTGCGTAGATCTTGTGACTTTTACAGTGACTTCAATCCTTCAGCATACACATAATGGATAATAGCACATTTACAGCTTGATGTAACTATAGCACATAGATATCCTGAGACGGGCATTGAACAAATCTCTTAAAAATGGGTAAAATCTTGTGTACATTTTGTTTCTTAACAGATGGCTAATATGCCAATAAATTTCATGTTAAGTTAAAGAATCTCACTAAAGGCCTTTGTAGGTCCTTGGGATCATAGGAGGTAAGGCTCTCTGTGTTTTGTGTCCATTTGGGACTAAGTTGAAGTCGGATAGTCAGCCCGACGCCTAATCTCCTTTAACACTCAGGAAATAAAACCTGGTGCCCATTTTTTGGAGGGACGGATAGACCCCAGGACCCATCCAGAGGGAAATTCAGCATGGAAGAATCTCCTTACTACTTGGCTACCAGATCCACTAAATTGCCTATATTCTGCTTAAATATGTGGTGTCAAACTCGCAGCTCATCTTCGCATTTGTGACCCACCTTATTTTCTAACTTCGTTACAGCCCTGTTCCTTGTTCTTATTCAAAAATGTGTGTTCTGCTTCTTAGTAGAGCTTACAACATGAACTGAAATTTGATCAGAAATCAAAAACAATATCAAAAGAAAAAGAATATATACATGTATTTTTTTTAATTTTAGAGAAAGATGTTAATGTGTTCACAAACTTTGCTCATCTTTCTGCAGCTTCCAACATAGTTCCTGAAATCTTTTTAAGTCTGATTAGAAATTTGGTGGCAATTGATTCAGCTCCACTTGTTATTTTAACTAAGGTCAATCCTTAGGTAAGGGATTGACCATCAAAACTGAAATTTATATATCATTATATACAACAGTATTTAAAACACAGTATCTAGACCTGCATTACAAAACTATATTACAATTTAACATCTTATTAATTGAAATCGTATCAAATCAGTTGGTCTGTGTGTGTATGTGCTCCCTTCTCCTCCATTCCTTAAGCTGCAGGATGAATCTTCTTGAAACAAATATGCCCATTTAAGAACGATCAAACTTTTGTGTTTTAATTTTTTTTTTTTTTTTTTTCTGTATGGGTCTGTATCGAGAAATTAATGTGAGAAAATGATAAAAAGCAAAACAAAATCCTATAGAAAAGCATTAGAACTGAAACAGTGGATGTGTAATGTTTTAAACAATGGATTTTAATCGGCCTGTTAATTTTTTTTATAATCTGCAGGAAATGTAATGTAATTAACTTTAATTCGATTCAGATAGTTTAAAGAAGTAATGCAAATTATTTTTTTTTCTTTTCAGAAAATACAAAAATCTTTATTGTCAGTAGATGTAATTAAAAAAAAGAAATACAGAAAAAAAAAATGTTGTATTTTGTTTTATATTATTTTTCACTGCTTCTTTTTTCTTTTTTTTTTAAAGCAAAATTTTAAGGAAAGCAAATGAACTTATTTTCGAAAACAACTTTTTTTTTTTTTTTTTTTTTTTATCTGCTTGAAACAATTCTTTGGAGGTTTAAAGAAATTTATATTTTTCATAATAAAAGTATTTTAAAATAATACTTTGTTAGTCTTCAGACACCCTTAAGGAGAATAAATCGATACATAGTAAGCAAAAGCACCAATTTTTCAAAAATGCGATCAACTAGTGAACATGATACTCTTATTGTCTTATTTATTGAGTGATTTTATATCTCTGCCACTAAATTGGTGGATGTTGCCTTTCTTGGCCAAATTTCACCTTTCAATGTGAATTATAAAATATTATGAAAAGCCATTAATTTATTATGTTTAGCTTTTTGATAAAAAGCTATTTTTCCCAATGTTTTACTTTGGGGCTTTTGCTAGTTGTGTTTGTGTATGTATTAATTATGTCTTGGTGCACTAGTGCTCGATGATAAGTGAAACTTAATCTCACTAAATCAAACTACTACAGTTAATATAATTAGTACATTTCTGACTCTTTGAGCTAATTAATTCACATATTAATGATTCTCTTCATGTCCTTCATTAGGTCGTCTTTATTTTGATAGAAACTCTTAAAAACAAAACTTTTAGATTATAAATAGATTGTAGTAAATACATTTTTATAAAACCTCATTCCCCTTATTATTGTGTTAAATTTGAAGTTTTGCTTTATTTCATATGAAAATTTATATAATTTTATAAAGTTACCGGGTGGTTTTGATTTTACTCATAACTTCTTCAATCAGTGTATTTTGGTGAAAGTACTTAAGCATTTTTCTATCTTCTTAACTGGGTCTTTCTATTATTTTTTGTGAATTTTTGTTTTCTTTTTATATTTCAGGGTGGATGCTGGGGCACGAAGAAAGCACAAGAAGAAGAAAAAGAATAAAGATAAGGATAAAGAAGTAAGAAAATTATACGTGCCCCCAGAGGACGAAACTGATACAAAGGTAATATTTAGTTTAAAAGTCGGGCAGCTCTGGAAAAAAAAAAAAAGCTTTTTCAGAAATTTTCTATTAATAAACCTAAATGAAAACAATGCACAATTTGTGAAATCTTAGTGTCTCTCTCTTCTACAACATCCTTTTTAATGAGCATGAATATGAATTTTAAGATATTGATATTTTCCTTAAATTAATTGTTGTTAAAGATTATCTGTGAAACTTAATACTGTATTATATTTATGCATCATCTTTTTTGTATTTTTCTCATATACTTTCTGAAACTGAATTTGTATCTTGTAATGCTGGCCATTAAAACTGCAACACCCCCAAGAAGAACAAATACAATAGATCCGAAATTTGCAACAGGCATAGATCATGGGAATACATGTAAATGATTAGCAGCGCAACACACATGAAAATAATGTTATCCAGTAATGCCTCCAGGAATTAGTATAAGAGAGGAGAACAGTGAGCAACTGTGCAGTATTGGAATTGTTTGCTTGCCGTTCTTGTGCACAGACTGCTTCAGTATGTCTCATCAAAGAATATGGCAGCCGTTTTTCTACTTTGATTGTGGGAGAATTGTGGCATATCGAGTCTGCAGAAAAAAAATGGTGCTAGTGTTGGACGAAACACGGCCACAATGATGCGAATATGGAATCGGTGGGTCGACAAGGGACATACTTACTGACATGAAGGATCTCAATGGTCCATCACACCACAGAATGAGAAGACAGACATCTTATGTGCATGGCTATTCTACAGCCACATCACAAACCCTAGCTCGAAAATTATGGTGTGTTGCACAGCAACCAGTCTCTGCATGCACAGTTCAATGTCTACAGGGGAATTTTCAGGGAATTTTTGCAATTCGCCCATTGCTTTGGCTACCTTTGACTATTAACCACAGACGTCTGGCTGCAATGGTGTCTAGAACGTCATGCAGGGAGGGATGAATGGCATGACATCATTTTTTCCAACAAATTCTGCTTTTGTCTTCAGACCACGATGATTGCATCCATGTCCGGCGGCATCTCGGCGAAAGACTGAATGAATACTACAATATGCATTGCCATACCTGTTTGGCATCTAGTGTTATGGTACAGGATGCCATTGGGTTCCAGTACCGTTTGTACCTAGTATGCATTTTCCGGTATTTTGAATAGTCACTGTTACATCCTGAGGTATTGGAGCCTGTTGTTGCACTTTTATCTTCAGGACCCGCCTGGGCCTCTTACCAACAGGACAATGTGCAAATTCATGTGGCACGCAACATCCAACAATTTCTGGATGGCCACCCTGTTCAACCTTTTCCTAGGCCCTTGTGTGTACCAGATCTGTCCCGTATTGAGCACATCTGGTCCATGATATCACACGACTGGCACACCATAGACCACACGTGGCTACAGCAGATGAACTTTAGCACCTTGTCAAAACCACATGGACTGATATACCCAAATGCACATCCAACGTCTCTTCCTCTGTATGCCTGGCCATTTAGCAGATGTTATTGCCGCCCTTGACAGCATCATGAGATATGATTTCTTTACATTCAGGAAGTTGCACCGAGCTGTAATTGTAATCATTTCACCCTTGTACCATAAGTTATCTGTAAAATACATAAGGCTTTGATAGCTCTTGTCTTAGTGTTGCACTTTAATGACCAGCAGTGTATTTCCTATTCTCCACATCAAATTGTAGGAGTGACACACATACTAAAATAATTCTATATATTTCGTGGTTTGTTTTTTTCTTTTTTGAATAAATTTTGCTGTGATAAGCTAAGCTTCATTACTCTTCTATTCGCCTAAAATGCAAATAAATACTTAATTTTGAATTCCCAGGATTTGACAAACAGTCTACCTCTAGATGGGTGATAGTGAAGGTGTTTCACTACTAGATGGAAATTTCAAATGAAAACTTTCTAATGTCCTTTTTTTATTTGAATCTCATTTTAAGACTGCTTTCCTTTGCTTTTATTACAAGATTAATATACAGTCACTACAGTTTTAATTATGTAGACTTTACTACAGGAAATCTTGCATATATAACAATAACATTTGACAGCTTTGTTCTTTGCATAAGGAGATGCTGCAAGTTTTATTGTCTCTTAGCTTCAGTTAAATTTCAGTTGTCGGCTTTTGATCAAAAATGAGAAAAATAAAATGTTTATGTCTAAAGGCAGTTTTAATTCTTTTCAACTTTTTTTTTGTTGTTATTTTTTTTGTTAATAAGTATTTAAACTTAACGAAGGAATAACATTTAATAACTCTAAAATTAATAACGAACTACAATTCAACGGCAATATTTCATCCTTTTCAATCGTAGGACTTTTAACGAGCCATTTTTTACAAAAATTTGAAGTAGTGATATTATTTAGTTATTTAGTTTAGAAGAAAGAGAGGAATAGTTCTCTTTGCTTCAAAGTTTTGTAAAAAATGGCTCGTTAAAGTCCTACGATTGAAAAGGACGAAATATTGCCATTGAATTGTAGTTCGTTATTAATTTTAGAGTTATTAAATGTTATTGCAAAGTTTTTGAGAAATTAAGAAATTAACGAAGGAATGTTGGCTTGATGTTGTCGGGCATTTTTTCCAACTGAAACTAAAAATTTTAACATTTATACATCATCTATTTGCTTTACCCTTTATTCATTGGCATTGCCAGTTTGCCAGTCAAGGACCAAAGCACATATTGCCATATTATTATTATTTGTAAAAGATAATAATGACGCAGAGCAGAAGTTTTTTATTTTTTTTATTTTAAGGAATAAACTATTTACAACTGAATTCCCTTATCAGTATTAATGAAATGTAGTTCGGTGACAGTTCAATGAATTGTTCGTCTTCAGGAAACGCAGCTTAAACTTGCTTCTTGAAACACTGATGATGAAATAAAAAATATGAATGTCAGTTCTCTTTACACTAATCAAAACGCACTGAAAATCACAGTATATTGGTTCTCCATAATTTGCACTATCCAACTGCACTCGTAGGAAAATATTTCCTTGTATCTTCATTGCACTTAATTTCGAAGTACAAATAATACTTTTATTTAAAATATCACACTTTAAGTTTATTTAATTCGAAGCACTAATTCACTTGAATAATAATATCACTTAGTAGATATAGTCACAGTTTAGAACTAAATATATATATTCACAAAATAATATTTTAATTTCTTTAGAAATTAATTACTGTAAGTGCACTATTTAATTTCTTTACTTTCGAAATTAAATATTTGAAGATTATGAATACTCCTGTCACGGGATTCCACCATCTTGGCTAAATTTACTTTGATGTGAAAAGTTGTATTTACAGTTGTCTTGTTAATTCCATTAAACGTTATATATCAAGAATAAATTTACTCGCAGTTCTTTGCAGAATTTATCGTTGACTTTTTCTTTCGCCAATGAAGTTCACTTTGATTCACAGCTAATCCAAACGTCCCTTCGCATAATGGTTGCACCTCGGACTCTTCTAAGGATACATTCTATAATCGCTTTCTTATTCATCTTTAAGGGGAAATGACGGCTTTCACAGTTCGGCTTATTCTTTCTTCAACTTGAATATCTTCTTTTTCTTCAGCTTAATCAAATCATCTGTCTGAAGCTTGACTATCATAGCCATTTGCCGTCACACCCCTTCTGTCTCTTCCGTTGAGCCTTCTTTTCACCCGTTGCACTTCTCATTCTTGCTCTATTCTCTCAAAACGAGGCGCTTTCTCACTCTTTAATATTGCTGTCATTTGATGTAACGCAAAATATTAATTATGTAAACTTATTGCATTTTACTTTTGCAATTACGTTTAAATTATGTTTGAAGCTTTAAAAATTAATTATTATAATTTTAAAATTATTATTATTATTATTATTATTATTATTATGTAAAAGTTTCAAAAAATTGGGTTTCTCCAGCAAAGAAACATGGCGGGTCAAGGACCAAAGCACAAATTGCGAAGTGTAAAGAAGTGTGCAAGAATGATTAGGGATGTGTGGTTGTGTCCATAAATTTTCTAACTATGCTTGTTGTGTTGAGTACCACAGCCTTCTGGAGTTGTGCAATAAGTGTTTTTGTGAAGTCCTAGTGTGCTGAGACTGTGGTGCAATGTGTGAGGCACTAGACCAGTGGCGGACAGGACGATAGGTACAACATGTACTCGATCCTGCCTCCACTGCTTCTGGAGCTCGTGTGCTAGGTCTGTGTATTTACTGATTTTGTCTGCATGAGTTTTCTGCATGTTGCAGGCACTGCAATATCAATGAGATAGGTCTGTTGGTTGACCATATCAACAAGTGTGATGTCAGGTCTGTTGTGATGTATGGTTTTGTCTGTGTGAATGGGGCGGTCCATGTTTTGCAGTATGTACTTGTAGTACGGGACAGTGTCCTTAATAAGTGAGTGTTTGTGTGCTAGCTGTTGATGAACGATCGACCCTACCTGATTGTGTCGGTGGAGGTAGTCCGTTTGGGAGAGAAGGGGGAAAGCCGACATTATGTGATCTATCATCTAATGCGTAGTGTGGCATTTCCTGCATGTTTGTCATGCGTGTTTGGGTCATGTAGAATGTGTTTCTTGTAGTTGCATTATTATTATTTTCTCATCTTTTCTGTACACACTATATGTGAGTAGCTTATTCAATACTGTTGTAAGAAAATGAATGACCCCGCCCCCTCCAAAAAAAAAAGAGAGAGAGAGAAATAAAAAAGATGATACTGGTCATGAAACTATGCAGAAGAGCTCTAAGAATTGTGAAGGATTCAGTTAAAAAAAAAATGGCAGATTTCACATTTGGTGAAAATTAAATTGATTGCGAAATGTGAATATTAACACCATCAGCTATTTTTCTATTTACATCACTATAGCTGAAAGTAGTTTGCTATTCTCACAAATAAAATTTTAAGAAAGGTGGAATTGACTGTTTTTTTTAAAGTCTAGTAGAAAAGAGATCTATTCCATATCTTTGGCAAAGCTGGATGCTGATCAAAAATGCTTGATTCTGTGGTTAACGTGATAGATACAGAAGGAGAGAGAGACAGAAATATGAATGAGCCTTTTGTTAAATGAAAATGTCTTAATAAAAATAAACACTCGCCCACTCATTCTCATCTTCACATGTTGGATTGAGATTTGATTGACCTTATTCATGAAAGATATTGGCATATATATAGTGATCTGGCTTCCATTCCTCTGCTGCACTAGTCAGAAGAAAGAGAAACCGACATATCTGCCTTGTATAAGGCTACCAGCTAGACCACTAGGCTATGGCAGAAATAAACAACACTAAGTCAAAATGAAATCAGAATTGTGGAAATACAGTTAAAGAATTTTCTTGCTATTGCAGAGCAGTACTAGTGGATGCATTTTGACCAATCAGAAATTGCATTGCAACAGACTGCTACAAATGCATTTACTAGGGAAGATTACATAACAAAGGAAAGGATGAA
>JAFIDM010002131.1:30426750-30460304 GCA_023159025.1 Thereuonema tuberculata
ACAAATGCATTTACTAGGGAAGATTACATAACAAAGGAAAGGATGAATTAGTTCCTCACATTTATAAAATTAGTGATTATAAATATCCAAAATGTGTACATATTTGAAAAAAGCATAACTGAAATTAAGAATCTAATGTATAACAGAAGTAAATTTTAGCATCAAATTTTCATTATAATGCAGAAAACATTGCAATATTTAACTTTTCCAGAAGTTTTTCCAGAAGCTAAAAAGATTTCTAAACTTCTGATTCCTTGCAAACATTGTAAAAAGAAGCAATATGTTTTATTAGTTGTAATCCCATTAAAAAAAAAAAAACTACAACATTGGTTTTCTGATAGATCGTCTTAAATGCTGAAATAAAATGTTCAAAAAAAAACAAAAAACAAAAAAACAACAACTTATCAGAGAACAATATTAAATATTTTGAAAACATTCCTATAAATGGGGGAAAAAAACCCCAAAAGCATTTCTTATTTTTTAAACATAATAAAAGGAAAACAATGCAAGCAGGAAAAAATCACCTTGATTAGATATTAAATCAGCAAATAAGAGAACCATAAACTGTTATAAATATGTTTCATACAACCAGAGTTGAAGGATTGTCTGAGAAATTTATCATTAAAATGAATCTGCCGAAGATAATTTCATGCATTATGTAATCAAGTTTATACAGTATGCATCAAAATATACAGTACTGAAATGAAAAGATGAACAGAATTACATTATTGTCATCTGTGAGTTTAATTCTCCTCAAAAGAAATTAACATACACACTACATACATACACATTTATTAGCGTGTTGATTTACCACAGTATACATAATGTAAGTGTTCAAAGTGTGCACCGCCTTGCTGTAGACAGTGTTCATATCGTTCACGCAGATTCTCAAACATATCCTGAAACAAAGGTTGCTGCAGACTCCTGCAAAAGGAGATGATTTGCTCACGTAATGCAGGCACAGTTCTTGGTGGATCTTCAACAGTTGAACACACACTTCTTTAACATTCCCCACAAGTAGGCATCAGGTGGTGTAAGATCGGGGGAATGGGACTGGTATGGGAAGTCAGTACCATGTGAAATGATTCGTCCTGGAAAGTTTTCCTGCAGCATGGTTAGAGATGCTCGAGCGGTATGGCTGGTCGCCCCGTTCTGTTGATACCACTGCCTATTCATCTGAATGTTCCTTGCACGACAGAACCTTCTCAAATCCTGAAGAAATAAATGGCTCGATCACTAAACCCCTGTAGCGTTCTACAGAACACTACCAGAACAGTGAAATTTCGTAACAATAGACAGCATAACTGTGTTACTTGGTGCCTTCTTATTAAACTCCTCTTGGAATTGTTCTGCCACCTTTTTCAAATTCGGTCCACCTTCACGACCGCTTCCGTATGAGCGGAAGTAATGCTCAACTATGAATACTTTTTCCTCCGCCGAGAGACCCATTTCCAACAACAACTGCACAACACAACTTCCTTTTCACTACTGCGAACACGTGCAGTTGGAGCTATATCCTGTCGACAAATGCAATCACGTGTTTGAGATGTGCGAGTTTCAGTACTGTATATTTTGGCGCATACCGTACTTGGTTTTTCATAACTACTTTTCTTCCAGTCTAAAATTGACTGTGACCTTAAACAGGTGAGTTTTATGATAATCATGCAGGATTAGTCTTTGTTTCCTTCATAGAAAGGAGCATATTATGACAGGAAAGATTAGCTGCAGAAAGAAAGTCAAACAAAAGTTGTTCTTAAAAGTCCTGTTTTGAAAAAGAGAAAATGGAGAAAAGGACTTTACATCATTCGAAAAAAAACTACTCTTGCCACAGATACAGGACTGGAGTTAATCCTCTGTTAACTGAAAGGGTAAATTTGCAGCCTGTATGGGTCGTGCTTTCGCTGGAGAAGCACCTGGTAATAAATTAACAATGAATATATCTGATATGAATTGTTGATTCTCTCTTGTGGGAAATCATTCTTTGGAAAATTCATAGTTTCTATTTCAAATGTAAGCCAACTTCAATTGGAAGATAACAAAAAATAATAAAAAAAAAGGGCCAATAATTACTTATAAAAGACGCTCAGTTGCTGTGACTTACAATTATTTTGAAATAAAAGTTGATTTTTTGTTTTGTTTTACAATACATCAACAATAAATGCTGTATCTTACTATATCTTATCTGACAAATTAACTGATAGGAATTACATTGATATATGAACATCATGTTACTGCATTTTTATAAAATAATCCCGTGATAAGCTGAAAATAAATATTTTCAATATTATAATTCATATTAGAATAAGATGAAAGTTAAAAGCAATTCTCAGTAGGCTTAGCATTAAAATATGAAAAACTGTGAAAATGCACATTCGTTTGCTTTTACGCCTTGAGCCATCATCGATGGAAATCTCGGACAGCTGTTTCATTCTTATTAGGACTCATCAACCAGATTTACCCTCGATGATCAAGCTCAGAACGCACGAAAACCTATGGATCCTTCTCCAGCTCTCGGAAGTTGGACCCCACAAAAGCAAACAATAATAGAAAAATTGTTGTGACCTATACAGCACAATTAGCTTGGCCCACTAAGTGTTGGGTATAAATCTCCAAAGAATTCTGATGACACTAGGCGTTGTAGCAAGACAGATTGGAATAGGCAATTGATTCAAAGTCTACTGTAAAATCATCTTGGTGCTGAGAGTCAGTCTTACACTGGGAGGACTATCAATATAATGTTGATATTGTGTGCACAAGGGAAATATGAAAGTATTAAGTCACTTCGATGACCAATAGCAGAAGGTCATCAAGTTGTAGAATTGTGGGCTCAAACTTGTTTCATTTCAAGATCCACAATGAGGTGTTGCAATCTTACTGCTTCTATATTGTGTGAGCTTCCCATGGGCTGCAACTATACTAAGCAAAATCATAACGCCAGATATTATCCAAAATAATAGAATGCTACTAGTACTAATTATTTTTTAATAATAAATTCAATTAAAAAAATAATTCATAAGATCATTTCCTGAAAATAATTCCATTTCATATTATTTACAAAGTTTACATAGCCCTTTTGCTTGAGACCACTGCTATAGATGGTATAAAATGTTTAGTGTATTCAGTAGATCAGTACAATATTTCAGTGAAGACCAAATAAATAGCCATGAGCTCATCTTGCAGTGTATTGATATGGTAAATTGCCATGTAAATAGAATCTTAGCAATAGTCTTTGAAGAGTTATTGAATTTTATTAAATTAAATATAACAGGATATAACCCTTCTCTTAAAATTTGTTAGTTAAAAATTACCTGGAATGAAAAATTCAAAACTTCTGTACAACAACTGAACGCTGCAGTTTTTTTTGGATGTTTTGTAATGAGATTAGCTCATAATTGTAATTGAACAAAATTATCTTAGTCTCTGCCATCTTAGTGCAGAGGTGTTATGTACTATGCACAAAGTTGCCATACATTTTATACTGCTGGAAAGATATCGCCAGCTTTTCTTATGGTTATTCCTTTGTATATCTTGTAATTTCAGTAATCATATTCTTTTGACAGTATCTGTAACACTGAACTTTTTTGCTTAACCAACTGGTTCACTTCAGCCATGTATGTGTTTCTATGGTCATTTGGAAGTGTTTATTTCTTAGCTTTTCGTCTTTTATAAATTTATATCAAAGACCAGCAATATGTTGTTGAAGATTTAGAAAAAAATGGAAGCGATAGCCATTTAAAATATTTTCTCTAAGGATATTTTAATTTCTTCTAAAGGCCTCATCTCATTTTTATTCTCCTTCTGTATATATTTCATGTCTTCTGGATATATTTATTGGCCTTGAAATATACAGTTTACCTTACATTCAAATTTCAAAATCAACTTTTCATATACTTAATATATTAAATTCATGTATTGAGTTTATTTAAAAACTTATTCTTTTAAAATAATTTTGTATGCAGATATCTGTAGTAAAATCTTTATAATATACTAAAGACCTTCTGACTTGCTTAGCATTGATTTCATCTATTACATTGATATCTTTTCCCTTTCAATCGAATATTTGAAAGATTTTGGAAATTGCTACAAAAAAAATTTTTGTTGATAGTTTTTTTTTTTTTGTTCTCCCACTTGAGTTTCTCAGCACAGTTTTAGGTTGTATCATGGCGATTTCTAATGGCATTGATCAATCTCTTCAAAGAATCAAATGAGAATCAATGACCTGGTTCAGGATTCCCAAATCTAAGCATGATGATAGCATATTTTCATTAGATTGTTCACTTAGTTGATATAAGATCGTGTATGATTTATAATGATGTGCATTAAAACCAACTTGTTCTTTGAACTGATAGAACCTAACTGTGTCTGAAATAATGATAAGGTTCAGAAGTTAAAAAAAAAAAATCGCTGGTTTACAATCTTTTTGTACAGTAAAAAAAATATTATATATTCTTTAGGGAAATTGTTTATTGTATAATACCTAGTTAAATTGTTTATAAGTTTACAATGTTTGCACATAAGGAGCTTGACCCTTTCTACAATCTTACTAGGCAAAATTGTCTACTGCTACCTACATCGCCTAGGAATAAGCAGTAGATAACTTATTTGGTTAATTCTGTCTTATGGCACTTTTTGTTAAGTATATTTAAGATTATTTATCTTTTGAGTAATTTATAATTTTAAGATTTTAAAAGCTTAAACAAAACAAGCAAGCATTGAAAAAAAAAAAAAAAAAAAGATTTTATTGGAAAAAATTTGTATTACCAAAATAACAGCATTAAATACTTCTGCCATTACTCCATTAGATGAAAATTTACTTAAGATGTAGAATTCCAGAACCTAGAGTTTTCTGGACATGCATTTCAAAGTTTACCCAAATACATTGATCCCAGCTTTCTTTCTGCATCATGTTAATCTCTTCCATCAGTCACTTAGAATTGGCAATTTGCAATTTACATGTCAGTGAATTTTTCTTTCAATATTTTAGTTTATCTAGTTTCATAATGGTTTGGCCAATAAACGTGGTTTTTATTTTAATAGTAATTGTCTCCCCTATTTATTTTTTCATTTTCATTTTCTTCATTGATTCTATTTATTTATTTTCTTTTCCTTTTTTTTTTTTCAGAATACCGGGATATCTTTGGCCAAACTAGCTGATATTAAGAAGGCGATGGAGATCTTGGCATTTCATCAGGGACCAGCCAAAACACATGAAGAGGCTCTAAGGAAACACTACCAATTCTGGGACACACAACCCGTACCAAAATTAGGTTAAGAATAATTCTTTTCCCTATTTTTTTTAAGTTTTAGGCTGACATTACACAGTTGAGAAGTTCCTTGGAAGAAGACTCAAAAATTGTTTGTGCCTTCATGAAATTCTGAAAGCTTGGCTCAGTATGGTTGGAGTAAGGAATTACACAAATTCTAATTTAGAACGGTTTCAAATTTATGAGTTATCACCACAATTGGTAGATGACAGCCATGGCTGGAATGAAAACTTCTGTGAGCAGTGAAAGATTATAGAAATGGTGTTCATAATTCGGTCATGGAATGAAAATGTGAAAATATTTAAAAAATTACTTTAAAGATTGCAGGAAGCTTTTTTTTTTCTTTTTAAAGAAAACTAAATTCCTATGGACAATTGAGCAAATTGTACTGTCAACACAAAACCTACATAATCTGGAAGTAAGTCTGAGAGCATTCTAAGTTATCAGCATTACAATATTAATGATAGCTTAAAAAGCATTTTCAAATTCGGACTTAATTATTACCCAAGCTTTTCCATTTCACGAATATTTTAAAAAATGTATCTCCAGTTTTTCCTCTAATACTATTTTCTGAACCCATTAATGTCCAAATCTGTATGTTAACAGATCAGTTTCTGTACAGTGAACAGTAATAAGATGAAATCAGCTAAACAATATTAGCTTCACCGATGAAACTAAATGCTAATGTTTTTTGTACAATGCATTCCTGGAGGAAAGGTCAGTATTCTTGAAAGTCATAGTGTTGTTCATTGTAAGAAAAAAAAGTTCACTGTATGAACATATGGTGTCCTTTTCCAAACATTTCCAGTCTTAATTGTTACAGTTTTTAATAACTTTCCAAAAATTCCACCAGATATCAATCAATTTTACAGCAGACAGTGCCACATTACAGCTGGAGGGAAGAACAATATTCTGTGCCAAATTCAGACTATTGTACATTCAAATAGTTCTATCTTAGAAACCATTCGGAATAGGTCACATGTTTTTATTAACTTTTTTTCTTAGAATGGTCGATATAACCTCCTGGAATATTGATTCTGGGATACCCTTTATTTTAATAAAATTAACATTGAAACTATAGGAGATTGTAATTGGTATTTTTTGCTGTTTTGACCTTCTTATAGTATTATGAGGGTGAGTCAAAAAGTAACCTTAATATGGCCATAAAAATTTAAAATCTCGTAGTAGAGGATTCTCATATAGATATGTTAAGTCTTGCCACTTGAGAAACCTGCGGGCGCATATACTTTGGCCTACGCGTCGACTGTGACTTCAGCAAGCCAAAGCCAAAATGGCTGCGCAGTTAGAAGGATGCTCCAAAGGGGAGCAGCATTCAGATAACTGGTTTTTGGGCAGTAAGGGTGAAAAACTGGCAGACATTCATCACAGAATGCAAAGACAGTACGGGGATAGTTGTTTTTCGCTTCAGCAAGTTTACGAACTGCACAGGAAGTTTAAAAGTGGGGTGTCAAGTACGACTGATGCAGCTCGCTCCGGCCGACATCCCATTGCAACTGTGGCTGACGTTATCACTGCAGTGGAATGAATGATATGGGAAAACCGGCAGATAACAATCAACGAGATGGCTGAAATAGTGTTCATTAGTCATGGCTTGGAATATCATATCATTCATGATATGTTGACTGCAAATAGTACAGCACAGTCTCCTCTAGGTGGGTGCCAAGACATCTTGCCCCCAAAATCAAAGAACTTCGTGTGGATGCTTGTGAAACACTATTGCGACGTTATGAAGTTAATGGGGATGACTTTTTACGATGTATCGTGACTGGTAACGAATACTGGGTCTATTATTAGAGCCCGAGACTAAGGGAGCGAGTAAGCAAGGAGTGGCGACATTCATCATCGCTGAAACCAAAAACATTCTGCACAACTCCGTCGGCTGGTAAAGTGATGCTCATGCTCTTCTGTGACTGTAAAGGTCCAATCCTGGAACATTACTTGACTAAGGGATTTACTGTGATCTTGGTTATGTAATTGTATTGTGATCTGCTTCACAGCCATTTGAAACCCGCAATCAAGTCAAAATGTCGCAGTTTGCTCCTTTCTGGTGTGCTGTTGCAGCAGGATCATGCTCAGCGGCATACCGCTCGTGCGATGGTAGAAAAATTAACAGATCTGCATTTTGAATGTCTTCCATATCCTCCATATTCACCAGACCTTGCGCCAAGTAATTACCTTGTGCTTGGGCCCCTCAAGGAGGCACTAAGTTTCGCACGGATGATGAGATGAAAGAGGCGGTGCATACTCTGTTTCACATCAACCAAAATATTTTTTTTTCTCGCGGAATCGAGATTCTGCTTAAGTGCTGGTGCATCTGTATTGAACGTAATGGGGACTATGTTAAAAACTGATGAAGTGTTTTTGTTTGTGTGTGTGTGTGTGTGTATATTTTGTCAATAAAAAATAGTTAAGGTTACTTTTTGACTCGCCCTCGTATAATATCTAGATAGTAAGGTTAACAACTCTAGATAGTAACTCAGCAGTCAGACTCAAGAACTCTAAATTATTTAATGAAGGAAGAATCCATTGAACACTTTACTTAAGTGGTATTGTCACCACACATTCATTTACTGGTAATCAATAAAAAAAGGCACTGATATATAAACATTTAATTACACAGATTAAATAATCTATCACATACACTTTATAGTGTAAAGGCCCAGACGCATTGGCACTCCGTATCACGTATTGCGAATTCCGTATTCCGATTCCCGTATTTTAAACACGCATTGTTTTCCGTCATCGCCGTTTTTAAAACCGGAAAAGGAAATGAACGTTTCCCATAATGCATTTGTTTTCGCGCCAAAATTGCTCAAGATGGATCGGCTGAGAAACGACCAGCGATTTTTGGTGAATGCTTATTTTTACACGGTATTGTCTGCGGAGGAAAAAAAAATGAGGACGAGGAAGAAACAATGGGTGCGTGATATTCTTCAGCGAAGGGACACATTAATTTCATGTTTGCTTTTTAATTTCGTAGGTTTCGATTCGATTACAAGAACTAAAATAAATGCAGACTTATCTGATTTTCCTAATTGTTGGCTAATTTGGAGCCATGCTTTCTCCTTTAGTAATTTATTTCTATAATTTTTGGATCCAATAGCATAAAGCTCAGGATAAGTTTCCACTAACAAAATAAGTTGTTCCTTGAAGTTGGACATCTTGGAAAAGAAAATACCCACAGTAGAATCTGCCAAAGCGCGCAGCTGCGTTGGGATTGGTTGACGTTGTAACAAAGGAAACATTCTGATTGGTAACGTTAACATGACGTCACATACGGAATACGGGAATGTTCAAGCTCGTCCAACTTTCCCGTATAGTGAAAAAATACGTGAGTTTGACGTCACAAATCGACGGACGTAGTACAAAATGACGTCATTTGTCCGTTTTTCGGATACGTAATACGGATACGGGGTTCGATGCGCGTCCAGCTTAATACTGTTAACGTTATCACAAATCTTTAATAAAACTCCAAAACACTGCACCACAGACCAATATTTCGTCTTATTTTTCAAAGACTTCCTCAAGGTTTTTTGGTAACATAATAAACAAATAAATAAATAAAAAAATAAAGATCAAAATGGAAAGAGAAATAACCTTCTCAAACCTTTACAAATCAATAAATAAATTCTATGCCAATAAGTAAACCAAATAATACTATTGTCATACAACAATAAAACATTCAAAATATTTTGAAAACAATCAAAAGATTTGAAACTTATTATTAAATTAAATGCTACTAATATTAAATGCTATTAATTTACTGTTACTTAAAACAATACTAATTAAATTTTAAAATTTTACTTAATCTTTTGTTTTTTATCAAAGATTCTCTGAAAATGCTCAAAGACATGTTATTCACTTTCTTGATTTATCCCTGTTAAAACATATGCAGCAATTTATTAAACAAGATTCTAATGCATCACAAATCTTTAAATAAATAAAAATGGAAAGAGAAATAACCTTCTCAAACCTTTACAAATCAATAAATAAATTCAATGCCAATGAAAACAATCAAAAGATTTGAAACCTATTATTAAATTAAATGCTACTAATATTAAATGTTATTAATTTACTGTTACTTAAAACAATACTAATTAAATTTTAAGTAACAGTAAATTAATAGCATTTAATATTAGTAGCATTTAATTTAATAATAAGTTTCAAATCTTTTGATTGTTTTCAAAATATTTTGAATGTTTTATTGTTATATGACAATAGTATTATTTGGTTTACTTATTGGCATAGAATTTATTTATTGATTTGTAAAGGTTTGAGAAGGTTATTTCTCTTGCCATTTTGATCTTTATTTTTTTATTTATTTATTTGTTTATTATGTTACCAAAAAACCTTGAAGTCTTGAAAAATAAGACGAAATATTGGTCTGTGGTGCAGTGTTTTGGAGTTTTATTAAAGATTTGTGATATCTTATAGAAGATCTAAGATTTCGTTGACTGTTAACGTTAATTTGAAAAATGAGCAGAGTAGTCCACAAGCTTTGAGTACTGGATTGATGGAACAAATTATTAGTTTCTGGATTATTAGTTGGTGCCATATGCAGAGTATATCTACTAAGCAGTTAGTGCAGCTTTAAATCGAATACTCAGCCAATTAGATTTAGTAAAGCCATCTATATTATAAACTTCAAGTTCATATAAACATAAAAGCATCACATAAAAGCTACTTCATAATATTAAAAATATTAAAATAAAAACATGAAACAATTCAAATTATAAGGATTCAGTTGCAGTAAAAGTAAATAATAATAATATATTTTTTTTTTACTTTTGGCAATATGTGCTTTGTCCTACCACCATGTTGTCTTTGCTGGGGAAACCCAAGTTTTGAAACAAACAAACATAATAATAATAAGGTGAATATTGAATTGAATGAGAAGTTGTATTATTTATTTATTATTTATAATCATATGCTATTAATTTCACACATGTGCAAAATTGTAATTTTTTTGTTAACATATGTTTGTAACTGTCTAATAATGATTGCAATGTACTGTATCAAAATTTCCTTCTTAAAAGTCATCTACATTGTATGTATGAACCATTGCTACCAGTTGAACTTTTATGGAGTAGTTCTTCCTTTTAAGTCAAAGCAGTCAACTGGACTTTGATGCAATTAAAAATCAAGTGTTGTTATCCAAATGATTTCGATCAGTAATTGGAGAATTCAACTTCTGTAAAAGAAGTTAATATCAGAAATGTTGTTTTGGAATCTAATCTAATTTTGTGCATTCCATAGCTCGTTAAAATCTGCTTTTATAAACTGAGGATTTAGATTCTTCATATACAAACAAGGACAGTATCTTAGCATTTTAGAAATGCATACAAAGTTTTATTTAAGTTGTCCTGTTACATGATTGACAATAAAAGAGGCAATTCATAGGGAGAATAATAGGTATTTATTTTTTCTATATGAAAAACCATTCAGGTTTATATGAAAAAAATTTCAGTTCACATCTATATATTTGTAATTTTTTATTTTTTTTTTTCTATTTTGCAGATGAAAAAATTTCATCCAATGAGCCCATTGAGCCAGACAAACCTATGGATGAAATTCGTAAAGAACCTTACTCACTTCCTGATGGATTTCATTGGGAGACCTTGGATATTAATGAACCATTAGTGGTATGAATTTTTCATGTCATTTCCGGATTTTTTAATCAATAATTTATTATTTTTTTTAGATTTATTATTGTGATTTTGTGACAAATTTCAAAAATTAAACTAAATAACAAACAGAATATTCCTCATGTTCCTTGGTTTTGTGTTGGCATTGAAGGCTTTTTTTTGGTTAAGGTTTTATCTTGAATTGAGTGTTTGTGTGTGTGTGTGTGTGTGTGTATATATTCAATTATTTTCAGTAACAAGTTTTTCTATTTTTTGCATTTGTCTGTCAGATCACTAATGTTTTAATTTAGTTCATTCTTCTCTCCTTGATTATTGATTTGTAGACAGAAAAATTAATACATATGTACACACACACATACACACAATTTCGAAATTCCTATTATAAACTCCCAGGGCTTGTAGAGGGAACTGAGTGATAATGTTAGGAACCCTTGTCCAGAAACTCACCTTGTCAAGCAAAACAAAATCAAATCAAGTGTTTATAAGACATAATAAATAGTCTTACTTCTACTAGGTCAAAGACCAAGAGCGTTACTGATGTGAATACCAATTCCAATAAAAAGGTGTTTCTAGTTTCCTGTTCGGAAAGGATGTTTTATACAATATCATGAAACAAGTGTCATTTTTGTTTTGCAGTTCCAGTTGTTTGTTTGGCATTGCTTCTGATCCAGTAGAAGAGCTGCTTTATGTGACTACCACCAACTTCATTGCAAACATTCTATCTGCGAAGCATGTTCTGATACATGCTCTCAACAATACCTGGTGTGTCTTGAATCTCTTGTGCCATGGCCAGAATTCGTGCAGCGAAATTCTGCTGCCAAATCTTTCTACTTCTCTACAGGGGTCTCGTAAATACGACTCTTCGTGTGGCCCTACAGGAAAACATCTACTGGATTTAAATGTGGCGATCATGGACTCCAAGCAATTGGACCACTGTGGCCTATCCATCTTGCCTCGAATGTTTGGTTGAGATGATCTCAGATGGCAAGTGCAAATTGATGTTGGTTTGCTTGTGGTGCTGTGCGTTTCCGGACATGGGTTCCTATTCAAAATGTTATCTGCTCGGTCCCCTCTATAAACCCTGGAATAATAGGAATGTTGAAACACCCTGTATATTTTACTCTGTACCTGCCATTATCAAAAAAAAAAAAAGCAAACATTATATTTATATATAATGCGCACTTTGATGTCGAGCACGAATTGTATAACGTGGATTAATGAGTGACAACTCTGACTTTTGGGGATCCAAATGGCTGTCTGATTGAGCTTTGGACAGTTTGGAAGAGCCTAAGGAAATGAAAAGCTGTTTATATCAGCTGCTTGGTATATCTGCAGATCAGCAGAAATTCATTTGCAAGAAGTCGTTCTCGATCATCCTTCTAAGTAGGTATCTTGGAATTAACTAGAGAGGTTGTCAAAACTTCCCAATTCCCTCCCAGTCTTTTGTCATTGAGTTCAACTGTGGTTAAATATTCATACATAGCTTTTCTACGTCTCTTAGCTAGTGGCAGGATGAGGATTTTCTGTTTTAAGCCTCTTTGTCAATTTTATCATTAGCCTATATTTCTAGGAAAGTAAGACTCTTCAAATTTTTGTCTTTCCCTAACAACATTAGAACTGCTAGATGATCTTCTTGAAAGTTTACATGGATATTTTAATGATAAATAACAGTCTAACTTTGATATTTGACTGTTTCTGTATTGGTCTTTGTCAAGAAATCATTGCATAAATAATGACAAAACATTTTCATAGGAAAGCATTAGATTTACCATAATATCTGACTGTATATATTAGATAAATTGTTGTTGTAAATTGTCAGGCATTTTCTTGTGATTGGATTTAAAGAACTTAAGTAAATAATCTGAATTTAATTAATTTTTTCCGAAAATAAAAATATTCTAATGTGTTAATACATCTGATATTTCCATTTAAAAGTAAACAGATTTTTTAATTTATGTTGTTTTCATGACTTAGAGAAAAATTAACAAGTAACATTTTAAGGAAAACAGATTTAAGTTCTTCTTAATAGTAATATAATAATAATAATAACAATAATAATTTATTGCCTATAAAAATATTTACAACAATATGTACCGTATTGATTACAATTTTGATATCCCAGTTGTCTTAAGGTGTATCGGGAAGACAAAAGGGCGTCGGTATCGAGGAAAATAAGAGTTGAAAATAAAACAAAAGTATTTCATCAATAAAGTTAAAAAAAAAAATAGATTAAGAAACTGAATTTTTTTTTTTTTTTTTACAATTATTTTACAGAAGTATGTACAATTTGAAGGAAAAAGAGAAATAATTTTCTCAAAATATGATGAAACCATTGTTTCTATGTCCAGAAAATTATACAATATAAAATTAGACTCTGATGGTGCTTGCCTAGGTAGAGGAAAGATAAAGAGAAAAAAAAAGGGGGGGGGGAGAAAGAGAAAAGACGACAATCAATTATTGGGTACCGTAAAAAGTGGAATGATGATTTATTAGGATTGAGTTGAGTAGATAGGTGTTGTTTAACAATTGCTACCAGTGAATTGTCAAACTAAGAAACTGATAAAAACAGAGACAGTGTTTGATTTGGTTTGACTGTTAATGAAAAAGATAGATATTTTTTACAGAAGAATATTAAAAGAAACCTTTTTTTTCTGTCCTTTTAGCTCAAAGAATTATATGTCTTGCTGAATGAAAATTATGTGGAAGATGATGATAACATGTTTAGATTTGATTATTCACCGGATTTCCTAAAATGGTAAGTGTATTTAACCAAAAATGCTTTATTTTAAGAGGCTTTTACATTAAGATAAATTGTAACACATATAACTTGAAATGATTGATTTATGCACATTACAAGATTATTGGTCATTTGTCAGTACAGGTGGATCAATACAGATATGTGCCTTACTAATGTTGAATCTTCAGACACGAAGGCAGGGAAATGAGCAATTTTCCACGTAGTGTATGGATATACTACATAGTATTCAAGTACTATGGATGTCTAGTGTTCAGTGCTGTTAATGGAATTGTTCAGGTGTTGAATGGGAATTCTCTCATTCCCTTGTGAGGCAATGAGCAGAGTGGAGAATTGCTGTGTGCAACAAACCTATCAAAACTGTCCCATGCATTTTTGCTTGAGGGGGTTTGTTTTGGCAAGTGAAGATCACTCCAACTGGTAACATCCTTGCTTTTCAATCCTTCTGCTGCCTAATCAGTCCTGTAGGCATTGTCATCCATGAATAAATAGTCAATCTTGTAACGATTTGATTCAGCTAAAAATTTGCATTCGTGTAGCACTTGCAAGTTTATCAGCCTATTGATGAGATGTTCATACATCAGTTTGCCACAAGAATTTGGTGACTGCTTTCTAGCATCATGGTGAAGGTAACTGAAAGTATACGGCCAGTTGTTCTTCTTCTCAGCCATCAAAAGACATTTATTTGCAACATTCATTGTGGTCCTCAAACCATTCCATTACTTGCCCGTAATGTTATTTGCTCAGTTGAAGTCTTAGATGAACTCGTTTCTTTTTTAAGTTTACACAATACATCATTTTAATGCTTAAAAATCATGAAGGTATTTGAATATTCAATAATATTCGAATATTCGAGCTGCAAATAAGGTGCTCTTGCAACTGTGTAAAGAATGTAAATTTATGTAGGCAAGATGCGTTCTGTCTGGATGATAATATAGCAGTATTTTCTGGCCACTCAGTTGTGAAGCTCTATATGTCTTGGGCCATTGTTCATGACAAATCATCTTGTTATCTAGCAAGTAACGTTAAGAATTTTGCAATCTTACATAATAATAATAAAATTAGATAACTTTTAAAAAAAATTTAGTAGTGTGTCTGATCGCTTATTTATTTGGAGTAAAAAAAAACTTCTTAAAACATGTAAAAAAAACTTCTTGATATATTTATCGTATTTTTAGTTTTGCCTGTCCTCTTAAAGATGAACATTTATTCATACTAACTTTACCTTTGAAGTATTTTTCTTTGCATATTATTAATACAAAAATTACAGCATAAATATATATATATATATATTTTTTGAAGGGCTCTACAACCACCAGGATGGCTTAAACAGTGGCACGTTGGTGTTCGTGTTACTCGCAGTGATAAATTGGTTGGTTTTATAAGTGCTGTTCCAGCCCATATCCGAATTTATGACCAGTAAGTTTATTTTTCTGCTTTTGGGTGAAAAATATTTGCTGATTTTCAAGATTGTTAAAAAAGTAACTGCATTTCTCTCAATTAGTTTTTTTGAAAGTACATGTAATTTAAAATTGGCTGAATGTTTTTTTTTTTTTTTTTAAATTGTTGACCCTTTGATTTAGTTACACTTTTGTAAGGATATATGTGTGTGTGTGTGTGTGTGTGTGTGTGTGTGTGTGTGTGTGTAAAATGCAGGCAATATGTAATATATATACAATGAATATAATTTTGTTTAATAACAAAAGTATCGAGTTGAACTGAAAGTGGTATTATACTTTAAATTATAATAATTTGATATGCTTGTCATACATACAAGCATATCAAAAGTAGACAAAAAAATCCAATTAAACTTAATTTACAAACTAATATGTGTGACAATTTCAGGTTTCTGTAATTGGAATTAATTATTATTGCTTATTAATAATTAGTTAAAATTTCCAAAAAATAAAAATGTACACTGAAGTACCAGAAAAACAGAGACCTGTCTTATCTAGTAAAGAGTAGGTCCTCCTTTTATAGGATTTCCACAGCAACACAATGGGGCAAGGACTCTATGAGCTAAGTACTGTGTAGATAGCATACACCATTTCTCCTTACTAGTGGTCCCTAGTATTTGCTGGTGGTGAAACCCTGGTACTGATAGCACTTTGAATCGTATCCCGCATGTGTTCTGTTGGGTTGAAATCTGGCAAATGACTGGCCATCTCTTGATGACAAAATCAGTGGAATGCTGTTCCATCCACATTTTGGTGACTGTGGACCTGTGAGGTGGCACACAGTCCTGCTAAAAGAGCCTGTTCCCGAATCAGTGAACGTATGACATGAACGGGTGCAAATGATCCAAGGATGGTTCATAGCGTTCGCCACTCAATAATGTTTGCAGTGTATCAGGGAGCCTAAAGCATGCCAGCTGAAATGCATGCCCCATAGATCATAATAGAGCTTTTGCTGTCTTGGATTGTTCCTTGTTGAAATGTGAGATGCTCAAAAGGTTTCAGCGGGTTGTCGTCAGACCAACTATAAGTTTCCAGTAGTTATGCACCAGTGGTGTTGCTCATGAGCTCAGCTGCAAAGTCCTGTGTTGTCAGATCAGCAGTTGGGTGCAAGTGGGTCATCTGCCCCTGTATCCCATAGAAAAAAGAACGTATTGTTTGAACGCTGATGTTACATATGACCCAGTAGTGAATTGTTTTAGTATTGCTGTAATATCACATACTGGTCGGATGTTATAATGCATATCAGCCGACGCTGTCCGCAATTTTTTATCGCCTAGAGTTTTTTGTTGGGAGGTGTCGCATTCTGAATGTCTTCCCTGATGTTCTGTAGTCTAGGTACACCCTTGATATTGCTTGTGTGGAAATCCAGATTTCATGTTGATTTCGGAGATGAAGTGATCTTTTCTCCTACTGTCATACTTGGTTCAAAGTTGCTTAAATTACCATACACTTCCATTATATGACAACAGATTGTACAGATATTTGCCTTTATTTGCAGAAGATATCATTAATGTGGAGTTGTGGTGGCATATACTGGAAATAGAAGTAACTGTCTCAGTTTTTCTGGTACTGCAGTGTATTTAACTGTATTACAACCTTCCAGTAAAGCTCCGAGAAGTTTTCTTTTTTGTCCCCAGATATAAGATTAAATGAATTGCAAATATGAAAAAGGTAGTAAGTCATAGAAATACCAAACTGAGAAAACACAAAAAAACCTTCCACATTCAAAACTAGAGCCAGCAATTAAAAATCCATTGGTGTGGTGTGAAACGACCGAGAAGCCGACCCATGCCTGTCATCTGTTTATTTTTAGGTCAGTATGCAAATGTATAAAGACATAATTAAAAAATTTTCCAGGTTATGGGTGACTTTTTCCATGTTTTGCAATTATATTGTTGCATTTTGCAGCTAAAATAAAATGTTTTATTTCAATTGTTTTTAGTACAAACTTAATCATATAAGTTATATATATATATATATATATATAAGAGACCATAACACACAAATCTTATTAAACAAAAATATACTTCTTTCACATAACATGACGAGAATTTCTCGTCTTCAGATGTGTACATAACTAAAAACATAAAGTAACCAGAACTACATCATAAAATACAAAGAATATTCTTAATAATAACATTAAGTTTAAATAGTATCATTCTAAATCATATAACAATGCATTCCGGATTGACACTTCTGTGTTATAACATCTATGCGTATTAATTATTAACGATTCGTAAAATTTTCTTAGGTAACAATCCTTTTCTGTAGCAAGAATTATTGGATTGTCATGCATAATTTCATGCCCTGTTTGTTGATTATGAATTGCCATTAAATATTGCTTATTACGACCTTTCACTGCCGTCTCGTGCTCCTTCATACGCTTGGAGACCCTTCTTTTTGTCTCTCCCACGTATATACACTTATTCCCACCCCCTTTATACCTAATATCATATACAACTCCTGTTTTATTCTTTTTGTTAATTGTTGGGTTTTTTTCTCCTTATTAGTAAATTACCCAAAGTGTACGCATAGATGTTATAATACAGAAGTGTCAATCCGGAATGCATTGTTATATGATTTAAAATGATACTATTTAAACTTGATGTTATTAAGAATATTCTTTGTATTTTATGATGTAGTTCTGGTTACTTTATGTTTTTAGTTATGTACACATCTGAAGACGAGAAATTCTCGAAACATGTTATGTGAAAGAAGTATATTTTTGTTTAATAAGATTTGTGTGTTATGGTCTCTTATATATTACAGTCTACACACGATGTATTACTATAAGTTATATATATTTGTTATATATAGTATTATATGGCAATGTAACACTAGTGCAAAAATAATGAAAAAATGTAAAGCAGTATTCAAGTTTTTGACCTCCTGAGACAACTGGAAAAGCCTGATTTAGTTCCCATTTAAATGATGCATGGGGTGAACACAATTGAACCCATTTTCAGTCCTAACTCAAAAAGTACAAAAAGTTGACTTAGTACCTTTTTCACATTTGCGATTCAAATTATGAAAAATGTTGAAGTAATTGCAATTGAGACATCATAGTTTTACTTTTGTGTGCATTCCACGATATATTGTAGACGTAGTTCTTATATTTGTATGACAGTATTCCTCCTATATGACTTTGTATCTAATTAGCTCCTTACATTTTTTCTATTCCTGTGAGTTGCATTATTATAAAGCCACAGCATACAATCACAGTATTGTCTAATATTTATCCTATGATTGTTCCCTTCTCCTCGATAAATTTATTCTAAGGCTTAAGACATTTTGCTTTCTTCTACTAGTGTTTGGCACCTATATGTTGAAATGTGTACGCTTTATGTGGTGTCTGGATTTGTTTTGAAACCCTTCCAATTGGAACATATTAGTTATTTGAAATGATCTCCGAACAATTTTTTTTTTTGAGTGACTGAATCAATCCTCATTTTTGACAGTTATTTTTTGTGTATCTTTTGGATCAGATTCATTCAGTCTGTTATCAGTGGCTCAGCAGGCATTGCTTTCTCCCTCTGCTTCCAGATGCTTTTCAAGACAGTGCCTTTTATACTTTATTACATCTACTAAACTGCTCTCTGTTCCATCTTCTCTGTACTATTTTGCCCTTCGTGAATGAAATATTAGAAAAACAAGACTATTAGTGAAATCTTCATCAATGAAATATTAATATTACTAATTTTACAATTTGAAATGAACCTTTTTGGATACATTGATGATTTAATAGTTATTTATGTAATGAAATTTCATGCCAAAATTAAGTTTTATGGATACTAAAGATAATTTTTGAAAAGAAAAGATAAATCCTTTAAATTTTGATGAGTAATAATTTAAGGTATATTGCAGTTGATTATTACTATCATGTTTCTAACATTTATGCAATATTTTAAAATTTTATACTTAAGAGTCACTTTGTAATTTAATCGTGGCATAACTCAAATAGTATACTGAAGTTTTTTTCCGTTTTTTTTTTCAGCCAGCAACGCATGGTGGAAATAAATTTCTTGTGTGTACACAAGAAATTGCGCTCGAAGCGAGTTGCTCCAGTTCTCATTCGTGAGATCACCCGCAGGGTAAACCTTGAAGGTATTTTCCAAGCTGTGTATACGGCAGGAGTAGTATTGCCTAAACCTGTTGGCAGTTGTAGGTAAGTTGCTTTCTTGCATTTTTTAAAAAAAAATTATTCAAAGTTTTACTTAGTTAACATCCTTTGACTTTTTGTCATGTAATCTGAAATAGTTGGCATCAGAATCATTCACATTTGTATTTAATTGCTTTAAGTCTTGCAGTTGCTGTACAAATAGCCAGGACTAAAGTGAAAATGTTTTCAGATGATTTGTAAAGCAATATATTGTTGTCTTCTTTACCTTATTTTCCACAAGTCTACGCAAGAAAAAACAACGTGCATAAACAATTAGGAGTATTAGGAGTCTCCTAAACAATTAGGAGACAACATTTACGCATGAGATATGTTGTCTTTGACTTAAAACAAGATTGATAACTGTTATCTTTCCTCTAGCATCTAACATTCAAATCATTTCTGAATTGGCGTTTGCTGCATCAAGATTTGATACTTAAATTTTCAAGAAAGGATGTTTGTCCCTCGTTGTAATTAAAAACTGAAACTTGCAACATTAAATGGATGATGTTTACATTTGGCTTTAGGAAGAAATTAAAAATTAGGAAGTTCATACTTGTTTGTATCCGAGCTGAAGAATCACGTGATTTAGTTATGATGTTGAAAAAAAAAAAAAAAAAAGACTGTGAGCATTATTGCAGCATTCATTGTGACTTCATCTCATTTTATTTATTATTTTGTCTTAATTGTTTTTCAGATTTTTTTCCTTTTCATAATTATTATTAAAATAGAAATGAAATAATGTTGTGCTTCCCAAACAATAATAGTTATCAAAATTGACTGAGAAATAAAGCTGATCCTAGAGACCCTTTTTTTTTTCCAAGACGTAGGATTCTGGATAGTTCCATAAATTGTATCAGCCAAGACTGTTGTAAATGAATCATAGGGAAATAACAAATATATTTTCTATTTAAAACGAGTTCCAGTATATTAATGAATTCCTTTTTTCTTTTTTTCTTTTTCAGATATTGGCATCGTTCTCTAAATCCACGCAAACTAATTGACGTAAAATTTTCTCATCTGAGTCGAAATATGACAATGCAAAGAACACTGAAGCTGTACAGGTTACCAGAAGTAAGTTGGTTATTTGTTTTTATGATGTTGAAGGATTATTTTATTTAACTTTTAATTAACTGCTCATTTAGTTGATAGTTAAAAGATTATTAAAATATGGAATTAATAGGGAAAACATTGATAATTAAATATAATATTAATATTGCAGTAGGGGATTTTATTTCTTTATCTATGTTACAAAAAAAATAGTTGGTAATATTATTTAGATTATATTGTAGAGTGGCTTATTTGAATTGTAATAGAAATTTTTTTATTTAGATGAATATATGTAAGTTAATACCAAAATACCATAATAGACACTTCACATCATTTCATTTAATATTAATTAATAGAGTATGGGATAAATTTCTACCATTATGCTTCAATTTCACAATACCTACTTACATGAGGGAGAGAAATAAATAAAAACAGAAAAAAAAATGCATTTAAAGCTTTCCAGGAAAAGAAATAGTGAAGTATATAGTGAAAAAGTGAGTCATTACCTCTGTATTTAACTTACACTGAATTTACAGTAAAACCCCGGTTAACCGAACTAAAGGGGTTTTTACTTTATATGCAAACTTTATATGCTACACTTATGTTCTTTATTAAAGTTAAAATTACATTTTTAGGATTACAGTAGGCTACATCAATATTCAGTATTCTATACTTAATAGTTTGTAGCACATGAATTACTCATTTAAAAAAACTCAGTAAGTTTTGTTTGTTTCTTACATCTTTCCCAGCGTTTTCGAGCAGTGATGTCCCGCCATCTTTTCATTAGAAGGACGTCACTGCATTGTTCAACAAATCTTAGGGCAACCTAAAATAACAATAACAAATATACTGTATTTTTGTGTTACGCTATACCCAGTAGGTTTTTGAAAGATAACAAATTCTTTCACCTCTCCCCGCTAGCCATCTCCCCGCTACCCCCAGCACACACTCGCCCTTGAATTATTTTCGTGCAGTACAGTATTATTGTTTGGATTTTCAGTTTTTGGAGTCGTTTCGGATAACCCGAGTTCGGTTAACCGGGGTTTTACTGTATTACATTGTAACTTGCTGTGAGTTGACAGATCAGAGTTGTGGGCTCTTAATTTTCAATTAAATAGGCTTTTCCAGGAAAAATAATCTTGGTAACTTCAATTACTTTGTGCAGTTGCATCACTTTCAAGTTTAAAATACTGTAAGTTTGAAACAGATTTACTTAATGTGTTAATTTTTTTTTTTCTTAAGACAACAAAAGTGGAAGGTTTTCGACAGATGACTCAAGATGACATTAAGGCAGCTCATAAATTGTTAAATGAGGTAGAACTTTGGATTTTTTTTTTTTTTTTTTTTTTTTTTTTTTTGTTAAATGTCTTTTCAATTTTGCATATTTATTGCCTTTGACTTAAAATAAATTATTATAATTATTATTTAATTAATATGTATATATACATACATACATACATACATACATACATACATAGTAAACTCCTGATTATCCGCGGACCTCTCTTGTTTCCATTTTTTTACTGTACAATAAATTACGGAATTAACAAAAAAAAAATTAAATCTAGAATAAGGTAAACAATAAAAGAGGCTAACAAAGTAAGTGAATACATTATAGACAAACAATTTAAAGAACGATCTTGTGGGGCGGATTTTAGGCAGAAAGGTTACACTAAATTACGGGAGAGCCTTCCCCTTCTACATACATGTCAGACAGCTGACTTGTCAAATAAGCAAACACATAAGTAAATAAAACATGTTATAAGCATTTTTGTGTTGATTTTCGCCCTTTTCGGATTATCCGCGGAATTCGCTTATCCGCGGAATTCGCTTATCCGCAGTTGTGTGCCTCCCAATTACGTGGACAATCGGGAGTTTACTGTATATATATATATATATGCTTTTTATGAAAATTTTATTATTGTTTAATAGTATTTTTTTTTCTATTATTTTTTTGAATGACTCATTCACATTTTATTTCTTTGCATTTGCCTTGTAGCAAGCTTTTAGAAAGTTGTAGCAGTAGACTTTAAAATATATTAAGCTCTAAAATATATTAAGAGAAATGTTATGCTACATGTCATTCTCCTATACAACAGGAGAACGATTAGCAGGAACATGATTTTTATTCTTTGCAATTTTTTTTTGAAACTCAAATGCTGTTACAATTTGAAATATAGAAATATCTAGGTAAACGCAGTGTGCTCTCTGAAATTCACTGATCAGCTAATTAAGATATATTTAAATATTAAATACTTAGTCATACATTGGACTTTTTATGTGCACTCGCATTTATGTACGCTTTGCATTGGAACCATACCTTGAAAGTAACGATATTTGCTTCTAAATTTGTGATCGTGGACCATGATCATACTGCAACCTTCTCAGTGTATTACTACTAGTTTCGTACATTTCATCATTTTTTTTTTTCCAGGATGGCTTGCTTCATATCTGTGTGATTCAATTGACATTGAAAGTATTTATAACTTTTATGTTATTGTTTTCTTGTGATTAAATTAGAAACTAAGTGAAGTAGTATAGCTGATAGAGTTTAAGGCAGGAGTTGTAAGGCTGTTAAATACATTGGCATCTAATTGTGTTATTTTGACCACTCAGTATGAAATTTGATGATCCCAGTGCAGTTATGTATGTCAATAACAATTGCAATACATACATTGATAGGTGCATTAAGTTTAGAGGATGACCGTATTTACTTGCTTAAATTCCTCCTTAAATTTAAAGAACTCAAATTTTGGAGTTAATTAACCCCTCTCCTTTTCCACTCTAAAAGCTGAAATGTTTGTAAGCGAATTAAACTCTTTACTTCAATAACTTTCAACTCTTACAAGTGTCCAATTTAGATAATTTTAATTTTCAGTCCTCATGACCTCTTTTTTTTTTTTTAACCCATTCTCTGAGCACTTGATGCATTTTGACCCCCCCCCCCCTTAAGAAATGTTGAAATTAATGGTATTTGTATTACACTTTGTTGAAACAAAAAACAATGCAATGAAGATGGTAGAAATAAATTTTGGCTTATTTAATGTTGTACTACTTGTTAATAGCAGAATGAGAAAGAAAAATTGTTGAAATTTAAGGCATTTTGTGGTCTTGATAGTTGCAAGTATTCCTTTCCCTAAATGGGAAAGTTGTGGACAATGTTACTGAACTTAAAAGTTCAAATCGCCGTCATTTTTATTCAAGTTTTACAAATGCTAGTCATTAACATTCTCATTTAAATGTTAGTGCAAACTAGTTTGAAGAGAGTTGCAGTCAAAATATAGAACCAAACCTATGCTATTATTGAATGAGTCATCTAATTAAAAACTCATGTTCAAAAATAACTTTTTAATATTTTTGTGATATGTTAATGTATTTTTGCCTTATTAGTATCTTACTAGATTCGATTTAGCTCCAATTTTCTCAGAAGAAGACTTCAGACATTGGTTTTTACCCAGACCAAGCATTGTTGATAGTTATGTCGTTGAGGTAAGATCTTGAATAAAATAAATTGTGTTCATAATACATTCCTTGTTTAATTTTCATTTGGTAAGAGGTGTAATAGCTGCAATCTCGGAACAGATTTAATGTTTAATATATGCTTTTTTTTTTTTTTTTAAGTTCATTAAAGAGCAGGGTGCACACGCCTCCTTAGAATCCTTAGAAACTCCTTAAAAATGAAAAACATTTTCCAAGCTACTTAAAACTACTTGGAAAAGCCAAGTACTCCTTAGAAACTCCTTAAATCATTCTTTAAAAAAACAACAACAACAAAAAAAAAAACCCGTATGAATGTATGTTCTTTGAACATAAAAACAGACTAAACAGAGTGCTAGTCTTGCATCTACTCTGCATGCTCAAAACTTTCTGTCATGAGTCAAGCTACCAATAGCGTTTTTAATTCTGTGATTAAACATGACAAAGATAACTCTTCAAAAATAGTGGTATTAAAAAATCTAGAGGGTTGGCACTTGGCAGAATAATAAGGAAAAAAAAAACATTTTTTGTTAGTTTAGGAAAAATAATTCTACTTATTATGGTCATTAAAATGCATATTATATATATCTGTAGAAAAAACAAACTAAAAGATTGTTTTAGCCTTTTTCCTGAAGATTGGTTTAGTTTGGTAAAGAATTTGTAGATATTCACCTGAAATCTGTCATCTGAATTTTTTGCTGCTTATATTTGTTATTAATTTAAAAATTTAATTTTATACTTCGCTTCAATTATTAGATTAAATTTAATGCTTGAATTTCGTTTCAACAGAATAATTATTGCCGTGCAGTGAATGTACCAAAAACAAGACAAACCTTTTGTAAAGGAAAAAAAATGTAAGAAGCACACGCTACCCAAAGTAACTCAGTATAAGAAAGGCAAAGATTCTATTCATGTTCAAGGAAAAAGAAGATACGATCGTAAACAACAAGGATACGGTGGTCAAACTAAACCAAACTAAAAGATTACCATTCTTTATTACATTTTGTCTTTGAATTTATCAAATGATGATCTCTATTGAATTAAACATGTTACATTTTTTGGATATTGCATATATACAATATCTAGCAATTTTGACCGAACTCCTTAGAAATTTCTTGGACTCCTTGGATTTTTTCTTCTAAAATTTGTACGAACCCTGAAAGAGTCATTACATTTTATAGATGTTGCAATAAATGGGTACTACGAATTTTTGGAAGATATTGGTTTAAGATATTAGTTATCCAAAAGTTCACAAATACATTTACTTAATCCAGTTCAATGGATTAATTTTGATTAAAACTACTATGGTAAACGATATTTTAGTGCTAAATGTAGGACCATTGATTTTTCAAATAACTGTAAAATCACAATGGATGAATTACTATGCAATTTTTTTGATAAATTGACTTGATATTTAGCATTCAACTGAAATGTTTCTTGTATAATAATGATATGGGTTATGTTCACTGCTATTTGCATTTGAGTTAGTGATTTTGTGCTAGGCTTTCACAATGATCTCATGTAGAAACTTACTTGAACCTATTATTTAAGTGAAATGATCAAATGCTTAAATTGTTTTAATTGCTAGATAATTTTGCTTTTTGATTGTTTATTTATTAATAGTTAGATTTGTAAAAGTATACATGCTTGCAAAATAAAAAAAAAACAAATTCATTTAAATAAATTTTCTCCTTAGCAATCATAGAATTGATTTTATTCTTGTTTTTGTTTTCTAGAAAAAGGGTGCTCTAACTGACTTTGTGAGCTTCTATACTCTACCGTCTACTGTGATGCATCATCCTGTCCACAAGTCTCTTAAGGCTGCTTATTCCTTTTATAATGTTAGTAAAAGAACATCGTTGATAGATTTAATAGGAGATGCTCTCATTGTTGCAAAAAATGTAAGTGTTATTTTTTTTTTAATTCATTTATTTTATTTTTGCTCATGTTCATTGTAAGCATTTCTGATTGCCTTAGCAATAACCTTCTGTTTGACTTTATGAAGAAGACGGTAATCGTTAATTTTTACAAAGAAGATTTTGCATAAGAGGCTTCCGGACATTGGTTGAGATTTTATTAAAATTAGAGAGAAAATAAGAACCTTGTGATTTTTCTTTGATCCACAATAGAGATAGTTTAAGAGGAGAGGGAGTTAACAGGTTTTAGATATTGTTCCTCATCCACACAGGATCTTAAATATTTCTTTACCTGACCAATGAAAGTAGCGACAAGGAGGAAAAGTGGTAGAAAGTGAGGCGATAAATTTGTTTGATTCTTATTCCCTTCAGGGTTTTCTTTATTTACTAAGTTTGCATATTTATATAAATAAAAATCTCATGAATCAGAGATATAAATGTCTTGAGCATCATATTGCAGAATGGGGATTGAGGAGGAAGGATTCAGGAAGGTCTTGCAAAGATTGGATATACTACTTTTTTTTTCTTTTTCTAACCATTTCATCTATACAGTCCTACTAGGGAAATTTTCTGTGTCAGTAGGTTCTGAAGATTAATGTTTATTAATCTGAAACAGTAACTATATACTGTAATTTATATAATATAATCTATATGTCTATATTATTCAAATCTATAAATTTTAAATTCATATTTCTAAATAAATCTGCTCTACACAACCAGATAGATATAAAACACCTCTAAGTACTTATGTATAGTATACACACAAGG
Organism: Thereuonema tuberculata; assembly: GCA_023159025.1. Lineage (NCBI taxonomy): Eukaryota > Metazoa > Arthropoda > Chilopoda > Scutigeromorpha > Scutigeridae > Thereuonema > Thereuonema tuberculata. The sequence continues at coordinate 30,453,260 of JAFIDM010002131.1, forward strand.
GTGTAGCTACATGTATGTGGATGTTCACATTTATACACTTATTATAAATATGCATCAATACCATAACAGTTTTGGTAAAAGAAAAAGATATATGTATTACTGCTCACTCATATTTCCTGGTTTTGTTGTATAGCTAATTATACAGTTGATTTAGTTGGTATCTAATTAGCTGGGAATTTGGTTAAAAAAAACACAAATTTTCTGAGCTTTGGATTTCAAGATTATGTAAATACTTAAACCAATTTAACTTATTGTCTAGAATGTAATCAAAGAATTTCTTTTTTAAGTCTTTAAATCTTTTTGTATTGTAAAAATATTTCATCAAACTGATTTAAAAATATTGCCAATTATCTTATCTTTTAATCTTAAGCTGTAGTTATTTTGAGGTGTTTCAAATTTTGGTTTGCTATAAAAGTTGCTTCTAGTCAAGTAGAGCATTATGGATTCGCTTTTATTTAGAAGAGTAAAATAATTCTTTAGTGTAATTATGAACACAATTTTTTTTTGTAGTGGATATAATATTTTATACTTGTTTAGGATATTTAGTTTTGCAGTAGGTTTCTTTGTCGGGTTAAAGGTAGGCAGGTGTTGGGCTGACCACTCGACCTCAACTTAGTCCTGTTGGCCAAGAAGCACCGGGGCCTTACTGTCCACTACCCCAAGGGCCGGCATAGGCCTAAATTTGGGATACTTTAACTTTTGACATTTGTTTGAAGTTAGGGAAGATTAGATTAAGGGTATTATCTATGGATTTATCTGCTAAGTCAATTTCGTTCTTATTTGCATATATCCAGTTAATTACACCATAGTTTATAGTTGAGTCAACAAATGCTTTGTAAATTAAGATTTTTGCTTTTAAAGGATAAGAGTTTTAATGGGATAACAAAATGGAGAAAAAGGGAGCTCTTGCATTTAGTGCTGCAGATAGTGTTGTAGATACTGCATGAAACTATATATATTCTGCATTTAACTTTGTGTAAAAAAATTTTTCACCATAATTGTATCTCATTAATTAAATATAACAAACCACTTTGAGCACTAGTGAAAGTAAATGCTAATAAACTAGACATAATGAATTTTAAAACCTTTTTTTAAAGTAATATTCTTTCAGTGCAAACTGATTTTATTTTCGACTGTAATTTATAGATTAAAAACTTGTAATTGTTTTTCTTTTCTTTTTTAGACTGGGTTCGATGTCTTTAATTCCCTGGACTTAATGGAGAACAAATCATTTCTAGAAAAGCTCAAGTTTGGTGTTGGTGATGGAAATCTTCAATATTATTTATATAATTGGAGGTGTCCTTCCATGCCCCCAAATAAGGTAGTGGATTATTTTATCTCTTCAATCGGTGATGTAATGTGCCTTTTTAGAAAGTCTGGTGATCTAGAATATAAAAAAGTTCTGACCAGAGTTGGGGAATTGGAAAACTGTTTTTTTTTTTTTTTATTTAGGATTCCAATTTTAGCGACTTGATATGAATAATTTCAGCTCTGTTTATTAGTCATACAAGATAAATTTGATAACTGTACAAAATAGCTGGTTAAAAAACAATTGATCATTACTAATTAATTGCAATTAGTATCATTTTGTTGTTTTAGGTAAGTATTTCAAATAATCGACTGACGACTATTTTTTTGTTTTAGCATCTTTATGGCAGTGAAATTACAATATATATATATATATATATATACACAGTAGAGCATTAATCAACCGAAACATCGGTTAACCGAAGGCGTTTCAGTAGACCAAAAATTTAAAAAAGTAATTTGCGAATTAAAATTAAAAAATTAATTTCTTTCCGAGTGATAGGTCTGATGATGATAGGTCTTTTCCTTTGAATGGCTGATGGTAAAAATGCAGCCATTTTGAGTTTTTGTCGTGCCTCGTAAGCTGTTCAACAATTAGTTTATAAATGAAATCAAGGTTTTAGTGCCATCAATTAGAAAATTTGTGTAGTTAAATGTTCAACAGAGATGTCGAAACATTTATATCCTGTGAGCGTACACGTACATTGCAGAAGTTATTCACATTATATGTTAAAAAACATACTGGTACGTTCATCATTGATTTGTAAGCTAAAACGATCCAGTACATTTTTAGTAGCGAAAGTGTTAATTGTCAAGAATGAATTAGATGAACAGCTATTTTTGGATTAAGTAAATAGGATTTCTCATTAATCCAGAATACTTTATTCTGTTACACTCTTATTCCTACACTGCCTAGTATTTATTCTACAGATTTGCAAACATTGTAGGTCTCACTGCCTGACATGCCACTCAAAAAATTTCAAGAAAAATATCATTCTTTTACAAAAACCATGCACTGCAGAAGACTTCCCCACTCAAATGATTCAGTGTTTACAGGAGAGGGTAAAAAGCTGAGATTCTTTGAAAACCCTGGGACCTTTTCCTTCCCGCTGAGTTAAGAAGCAAAAATTTTTATTGAACAAAGGAATTCTGTTTAAAAAATATTAATGCATGAAATCATGAAATGGAGTGCTGTAAATATCACAAATATGATGTGATTTCACTTGCATATATATTCGACATCTATTCAAAGTGACAGTCAATGAATTGTAGACAATTTTTAGGCATCGGTTAAAGTGCACTTGTCTTGTCACTCGCGGCACAACCCACCCCTGAGTTACAACAGTACAATTGAAGAGCAATGTAATCTGAAGAACAGTAATAAGAATGTCAGTGTAGCAAATGAGAAAATGTTGTATAGTTGCCTTTTTTGTAATTAACTGAGAGCCAGTCTCTATTTAATAAGTTTTTGGTATTCTATAACATTTTCAAAAAGGAATAAAGAAAAAGCTGTAATAAGCAGCAGAAAATGAAAAAGAATGAATGAAATTGGACATAGCTGTTTTCATCACATTAGGAGTCGTCAGGTGAAATTTACCTGTTGATGAATCCTTCAGAGGGTGTGGAATGTTAAATTTGCTGATAAACTCTTTTAAGAATGAAACATTTGTCACAGTTATTGACAGCATGGGATTCACAAACCCGTAACAACTTGTGAAAATGCCAATTTCATTCAGTCTTTTTTTTGTTTCAACAAAGCATGGTAAGCCCCTTTATTTTTGATTCAGCTGTGAAGTAGAGCTAAATTGCAACAATGGAAGCATACGAGCAAAAGAAATAATGGCTTAAAATAATAATAAAATGATGAATCATTAAAACTGAAGGAATTCAGGTAATGATTTATGATAAACCTTTTTTAATAACATACATTTTATTCTGAGTAGAAAATTAAAAGAATGATCAAATCTCAACTAATTGGCTTCCTCTTTCTATATCTGCACGTCATCCCTAAGTGATTTCTTTTTCTTTTCTTTTTTATTGTAACAAAGTATAAATACTGAATTTCTATATACTTATTCTTGTCTATAGAACTTAAAGAAAAATTGATTGCAATCAAAGTATTGAATTAAAAGATTTAGTATTTTCTAGTGTAGTATTTAAAAAAGAAAAAAACAAAGAACATTAATTTTCTATTGTTCAAGTATAAAAGTAATAAGATTAAATCAGTTTTGACTTGGATTGCCATTTCTAAAGTTAATTTATATTTTTAGGTTGGGCTAGTTCTTCAGTAATAATAGGAAAATTTTTGAAATGGAATTCATCCTATTCATATTGCATGTAAGTATGATTAATTCCAATATCATTCTACGAGTTTTAATTTTGTATAATGGAACATCAGTTTGAGTCTTAAGAAATTCATGATACCTTTCTAAAATGGTTTAGAGTAGCTTTGTAATTGAACAGTAGAATGGAAAAAGAATATTAAAATTAGATTCCTAATTTAATAGAGCACCTAGCTAAAGTTTATGCCAGTACATCTATGGGAAGATATTCGGTTAGTGGAGACAACCAGGTAATACTTGGGACCCCCTCCTCCTCCTGTTTTATCACAATTCTTTCACTTCACAAGAGTGGTATCTTTTACTGTTCTGCTTTTAAATCAAATTAATCCCCCAGTCTTTTAAAGACACTATAATTTTTTTTTTACTATATTAAAATGAAAAACTGCATTTGGATAGGTTACATAAACTGACAGACTGGGACAGTTCCATGTTGAAGAAGGTGGTTCGCAATAGCCCCTGTATGTCAGTTTGATGTGCTTTCTTTTATATTTAGTTTTGCAGATCATCTGAATGTGTGATTTTTTTTGTTGGATGGTGGGGAAGTTATCAAAATTTGCTTTCTCTAGTAATTGTAAACTTATTAAAGTATACTTACAGTGATGTAACTGGATTGAAATTTCTCCTTGACTTTTATTGCTAAGTTTTATCTTTAAATTCTATTTTATCTTTTAATTTAGAAAATATTGTTTAGTTTTATTGTACCCCCCCCCCAATCTAACAATGTTTATTGATGTAAATTCTAGTGAGCAATTTATTTAACATATCTGTATCTGTAGTGCTAGGGATAGACAAAATACTGGAAAAACTTGCCATTTGCACAAATATCTTTTTTAACATGGAGTTAGTTCACTGTGAGCATTCTAAAACAGCAGCAACTCTACATAGAGTAGATGCATATAGGTCTCACATAAGGTAACAGTATTTTATACGATTCCTCCTGAAAAACTCTGTCAAGTCTTGATTGATGAAGGTGAGGAAATTGTGGTCTCACCTGCCATCAAGGAGTTCCCATATAGATTCAATAATAAGATCCACTGACTAAGGGACCAGGTAGTTGATTTCCTTCATCCTTGTGTTCTTCACATGAAGCAGTTTATAGTGTGGATGGGATCATTATCCACCTGAAAACAGGGAGAGACATCTGCACCATTGCATGCACATGGTCATGGAGAACTTTCAGATATGGTACAGGTGTTAAACGACATTTCAGAATGACTAAAGGTCCTAATATACCATCACCATCACAGACCTGCCTCCATACGTTTTGGTTGGAATAAAGCAATCAGGATGGATCTGCTTCTGTCCGATGTCTCCATATGTGACACTCTTGTAGTGGGGAAAGAAATTGAAAATTATTCATTGGACCAAGTGACAGGCTGCTGTTCGTTTTGATATAAGCCTCCAGTTTTCATATAATCTGCATCACTGTATGTGTGTTTTAGCATTGAGAGATTTAAGCATTGCAGCAATGTCATAAATATTTAACTTGTAAAGTTCAAATGAATTGGTTGAAATTGGAACTTCGATACTTAATTCTTACTATGATTTTCAAAATACGTACATCAAAATACGTTATCTTCTTTAATCCAAACTAGACACATAAATAAACTCAAAAACACCTTCACTGTAGATATCGTTGATACCAATATTTCGTTTTAATTTCTTAAAACTTTTTCAAGGTTTTGTTTGATGTTGTTCATCAAACAAAACCTTAAAAAGTTTTAAGAAATTAAAACGAAATATTGGTATCAACGGTGAAGGTGTATCTACAGTGAAGGTGTTTTTGAGTTTATTTATGCTACTATAATTTTGTTTTCGATGCAGAATTAGTGGGAGGTTGCTGTCTGATGTTTTCTTTTTCCATCTGTAGAAATAAAATTTTCTATCCAGTAGACAGTCATATCTACTGCATGGTCTTCCGGCAACAACTGTAATTTTTGGCCTTTCTAATCACAGAAGCCCCTGCTTTTATGCTTATCAATAACCATACCATTTTGCAAATCGCAGAGATCTGCACAGTTTATCATTATTATTACACAGCAGGCATCTTATCTGTGTTTAGATAAGCGACTTCCTCTCCAATCTGATTTGCGGAAGTGTGTCTTTTGTGTTTTTTTTTTCAGTGGGTGTTTCCTTTATTCTGCCTCCCCCCCCCATTGTAAAATAGTAATTCTCTTCTTAAATTGGCAATTGCTGTGCTACCGTATTGGCCCGAATATAAGACTACATTTTTTTCCAAAATCCCATCCACGAAAGTACTATTTCATCTTATATTCGCAACCAAACTTGGAGCGTGCACGAAACCGAAACCAAGCGTGCTCTGGCGCTGAAGCAACGCCACCTGGTGGCGTTGGCTGAAGCCGATCGTAGGCCTAACCAACATGCTCCAAAATAAAAAAATATATATATTCTACTACGCTTAGTTGTGTTGTCCTTTTTTGCAAAAATAGTTTGATTTAATTTCATAAATGACATTTCGCCTAGCTTAGAAGTCACAGATTTAACTAAATATTACTGACATTAAGCCTATTACTGCAACCAAAAGTATTAACGATTTCATCATGAACTGGATGTGGGAAGATAATTTGTCAACAAACTTTTTTTAAAATAATTTACTAGAAATATTTGCCGAATTACGCCTCGTTAATAGGTATAACGTCTTATATTCGCGACCAATAGTTTTTTATCAAATCGGAGCTCAAAAAACGCCATTCGTCTTATATTCGAGCCGTCTTACATTCGGGCCAATACGGTACCATTATTTTCTTAAAGAGAGGTATTTGTCATTTCTCCTAATCTTTTGGTTTGTTGTGATTTTTTTCTTCTCCTAGAATTGAGAGGCCACACAGTGCATTCAGGAATTCATCGGGACAGTGTACGTGTTTCACTTTGCCTCCATAACATTGGTGCATTTATTATTTTTTTTTTAATTTATTATTATTTTGTTATAATGAAAACATCCCCATGTTGCCCTTTTTTTGCCTTCATTTTGTTAAGTATTTTTTATTATATTAATTATTAAAAAAAAAAGTTCCATGTGAATATAAAAAAGATTGTGGTGAAAGATGTAAACTCTTTATGAATTCCATTATCTCAGTACTAAAAGAAATTTATTTTGTTTTTTTTTGTTTTTTGTTTTTCAGAGCAGTTTTGTACTAAAAACATTTTTTTTTTTTTTTACATTGTAAGAAAACTTGATTCACTTTTGGATCTTCTTGTACAAATCGAAATTACTACTGGTTTTGATTTATTTTTATACATAAACCTTTTCTAAGTTTGCAATGAAACCTTATGTAGAACTTCATATATTTTGTATTTTATCAAATGTATTTGTGGTTTGTGGCCCAGATTAATGCATCTCTTTGAATTCCTTGTGAACGTTGTCAAGCATTAAT
>JAFIDM010002131.1:30469107-30520070 GCA_023159025.1 Thereuonema tuberculata
CAAACCTTTCCCTGTTCGTAAAAAAAAAAAAAAAAAAAAAAAAAAAAGTGAACATTACAAATCTATATCTATTGCGAAAATCTTTAGAAAACCTCGTAAAATATTCTTAAACAATGTTTACCCATCCCCTCACCGCCCTCCCGTTCACACTCCATAGTTCTCCCCCCGGTTAATATGTGGCCCTATTATGCAATATTTTAGTTCCAATTGTCGCCTCCAGGTGCATATGTGGCGCTTTCAAGATAGTTTACGACCATTTCAGCCCCAATTTTTTTTTTTTATAATTTTTACATTGTCTACAGTATGGAACCTACCCTCACGCCAAATTTCAAGTTTGTAGCGTGTTGGGAAGTAAGCTAAACATTTGTCACTGAGACACACACATATCCACAAATTCCACTGTTCCCTTTAACATTAAGAGACAAACTGAATTCAAGGTGAAACCTAGATTATGTATCGATTCATTTCAATTTCTTTATAAATGCCTTCCGTCCTTGTCCAACTTTATTTGAGATACAGTAGGTAAATGGGACAGCTACAGTCCTAAAGTTATTAGTCATAATCAAGAAAGAGAAATGGTATCATTAAAGGAATTGTTCAGAATAAAAGAAGGACTTATATCATTTGTTCTCATCTTCTATCATCTATTTCATATTTATCTTTGTATAAATTTCTAAGAAATACTACTACTACTACTACTCCTAATAATAATAATAATAATAATTTTAAAGCTTCTAGATTCTTTTTACAAATTATTATTTTATAACACAAAATAAAGTAATGCTTCTGATTCATAGAAATGAAATTTTCTAAACGATACATAATCTTCATTTTCTTTAATCTATTCTTTGTCTTCTGTAAAAGTTACTTGATTTATGCTGAACGCGGATGGTACAATGTCGGGAGACTAGGGTGGATATGATAGAATCAGTTTCTTCTGTTTTCTTTTGAGGTGTGAAAGATTTCTCGCAATAGTGTTATTGTGTGATGTTGTCGTACTGCATATTTTGGCTGAACTCAGACTTGATGGCAAATTTTACCGTCTTCTGCTTTTGCTTTGAGATACTTGAAATAATTCGGCAAGTGTCGAGAAATACAACGAATCTTTGATGGCCATCAGATGGCCATCAAAAAAAAAAAAAAAACCAAACAAAAATAACATATTCAGAATATTATTTACCTCCTAAAAGATCTATTCTTAATCTATTAGCATTTAGACAGTTAGATAAAATTAGATAGTAAGACAGACTCCATCTTGGCAGTTAACCAAAGAAACTTATGATTTGATTGAAAAAAATCACAACGATTAGTATTAAGGCGGCATCAATATCATTCCATCTTGAAGTGCAAGAGTGGTTGACCAGCACCACCTCCTATGTTCATTTCTACAACAAAGAATGTGCTGCCTCACTATGTTAGTCACTATGAACAATCTCGCACTGCATAAGATTAAATTCTGCAGTAGCCTACATTCAAATAGGAGTTGCTACCAGCTCCTCTTCATAGACCTGACAACAAGCCGTGTGATTATTAAGGATGTAGTGAAATTCAAAAAGTCTTAAAGAGAAAAACATTCTTTTAGTATTCTATTGCACAATGGCCAAAAATTGATACCAGTAACAGATCGATAACAGTAACTATATGCATCCAATTCATCAGAGATAATTATAGGTTTATAATAATGGCGTTTATTATATAGTAAGGCATCAGCTTGTTAAGAAAACTTTAATAAATAGTGTTTGATGTTAAAAACACTTCGTGGTGCGAGAATCAAGCACAAAAATTGTAGGCTGCTATCCTATGAAAATGAGAAATGCTTAGTCAAAATACTCACTCTTTGTGTGTGTATCATAATAAAAGAGAATAAATAAATGCAAACAATGAATAACCATGGATATCCCTAAATCCATTAAATTAAATCTTTTAGTGTGCGGCTGGAATCCTCGCTGAATTCGACTTCAGACGGATACTAGAGCCTACCTAGACCTCTGAAGAATGGCTACCGGGTGCATCGGGCTGACCACCCGACCTCAACTTGGTTCCGTTGGTCACGAAACGCCGGGAGCCTTGCCTCCCACGATCTTAAAGGCCACACTGACCTGTGATGGGATACTTTAACTTAGTGTGTGTGTGTGTGTTCACTCATATGGGTCCATTCATAATAAATTTTGAACAGCTGGATAGAAACATGGCTTGCAAATTTAAGGACCACAGAAGATCTACGCTTTTCTATTTGAAATGTTTTAAGTGGATCCTTGGGTCCTTCCTTATCTCCATAAGAAAGCGTAAAAAATCTAAACATAGGGTTTCTGACGATATATTAAACAATGGGTGTTAATCCGTTTACCTAAAAAGGGAAGGCTAATTTAGTAATTTTTTATTTTAGAAAATGGAAAATTTTTTACTGCTTATTTTCAGCATTTATCATAATTTGAAAATACATGTAATCTTTGCGTTTGTATCGTTTTCAAAGAATAACGTAATAAATATAAATAATAAAGAATTTAGAAGGAAGGTAGGATTTTACTTTTTCTTTAGGAAAAAAGTTGAAAAAAAATAGCGAATATTTCAAAAACCGTATAAACAAATAAAAAATATCGCACACATTAAAAAAATAACAAAAGAAAATATTACCACAAAACAGGACGTTTCGACCAGAGGAAAAGTACAAAATCATCTTCAGCTGAAATACTGCGAAACAAAAGGCAAAAATTATGTTAAAATTGAATTTTTAATGAATATTTCAGCTAAGCCATTAATTTGAACATGGTGTGATATGATTAAAATTAATCCCATTCAGACAACTTAAGTAAGTACGTATTATTATGTAAGTATACGAAGATACAGTAGCTCTGTTTGCGATACATGAAAAACTCGTCACGAAGTTGGCGCATTACCAATTTAATTAATATTTTCAGAAAATGAAAAATTTGTTCTGTTTGTTATCAGTGGATATAATAATTTGAAAATAAACATAGGCTTTTCGTTTTTATCACTTTTTTTCCAACTTTACAAAGAATAACAAAGAACAAAACAAAGGCATTTGAAAGAATAATATTTCAGAAATGTAGGCTTTCAAGAACTTCTCATTAATGCGTATTAAAGAAGTATTAAAACATAGAAATCAGGTTATTTATACATAATTTCGTCTGATGTAATTATATCTATAATATTAATTGTATGTATATATAATGTTCATATATGTTTTATTCCAAAAAAAAAAAAATACATATCCAATGTTTCTGTTTTGTTTGACCAAAAAAAATTCATTGAGTATTATAGAATGTTATTTAGATAATAAAAATCTCCTTTTTCTAATCTTAATATAATTTCAGAATATATCTGCAATAAAAATTAAATGTGACGGAAGGAAGATATAAGCGAATGTAGCAAGATGCCAGTAATAAAGCATTTTTGGCAGTATGTCCTGTTTGTTATGGTCGTGGCTGTGTTGCTGCTCATATTTCTTATAGAAATGCATTTGCCACAGCTTTTAGCCATTTATGAAAAAATAGTCAAGTGTGTGAAGTCGATGAAGTCCTGAGAATTATTAAAAAAATATACTTCTTTGATCTGGTGAGTATCTGTGTTTATTTTTAATTACTGAATTAAGAAATTAGTTTTACTATTTCCATGCAGCAAGAATAAGTAACCCTCGTCAACCGCGGTTAAGAAAACCGCGGATAATATGACTAGCCGTTTTTAGATAACAGGGGTTACATATACTAACTATCCCAATTTTCCTGTGAATGGTAGAAAATATTGAATAATTTTATAGGCTTTGGGATAAATTAAAGGTGAAACTATCAATTTAATAATTTATTAAAATTTGAAGGTTAGGTTTGATAATAAATTGTATTTTAATTTTAACAAGGAAAAACAACTTCTTATTGACTTCTTGCTATTGTAGCCTCTTCTTTTCAAGCTGTTTACGAATTTATTGCAAAGAGCTTGAAAAGATAACAAGATGTCAATAAGTTTTTATTTATCTTCAAAGTAAATGTTCTACACCTTTTTAGAATTTCAATCCTCTTTCCATACCAGAGCCAAATTTAACACTTTTGTTGATCAATGAAAATAACTTCATTCATTCCGTACGACATGTAAGGGAAGACTTAACAATTTCTCTTGTTAAGCTAAATGACTTAAGGACTTATGTTTCATCTTCCGATTCACTTTCCTGTAGGTTTCCTAAGTATTTCTTCTATATCCGTCATATTAAATAGAATAAATACGCTCTGGGGCCAACCGCGTACAATCAAAACTGCGTTTAACAAATACGCGAATAACGAGGTTTTATTGTACAGAAATAGACGATTGTTCTTTGTATTTAGATAATTACAAAGCCATTGGATCGTTGATTGTATTATTACAAACATTAGACGTGACTTATTTACAACAGATAGGTGCCTATCTTCCATAGCCATGATCAGGAAATGTCGGCTGTAATTAATATCGTCATTAGCATTGTTTTATTGTAACATTTTTAGAGAAAATAGGCTTTAAGTACTTTCAGGAACTTCTTTTAATTCACAATCAAAATCCCCTAGTTTCATTTTATACTTCAAAAACATCTCTAAATATTGAAAATTTAAGTGTCTTTCTGTAATCACTATTGTAGCAGCACCATAGAACTGATCACTTCCGTAAATCATGCTGTCTGAACATATTGTGAAGGTTGATCAGATTGTTTTCTGTCCACCGCTTCATTTTTATATAGATACCAAATAAACGGACTTTAGATTAGGATTCCAGCTAAGAAACAAAACAACCCACTGTTTAATAATTTGATTTAGAAAGATCTAATGATTTCTTATTTTGTAGGGTGTATCAGATGGTGTACCATCAACAACTGCACAACACAACTTCCTTTTCATTACCTCGAACACGTGCAGCTGGAGCTGTACCCCGTCGACAAACGCAACCACGTGTTCGAGATGCGCGAGTTTCAGTACTGTATATTTTGGCGCCTACCGTACTTCAGATTTAACTTGTTTTTAATTAAACTTTTCTGCAAATTATGTAGCATCTTTACTCTTTTAAGAGTTTGTCTAGGATAATGCTTTTGAAAAAATGCTGGTTTACTCTGAAATTTGAATCTAAAAGAAATTTTGCCAGTTCCAAAAGCGCTGTACGTATTTGAAGTTAGCCATAAAACGTGAACTTTGAGCACAATGACCAACAGGAAACGAACCACAAAGTCGAGGCATAATAATGAAGATTTACTATCTGACACATCTTTCTTGATGATCACGTTTTCGCGAGATTTTCGAAAATCGCGAGATTTGGCCATTAGCCTCTTCAGCAGGTCTCAAGGAATGTAGTATTGTGAATGTCTGTCACTAGGAAAATGCTAGAGAAAAAATGTTAAAGTTGGAATTTTACCTTCAGCGTAGAGGCGATGGATGCAGCGGCGAATAAGGCATCGGTCAAAATCGTCGACAGCAGTAATGGGGCGTGCTCGTGACCGCTTCTTCCCCGGAGTCGATAAGCCTTTTTTCTCGTCATTTTTTGAGAAGACATGGATAGAGGCTATTCTCGCGTCAATCACGTGAAATCGCGAAAATTCGGGATCATCAAGATCGATGTGTCTCAGTTTAAGTTATGTTTAATTACAAACGAATTATGTTTTAATGCTTGAAAATTTATTTACTAATTATTATATTAAAGTTTAATGAATTTTTAAAGAGTTTTGCAGTTGTAAGACGTAGTTTTTTTTTTTTTAACATTTACTAATTTTTTTTTTCGTTTTAAAATCAGGTGTTGAATCGGGAGGACTAAGGAAATTCATGTCAGTGGCGATAACAATGACAATAAGAAAACAAAGACATGTTTTCAGGACGTGCAATTTCAGTATATCAAATCAGTAAAAAAAACTGTTTTAAAAAGACTCGAAGAAATTGAAAATTCTTCAAGCAGAACATTGACTGTTTAGAGAAATTACTTTAACTCAAAATGGTTTATTGTCGGATAATATTTCGTTACGTCGTAATCTAAAATAGTAAATCGTTCGAAAAACTGTAATATAATGTTCAAATTAAGATTTCGTTTCACGTTACAAAATAATTATTCAACTGATTTAAAAAATTGTTTCTGGCTTTAATGACCAAATAATTATTAATTTTAATCTTATCTAATTAAATTTGACAATCAATATTGCTTAAAAAAATATTTCTGCTATCTTAAGTTTGAGATATGGAATTGATATTAGGTAGTGAGAGCATCTTTGAAATTAGAATTTTGGAAATTTGTAAAGTGTTATTCTTTTGCATTAACGGCTTTGCAAGGAATATAAATAAATTTCTAACTTCAGTTTATATATGAATCAGTTTTTATTGCTGAATTTAGAAAGATGATTTAGATCAGAGGAGTCAGACATGCAACCGCGGGTCATATTCGTCTCACAACGCTTCAACCCATTAATAAAAAGACAATAAAACATGGATAATATTCATTTTCAAACTAAAAAAATCCTTAAATTGTGGAGTAAAAAAAATGTACGGTGGCAAGCATGGTATTAAGATAAGTATTTTTTTTAAATATTTAATTTTTATTAAGATATATTTTTATTTATAATTGTATTTGATTTGTATGTATGTATGTATGTATGTATGTATGTATGTATGTATGTATGTATGTATGTATGTATATAAATACTGTACACATAAATATTGAAAACCAATGCGTTTTCAAGTCGCGCCAATGTGATTCTCATTTCAGGTTTAATGGCCTCGTGCTATTTACGTTTGATACCTTGATTTAAACATTACCACGAATTATACCAATTGATATTGTTCATTTGTAGTTGAATGCAGGTTTTATACTTAGCTTTTTGCGCTTAATAGCATCAGTCAGACCTAGCACTTCTGAACCCCAGGTCATTTTAGAACATTGAAGAACCTGCAAAATGATCTTAGCAAATTATTTCTCTCGTTATGTCATATCTAATAAGTAAGCCTTAATCTTATCACTTGTTTAATTTCTAATAAACAATGGGACGGTTTTTCAGATAAAATGACTTATCAACGAAAACAAAAAAAGTTGCAGTTAAATTGTATGTCTTGGACTAGATAAACTTTTTTTTTTTTTTTTTGCTGAACTTGGACGAGATAAGTAAACTTTACCTCAAATGACCAACAGTATTTCTGAACAAGAATATAATTTAATAAATAGCTTCTGTTGTATTCCAAACACTTGAAGTTAATGGAAACGGAGACCATTTCGTCTAATTCCAGATTTCATCTACAAAGTTTTCTTTGAGTCTACAATCACAACTGCAATAGTTCCGAGCCCCAAAGGAGCACATACCGTGGCAGTGGAGGGTTTTGTAGCATCTTTCAAAGCACTGAGTACAAATAGGCAGGGTAAGCAATTTTTTTAATTCAGTTGCAATTGAAACAGTCAACATTAACAGAAGCATGGATATCCGCAGTTGATTCACCATAATGCGGTCCTCAGCAGCTATAAAGATAAAGCGAAAACTACACAGTTACAATTTTGAATAAAATGAAAACGCTATTTTAAATAACAGTGGGTGAAACCAAATTATTTACAAGTGACATCCTGGAACAGCTGTTTAACCGCTCGTTGGCGATCATCAGCCAGGAGAAGTCACCAGTAACTAACAAGGTCTCCGTACTGAGGCTTGTATGAATGATACATCGGAAGCGCAGTGGTGCTTCAAAGGAAAAATGTTATTTATTGATTCGGTAATATTTTACGAAATCTCACCTGTGGAATTACGGCTAATTGAATTGTTTTTGGACGAAAACGATTCGTTAATACATCGTAGGAATAAAAGTGATGGAAAACCTCGGGTTTCTTTTGGTAGTTTTTAAGAAAATTTGAATTTAAAGCGGGACTCTTTTGCGGAAGCACACGTATAAGACAATGAACATGGCGGTCGAAGGTTTTGCTAAAAGGGCGCTACAGGCTTTTGCCTTGAAAATGTGCACATCCGCCGCCTGTGAAAGAGTTCCAAGAAAATCTCGAATTTTTTAAAAATTACCAAAAAAAACCCCGGGGTTTTCCATCAGTTTTATTCCTAATATGCATTAACGAATTGTTTCCTTCCAAAAAACTTGAAATTAGCTCTAATTCCACAGATGAGATTTCGTAAAAAACTACCGATAATTCAAATGTGCAGTTTAAATTTTTATGCTTTAAAAGAATTCATTGAGGCCTGCGCACTGCTGGCACATGAATCTTCTTACTAATTTTTCATTGGTGATTTTTTCATTGTGTATTTTTTCCTTTGAGGCACCACTGCGCTTCCGATGTAATGCTATTTTAAAATTTATTGTTTCTTGTATTCCAATGTAGTGGTAATGTTTGCAAACATTAAGAAATAATAACAGTTTCATTATATTTTTACTTGTTAAAATTAAAGCAATGTAAAACTTTTAAAACTTAATATAATAAATATCGAATGAAAATTTTCCATGGAATTGGATACTTCAAAATAGCGGTCACAATCTTTGTTAAAAAAAAAGAAAAAACTCTGCTCTACTTGAAGTATCTTGACCATATAAATTATGTATATGCTTTCTATTATGACACTGGTTTAAGTTGTGTAGTGCTTCAATATATGAAAGGAGAAACAATGTCACGTTAAACACGTTAAATAATTTTGAGAGGTATAGAAAAACAATTGGAAGCAGCGTCAGGAAGGTATGTAGTGTTGCTAAAACTGTTACATACTTATTCTCAAGCAACGGTGGGCAGCACAGAAAGCCGAGGTTCCTGCAATCACCAGAATAACAGGGAGAAATTGAGATCAGAGAATCAGTCCGATGTTGTCTTAACCTCCAGAACACATTTGACAGAAAGTTGGATGGAACCGAGGACGCATTTACAGGAGAAATAATCATGATAGAATCCTCGAATACTGGTTCCACAGCTCGAAAAGAAACATCTTACCAATTCAGCTACTGGATCACTAGAAATTTTAAAACCTAAAAATCCCAATCCACGAATTTTATTTAAAAGCTCAAAACGTCATCACACCCTCATATGTGAGAGTGAACAACACAGGAAGTAAAGGCTAAGGCTCGAGACGATGAGATGGACTTCATTATCCAGTCCAACGATCTTGTAGGGCCCGAAATAAATTAATAAATGCTTACAGTCATTGTCAAAAAATTTAGCGCACCAGAAGCAGAAGTCGAAAGGGGATTCGCTTGGCATAACAATGAGAATGATGATACAAGTAACTGATTACAATATCAGAGCAAATGGGCCGTTTATTCTGGCAAGACACTATAGGTCAATAGTCCCTTTAGTACTGCATCATACCGCCCCTAGCATGGATACAGGCGGCGATTCGGCTTAGTATGGAGTCATAGAGACGTCTAATGCTATCCTGCAGAAGATCCTGCCTTTAGCTGTTGCAACTGCTTCTCCGGATTGCTCATACCAGTTGATGGCCGAAGCTGCCGTCCCATTGCTCCCACATATGTTCAGTGGGTGACAAGTCTGGAGATCAGGCTGACCAAGGAAGGGTCCAGACAAGGAGGTAGTCCAGGGAAACCTGGGCTGTATGTGCTCACAATTCCATTGCTCCCAACACCGTCGCACGATCAATGCTTCCCGCAATCCAATGATACCACCTCTCTTAAAGTCGTGTCAGTTGTTCAAAACTTCCTCTAAAACATTGTCGAAGCATGAGGACTCAGAAAGCTCTACACTCCACAAACACACTGGTTATAAAACACGCAGCGGCCATACGACGGCCGCTCATATAACCACAGCCGTTGCGATACTAACGCCCCTGGTAGCAGTTCTCAGTGGACAATCGCAGCCCAACTGAAATCAGTGGAACAACTACCCGTGACGGTGTTACATAGGATTGACGCCGAGTTTCATTGTTCCAGATTATTTGTTTTCGTTTTTTTGGCAATGAGTGTAAATTAAATAAATATATATAAATTAAATAATTAAATAAATAAATAAATAAATAAAAAAAATGCTAAATCATATCTTTATAAATCATGAATACAAATATCATTTATTATCACATTGAATCATATAATTATATGAATATAAATGCAATAATAACTTGGGAATTAACTTTAGGTAACTCTGCATAAATAAACATATAATTATTCAGAATAAAATAACAAGTCATGAATTTCTAATATAATTCTGCAAATTTCAAATACAATTTTAAAATGGAGTAAAACAATACTTACTAGATTTTAAGAATCAGCTAAGAATTCATTAGAAAATTGCTGAAATGGATTTTATATTGATCGTATTAACTATTTTTAATAGTTTTCAATAAAAACTGAATAGCAAAGGTCTTGGATCGTATTGAAAACAAGTTCCGGCGATTTTTCTGTAACCGGATATAGGGATTCCCACGTGACTAAACAGAATCATTGTTTATTTGACCTTACGAGTAAAGGCCGAGGTAATCGTAATTGTGAATGAAGCAAATTGGCTTTTATTTTGTTTTGAGAGACATTAAAGATCAAAGAATAGTAGTATTTTATTGACAAAAATATACAGTTTATTTTTTTTTTTTGTATTTTATTTTTATTTACTTGAAAACAAAGATAAATTTGATTTTTTTTTTTAATCTTTTATTGAACTTGGGAACTTCTATGTTTTTAAAGTATGTCACCTATAACCTCCAATGAGGGTAAGCAGTATAGGAGGTAAAGGATCCTGTGCTCCTAGTCTGGAGATTAATAGGGGAATTTAGTGGATGTCAGAGAGGCAGCCCGACCTTCGCCCTTCGTATCCGGAATTATCGATAAAATTGACAATTTATCGATTCTAAATTTAAAAAATATTAAACTAGAAATATGAATTAAAAAAACAAAAACATAATAATTAAGAAAAATCTTCATAAAATTTAAGATTTTTAGAAATTACTGAATGTCACTGTTTTCTTAAAAAAAATAAAAATTAAATAAGAAGTATGTATGGTTTTTACGAGTGTTTTCCTAATTTTTATTTTTATTATTATTATTTTTTTTAAAGCTTTCACTTTTTACTGATCTATTTCTCTCTAATATTTTTTAAAGCATTTCGAAGAATTTTTGTTATCAGGCCATTTTATAGATAATGTCCTTTAAGTTCAGAAAAAGACACAAACTTCGATCAGTACGTAAGGGATGGTCTGATAGAGTATTATAATAGTTTATATTTGTTTCCAGTAATGGAAGAAGCGGTGTTGAAAAATATTATGTCCATGTTTGTAATTCCCTAAAAAAAAAAAAAAAAAAAAAAAAAAATTATAGTGAAACATCTAAACCTATACATGTAAATAGGAAAAAGTGGTTTCTATAAAATTTTATTTTTATTTACAAAATGTACATTTTTTAAAACTTTTTTGTATATCATTTTTATTTACATAGACATTAGTTTCTTGTAATAATTTAAGAATCGCTATCATGATTTTATTTATTTTGTTTAATGTAAGAACTTCTAGATTTTTCTAGCATCAGACCTGTTCCTTCCAACAAAGGTTTCATTAATCTGGAGAATAATAGTCTGAAGGCCAGTCCGACCCTCGCTCGTCTTAATTCTCAGAAAAGTAATCTGAACCCGTAGGAGAGGGGGTTGGGTGAATCCTGTGACTTGTCTGGATAAATTATTAATAAGTAGCAGAAAAATCTGGTAATTCGCTGATATTTTATTACAAAAAAACTGAATTTCAAATTGTTAAAAAAAAAATAGAAAAATAAAAAAATATATTGTTAATTTAAATTTAAACAACACTTATAAAATACATAAAATATAAGACTAGGAAATTATAGACAAATTTTTGTTATTGAAAGTCTTGGAAAATATAAATTTTTTTGAGCTTTTATTATTGACATCTTTGTCTTTACGATTTTTTAAGCATTTTCAAGCATTTTTGTATCAAGCTTATGTACGTGGTTTACATTTCTCTCCTGTAGTTGAAGAATTTTTTTCTTTTTTTTTTTTTTGGAAAAGATTACATCGTATTTGAAAATTCTCTAAAGAAGGATATTAAAACATTTTAAATAGGCAAGTATAATAATAGGCAAATACTGTACATTAGAACTTTGTTAACAAATTTCTGCCAAATTCTTTCATTTCTTGCTTATTTTTTTTTCTGATGTATTAACTTTGTTTTGAAACTGCTTTTACATATTTAAAATAATGTTTTTTATTAATAAATTAATGGTAAAGTGTTTGAACATTAAGTTTATTTTTTGTTATCCACCAAGGTTTCATTTGTATTTCATCTGTCATTACTCTGTGGATCTGTCACGTTCAATCTTATTCAATCAAATACCTAAGCTATGTGCACTTCTATTAGTAGATTTTAAGTGTGAAGATGAAAATTAAGTTAAAGAAAAGGGGGATTACCCATCATGCACCAATGAAAAACAAAACAAAAAAATTCATTTATCAACGAGGTGGAGTCTGAGACGGCCGTTTCATTCATTTTATGGTTCATCAGCCAGACTTACCACTTCGATGACAAGCTTTAAAGCCATGAATTTTGTTTTGTTGATGCATGATGAGTAATTCCTCTTTTCTTATAACATTCTCATCTGCACATTAATCTTCCTTTCCGTGAAAATTAAGTATTTATCTTTTGCCAAAGGAGCAAAACATTGTCTTGGAGTAAATGACTTATTTATTGACTGTCTCGGATTTAAAAATTATAAGCATATATATTTATAAAAGCATTTAAAATATAATATAGATTATAAGATAAAAAAAAACTCTTATAATGCTGATCTGAATGCAAGAAATGAACTGAAATTGATTGTAAATTCTATATATTAGGCTGGAAATTTTAAAGTAAGGTTTTAAAGTTATTTTTAAGTATAAACTTGTGTCGATGCAACATTGCCACTTTATCTATCTTATTTTTTTCTCGGCTGAGTTTTCTTTATCTGAATAATCGTAATAATCTTTTTCATCTACGCCCTTTTGGTTGCTATTCCAATTACTCATTATTATGGGGAAATAAGCATTGATAATTTATTCGAGAAGAATTATATTAAGAATACAATAAGGTAGTCTACATGAAACCAGAGAAGTGAGATAAACACAGAAGAACGACAGTGAAATACCATCTTGCTCAAGAGTTCAAATTCAGACTTGCATCTTCTGCCAAGATGGCCGATCAGTGATGCAAGATGGCCGATCAGTGATCCAAGATGGCTGATCAGTGACATGCAAAACAATGTTAATCTTTCTTTTAGATAGTCATTTTCCAGCAAAACTTTAAAGATTTGTTAGAGGAATAGTGAATTTTGAATGGAACACTAAAAAGCAGCGGTTCTTAATCTTTAGTTCTGTCTGCATCTTTTTAATTCACAACATGCGTTCTCGAATTCTGTATCAAAAATCTCATAATCTGAAAGTCAGTTCGATTTATGAAGTTAATTATAATTGTTTACAATATGTACACTACAACATTCTAGAGAAGATGGGAGTACTTAATTACTAATTTCGCCATATAAAATCATCAACTCATGAATAATTATCCGTTAGAATTCTAGGTTTCACAATTACACAAGTGTAGGAAATGCTAATAAATACATAGATTTAATGAATGTCAAAATCTGTCTTAAGTATAGTTTTATTGATTTATCCTTTCAAAGAATTAGCATATCCTCACAACCTCATAAGGATACCTCGCACTCTATATATAAAACCGCTGATTTAAAAGGTTAAACAAGAACATCAGATAATTTGCTCTCTCATATCTCATAGAAGCACGAGATAGAATCAGAATCGAGTCAGAAATTACTTCATATGGTATTCACTTATGTTATTTAATACTTTTTTAGATTAAGAAGTTCTTTGCACTCTACCGTCAGGATGAATCTTTGTAATTTGCCCGTCTACGTTCATACTCTCTATCGTTCCATCGCGATAGATCTTCGTTACTGTTCCATTCGTTTCGTGTTTTTCCATTGTTCCATCCGGATAGACGATTTTAATGGTTCCGTCCGGATCCGTTCTCCGCAGCATCCCGTCCGGATACATTTTGCGCACGATGCCCTCCATATCAAACGTTTCGATGGATCCGTTGGCGAATCTCGTCTGGATCGTTCCATCGTTGCAGATGGTGCGTATGGTTCCATCCTCGTCGATTCTCTCTACGCTTCCGTCCGGTCTGATTCTCTGTCGGGCGCCGCTGCTTTCCTCTCTCTCCAGAACGTCGTCCGGATATAGGGTGAACACTGTTCCATCCGCGTTCGTCTTTTCCATAGTTCCATCCGGGAACAGTTTTCGAAGGGACCCGTCTCTTCCCTTTTTCAGCACTGTTCCGGTCTCATCAAAGAAGAGGCCGAGTGACTCCAGCAGAGAAATACACTTATTTTCTTCAATTGGTTTCTTCATATCCCTTTTAGCATCTTGTCTGACTTCTGAAGAAATGTTTTTGGAAACTTGTTGACTAACTTTTGTCGCAGTTTCATTAGATGAAATTGATCTTTTCTTTTCAACATCATCCCATGTTCCTTCTGAGATGTGTTTCTTAGACGAATCAAGTTTCTTTAAACTGTTTTCTTTTGATTTTGTCTTCATTTGGTTTTCGCTTGTCTCTGTTTCTTTTTTGAGTTCACTAACACTGTTTTGTGCTGCCTTTTCTTTAGCAGCAAAGTCAAATTGTTCGTTACCTGTCACGTTTTGCTTAATCGGTGACAACCGCTTTATTTCGGTTTCCTTTATAATTTGGTCATTTTCAAATTCTATTTCTTTTCGTACAATAATTTCGTTTGAAAAGCTAACTTTTTTTGGAATTTTTGGAGAATTTTTGGGTGATTGTGAAACTTTCTGCGCAGTTTTAATTTGACTTTTTAATGTATTTTCACTTTCTGAAGCGTTGTGATTCGATGCACTCACTTCACTGATTGATTTAATGAAAACATCATCATCACTGTCGTCTTCTGGAAGTAAATACTGAGGCCCTGGCTCAGAAAACTTAGTAATGAAATTTCTGAATATGGTTTCTTCGATCACTGGAAAACACTTTTTGTATCGTAGAACCAGTTTATCAAGTTCTGTTGAACCCTCGAACGACGTTTCTATTTCTTCTATTGAGAAGGTACTCCACGGTAAGAGAAAAACGGGTTCTTCGTTTTTGATTTGGGAGTGTTCTCCTATTCCTAGGGCAGCATCTTCCGGTACATCCAGTACTTCGAGCAGCGTATTCACATCGCCTGTGAGCAAAGGTACTTGCTGCTCCGAAGAGACGAACGCGAAATGATCGAAGCACACATCGGAACCGAGTTTCAGCGATGACAGCCGTCCACTGAGCTTCCGATCGATGCCGCGGTAAAGTGGTACCTCTTCCACGGGCAAATCACTACAGACGGAGAAGAGGGCTCTCACGATCAACAGACACCAACCTTTGTACTGAAACGACTCGAAATCAGCGGGCGTCTCGAGGGAGCGAAACTGGCGACCGAAGTCCACGTCCACAGGAGGGTAGGGAATCGTTAGACATATCAAAGCAATGTGACACTCGTCCGGAACACTTGGACGGATGTCGTATTCGTGTAGGTGGTTCCGCTCTTTCTGGAACTGTTCTGTCGCAGTTTGCCAGGCGCTGTCAAACTTCTTATTCTCTTTTCTCTCGAAAGTCAACAACTGCAAGACTTCTGTACATGTACACGCTTCCCATATGATATACCGGAAAAGTTCATTTCTATCTCTGGACACCTCCACTGGGATTACAGTGAGTTCTTCACTGTCAACAAATTTGCTAAGTCCATACGACATTGCTGCAATCAACTAACACCATATTCACTCAAAGCGGACTTTATAACTGTTTCTCAATTGTGTTTTTATCGTAGTCCTCGCCTTGTTTACCTTATCGCCACAAGATAAAACAAAACCAAAAAAATTCAGTGTAAAAAAAAAAATAGTTCACGTAAAGCTGATAATATTTTCTTCTCTAAAAATACTTTTTTAGAGAATTTATATTAAAAAAAAAATCATTCCACCGTTGTCTACAAAGTATACTTTCACTTAATTTATAATGTTTATTTAGTAAACATAATACAAATACACACTGATTACGTAGGTGAGTGGGAAAGGTCGGTTTACACTGAAATCAGAGCTGCCAATCTAAGTTATTGATAAATACTTGCAACTAATATATAAGCGTCACATTGTACGTTTCGAGATAAAATTGAATCAAGTGCAGATAAACTCTTTCTTGATGAATGTCTGTTCATCGAATCTTGTCAAGTCGTATCTGAAATAATCAACAGCCACCGCTATTTGGTGATTTTCCCTTTTTAAAGTAAAAGAACTATTTACGGAACTCCTAAGAAATTGTTAAAAGGTAACTTTGTACTTCTACCAGCAAAAGAAGAATATTTAGACGAGAATTTAACATTGGGGAATGTAAATAGATACAACCAAAAATTAAAGTGAGAATAAAAATATATTGCTTATTTTAGGTCCGACGTAAAATGAATGGGAATAGGTGAAAGAAAATTTATAACTTAAGGCTACATTATGATTACGGCTTATTATTACATTTTGTATATTGAAGTCTTTATAGTATTATGAATCAAAGCGACTAAATATGGTATTTCGTTATTTTTATTTTTGTTTTTCAATTGTGACTAATTTAATATCAGTGTCTACATTATTAACTGCTTCCTAATGTAATGCTGTTACGGACTAGAGAATTCAAGGGAAATTATTCATTTAATTTGGTATCTTTCCGGCTACCCTCAAACCTTTGATATTCAAAATAATACCGCATGCTTATCAAAACTCCCTCAAGTCCATACGTAATTACTAAGCAAAAGACGTATGGAAAACCTGAAACGAGATTCAGTGGAAAGTGAAGCTTTCGAGTCTTATCAGTGATGATATCATTGTCTGTTAGAAAGACGTAAATACCTTTGATAAAGCTTCATCATGTTATCTTGAGTAGGTATTTATCATTCAAGACGGAAATTGATCTTTAGATAGTGATCTTGCAAATATTATTACAGTTTTATTTGATGTCCGGAATCAAGGGTTCAATTTCGAACAGCAGTCTGGTTATACCACTTTTTCTTTTCTGTGTTAATTATTCTGTTTAGATTATTTCAAGTTTCTGGATTATTTTCTCGAACACGTTCTTTCTCTTATGTCAGTTCATAAATTTATTGTATGTAAGCCCTGCTGATTAGAGACAAGAAGCTGTGTAAGTTTCCAGTGTACAATAGAATAGCAGTTTCCAGAAATCCCGTTTCTCATGTTAACTCATTCACGTAACTATATCATCATTCCTCATGTGATAGTATTCTCGATAAGCCGTTTTACAATTCTTTTTTTTTTTACAACCCATTGATCTCAATCCTGACTGAATGGAGAGCTAATATTTTCTGTGCTTCTGAAAACGAGGTTGTCACCAGGAGGCAGGTCGTGCGTCCGCCATTTTGTAATAAGGCACCCTCGATTTCATCTGCTTACATGATGACAACGCTGTTGTGATTTCGTCTTCTGCTTACGATTGCGCCAATCAACGGGAGAAAGGAAGCACAATTTCATGTCTATTCATTTTAAAATTTAATAAGTCTAACATGAAAAAAAAAAAGAATAGAAAGAAAAATAGGGTATAACATTGGCAGTTTCCTGGGTAACTGGGACCTCCAAAAATGCTTTTTATTTATTTTCAATCAGATCAAAGTGTCTCTATTATCTGTGGTCATTCTGGTTGAAATTAATTGAATTCGCTCCTCACTAAGAAAATAATGTAATATTCGAAGTCATGTCTGTGTCTTTTCTTTTCTTTTTTTTTTTTTTTTAGTGTCACTGAATATTCATTGGAAAAAAAATCATTGAACAACTAGGGGTGCAATATTGCTGTATGCTAAATTCTAACAAATAATATCGAAATCTCAGATCTATCACACCGATTAACAATTGAGAAGCTTAGTTTCAAAACCCGCCATCTCCAAAAATAAATTTTCGGAAAATAGGGGTTTGTTAATGTTAATGGCGGGCTTTGAAACAGCACTCGTATCGAAATCGTATCGCAATACATTGTTTTTGAAGTTAAGCTGGAAGCAAACGGCGGATTTTGATTTGAACTTAGCAAAAACTTCATTGGCTCGGAATTTGGAATTTTTGGAGATGGCGGGTTTTGAAACTAAGCTCCTCAATTATTATTATTAGTCACTGAAGACGTCTAAATTTTTGTATCGTGTGCTTATAGAAAGAGAGGAATCTTTTCTTCGCGATTTTAAAATTTAAGTACGATTCATACTGCACCAGAAAGAAGCCACTTACAAGGAGACAACATAACCTATACATAATAAAATTTAATGCCCTTAAGGAAGAAAGTACGTTGTCAGATGAAAGTGCATATCAAATACTTCAAATATATATATACATATATAAATTTGGGGGCCAACACTCTAGGGATTTCGAGAAATTTTACGTTGTTTTCGTAGGAATTTTTGAATTAGCTTAATGTTAGGAAAGTGTTATGAATAAAGCAATTGTCGATGACACCTGAATTGATAACGTGACCAACTTGGATGCTAAAATTCCAGCGATCAAATCCGTTGTGTTTTATTGAAAACACTAAAAAAAAATTTAAGTGGGTCTGGTGGTCTAGTGGTATAGTCGGTGTACTGCGAGTTGAAGGAACAGGTTGAAATCCCCGCGATAGGTCGGAAGATTCTTCTCCAGATGAGTCCTCGATTCACTCAACCCTCTGTAAATAGGGACCCGGTTTCTTTCTCGAGGTTAAAGGTGGAAGAACATCGGATTGACCCCCCGACCCCAATTTCATCTCAGTGGTGGCGAAACATTGGAAACTTTACCGCCTACGCCCCGAAGGGACCGACAGGGTTTTTTATAAGTTGTGATTAAAAAGCTTATAAGTTGGGATACTTTGAAGAAAGTATAAGAAAATGCCTGACAGATTTCATCGATGTAAAATTATGCTTTCAGTTTTCGAATTTCATAGTGAAGTATTTATTTTAATGGAGGATTCATTTATTTGGTGTTTAAATATTTTCGTATCTAATGGAAGTAAAAGGAAATCAATTTTGATAAAAACTTATTTTGCACAATTCTTAGAAAAACATCTGATTAGAAGCTAATCTGAAATTATCCAGTCTTTGAACTGTTTATAGGCTAATAACTACGTATTACGTATCTACTTCAGTGATTTTTGATAAGAGTGCGATAAAATATTTTAAAGGGCGTAACCAATAAGAAAGATGTAAATCTACTGAACTAAAAGAATGGTTCTCTTGAATTCTAGAAATCAGCAAAACATTGCATTCTTAAGACACTTACTATAATAAACATCGATATTTTTGTTTAAATAAAATAAAAATATTTAGTCGCTTTGACTTTGATTTTATACACTAAGGAAAATAAATATTTTGGAGCTTTTGGGATGTGGTGTTACCGTAGAATAGAAAAAATCAGCTGTACAGAAAGAAAGACAAATAATGAGGTATTAGAAATAATGGATGAAGAAAAGAAAATTATTAGTATAAAAGTATAATCAAAAGAGGAAGATTAAAATGGCTTGGACATGTTTTGAGACATGATAATCCTATACAGAGAGTCCTAAAGGAAGCGAAGGTAGAGGAAGAGGAAGACCTCGCAATAATTTTATTACACAAGGATTTAGGAGTTAAATGCTTTGTGAAACTGAAGAGGATGATGGAGGATAGAGGCAAATGGAGGAACATGTCGTAGAACTCATCCTAACCAGTCTTCGGACTGAGTCACTAATTATCATGAATATTAATCCCGCGTCCGTCCAATAACAAAGTGAAACGAGTAAAAATTGAACAATTAGTCCACAGTATTCTGCATATTTTTAGTAATTTTTTAGATTTTCTCCTAAAATATTCACCAATTGAAATGAAATCTATTTTCAAAATCACAATTTAAAATGTCCATTATGAACGTTTGCTGGGAGATTTATTAAAAGAAGATTAATAATATTCAAATATTAAATGTCAAAACCATGTTTTATATTTGACATGTGAAAAATTATCTTGTCGTTTTTCATGGAAAAAAAAGTGAAACAAAGAAAATTTTTTTTTTTTTTTTTTTTTTTTATATTCAATCAAAATGATATTTGATCCCAATCAGGTGTTTTCCATTAAGTTTCTTTAATCTACTTTATTATCATTAATTAATTTTTAAGTAATTTTATAGTGATAACGAACTCCTACAAAAAACAACAAGATTAAAAGTTAGTTTATATCTGAGTTCATTTAGAAGCAAACCAAATCACAATAAAATTTTATAAATTTTAAATACTTTGGTAAGTGGGGGTAAATGTAACTTTATTTTGGGTAAGCGAGATCCCTTCAACTTGCTATTGAACAAAAACAAACAAACAAATAAACAAACAAACATAAAAAACCTTCCCCACCTAAAATAATTAGGACTAATCTACAATTTTGATATTTCTTTGGGTGGGTGGGGCTTGGGGGGGGGGGGAGGAGGAGGGAGAGGATCCCCAGGGTCCTTTCGACCACTTTCATACATTCTTATTGGTAAGTAGCAGTGGTTTCCAGGCTTAGCAGAGAGATGTACAACACGTATCTGATACTCCTAAATCTACGTTCGAATTTCAGAGCTGGCATGGATGTTTATCTCCCTCTTTTTAACGATATCTAGGAACATTTTGAATTATTCTTACGAACGCTGGGGTGTATCAATGGGTCCTTCCAATCAAATAACCTCCAAGCACGAACCTTACAAGGACACCTCTCAAACATGAAAATGGCCAATTTTAAAGAAACTTAGTAGGGTTAATATATAGGTTGACTTAATTAAATTCCAAAATCCTAGCGGCGGAATCGAAACGGAAGAGGAGAAAAAAAAATAAAAAAAATAAAACACGATGGCTGTTTCCTTCTGTTAATTTACTCCCTCCACAGTTCAGTAACGGTTATGGGAGTGAATGGCTTCTCATAGAAGAATTCAACCGGTCCTTTTATGATGTTAATATGTCAAATGAATTATGAATTTATTTCATTAAGTAATTTATAATATTTTTTAAAACTTATTTAATATTTCATCATGATAAATTTCATTTACTTCTGAAGTTCGAATTCTCTATATACAAAAAAAATTACTTACAAATAAAGGAAATATTAACGAGTATCAATGATTATTATCAAATTATTGAAAATAAATAAAAATAACTTGAGGAAACTACCAATAACTTGAGGAAAAATTAAGCTTTTAGTAAATAAAATGTCATTCCTTGATTTATGAAGATCTCATGTAAGACTGACAATTTGTTGATTTAGGTTAATTAAATTACCAAAATGAGAAGCAAAATAATAAATAAATAAAATAAATACCCAAGTTAATGTATATTATTTTTTTTATTATTTTATATTTTATATATTAATATATAAAATACATTTCATATATTCATATTTATTTTAATAGTGATAGTAGTAGTAGTAGTTATTTAATTTAATTTTATTTTATTTTTTATACTTAAAAAAAAAATTAAAAATGTTAAATATCTGTAGAAATCACAGAAGATCGTGACAACAGTGGGTTTCAGAGATTTTAAGTAGATTTTTAACTTTTAATTCAATCCAAAACACGCCAAAGCAATGGCAGTTCACCCATCAATTATTATTTTATTGCTTCAACCATATTTCAATGGATTTACATCAACTGAGTCTTCAACTGATGATCAACTTTTATTCAGGGAATTTTCCGATACCATCGAAAGATGTATTAAATTGTCTGAATATCATATCGAAACAGATTAATATTTGATGAATGTTTTGACGCAGATTCAATTAAGAAGACGATGGCCGCGCCGGCGTGGTCGTGCGGTCTCAGGCGTCGGTCTGCCGTGAGGCCAGTGTGCTGGCGCCCGGGTTCAAATCCCGGTTGTGAGCATGGATGTTTCAATTTCCTTTCCTGTGTTGTAAGCCTCTTCTTCACTTTCTCTTCGGTCGGACGTAATGGCGTCCTGGAGAAGGCAACGGGAAACCACCCCAGTATCTGTTCCCAAGAATAAGTTACGGTTTCTCCTAGGGGTCGCCCTTCGGGGGTCACTAGGGTTCCGTGGACTTTCAACCAATCTTCGGATTGAATTACTGTGTATGGTAACGAATAAGAAGAAATGGAGGACATGAAAATAGGATCACAACAAAGTTCAAGAGCAAGTGAATTTTGCTTCCATTAAGAAAGCAAAAACATTAGTAGATGACGATTATCTAAAGCATGACTCACAATATCGTTTCTCAGAAAACAAAACCAAAAAAACAAAAAAAACAAACTGGATCATTTACTTCTGTTAAATCAAAGCTTAAAAAATTGACTAGTTTATCTCAATGATTAAAGTTTAATAAAAATAATGAATCATCCTGCGAATAGAAAGGTTGATCAGGAGATTAAGAAAGAAATGATTGAAAGATTCAAAGATGCAGGTTATAGACATAAAGGTATTGAAGATGAAGACTTGAAAAGATGGGCTCTTCAATCAAATAGAAGATTAGGTGACAACTTTGAATTTAAATCATCTGATACATCTATTCTAAATTTTAAAAAAAATGTTTCGAATTATCTCAAGAAAAATTCCAAAACTTGTCTCCAAAAAATATTCATCAGAAAAGACAAATATTGAGCATGAATCAAAATTTTTTGTTGAATCCATTCGTGGAAAGATAGAAGACGAAAAAAATTAAAGATGATAAATATTTAGTAAGGATCAAATTGGGTTTAAAAAGGAATTACACTCCGGAAGAACATTAACATTTAGAGGTCGAAAATGTGTAGAATCTGTAGTTCAAATATTATCAGCTACGACTCAATTATCTCGTGCTATTGAACCTGTAATATCTAAAGAAGGAAAATTATTGTCTTCTATGTTAATTTGTTTACAAGAAAAAAAAAATCTTCAAAAAGGAATCCCAGAATTTACAAATCTTTATCCAATAGCTGTAAAGATTTATAACTCATTAAAGAAATTGCTTTGAACTGGCTTCAGAAAGTCTTTGTACCATCGATTTCATCAGATTGTCTTTTGATTGTAGGTAGTTGATCTGGATTTAAAGATGCAGAAGCTATCAATCAAAGAAACAGAGATAGAAATGTATCAATTGAAATGTTACCTTCAAAAACAACAGCAATCACTCAAGCCTGTGGATGTTTATTTCTTCAGACCAAATAAAAATTTTGTTAGAACTTTCTCTGATGTGATTGTGAATAATGGAATTTCGTTTGATTTATTTCAAAGAGAACAAATTTTAAAAATCCAATCAATCTTTGATTCAGAATCAATTTTCACCACCAAAATTTCTAAATGTGCAAGATTTGCTTCTGGATATACACAGGAAAAACGACCAGAATTTGATGTGTCTGCTAAATGTATCTGATCTGTTACATTTGAACTCATCACTTTCTCCAAGAGTCCATTAGCTTAAGTCATTAAGTAAATTAAGATTATTTTCTTTTACTGCTATGAGGAATTGATCATTTTCAAAAGAATTTCAAAAGCTAAAAGAAGTCATATTTCGAGAATTGTGTGTGTGTTTTTTAGTCTGGCCCTTTGTTTTAAATATTAAGGCACTCAAGCTACCTCACCACATCAAGATAGAGAGAGACATCGAAGTAGATTTTTCATTTCTTATTTTGATTTTTTTTTCTTTACTTAAAAAAAAAAATAACTTAAATAAGAAAGAAAAGTTTCAAAAAAAAGGAAAAACAAATATAAAAAAAACCGAATTTTTCGTTTCTTATTTTGCTTAATTTTTTTCTTTCACGGAGAAATAAATCAACGAAACTAAGAAAGAAAAATTGTAACAAAGAAGAAACAAATCTAAAAAATACCGCTTGTGAAGTGCTAAAGCTCAGAATCGTATTTAGAACATATTGAAACAATAGAAAGTGGAACATAGATAAAATGAAATTTGTTTCCATCTTGAATTTCATTGTAATAATAATGGTCTTATTTTCATTCTATACTATTCGTTGATTGTTCAATTTAAACAATCAATGAATCTATATTACTAAAATCTTTTATTTCTCTGTCTGTCTGTCCGGCGCAATTGTTAATTTCTCTGAAAAAATTTCTACAATGAAACATTCGGGACGAGAATCGAACCTGCAACCTTTTGATCCGAAGTCAGACGTCTTATCATAAGGCCATGGGGACTACATTCAAATTATTGTTTCTTATCACTCCCTTTGTGTGTGTGTATCTGGCGCAATGGAGAAGAGCCACAGAAACAAGAAAATAACTCATATAGTTTGGTCCTGAAGGACCAAACATGAGCAACTCATCCGAGGAACTAACGACGGAAGTCGTTCGTTATGCGCTCTCCTTCATGTGATTAACTTTTAAAACATCTCCCGAAGAAGGCCCGAGGCACGGGGCCGAAATATCGAGATAATATCTCATCCCGGAGTGAGGAAATCCCTCAAAAAAAGAGGACCTACAGAAAATAATTTTAGCCTACTAGATTAAAATTTAAATTTCAATGTTCATTTTTTTAGCTTATCTCCGTCAACAATGGCGCGCGCTATCAAATAATGAGTTCATTCAAAAAGGAATAAAATATCACTCTTTGCCATAACCGCTTGGAATCGATTCTTCTTGGATTATCTCATACTTACCAGGGGGAGACAGGGGATAGCCTAGTATTATAAAGAAAAATAAAACCAAACATTTAGTATTATTGCAACAATGATTTCTTTCTGTTTGAAACTTTTCTTTGTTATTTAAGTTAATTTTTTATACGTGAAGAAAAAAAAATAAATCAAAATAAGAAATGAAAATCTACCAAAATGTGTCTCTACCTTCACGTGGTGAGGTAGCTTGAGTTCCCTGATTTTTAGAGCGAAGGGCCCGACTAAAAGAGACACACCTACACAATTCTCCAAATATAACTTTTTTTTTAACTTTTAAAATTCTTTTTATAATGATCAATCCATTATAGCAGCAAAAGAAAATAATCTCAGTGTACTTACTGACTGTAAGCTAATGGACTCTTGGAGAAAGTGATGAGTTCAAAGGCAACAAAGCAGTTCCTTTTTGAACTAGAAGCATGTATTGAAGATAAGGAAGAAAAATACTACGGTAAGCTTTTGTTAATAAAATGAAGAATGCTTCCAGCATTTTTCTAATGAGTGCTTGCAAATAAATATGTTGCGGAATCTACATAATAAAAAAGGATCTTGTAGAAACTCATATAAATAAGGTCTTAAAAGGTTCGAATACAGCTTAAAAGCCGAAAAAAGATAGTGACTTGCGGTCGAGCTGAAAGATATGTCTCGACTATCTACCTTATATAATTGGCTAAGTTCGTCTGTCTGTCTGTCTGTCTGTAACTCGATAGAATCCCAATCATACCACAGCGTTGGAACACGTCATGCATGACGTCATGCCCATCGAAAAACATGGCGCCCAAATAACTTGCCATCGATTGAAATTCACGGACAGCGATTACAGACAGAATTACATATATTTCTGAAATTTCTTCATTACAGAAAGTAAGTTTATATATAAATGCATTAATTTATTGCGGTAGAATTTTACAGAGCGTTGGATAAACCTTGGTATTTGCAATTTTACACTGCAACAATCAAAACAACAATTGCTGCCAGTTTCCCAATCATACCGCAGCGTTGGAACACGTCACGCATGACGTCATGCCCATGGAAAAACATCGCGCCCCAAATTGCCGTCGATTGAAATTTACGGACAGCGATTACAGACAGAATCAACTTATATAATTGGCTAAGTTCGTCTGTCTGTCTATCCGAAACTCGATATAATTTTGTTAACACTTCACTGATTTTAATGAAATTTGGCATTCTTACTCAGTTTTTTATGCTGATTTTGAAACTCAAAACCATTTTTGACATAGAAGCTTCGTTCACAAGTTAGCGCAGTATTTAGATTACACTTTATATTTCGTAGTTGATAATAAAATGATTTTTCACATTTTTTTATGCCTGTCGTCCGACAGGCTTTGCTACTAGTTAAAATATAAAAACATAGCCGTAACCACAATAGTTATATCTTTAGTGACTTCTGAAAGATAACCGTCTGAATGTAAGCCTTAAAGATCTTAGAATCCAGTATATTTGTTCATATATGTTGTTTTGAATGTGTAAAAGAAATAAAAGGTTTGCAGTCGTTTGCATTTGCTTGAGTCAGAATCATAAGGTCTCGGTCTCATATACTGAGGGTTGTCGGTTCGAATCCGTACATCTAGTGTTGTTGTTTTTTCCTCTTAATCTTTTTTCCTCATTGTCCGAGTGGTTTGTTCTTATTTTCCTAACGTTTTTTTATTTTTTTTTTTTTTTATTTTTCCTTACGTTAATGTACTTCCTTTATTATTATTATTATTATTATTTTTAAATTTTATATTATTCTGGGTCGTCTTTAAATTTATGATTTAGCACAAAATTATATTCCCTTGTTGTAGGTTCATTTTAGACAGTTTTGTATACAGTGAACTTCGGTTATATCGCGATCTTTCGGATCCAAGATCTCGAAGATCGCGATCTGCCCAAGCTTGTTTTACTTCGCTATGTCAAATGTCGTATACTGGAACCCTATTATCACCCACACGATTCCAAATCGATTTAAAATGGCCATTTCGAGATTACCTACATCATTCAGAGCTTTGTGAGAGAATTTTATATTTATAAATCTTTATAAATCATTTTCAACACTTTGATGGGTTATGTTAGCCAAAATCTTCATATTTCTGTTTTCTTATTTCGGTTTGGCGCCGCCATCTTGGGATTAGTGGTATTACCCAGTAAGTTTTAATTGGAAGTAGCAAATCATGAGCAATTCTGTAAAATCAATCGATTTCCGTACTTTTTGGGCGAAAATATGGTAAATTTTGCAATTTTACAATTATACACCTTTTCCAAAATAGAAGGGGTCCAAGACCAAATCGCGTTATATCCGAATTCGCGGTATAAACAACCGTGTTATAGCCGAGCTTCATGTATTTCACTGAGGTAAGATTTGGAAAATAATAATTTTAATATGACAATTTAGTATAAGGATTAATAAAATAAATACTTAGGACTATTTTTTCATTAAAAAACAATAGGCTTATTTATTTAACTATAACACTCTTACAGGGTAGTCACATATAGAACCTATTTTAAAAGGCCCTACTGAATGGATGTTGAGATCTCCCAAATCTGATAGCTACAGATGAGAAGCAGATATCTACAGAAAAGAAGCTGATATCTTCTTTTTAATACATTCAGATCTAATTCGTTGTTCGTTCCATCAGTTGTTTCTTCTTCTATTTATTACTGTAGGTCTGCAGTTCTTATTACAAATCTCTTTCTGTTTCTTGAGAACAGTATTATTATAATTTTTGCTTGACTTCTTCCAGAGCCATTCGTCCAAATCATCTTTTTCTCTGTTTATTCTGTCACAGAACCTTAGTAAACATCTTACAAGTAAATAAGTATTATCTAAAGAAAAAAAGGAGGAGTTATTATGATATCTAAAATTAATCTGACACTAGTGTATGATCTGTTTTTCTAATTTATTAGTTTATACGATGAAGCATTTTATAAGCAATTTTGGTAATTTAATTAACTCAAATCAACAAATTATTAATCGTAAATGAATCCTTAAGAAATCAAGGATTGACATTTCTCCTTCTAAAAGCTTTATTTTTCCTCAAGTTTATTTGGTGTTTTTCAATAATTTGATAATAAATTTTATATTTCATTGATATTCGTAAATATTTCCTTTATTTGTAACTGCTTTTTGTTTGTGTGCGTGAATTCAAACTTCAGAAATAAATGAAATTTATCATGACGAAATGTTATTTAAGTCTTGAAAAACATTATAAATTACTTAATGAAATAAATCCGTAATTCATTTGACATATTAACATCATAAAAGTACCGGTGAAATTCTTCTGTGCGAAGCCTCATAAGACAACCGAAGACAAGTTACGCAAGTGCGGAGGGAGTAAGTTAACAAAAGGTAACAGCCATCGCTGTTTGTTTTTTTTTTTGTTTTTTTCTCCTCTTCCGTTTCGATTCCGCCGCTAGGATTTTGAGAATTTAATTAAATCAACCTATCTACTAGTCCTACTAAGTTTCATTTAAATTAGCTATTTCAAATGTTCGAGAGGTTTCCTTATTAGATCAAAATGTTCCCAAACACCCGTCCGGTAAGAAGAGATTAAAAAATAAAGAAATTAAAAAATTAATAAGGTGTCATGTTTTTTTAATTTTTTTTATAAGATTAAATTTATTTAATTTCTATTGCTAATATTCCCTATGTTTCATAACTTTAAAATAAAAATGTGACAACCCTGTTTTTCCAACTTTTTTTTATTTACATTGTTTGTGAAATCCCAATATCTAGGAGCAGTTGATATGTAACATTTAAGGTAAATTTCTTTAAACGTGGACAATACTAAAAACTTTAGCACATATAATAAAAATTCAAAAGTAGTAATTCATCTAAAACCCACAATCGACAGCTTTTTATCGATTTAAAAAAAAAAAGGATACAAACAGGAAAATAATAAACCTCTAAGCAAATGAAATGGGATGGAAAATCCTGTTTCTCATTTCTTTCATCTGTTTCTTATTTAATGTTTCATCTGGTTCGATTTATTTTATTATCCTGTCCGTATTCATTTTATCTTGTTTTGTTAAAGCTGATTCGTTATTAATTAATTTATTTTACATACTTTAATTCTTTTTCTATTTTGTACGTTTCTATTTCCCGGTCATATACTTTAATAAAACTGTATCATTGTTAACTGTAATAAAAAATTAACAACTTTATAGATATAAAGAATTTCATTACATCTTACTAATACGAAAATTTCAACATGGCGTGAATTTTAAGCCTTTTAAGTTAACAAGAAATACTTTATAAAAGTTTTTGAAGTCACTATTAAATAAAGTTTCATGAGAATATCGTAATTGAAATAGTTTACAAAAATGAACTTTAATGAGAAAACAAACAAACAAAAAACAACTAAAATGTTGCGGACAACAGTTTTGTCATATAGATTGGATTTCAAGCAGATCGATCAACACTAATAAAATAGTTTAAAAATGTAAATAAACTAGATTCAAAATCAGCATATTCAAATTTCAAATAAATAAATAGATTTAAAATATTTAAGATATATAGACAACAAATCAAAATAAATTTTTTTTTTACGTTTTGAATTCCTATGTAATATTTTCCCTGATTGTGAAATTTATAAATGATATAAAAAATATATATATATATATATATATATATATATAAATAATTTATATAAATAATTATTTATATATAAAAAATATATAAATAATTATGGAAAAAATATTTATTAAAAGGTTTCACTATTCACTTGCAAAACAATCATTTCTAAGATTGTGTATTTGGTAGGTTCTTCACATCCGTGTAATCTATGAGCTTTATCAGATAAGGGAACTTATCAGTCAAACTATTGCTTTATTTTGTTGTTGTTGTTGTCAATTCTGCTCGACAAAAGCTGAACAAGGCTTGTTATCTTCGAAGATTTTTTTCTAATCCTTTAAATAATACATTACAATCATCCAAAAAAAAAAAAAATATATGTTTGACTGAAATCCTAAATAAAAATGAATGACCATGACTCCATTTTTGTTATTGGATTGCTATTTTCCATTGTCTTTTTATTTTGCAAATTAGACAGTGATAAGAATTTAGTTACACTAGAAATATAGTTTACTAACTGTACACTTAATATCAACTAGGGATTGGAATTGACCTACAGAACTGGGAGGTCCATTTTTAAGGACTGGCTGGAATGGAGACCAAAAGAAATGTATTCATATCTTTAAGTTGGTCTATAAATAAACATCTATCAAATTTGAAGGAAATCCGTCCTGCCGTTTTAAAGTGATGCCCATATAAACAGTTCAAGTGAATAGTGAGACTTCGCGCATGCTCAGTAAGAAAAAAAATTCTTTGTATGTTCTTAAAATCAGTGGCAAAGGCATCAAATTTAACCCTTCCGAATCCACTGCAACTTAAAAAAGGAAGTTACTGAACAAAAATTAAAAAAAATAATCATGCGATAATATATTTTTTTCAACTATTAATAGTTTATCAGAAATATTATATTTATAAGAACATTAGTTAAAACATATGCACAAAAACTTTTCTTTCTCCACCTCTCAGATTATAGATTCTGACTACGCCACAGCTTAATATTGATATTAAAATTTTCGTGTAACAAGTACATAGGACATAGGATTGTTATTTTAATTATTTAAAAATAACGGACATATGAACAAGATGAAAAAACAAATCGTATTTTGCATTAATGATTAGCATTTTTTTTTTTTGTTTCATTCGAGAATTCTTAATTGAAGAATTGAAATATAAAAACGAAATACAAAAATTATATAAAATTTAGCACTTAGAATTTTTTTTTTTTTACTGAAAACTAAAATTCATAATGACATACGTTCTGAATAGTGCCGCCAATCGTCCAACCGAAAACAATCCCCGAAGCAATGCACGATTGCGTAAAGCTTAACAACGTTCATGTTTAGAAAGCTCCAAGTTCCAGAAAGAGAGATTTGTCTGTAATAAGTGTAATGATTGAAACAGATTGCATTGACTTACATTTTCTTTTCTTATGTTTTTCTCAAAATATATGACATGGTATTTAATATCAATTGTTCATTTGTGGACCCTTGAGAGAGAATTGACCACTTTGTGTAACTGCATAAGTTCATTTCTTAGTTACCAATTTAGATACCCAATTCTTCGTTTACATTTCAATGGCGGATTTCGACTTGGAAGTAACCAGTTCTTACTGCGGCTTCACTTTCATTCGTGAATTTTCATTGAATAAATAAATCAATTGATATTTCGACACAAAAATGTTGATATTCTAACGACATATTTCGTCTGAAGAAAGCGGTAATTTATCATAAACTATCGGTCTTCCGGAGTCAGTTCGGTTTATTTGGACAGGAAGTGCCTTTAGATCTCATTCAGCGAAATCTTAAATGTTGTCTTCATTTCCATTTGTGATTCTAGTTCTTATCGCCATATATTTAAATAATTCCGAATGTTTAAATACCAAGAACTTAGTTCCCAAACGTTGCACTACTCAGCCTACTTATATAACTTTTTATCTTATTCAGTTACAATTAAAAGAAACTAACAACAGAATCTATGACTAAATTCTAAATCAATATTCTTCACCAGTAGATATTATCTTAAGATATCAGTTTATGTACTTTGAGATGCAGCTTTTTCTTGTAAGATGACGTTATGTTGATAATGTGTAATATTTCGAAACATTGAACTATTGATAATTTCTAATACAAAAAATATTGTAGATAAAAAATTTGAATTTCAGAAGAAATAGAAATAAACTTAGGAAAAGCTTATCAAAACATTTAATAAATAACAGCAGTTACTAAAGAGGAAATTCGTCTGTTTCCTGAATCAAGCAAAAAAAAGAATCTCCAAATATTCGATCATTTGAAATGTAAATATTCATTTACCCATACATAATTAGCCCGTGCTCCGAATTTATATTGACATCTAATTTTACAAATATTTTACTTCCTAATATAATCAGTTGTTATTATTTTATAAGATCTTGAATACATCCCACTTGCACCCGACCTTAGGCCTATAGTACAAAACCCTATAATATAGCAATGTACATAGACAGCCGGATGGAAAGAAATAAAGAAGCAGACAAACATAGGAAAAAACCAAGCCAGCTCTGGGATTCGAACCCAGATTCCGGAATATCGGCCAAGTCAGTAGACACGCCTCTGTGTGCTTGAACGACTATCTAACGATCTACATTGACTCCTTTTTATAGTGTTCTAATTGAACATTGTTAATATAAAAAGATTAGATAGCCCCTCAGATATATTCGAAGCAGAGACCTATTGACTTTGTGATATCCCGCAGTGGCGAATATAGAATATATTTTTTTTGGGGGGGGGCGCCCTCGCCCCCACCCCCTTATATACGCCCCTGATATCCCGGAACCTGGTTCGATTCCCAGGGCCGGAATGGCTATTTCCTTTCTATATTTTAATATATTTCTTTTGTAGTGTACGAGTCTAAAAAAATTAAAATGACCCAGCTTGTTTAAATACTTATAAACAAGAGTACTATGTAGAGTTTAATAAAAAAAAGTATATTATTATTTTTATACAATTACACTGGTTTCGTTTTCATGTAATTACAGTTTTAAAGAAATATCCTGATAAAGATATTTCTTCTAGATGAAAAAGAATATTCTAATTAAAATGATAACTGGAAGTTACTAAGAAATTTAATTAAGCTGCCATTACACAAATCCTACTTTCCGTTATCTGAATGATTTACACAATTAATTATTTGGCAGAATGTCTAAATATTTCCTGAAATAACTTATAATTTAATTTTATTATTTACACATATTCGAAATCAAAAATCTTTTATCAACTAAACAACAATAATTAACACATTTTTCTTTAATCAATTCGAAATAAGCCTAATAAATTCAAATATCTTGATCTTTTTTTCTAATACTGAATGTTTATTTTATTTCGAATGATATTGTACTGTTTTTGTTACGTCGTCACATCAGAGACTGAAAAAAAAAATAAAAAAATAAAAGCAAAAACTTTACTTTTAATACTTTAATACTTTCAACATAAATTAAGAAAGTAAGTTCTTTTGTATTTTTTAAAAAACTAAGAAATTTGAAATGTGAATTATAAAAAGTTGACAGGTTTTCCATGTAGAATTGCTTAGTTGGAAAAGAGTACATTATCATTTGTTAAAGTTACATACTGCTTAGATGTGCAGAATTAGGCTTAATGAAAATAATCAAAAATTATGATAAAAATATTGAATATCAGTCTTTATAGAAAAGAACATCTCAAGGATATACTTATTTTTTGAAAAAAAAATTAGAACCAAATATTCCACAATTATTTTTTTTAAGCTTTAAATTAAAAAAAAAAAACCCTTTATAATTACAAATTTTATTTATTGAATTTCCTTAAAATTTGTGATCCGAACCAAGCTTCTGTATGATAAATATCAATGATAAACAAATTGTTCAGTCGCAATTCTTAAAAGTTTGTCAATCATATCGGCTAAGGATACTATTTATCAAAAACAGAATCCCATTCACAAGATACAAAATTAAGTTATTTGTTACATTTTTTTTTTCAGTAAATTTGAAATTTTGCTGCACGTAATTATTTTAACTTGCTTCTCAGTTTTGTGGTGTTGGTCCTACCTGTCCGGTAAAATGGAACAGCATGTTGCTTTTCAATTGACAGATCTTCCCAAATCGTAGCTAACAGTACATGAACTTACCGATTTCCATTTAAATCTAGTAGTCTATGAGAAAAAGTAGTCTTTGTACTATTTTTTTTTACATTAATAGTTAAAACAATAATGGTTTACGCTTCGAAAGTAAGAACCGTTATTCACATCATATCAATTTTTTTATTTTTTCACTTGTGATTTCTTTTAGTTATTCCACGTGACTCTACATTGTTCAACTAAAGCTATTTTTTTCCATTAGGTTTACTAAACAATGTTTCTTAGATGACCTTGAATCATAATGCATCCAAATCATGATTTCTTAAGATCAAATGTACGACGTCATATGGACTTCATTCTTCCTCAATATCTCTAAATCATCTTTTAAGCAATTAAAATCAAAGATTTTTAAAGCAATTTTTGCTATATGTTCTTCTTAATGTTTTAAGATCATTAGATAAAAAAATTACCTTCTTCATCTTTGCAAGGAACACCCTTAAGGACTTAGTCGTACAAAATCCAATTTAATTTACTTAGAGTAAGAACTTGAATTTTCTACGCTTAACTCACAATTTTCACTGTTTCTGGATTGTACATATTAGTTCTGTAGTTCTTTAGTCACTTTTTATCACTTTTTTTCAGTTTAAATAAATCACTTTCGGTTATTCTTGTCGTTGTACACTTCCATCAGGAAGCAATTTAGTTGTTCTTCCATCCACGCTGATCCTCTCCATGGTTCCGTCTGGATATATTTTAGTCACTGAACCATCCAGCTGGTGTTTACCCATTGTACCATCCGGGTGGATCGTTTTCACGGTCCCGTCAGGTTCAGTCCTTCGGAGGGTTCCGTCCGGAAAGAGCTTTCGGATGACACCATCCAAACCGTACGTCTCAACGGAGCCATCATTGAAGTTGGTGCGGATGGTACCGTCTTCGCAAATGGTTCTGACAATTCCGTTATTGTCGATTCTATCAACGCTACCATCGGTATTAACCCTCACTACATTTCCTTTGTTGTCTTCTCGGATGAATATATCTTCTTCGTAGAGCGTCATCACTATACCCTCCGCCCTCACCTTCTTAATCGTCCCATCCGGATATACTTTCCGCCTTGTACCATCTATCTCGTCCTTCTTGACCAATTCTTCCTCCGACTCCAGAACTGTTTCCAGGGACTTGGCTTTCCTGATCGGTATTTTTGAAGGAGCTTCAACTTTCTTTTCGTTAGACAGCACGTCTCTGGATGGAATATAACTAGCCATGATGGTGTTATTTACTGGTGGAGGTTCCAAGTACATCTTATTCTGTGTCTCCACAAGAGTCTTCTCTGTTTTCTCTAGAGGAGGGAACAAGTACCTCGAATCCGTTTGACCGAAATCGAGAATAAATTCCGCTGAAATGGTATCGTTAATTGGTAGTATCCCATCATATCTCAGGA
Source organism: Thereuonema tuberculata (assembly GCA_023159025.1). NCBI lineage: Eukaryota > Metazoa > Arthropoda > Chilopoda > Scutigeromorpha > Scutigeridae > Thereuonema > Thereuonema tuberculata. Next base: position 30,503,790 of record JAFIDM010002131.1, read on the forward strand.
CTAGTTTCTGGGGCGCTAGGGAGCCGTCGTAAGGTGGATCAATGCTTACCACTGTCAGAATGCTCCATGGCACGATGAAAACTTCTTCCTCCCATTCGTTCTTCGAGTGCTTGGAAATACCCATTGCCGTTCCTTTGGACATATTGATGACTTCAATCAGAATGCCCAAGTTATTGGCCAGTCCGGGTACTTTGATGTTGGTCGACGACGGCGTAAAGTGGTTGAAGGAGACGTAACTGCCGGGCTTCAGCATCGACAGTCGCGGCTGCAAAGAGGTATCGATGCCGCGATACATTCGCACCTCTTGCACGGAGACATCGCTGCTTATAGTGAAGAGAGCCCTTATAAGCAGGAAGCACCAGGCCTTATATGGAAAGTTCTCGAAATCACCGGGCGTCATGAGAGCTTGGAACTGCCGGCTGAAGTCAGTGTGGACCGGTGGGTAGGAGATGGTCAAGCAGATGAGGGCAGTGTGACATTCCTTAGGCACTTCTGGACACAGATCGAATTCCCTTAGTAACATCTCGCTGGCTTCGAATTGCAGAGCGGCCGCCCTCCATGCTTTGTCGAACCTCTTATCCCTCATACGTTCGGTAACGAGTAACTGCAAGATATCCGTCTTCGTCGTGGCTTCCTTGATTATGTAACGGAACAATATATTCCTTTTGGTTAACGTTTCCACCATAATAAGGCTTACATCTTCCGTATCGACGAATTTGTTCGTCATTTGTCGTGCCATGGCTGCCGGATCTAAAACAACCGCACACAACAGATGGAGAAGCGGAACTTATCGTAAGAGACACCGTAACTTTTTATCGTTAAGATAACGGTGAAAGTTCGCTTTTAAAAAGCCACTATCAGCTGATAACGAAGCCTTGATTGAACGCCCGTAAAAAACAGAACTAAATTCAATGTATTAAATAATAAAACATCGGTTTCTGCAAGTTTTGCTTACACAGTCCGCATAAAAATATAACCACATAATTTTTAAATTTAAAATATTGTTAATAAAAAGAGAGAATAGAAAATAGTGAACTTACTTTTCTCATTATAATTAAATCATTGTAGATTAATTAAGAAATTGATAAAGACGAAGAAAATATCTCGTTTTGCGATACACAAAAAAGATAAGAAAGTGAACTTACTTGATTTTGTTTCTCTTTTCTTTCACTTGAAAACATAAAAAAGAATAATATTCAATATACCTTTTAGGGCTGACAATACTTATAAGAAATGGACTCTGTTCTACATAAATATTAATAAAGTGATTTCAACTTTGAGTAAAGTGAATGTATCTGCCAAACATTTCGGTTCTCAGAGTAGAGAATTAAAAAAAATATTAAAACTAATTCCGCATCAGTTGCCTTTGGCAGAATAATTAAAAACGTGAAAATAAAAATAATTAAATTCGAAGGGACAGTGTAAGACATTCACATCAATTCATTTGAGTAGACAATCATAGATATTCATAGTAGGAATAGGCTTATTTGTTTGATTTACAAAAGTTAATAATACGTTTTAACTTTTATATGTATTTTATAATGATAATGTTAATTTTAACGTGCGTACTACAATTTACACAGGAATAAAAAGGGATAAAAACCCACAACAAATAAAATCACTGAGATACTTTTGGAATATTTGAAACCGGGAATCCAAGACAGCCTGTTTCAAGGTTGTTATCTTTCTGCAGTTGGATTTCCGGTATCAAACATTCCAAAAGTATCTCAGTGATTTTATTTGTTAAGCGTTTTTATCCCTTTTTATTCATGTGTGTGTGTGTGTGTTTTTTGTTTGTTTATTTTTTTTTATCAAATTTACTTAGAAAAGGTGACGATGATTTTTTTTATCTGTTGTGATGTCTGTTATCTGTTATTCTCTGGTGTAGTTTCTAAAATAAAGAACCCCACTATTTTAACCCACTTATTTTTAGTCTATTCTGATTGGATGCCTAAAGAATGAGATATCTGTTATATTGATATATTTCATCGTTCAATTAATTTCATTACTACTGAATTTTTAATTCTGGAAAGTATAATTTTTATAAAATGATATGAACGATGAATCGATACAGAGATGTTGGCCTTTACGTCGTATCGTAGAGTCATTATCCTCACTGTTGGATTGGAAGAGGGGAACCAACAGCATGGCCTTTAAATCCCCTGATTTAAAACCCTCTGGACTTTTTCGTATGGGGGTCATCTTAAAGCGTTAGTGTATACCACACCACACCAATCGTTCGTGACGCCCACTGCATGATCGCAAAGTGGATGGGTGCAACACGATTCGACGTGCACCTGTCATCTTCGACCGTGTTCGGCAATCGATGAAACGCCGTTGTGTTGCGTGCATTGCTGCCGGTGGAGAACATTTCGAGCAATTTCTGTGAAACTGAGCGACTGTACGGCCAACACCTCTGTATTGTTGCATCGTTCATATCTTGGAAATAAAGCATTTCCAGACCCATGTTTATATGACATTTATTCATTGTTTTGAATGATTGAATACAACCTTTAAGTTTGGAAGCACATTTCAGGTACACCGTATATTGCAGTATCACTATTATTAACAGCACGACCAAAAAATTAGACATAAAAAAAATTAATTCCTTGTATAGCCATGTTCTAAAATATCTGCTGCACAAATAATGATAGATAGAGATATAGACCACGGGAGACCACGATAAGACTCCCAAATTTTCATGAGTTCTGAACTGGTAGGTCAAAGTCTAAACTCCGAGAAAAATGCCCGGTGACCTCAACAGAAGGGTAGGTAGATTCTAGGATCCGTCTGAGGAGATATTTATCTGAGAAAAATTCCCGACCTCCGCCGGGGATCGAACCTAGCTCCTCCAATTTTCAAATGACCTGAGTTTTTAAGCACTGAAATGAGTTTTTGGGTCGAAAATTAATGGAATAAAAATTATTTGCATCATTATGATTTACAAAATGAATAAGTTTAAGAGTAACGAGACTAAATTTGTAGTTTTTTCGTCAATTATGGATAATTTGGCTTCATTATAAAGAAGATCTATGATGGTGATGTCCCTCGACATACAGTAGATAAGCCCTATTCAGAAATTTTGTCTATGTACTGAAACCCTCTTTTAGAGTGTTTCAGGTTTCTTTTTAAGCTTTCTAAAGAGTTGTTCTAAGGCCCCTATTACACTAGGCCACCAGGCGCCGCAGCCAGCTCTGCCACCGGTGACTCAGTCGGCGACACGTGCAGGGCAACCGATGGCGCAGCCAATTACTCGTTGTTCGGTCCTACGGTAATTCGGTAGTTCTCGCCAGCCGAGCAGTCTGTTTTCTGTGTTGGCTGCCAACGTGGTCGCGGGGAACGGCAGCCAGTCAGCAGCCAGTTTGTGGCGACGCCACCGGCTGCCCTAATCTAATAGACTCCATAACAATCAATGCCCAATGACAAGCAGCGTCACCAGTGTCGCGGCTGGCTGCGCCGCCTGGCGGCCTAGTGTAATAGGGGCCTTAGTTGATGAAGCTTTAACAGGGTCTTTGTATTCTTATTTATAGGGGCCGGGTTTTGGAATTTCGTAGAAATTTTATATTAATCGCCAGTAGGAGTTCAGCTAGCGATCGTTGGTCATTAATATGTATTAATTGAGCTTATTGTTGAATTCATGGTTCAACTATAGTGTATAAGTTTGTTTAGGGGAAAAAGTACTAATATTTCGTAGAAATATTGAACGAAAACCCACTCCCCCTATTGAGTAAATGGAACTGTTGCTACTGGCTTCTTGTCTCTGGAGTGGAAAAATTCCTCTCCGAGAAACTTAAAAATCCCTAGCTTTAGTTATTATAAAAGAAATAAGATTTTTTTTCCTTAAAAAAAACACGAAAAGCTTCTTCTTTATGTAAAAGGTTTAGTTGTTATGGTGTTTTGAATGGGTTCGCCTTCTCGCGGGAAGTGCGAGAAGAGAGAAAAAAAAAACCTCTCACTTTGAAAGAAGCATGCGACTTTGGTTGTCATTCACTTCGCTCACCGACTTCAGAGATGACGGGTGGAAAACGGTGAGATGAAGGTGATTTCACCTAAATTCTTTTTAAATTATTAAATTAATTAGTCTTACCATGGAGAATTACTTTAGCGCATCAGATATCTCTTGATATTTCAACGGTCTTGAAAAAAGAAAGATATTGAGGTAAAGAACTCTTTAAATGGTGACACGAGATTCTTCCATTATGCCAGGGGAATGTTCAGCGAAAACTCCGAACAGAAGATTAGAAATTATAGGTGTTCCTACATTAACTACACGAGTCTGCGGGATAATTTGAAGTTTCAAGGTAAAGGAAGAAACTGCCGTGGTTCTGAATATTAGTTTCTATATTTGCCAAGTTGCTTTAAGCGGTCTTAGCCATCATGTGCAGTATTTCTAAATAGAACATTAATGACTATAGATGTCCTGTTATTGACAATGCACGTTTACCAGTTACATTGAGGGTTTGGAACAAGGAGGGAACAATGCCAGTTTTCCGAAGTTGCGCTTCATCACTTACAGTTCTTGTTCAGCCGGAAACCGATAAGTGTGCCGTGAGTACAGATCTTGCGATTAGAGGTAACTGTTAGTTACATGCTGACTTTTGTATTCTACAACCAAGGGATGCCGTTCCCGAGTAAGTCTGGAAAAGTATATTGATTTCAAAAAGAGCTACTTGTATTTTCTATTTGCTGAAGGAATATAACCTATATATTACTTCTACTCTATGATTACGGAGCGGAATAGGGGAAGTATCAGTTATTTCTATTCCTCTCGTGTATGTTTGAGAACAATATCTTCAAAGCAAGTAGAAATTGGAACAATATAGGATGTTATTCTTGAATCGGTAGGAGTTTATTCAGTAATGGTCAACTGGAACATACTACAGACTCAGTGATTTAAGTGAATACTGTGACTTAAGGAAAACCATAGTTATTTCTAAAAGCTGGAAGTTGAAATTCTCGTAGGTAAAGTCTATAAAGTGTGAAATCTTAAAAGTGCTATATGAAACCAATAAAGTGTGAAACCTGCAAAGTGCTACTAGATGGAAAAAGGGTAACCTCCAACTTGAGGTGAATTATTCATACAGTGCGAGGAAAAATCTAGGATATATGTGAGTACATGAAAAGCCTAAGTATTCCTAAAAAGAGAAGAAGCTGAAGAGGTATGTACTATTGTCAGTTAATCATAATGACGTTTACGGCTAATATTAGGCACTGTTCTTAGTTAAGGAGAGGATAAGGATAATTGAACTTTAAATTAGGTTGCAATCTAAAGAAAATTGAGAGTGCAATGGTGTCAGGTTATATTAAAGAAGTTACCTGAAGTGAAGAGCTTGTTTCATTAGTTAATGACTTCTGTAAGTGTTTAAAACACTCAACTGTAAACTTCTTAAAGTTTTATAGGAAAATTAACTTTATCATCTGTATGTATATTTAATTTAGTTACTTATTATTCCTATTATTTGCATTAATAGTATATCTTAATAGTGAGGTAAAGATATAGCTGCTTGAGAAAATCCTTAAGTAATCATTGTTAGAGAGTGATAACAGGGTTTTCCTAGATTGATTTTCTTATAAGATTAGAGATTTTATTTTGTTATTTATCTTTCTATGTTTTATGGGATGTCAATGAACTGTATGTAACAAGAAGCCAGTGGAGTAACTTCAAGTATAGTTCGAAATAAATTTTGTATATTTTTAACTTGAGTTGGTAGGATTTTATTTCTTTAATTTGGGCCCAGCACAATTTATTTAGTATTTTGTTTTACTTCTTCTGCGTTACAACTGCTAGTAACGGGTTTATTCATCCTACAGTTGTAGGGGTACGTTACAGTACTTCATTCTGATGTATCCTACTTTGGATCAGAATAAAACGAAGCGTAATATAATAAGAAACATTCGCCGAAAATGTTATTGGAAAGTTCACAGCCTGTAATTCATCGCCCCATGCATGAAATACGATTATTTTCATCATTACTACAAATTAGTTCATATAAATTCATTAATTATTCAAAATTATCGAAAAACCTTATTTTAGTCAGTGTTTCACATGTATGAAAATACCAGCAAACCTCGTACGACTTGTTAAGTTCTAGACTATTGTCGTAACAGGAAGCATACGACGCACAGTGGGATCAAATCCCAAAAAGCTGGCCAAAAGTCAAAAGCGTTATAAAATTGGCTGAAATTCAGTACTAGGGGGTTTTCGGGGTCACTGATTACGAATCCGAAATCAAAATTTGAAATAAAAACAAAATGACGGATTTAACAAGAACTACTTTATTAGAAAAACTACAAAATAAATCCATACATTGTATAATATGATAAAACATACAATCGGTTGATTAAAAGTTCATGCATCGTCCCCAGAAGAATAATTTGATTCACAATCAGTTGATTCAACTGTGAAATCGCTGGCGCTTCCTGTACTTGCTAGTATACTTGGCGCAACTAACAAAAAGACTGCTTCTGGGAGCAACGACTTTGAGTTTTTTCGAGGTAATTCACGCAAACTCGAAATAAACGGATCGGATATTAATAATAATCGTTACAAAATGTCTTCCATTGTTTTGGCTCGGGAACATTTTCTTGCAAAATCTTCTCGAAACTTTTTAATACACTCATGGACAAAAAAATTAGCGCACCAAGAAGGAGTCGTCAAAATGAAACGAAAATTTACATACGTAATGACTACTTTGATATAAGTAAATGATTAGAAAATCAAAGAAAAAGGATAATTTATTTCAGAGAAAAAGGCAAAAGAACGGAGGAATACATACTCCGTTGGACCCCCTCTAGCGCGAATGCACGATGCGATACGATCGGGCATTGAGTCATACAAGTTCTGTATGATGTCTTGAGACATTTCGTTCCATATTTGCTATAACCTTGCCTCTAGTTCGTTCAAACTCGTGGGATGCCCAACTCGTCGTCCCAAATGATCCCAGATATGCCCGATTGGAGACAAATCTGGGGATCGGGCAGGCCAAGGAAGGGTAGTAACAGTGCGGAGACAGTCTTGTGACACCCTTGCCGTATGAGGCCGAGCATTGTCTTGTTGAAAAATGGCTCCTGGGAGCCGTTGCATGAGGGGCAACACATATGGTTGCAGGATTTCATGAACATACCGCTGGGCTGTCAGGGTGCCACGGAACAATACTAGGGGTGACCGTGTATTGTAGGCAATGGCACCCCATACCATCACACCAGCTGTGGGAGCGGTGTGTCGCTCTACAGCAAAGGCAGGATTGAAGCGTTCACCACGGGCTCTCCACACACGAACACGATTGTCATCACTGCCGAGATTGAATCTGGATTCGTCGCTAAAGACGACCTGGTTCCATTCCGCTGCAGTCCAGTTTCCTCGTGCGCGGCAAAACTCCAAACGGAGGCGTCGATGGGTGGGCGTCAAGGGCAGCACACGTAATGGGCGCCGCGATACCAACTGTCCTTCAGCCAGGCGCCTTCGTATGGTTCGAGAAGACACAGAGGCCCGTAGTGAAGGTGCTACCTGTGCCTGGATGGCGGCCGATGAAGCAGTTGGCTTTACGCGTGCATTTCTGACTATGTGGCGGTCTTCTCGACGACTGGTCTGTCGAGGGCGTCCTGAGCCTGGTCTTCGTGTATATGACATCTCTCGGGTCCCCTGGTCCCAACACCTCCTTACAACACAATCACAGCGGCCTAATTGACGAGCTACTCGTCTACCTGACCACCCAGCTTCCATCATCCCGATGATTCTCGCTCTCTCAAACTGCGACAACTGCGTATACTGTCTTCGAACACGGCGTAATGGCATGTCTACCTCAGCTCTTCCTTTGTAAATGATTCAGCACACTCAAACACGCTTTGGTTACCTGTTTTATACTCCACAGAGTATGATGTTCAACGCCCTCTACCGGCTATACGTAATGCGCAATCACGCTGCATTTCTAATCATTTGCATATCTCCCCGACTTGTACCTTCATTGCAAGTTTCGTTACGATCCCGCAATTATTTCTTGGTGCGCTAATTTTTTTGTCCATGAGTATATATTTATTAGTAGACTCTTGAGCGTCTTCAGACATCTGCCCTATCGGCAATACCGATGAGTTTATCAGTTCTGCGCCATGAATCAATATCTGTACCGAAGTTGGCATGTAGAACCATGGATATAACTGCACAAAGTAGCGAGCTGTCTGTAAGGCATAGACTTGAAATTTTGTGAAAACGATTTCATGACCACACGAAATTGTCTGCAGTATGACATGGAAACGCTTAATCAAGTCCTCATCAACTCTTGTAATAGCAGCAGAAATGCTTCAGTTTTCGAAAAATCGTCGTTATTATTTATTTAAATTAGAAGGAATATTAACGTCAATACACCCTGGAATTGATAATGCAAAACCCTACAACTTTTCTCTGAAAAACTTTTCGACATTCCGCGTCTTTCATGTACAAAATTCAGGAAACTATGTTCCACAGTGCAAGAACTCGCACCAGTGACACAGTTGCAGCTAGATGCAGCTAGTTTTAAATTTTTTCATTCAATAATTGTTCCATCTACAACATGCGATCGGTCCAGTCGCTGAACTCTAGAGAACTTATTAACTTTTCTCTGTGTTTAAAATTTTTCGTTGTAATCTTCCGTTAATTTTGATACAAATTATTCGTTTATTGTTATCACATAAAACTATCATTATTAATATTGTGTTACATGATGATATTCTACTTACTTGCAGCTGCTGATTCCATTTTTTACATTTGAAATCGATTGAATCTTAGAGATTTGGCGTCGCGACGCCAGGCTGCCTTTTCTTTTCCCTAGATTTCGATATAACAAACACAATCCCTTAGCATTGAAAAATACTCGTAACCACAGTAGCGCCTGGCGGAAGGCCGATGTCTATAACGTCATGTCATTAAGCAAAAGTAGCAATTGAAAAGTGTCGTAAATGCGAAACATCGCAATTCGAAGCGTCGCAAGTAAGGGTAATTGTGTTTAAGCTAAAATAAAGTATGAATAACAGAAAACATTAAGAATGTTGCAATTAATAGAAATTCATTAATTCGAATAATTTCACCTAATTCGACTACTAGTTTGCTGTGCAGTCCTTTAGCGTCGAAATGATTAATAGATTAAATTTCATGATTTCGTTTTCCTATTAATTTTTAAATTATTTAATCATAGAATCAATTGATGTGGTACATTGCAGTATTGGTGAAAATAATCGTATTCCATGAAATGAACCGTGGCCAATGAATACGTTTACGATGAATTGTGTTGGCTGTGAATTGCAGACGATGACTTTTCTAGACATGTCAAAAATATATTCAAAGTTTAAAATCAATATTTAAGCCAATTCACTGAAAAGATTAAATTAATAAACACAAAACAAGAACACTTAAAATGCAGAATGCCAATTTCTATTGTCAAATTCTCTCAAAGATGCTGTCTGAATACTCATTATGTATAAACAGAATGCATTTCAACATTTGCAGTCTAATTTATTAAGAAAGTGAGGCTTATCAAATTACGGTTGTTTGTGTATAGAATAGACTATTGTTTATTTCTTTTCTAGAGAGGATTGATTGCAGTTATCAATTCAGCCCTGCGGAAGTTCCATTTTCGAGTTCTCGGACGGGTAAGATTAGCTCCTTAAATGGTTGCTTCGCGCACTCTCGAAAACTTGCCTAAAATGCGCTCGAGAACTTATCACTTGTTAGTTGCCGCGGGCCGAATTTGATATCGCTTTACACTTGAAGAGAACTTCATGAGATAAGTCTCGTTTTGTTCTCGTTGATACCCCGATTAAAAATGCCGTGGGGGAAAGCGATTAAGATGTTGGCTTTTCAGTTTAGTTCTGTTGTCAATGCCTGATTTCTTCTGACAGTAGTGACGAAGAAAAAAAAATATCTGATACAGATATGGTTTCGTTTTTATAAAGGTCAATTAATAAATTAAGCTTGTCACGATTCTACTTAATTGCCGTCATTTTTCAAATTTATATTTATCGGTGCCACTTGACTTGCATCCTAAAACTTGCCTGAATTTAGAACTTATTGTATTTACAGCAAGTGGCATATTTTTTGAGCAAGTGGAAGTCTTTCGAGCCACTTGCCGGTTTGAGGCAAGTTTTCAAGAGCGTGAAAAGCAGCCATAACTCGGTCCATTCATTTATAGAAGCTTTTTACTATTATCACTGATAATTGTCTAGTATGTATATGCTCGGTTGGCGTTGTTGCTAAGACATCAGCCTCTCACCTCTGAGTACCGGGGTTCGGTTCTTATCTGGGTTTCGTGATGGTGGACGATCCGCACTTGGCAAGTTTTCTCGAGGTTCTTACGTTTCCCCTGCACTTCTCCTACCATTCTTTCTCAGTCTTCTCTCCGTCTGTCCTTATTTCCGTGGGATAGAACAATAGACCAACGGTCGCGGTGCTCGGCTTCCCTGCCACCTACACTCAACACACATACACATACAAACATACACCCTGCCACCCACACTCAACACGCATACACACATACATACCACAAGAGATCTAGTTATTTAACAATAGCCACTGGAAACAATTTAACAAAGAAAACCAACAAATAGTTTTTGCAAATTGACCTAATATTTAATTATGTAGAAATAAATTTTATAGAAAACTCGCTAAAAAAAATCATACAACTGTAAATTGTTTGAAGATGATTGCTGTTTTATTATCTACAATAAAATATGAATACCCTGATTTGATATGAAAATGCAACACTTTTATTGTTAATTCTACTTTGTCTTTTTTGTTGAATATGCTCTGTTTATTTACAAAAGCCAGTGTTTCTCTGCGATGCTGTTTCCACAATGAAACGCCAAGGCTTAGATAAATTTTGCGTTAGAAGATTTTTAATTATAAAATTCGACGGGATTAACTAAACTGAATTTTATATTAAACAAAAGATGAAGATAATCTTCATTTTGATTAACTCAACTTTAAGGTAAGAATTCGTTTGTACGAATCTCAACTGTTACTTCAATACTTCACAAAAAATAACCTAATAATTTATTGGAATTCATCTAAACTTTGAGGCATACGTAATAACTCAGATGGGTTCAGTGTTACTTTTAACATAATAATTTTAAATATTGAGGACGATTTTAAATATTTATAAAGTTGAATTTCTTGACGTCAATCTTAGTACATTTAATCAATTGGAACTTACTATGTAATTAATTTAAAGCAAATACAATGTATTTTGAAATTCTCAGTGTCCTACAATCTCAAATGATTCAATTGTTAATTCTAATGCTCTTCATATATTTGCGATTGACCTCGTATTTAAAACTGCATTTTCATAGGCTTCCAGGCGAGATCCTAAGTAAATTGGTGCTTCTCAAATGCATTATGACCTTGTGCTTTTAGTATGAAAAAAGTAATTCTTGGCTAGAATTATATACTAGCTCTGTATAGCTTCATACACTAGCTTCATTGTCTAAGAAATTTAACGTGTAGAAATGTGTGTGATTACGTCGTTATTTATCTATCTTTATTATCTTTGTATTAAAGTCACACTTGGAGGAAGAGTAGAATGATCAGTATTATACAATTAACTATTTCACTTATGGCTTTTCGAATTTGGTTTGCAATTAAGAAATGACAAAACGGTGCATAGTGATTTGGGAGGTATAAAACCTAATTGTCACTTTATCTATTGCATGCCTATGATGGAACACAAGAATATGATTTCCTTTTGATTACTCCTCTGTAGGTGGATGACTAGGTTTTTGTTTACATTTCAATCGCCATTTTCGACTCCGGAAGTGACAAGTTCTTACTGCGATTTCAGCTTCATTTGTGAATTTCCATTAACTAAATAACTTACTTACTTTATATAAAATAGAAAACATATTGCAGAAGTGTTTTTATATATTTTAACGATGTATTTCCTTTAACAAAGCTGTATTTATCAAAAATTGTAGGTCTTCCCGGTCAATCTGGCTTGTTTACACCGGAAGTGCATTTAAATTCCATTCATTTATAGCTGTGAGTTGATTATGTCGTCAATGATAATAGATTAAATTTCCTGTTTCATCTTTTAATCTTGATATTACAGGGTGATTTATAAATTGTCAAATAAGTTTGCACTTAATTGCGAGGATAACTGTATCTCAAACAAGAGGACAAATCACCCTCAGCCGGTTTAAATCGTGAATAATGGTTTACACGATGTTGCTTGTTTATTTATTTCTATATTAATTCGAAATTCGAAACAAAATGACAACAGTTATATTAAATGTTTGTTCATAAAGGAAGAACTTTGTTTGGATTTCCTAATTACACAACAACCTCGTTTATCCAAACTAACTGGGACCAAACACAATCCGGAAAATCGAAAATTCGGGTAATATGGGTAATAAGCTAAACAAATCCTTAAATAAGCAGACTTAACGTTTATTACGATAAAAAAACTATGTTTTGTAACAAAATTAGTCTTGTCAAGCTTTCTTAAACTCGACAAAAAGCATTTTATTACAATTTTTTTATAATTTATTGTACAATCTATGCAGGAACTGTAGATTTAATCAAAATAAAAAGCGAATGTACTAGAGTTACGTTCTTGCTATCATAGTTAAAAAATATTATCTATGTGAACATTAAATAAAAAAAAAATGTCTACAAATCTGATCCGGATTATCCGGAGATCCGGATCAACGAGAGCCGGATAAACGAGGTTGTAGTGTAATTTCAAGTTTCAATGTATGAATTTAGGAAAGTCAACCAAAAGTAATGTAAACATTTTGTTTAATAATTGGACGTCCATAAATGAAGAGTTCATATTACCATCAATAATAAGTGTCCTTCTTGAGTAATGGGTTTAAACATACATAGACCAACGAAAAGAAAAAAGTAATATACCTACATTCAATGGTTCATTTCAGAATTTTTTTTTTAATGCTCCTTCATTGTCATTTTGCTATAAATAAAAGATATAATGTTTTTGGTAAATAATAGATTTGTTTTGTTACAAATGTAATGATGTTAAGACAATGTTATTTCTAAAACTAGAAATTGAACAGAAGTTGTTGTAATGCAAGGTTTGAAGAGGTATAAGCAGTAGCCATAATAAAAAAAAATCCCAGCATAAAAAACGAAAATCGAATACATTTCTGTTTCAACATTTTCATACTACTTTATAACATTTTCAGGAAAATCGAATACTTCCCTCCGTTTTATATTTACAATCTAGTTACTACATGGAGAGATTTATAACAGCATTTTATAGTTTTTATTTACTAGCCAGAAACAGAACTGAAATACAATGGATGTTTTGTATATTTCTGTCAATAAGCTATCGTCTAGCTTGGTTCTGAAGGAGGAGTGGGACATGATAAATCCTTTTTTTATTTTTTTGAGGAATTTCCCCACTCCGGGATGAGAATATCTTGATAGTAATCAAAATATAAATATTAAATCTGTAAAATAAAATATTTAAACTCTTACAATTGATCTTACAAGTTAGTCTTTTTACATGAATCACTGAGCTTCTAAATGCCCTCTTTTTATTCCAGTTCTTTTTAGGTGAAATTGGGGGCCTTTTGGAGCTTCACGTCCTATTTGGTCGTCATGCTTATTACTTTTAATTCCCTGTTTCCGAAGTCTTTCTGTAAATTCTCCTTAAGAAGCGGTGCTATATTTACAGCTTTTGTTTATGGAGTAAGTGTTTGCTTATTAAATGCACACAGGTTTAAAAATAGAAATCACTGACTGTTATAGACATTGGGCGAGTCCAGCTGATGACTGGTAGGAACCCAGAAACAGCTGTTCTGGATTCCCGGTGTTTAAAAATAGACTTAATTCTTTTTTTTGCTACTGACTAATTTTAATCTTTGCTCGCTTAGCTCGCTTTGCTGATGAACAGCAACTTTTCAAATATAAATAAGAATCCATAGTTTTGTAATAGTAAATTTGTAAATTCAAAGAATGTTTAAATATCTAACTCTTCAATACGCCATTCGGATTGCTATATATTTTTGTGTTTGATCAAAAATCGGAATATATGCAGCAATTAAAGTATAGTTAGCATATCAACTTTAAAATAACTAGAAATTCCAAAAAAATAGTTATTAAGAAAAGCAGTAAAAGTGGAAATATACTAATAAACATTTAGGTTTTCAGTAAATAAATCTATTTCTGATAATAAAAAAAGTTAAACATACTCAGTTTTAGAGGTTTGTTATCTTTTAAGATCCTCATATTTAAGCTTAATGATACCAAAATTAACACTGAGATGGGTTTTAATTTATCAAAAACATTTCAACTTCAGAACCTTAACTTATCAACTTCTAATTTTATGATTATTTCACTTTAACAGCAGTGGATTTTTGATGGTTTCTGAGCTTAAGTTTTTATTATACTTAATGTCTTTATTATCTATAGTCCTCAAAGAGATCTACATAAACCAATAAGAATCTTCCATTCATTAATCACTATAATTTCAGTTTGCTAGGATTAATAGTACTTTTGAGTTATTGAATGTTTAATGAATGATTTTTCAGAACTGGAAAAATAAAACAATAAAAATAAAAAAATCAAGATTGTAACATGATTGATACATTTCAGAGCTATGTGTTGTCCTGTACGTCCGTCCTTCTGTCCGTGTCTGTCTCTCCCTCGATCGATAAACGGACGATCGGCAAACGAACTGCACCATCGTCTTCAGAGGCCCAAATACCGTAAGAATGGTTTATTTATTTCTGCCATTGCGGAAAAATGTGTCCAGACTCAACTGTTTATTTCCGCAAGTTTGGGAATTTTTTTTCTCCAAAACTCTCTCTCTCTCTCTCTCTCTTATAAAGTGCGATCTTCGGTAACCGAAGGAACTCGATCTACTCTAGACGCTTATACGGGCGATCCCCTAGAAGAACCCATAGACGGACTAAGGGAAGACACTGAGGTGGTTTCCCGTTGGAAATCATTACGGAATGACTTCAGACCGAAGAGAAAGTGAAGTTGAGGCTGACAAACACAGGAAAGAAATTAAAATAACCAAGCCACGGCCGGGAATCGAATCCAGATGCCGACATACTGCCGCACGGCAGACTGCCGCCCAGACCGCTCGGCCATATCAGCACGGCGCTCTAAAACTACTGACCCGATTTACTTGAAGTTTGAATATGCTTTAGTTTAGAGTGGCTACTATATAATCCATATTTTTATTCTTCCGTATCTATAATAGTTTGCGGACACAGTCGACTGTCTTCGTTTTTTCTGATGAGCAGAAATAAAAAAAAAATCGTTGTCTAGTAGACACAGTAAACTAAAGCATACCCAAATTTCAAGTCAGTAGATCGAGTCAGTAGTTGTCCAGGGAAAAAATTCCCAAATTTCACCTTTTTCCGGTGGGCAGTCGGCTGTCGTTGTCAGTCGGATTATCCTTCAATAGCTCCTTACGTGAAGTTAAGGTTTTAATGGGTCCCCTTAATTTTATGCTGTAGCAATTTTTTTTTTTTACTTCTTGTTTTTTTACCATTTATTCCAGAATAGTAAACGTACAACAATATCTAGGCTATTTAAAAATCTATTTAAAATATAAAAATTTAAATATCTATTTAAATTTTCTTCACAGTTCCTTTTTTCTCTTTACTTTAAGCTTACAATAGATAATTCGAATTTCCTCATATATTATGTAGTATTTTTTTCCTAAATGAATTAGTGTTATTTTAATTACTTATACTTTTTTTCTTTCAGCTTCACACTTTATTTCTAATCGTAACATCTTTTCTTTCTATTTACGGGTATTTTCGTCTTTATGATATATTAAAGGAAAAACCTGTAGATAAAGGTAAATACAATTTCGATGTTTTTATTTGAAACATCAATTAAAATTCCACTTTCTCTTATATCGCTTCCTGAAGCTTCTTTCATTAAAATTCATTCAGTGCTTTTTTAGTTTTTTTAATCCGAAATAAATAAAGAAAGATAGATTGATTAATTTAATATTAGAGAAATCTTTAGTGACAACTACTAAAGAATGTTTAGTAAAATATACATTAGAAATTTATACATTATCGGGGTTCGTAAACGTCAAACTTCTGGCAATGCTATCCTTGATGAAATATCAGATCTGTAAGACAAATACCTCCGCAAAGAAAATAGTCCGCTTACCGGAAATTAGAAGTTCAAGAAATTACTGTATAATTTTGCAGTTGGAATATACAGTATTAGGCAAAACAAACAGTGCTGAAACATTGCACATCCCCACGCGATAATAGGGCATGTCTGAACATCACTGTCTACTTGAAAATAAACTGGATAGTAACTGG
>JAFIDM010002131.1:30535070-30552208 GCA_023159025.1 Thereuonema tuberculata
CAGCCTACTACATTTTATTGAAACCATATTCAGTTATGGACTGCACTGATGGGCACTCATTACAGCAGCATGAATTCCTAAGAATGAGGACGGATTCCTTGCATTTACGTAAAAAACTATTAGGTTCGTGACAAAGGATGACGGGTTTGTCCAGTTCTATATGGGGCCGGATTGCTGAACGTGGCATGCAGTTGCATAGTTGGAATCTTTAATTCTGAGAGTTGTAGTATGCTGCGAAATATGTTGTTTAAGCTTTTGTTTGGTTTCTCCAATGTAGAGACAACCATGGTTACTACATCCAAATAGCGTACACGAAACCTCTACACTGGAGAAAATCGAAAATTAAGATGACAACAGACACGATCTCTAACCTCGCGAATGACAATTATTGCCATTTCGAAACCAAGCCATCAATGATGACATCAAAACCAGTCTTTTCCACTCCAAGACATCTTGTCAGGACGACCAGGCATTCTCGTAATTGGTTAAAAATCTGTAAAATTTTCATGGGTGTAAAATCAAAATAATTTTGTATTTTCCGTTCTTTATATAAAAGCATATGATTGGCTTCGATATTTAGTTAATAACGCAGTCTTAATTACGACAAAACCGATAATGGAATTTTAATGTGGTATAAATATTTTTTTAAAGTATTTTAAGTGTGTGTGTCAATTTTATTCTGCCTACGTATCTTTGTGCACACGTTAAGCATTTTATTCACTTCGAATTATACTACTTATTAATAATAGTAATATTACAATGATTTTTCCTTTCATTTACCTTTTTTTTAGGAAGAATTAAAAAAAGTACTGAAATTATTTACCCCTATAAGGAAGATATCTGTATTAAATATAAGGAATTTAGCTTTAGAAGAAAAAGCAAAATAATGTATTTGACATTACCGAAGCAAAAAAAATATCACGGACGGAGCTGCTTGTATTAACATGAACATTCACTCTACTAATAGGTCCATGAATTGCTATATTGCCATCTATAATCAAAAAAGAAAAGGTGATATTATCTGTTAGAAAGATTAAATTTATGTTGAAACAAGAACAAATGATAAAATCTCTTAACTCTCCTTCGTATGGAACGTTATTTAATAAAAAAATGTTCATTTGTAAATACTTTACTTTTAGTTCTGATATTTAATTGAGTGGATTAATAAATTTGACTGTGAATCCTTATAGAAATAAGAGAAGAAATAAATAATATGCGGAGTAAAGTTTCCTCTTTTAATCCTTGAAGGATCCACAGTCAAATTTAGCACCACTTAAAAGTAAACTGGTGAGTCTCGTATTCTGTTTCTCAGTTTTGATTTTCTTTTATTTATTTTTCTTTTTTGTTTTTGTTTTTGGAATATTGTTATTGTCGTTTTATTATGAATCGTTTAAATTATTACAAACAAATGATTTTTAATTTGAGTATTGTTGAATTTTTATATTATTTAATTTGGAAAAAAGGCTTTTTTGACTGCTTTATAAAGCCCTTTCAGTGAAATGTTTGTGCAAGTGGCGCCATCTGCCAATATTCCTCTTCTTCTTCAGTGTTCTGCAGCATGTATCACATTCGAAGAACTCTTAGAATTCCTATAATGGCGAACCCTAGATTGATCCTTTTAATTTACTGGGAAAGATACTGAGGGGTTTCTCAGTTGCATTCCTCAGGAAGTCATTATGGAATTCACTAAGCCATTACGGGTTCACCACACGGTTAAGCCGGAAGAGTCTGCCAAAATTATTGAAAACTATTACTGGTATAGTATCCCTTCTTGATCCTGCTTTGAATTCCGTTCTTATAGCCTGATTAAATTTATTTGGGTTGTTAACTTTTATCAATCATACGTACAGTTTAAATAAAAAATGAGATTAAAAAAAAGATAAGATTTCCTTACCTGATCGAACTCTAACGCACGTTCCTATTCCTGTTTGAATTGTTTCAACAAGGACGTTGAAAACACAAGAGTGATCATCTTTGAAGGTACTACACTGAATAGAACAACGATCAAACTGTATTAAAATTACAGCGTCTTAGGATGCATCCATACTAAAATATTTATTTATTTTATTAAGGAAAATACAAATATGTTGTTATTGAGTATAATGGATATGGACAATTGGAAAATTTAACATTATTGACCTCCAAAGATTTAGAAATTAGAATTACGAAGCTCGATATAAATACCAACCAAAGAATGTCGCGAGGGAACAAGAGGTTTTTTGATTTTGGGTGCGGGGAATCTTCAAAATTTCCAAAATAAATTTAAACATCCAAGCAATGACTTAGAATGATAATGATCATTCATTAAGTCATCATAATGATTACATGAAAGTAATGTTTGAAATTAATCAAAGAAATGATTAATAAGCCGATTAATAAAAAATGTGTGTAATATTTTAAAATGACTGAATTCTAAAATAATAAAAATATATTTTGCGTAATTAATAAGATGTTAATTACCAAAAATTTATTTCTGTAAAACTAATGTATTTTGTATAAATATACAGTAATTACCAAAACATAACAAAACAAGGTAGAAATAGCAATTAGTAAATCAATCACAATGCTTCGCAACGTCTTCTGATACGTATAAGAAAATATAATTGATATTGCTTTAATTTCCTTATTTTTATAAATGTGATTGTTGCGAATGCAAAAGGCGCAATTGTTGCGTTTATTGTGATTGTTGTGACTAATGATAATTTAATGATATTTTAATGATACTTGTTCACAGACGGACAGATAAAACGGGAATATTAGTCTTCTGATACTTATTAGATCTAAAAATTACAATGACTTAAAAATTACACTTTAATAAATATGATATTTAAATATCCAACCATAACGGTATTTATATTTATATTTAGAACTATTAAACATCTTTACTAGAATAATAATAAGATGTGTGTACTTTAGATTATAAAAAAAAATAGAATACAATAAAATAAAACATTGGCTTATATATATACTTTTTCTTGATGTTTTGTCATGTAAGTGTGAGAATATGTTTTCAATTAATCATTATCGCATGAATTATGAAAAATAGATAATTCAATCAGTTTCATCCTATACGTGACATCATAGACCCTCTCCCAATTGGATGCAATTCTACAATATGCAACCAATTACCTTTTTGGATTTTTATTGCAAAACATACCTGAATAGGTATAGTTTTTTATGCAAAATTGAACTCCATATTAAAAGTTCTCGTGTTTGTTTCGTTTAAATATTTGTGTAAAACATGGTATTTATTGGATTTTTAAACAATTTAAAACATTTGCAATATTTAACTAATTGTAAATATATCACACAGAATGTTTAATGTACTGGGTGACCGTAATTAAAGAGAAGCTGTTTAGAGCTCAATTACCAAAAATCTATTGGTCCAAACTCCACCAAAATTGGTGTCAACACTATTTAGACCTTGGGTTTTGAATTCTGAAGAATTATAAAAAATAGTTCAAAATTACGTCACCAAGTCAAAAAATGGAGAATTTGCAGATTGCAGTAAATGTCATAGATTGAAAGATATAAAAAGATGAAAACGAACAGCCTGTATTATGTACGACTGTTGTGCTGTGGTCGAGCGATGATATTTTTGATATTAAACCTTCGCTATGCTAAATTACGGAATCTTGCTATGTTGGTAAAACTTTACTACTAAAAAAAACAACATTGCTTCTGTCGCACTTCTGTCGGAATACCGGAGGTGAAGAATTTAAGGAAAAGCCCAATGACAATCACAAATTTGTGAAAAATTCGTTACAAATGCTGCCAGGACGAGGATGCAAATCGATATCAAACCAACAACTTGAAACAGTTGCAACTGCTGCACAGAAACCAAACGATGCATATGCACACAGCAGTGCATGGACAATATCCAGACAATTTGGTATGCTGCATACATCGGTGTGGAAAATTATGTGTAAACTGCTGAAGTTTTTACCGCCACAATCAAAAACTGCTTCGAGGAGGTGCCGACGCACATCAGAACTGTACCTAGAACGGATGAATGTCAAGGATAAATGGCCTTGGAACATCCTATGGAGTGATGAGGCAAATTTTCATCTTAATGAAATTGTAAACACACAGAATTGCCGTATTTGGGCGTCGGAGAATCCTCCTGTGGTCGCAAGAGATTCCTGTGCACTCATCGAAAGTCACAGTGTGGTGTGGCTTTACTGCTTCGTTCATCCTCCGTCCATACTTTTTTGAAGAACTAACACCAAAAGGTCCCGTGACTGACTCCGTCAATGTTGTGAGATATCAACGAATATCAACGACATCTTGATTTTGTTATTCCACAACTTCAACAGCGTGAATGCCTCAGATCCACCATAATTGTGCAGGATGGAGCACCATCACACATTGGAGTGGGTATACAGCAAGTGTTTCGGCAGCATTCTACAAGACAGAATATTAGTCGAGTTGGCCAATCCATTCGCCTGTTCTTACTCCATGTGACTTTTTGATTTGAAAAAATATTGAATCACATCTGTAAACGACGCCAAATAAAAATTATTATTGATTGTATTTATTACGATCAATTTTCTCTACAAATATAGCTTCCAACATCATTTTTTCCCCCAGGTGGCGAAATTTTGAACCAATTTTTTTTCTTTAGAAATCAAAATCCCATGGTCTAAATAGTGTTCACACCAAATTTGGTGGAGTTTGGCCCAATTGCTTATTTTGGCATTTGTGTTCTAAACACCTCTTTAATTATGGCCACCCGGTAAATATTTATTTGTTTATATATTAATACATTTTACAATCCGCATAGAATATGCAACTGTTACTTGTCATAGGAGCCAAAAATGAATTTTCAGTCTTGGAAACGGGATTAATAAAGCAGAATCAGCAGATCTCAAAATCTTAGAGAAAAGGCTGTATCTTCACAGTTTATCTGCTTGTTTGTATTAATCGCGTTCCTTATTGGTTAAGGGTGGCAGTATCAACCAATCACCATTCGACATTCAAAAACCGTGGGATCAAACTTCTGATCGCGATACTTAAAATAGCACAAAGTGAAAGTGAAATCAGATTGTAGAAGCCAAGTTTAGAAAAGAATTCTATAGAGACTAAAATACGTTAGATTTCATGATAAATTCGTTAAGAGTGGGACCAAATTGTTTGAAAATTGCGTTTTTCTCTCCTTTCATTAAAAACTATACAATAAATGTATTTGAAAACAATATATCTTCACGTAAATAAATCAACAATGAAATAAATTAGTTTTGAATTTAGAAAAAGTTAACAACTGAAACGTAACCATGAAGATAATGAAATTTAATAAAAAAAATTTAATTGTGGTTTGAAGTTATGGTAACAATGAATACAGTTAATGTAAAAGGCTTAAAAATAAATCAATTTTTTCTTCACATTAAATTTTGTAAATGAAGAAAATCTCAGCAATTATGTTAACTCAATTATGATTTTTTAAAATTAAGAAATATGTTTCACTAACTAAGCGTGCGAAATGTTATTTAGCATTTTTCTTCTCTGTTTGACATTTATATGTTTGAACGCGTACCACATTAAAACGGTTGGCCAGATTTCCGTAAAATGTAGGAGATAGCCTTGTTATGGTTTTAACTTAAAACAGAGATCTATTTATACAAGTACAAGTAGAAAAGTAGGCTAGGTGACGTCCTAGCTGTTTTGGGAAGTTACCTAGTAATTCCTTGGTCTCACATCTTGTTATTTATGCTAGAGATCCATTTTATTTTGATCTCAACTCTCCCATATCTAAAACAATGGTTCCAAAATCCCTCCCTTACACAGCTGGATTGGCTTCTTTAAAATTTGATACAATAATTACATATGGTCTATTTTAAATATGAAATGATTATTTTGGTCTCCCACTGCACTCCCACATACACAGTCTACCAAACTGATACCCGAACACTGTAAGCTCAGTCCCAGTATGCGATAATTGCTGAGAGTACCTAATTTAACAAAACAAGATAAAGTAAATCCTAATTTGATATTTTTATTGCATTGCTGTATTTAAAAACTACATAAAAATAACTGAAATAAATCCTGTTCTTACCAATGCTTCAACTTTAGCGTTTCTTGCTTCCAAACCGTGAATTTTCCATAAATCCTCCATTGTTACATTTGGAATTCGAAGGAGATCCGAAAAATAAATATCTCCACTGATATTTGAAGGAAGTAGTTTCCTGTGTTTATATAGAAATGCCGCTACATTTTGATTCGTAATGTCAAATAAGTATTTAGGGCACATAGTTACCGTTGGAACTGGTAATAAATGTTTTCTTTCAAAATCCACTCGAATACTGGGTTTCCCGTACAGATACTGATGACTGCAATAGCCTATTTGATAACAGCAAACTAACGACCACAAAAGAAAGGAAACAATCAAATATTTATTGTATTTTCCATTTTGTAGAAGATACTGAATTCCAAAAATGGAGACGTTTACATTTTTGTATTCAACAGATTTTGATTTTCTGTTGATGTCTTTTTGCTGAAATGGCATTGGGCTGCTAAATATATATTTCAATAAATCTGGGATTTCTTTGGCAACACCACATCAATTTATTTTGACTGTAATTCATATTTTCAAATACCAAGCTGTTCGCAACAATGGCTTACTATCACAATAAAGAAGCATTTTAGTAACTGATCTTTGCTTTCGTGAATATTAAACATAATTTATCATTATTTTTTAAATAAGAAAAATATCCATCTACATTGAAAATGAAAAAAAAAAATAAAAAATAAAAAAACCTACTAAAACGTAAATTTTAAATATGTAAAGCCAATGAAGAGCTCATGGACAGTTCAATTCAGAACCTGCTAATGGAGTCCAGTATGCAAAAACGAATTTCAAATTATGTAAGTGGCGTCGGAAATGATTAATATGGATGTTAGGAGAAGACAGATAACGTATCAGAATGATTAATTATTAGCATTAGGACAGCAGAAGATAATGACGCTATTATGTTATTTCCGAAACAGAAATGCTATTTGTTCTGATCCTATTCGGTGATAATATCACAATGTTTTTCTTATTTTAAGAAAATTCATTAAGATTTTTTTTTTAGAAAAAAACATCATTAACCTGCTGTAATAGTGATGCTAATGATTTTGATCATTGCATGTTAATATATGATCGTTTATGTTAACTTATTTTGTTAATAATTTTTTGATGCTTAGGATACTTTACTTTTTTTTTTATGTTAATTGCAATCATTTTTACGGAATCATTACTAATGGTCCATCAGATCAATCAAATTTATAATACAGTGTATTAAGATGAAAAAATAAATGTTGACTCACTAATGATGAATTCGTAATAGTAAACATTTCCTGAGTTGAAGTGTGCCATCAAAAAAGAAAAAAAAAAACCATCAGTGCTAGTGAGGCTGTAAGTTTACTTTTTTTTTTAAGTATTCGAGCAGATTAAGGCCAGGCAACCTCTTTGATGCGGTGCTGCATTATATGCAATTATTATTCGTTGTAATGCTTTTTTTTATTTACTTTTTGAATTAATTTATATCTATTTTTTTAATGATAAAGTTTTTAACGTGTGTGAAAAAAAGAGTTATTGAACACACAAATTGATGTTAAAAACATTATTAAAACATTTAGTAAAATATTTAGCCTTTCGGACTCCTATGTGGACGCTCCTCTTCAGTACGAGGGGCGTCCACATAGGAGCCAGAAAGGCTCCACATGCAAAGTATTTTATTATATGTTTTTATAATGTTTGTAAAATCAATTTGTGTATTATTTTTAATTCAATATTTTTTTAACTTAGAATTCATATGCACAAAATTCCTTTGCTTGATGATGTTGGCAAAACCTTCAGGAAAAATGGAATAGACCGTTGCTACGCAATGGAGTATTGATAGTCTTTAGAATCTCAAATTAAGCCTCGATTCCGTTAAAAAATAATAAATGATTAACTCCTAGAAATTATTATATAATAATTTTTTAAGATAAGTTTTTCAATATTAATGATGTAATGCAACTAATGTTGGAAATTGTTATTATTGTTATTTAATGAAGCATCGTTATTATTAATGTGTTATTCATTGTTATCATTATTAATAACAATGCTATTGAATTTTCGATAATTTTCATTTGTTAACTTGAATATGAAAATGTTTTACTTTTAGTTCTTATTTGTAATCCTAATGAAATGTAGAGGAAGGAGAATAGTTTCTTGTCCATTGATACCATCTGAAGAAGTCCTTCGCAAAGAAGGATGAAATATTGTGGGAATTAAAGGAGTGTTATTATATTAAGGATATCCAGGAATAAATTATTTATTATTTTTCTAAATATCCTTTGCAACTTTTTGTAGTCCCAAAACGTATTGCAATTTCCCAAAAATTTTGTAACTTATTTTTAAAGGCCTTTATTTATTTTATTTTTAAAATGTTGTTTTTATTTTTGATCAGATTCAAGTGAACCTTAACCTTTATAGATGATCATTCTTTCTTAAAAAAATAAAAATAAATCTTCTAATGAAAGATTTATTAATTTCTACTTAATTATTTAAAAATAACTAAACAGAATATTTAGTTCACAAATCTCGTAATTTTAAAATATACTAACCCCTAAAACTGAAACAGTTTACTTCTTCGTAATAGCTTGGAGATATAAAAGCAGTTCAGGAAATGATTCCTGCGGAAGCATCAGAAGATAGAACACTTAAGAGAATGATTAATAGGAGGCAGTTTAGTCATGCTATTATGTCGTTTCCGAAACAGAACTGTTATCACTCTTTGTATTATTCAGAATGTTTCATTTGAAACTGTTTCTTTTTAAAATACCTGAAATTTTTCAATAAAAAAATGTAAATACTGTTTAGCTATTATGTCGAATGATTGACATATTTAAAAAAGTGGGACTTTCTGCTGAAACACCCTGTATTTTAAACTAATTAATTTAAATTCTTCGAAGAATCAATTATTAAGGATTTCTTAAGCGATAGCAAAAATTAAAATTAAAGGACAATGGGCAAAACTCTATGGGAAGTTGCCCCACCCTGTATAGTGATAAGATAAATACCTACAGAAAAATCTCCTTACATAGAACATATTTTATTATTATGACTCGTCTCAATTATTAGTCCGTTCGGAGTTATATAAGTTTAGATGTGATTATCTAGTTGACATCGTAATTCTCGAATTTATTATTTAATTACTTTTAATGATTAGTATACGTAAATAATAACTAATATTATCATTTATTGCAAGTAATTTTTTTAGTTGCATTATATCACATGTAATAAATGAAAATAATATTTACTGTTACTGAAAATAATTATTAAATGATTAGTAATTAATACATCCGGGAATTAAGATGTAAACTAGATTTTATCAACGGTCGCGGTGTTCGGCTTCCCTGCCGCCCACTCTCACCACATGTCTTATCCAGAATTATATAACTCCGAACGGACTAAATAATTGAGACAACTCGTAATAATAAAAAATGTTCTATTTGTGGAGATCTTTCCTTACATATATATCTTATCGCTATGGTGGTAGGGCAGATCTGTCCATTGTCCTTTCAAAAGTAGATAAAACATTTTCTTTGGAGAGGCGAGGGTAGTTCTGATAATAATTGCTTGTGCAGTATTCTTATATTACGTTTTTATTCGCTTTTCTTATATTTATTCGATCTCTGGTATTTTATAATTTTTTTCTGATTTACAACTACACGTCATTATTATATGAAACTGAGATATTATTGTTGAAGAGAATGTTAACATATTATTTAATATTCACAATTTTTCTTCGATTCGAAAATTTATGTAATATAATATTTTTTAACAATTGAAAGTTAAAACATTTGCAATCTGTATACAATCAAATAATTAAATTTATTAGATCATTATTTTGGGTTAGCCAAAGACTTCGTTCGGGTTTTTTATGTACGTTGGCTTTAGTAGCACTTAGGTGTCTTTAACGTCATTCGACACAATTTTGTTAGATTGTATTGTGATAGCTGTCATATCAGCGTGCATTTAAAGTAAAAACTGATCAAAATTGGGGAATTTTGTATCGCCAATTTAATATAGAAGATGGAAGAAAATAAGCAAACAAGACCGCAGTATTCTTTAATGACCAGGCAAAAGCTATTACAGCTTGTCTAGGAAGTCTGATTCATCCGCAGTATTCACCTGATATTGCACTTGATTACTTCTGTCTTGACAAAATTCTCTTGAAGGAAAAAACAATTCTCTGGCAGACACCAAAGCAACTGGAACATTATTTTTCTCAAAAAGATAAAAAGATTGTGGGAAGATGGAAATTATGAAGTTGCCTGAAAGATGGCGGAAGATAGTGGAACAAAACGGTGAATACGTTGTTCAATAAAGTTATTGGTGAAAATGAAAAATGTTTGTTTTATTTTTGATTAAAGACCAAACGAACTTTTTGGCCAATCCAGTATATAAATATAATCTTTTAATTTCGAATTGCCGTTCAGGCACAGCCTAATGGTCAAGGCACAGTATCTGCCACCGACGCTGATACGACTAAAGTCGTGGATGTTTCTTTCTCCACCTTTTTTTTTTTCTCTTCCTTAAAGCCTGTCTGTCTATTATTTAAACGGTGTCTCGTGGATAAGATATCCAAATGACAGGAGTATTCTATTCAATATGGGATAAGGCAACAGTTATAATTAATTAAAACTCTATATTATTTTATTGTTATTACTTAAGCATATTGAATACAAAAACTGTAAAAAGACGAATTTATATTCTCTTAAGGACTGTAACAAAATTTTAAGCACAAAAGTCACTGCACAACCACAAGATTTTAAATGTTCAAACCTAGGAAATCTGGGAAAGAATCCCTTTACTTCGCTAGGGATCGAACAGACTTCTTCATCTCTCAGTGAAGCGCATTACCACTTGTGGCTACGGAGATCACAATTAAATCTTGATTTAATTATCATGATCTTTTGCTAAGACTCTGAAAATTTACTTAAAAACTTATACCATTACTGATATGTAAGGCTAAAGAGACCATTAACATAGAATGAAAGTTTGCTGCTCCTTAGGGTTTTAGGTTCACTGAAGATTTAATGGCTTATGGAGTGACTTCTTTCACTTAAACTCATGAAAATGATGATGAATAAGTAAATATTTTTAGATATAGTTTCCGCTTTCATATGTGCTTTTGCTCGGGATCATCGTGATATAATACAAGTTTTCTGAAGTTTATTTAAATACAGGATTGGTTCGAAGACAGAATATGATTCTTAAATTGTAAGTAGTGCAAAGAAAAGTTGCATTTAGATCTATTTTAGAATTTCGAGTGAACTAAATGATTAGCAATAAAACTTTGTAAATTTTAAAAATACTTTATCCATTTAAATATAAAGAAACATAATTATTTTAGTCATTTTCTTCTACTATCTTGAAAATAACTTTTTGGATTTTTTTTCAAAGAAAAATTGTATCTAAGCTCTGGCATTTTTTGCTGTAAACTTACTAAAAAATATTTGAAAAAATTATTTTCGTGTGCAGAACATACAATCTTACGTTTCTACTATTCGACCCATTTGAGTTTTTTCCTATCCGCTATGCTTATTATTTTAAATTCCATGATCCAGACTATTAAATTACACGAAAGTTTTATTTAAATCCCCTGAGATAACCTCGGGATTTTCCCTTGTCAGCCTGTACTATAAAGTATGTTTAATGCTTCTTGTATGGCAACTCTACTGGTATATATTTTTTGTCTTTTACTTCAGTGTAACAAAATTAGATTGCGATGTATGTGTACAAAAGATTAATAATGTGATTCTATAGAACACAACAGCAATATTTTCAGTCAATCTAAAGGATTTAAAAGTTATTGAAGTGTTATTCCTTTTCTAGATAAAATCGTTCTGAATGGGCTTCTATAGCTTCAAGTTATCGATCTCATTCTTTCAAGAAATCTCATTATAGCTTGTCAATTTTCCTGCCTAAAGTTGCCCTCACTCAGGATTATTGAGCAATTTATAACTTGCAATTTGATATAGACTTAATGGTTGAAGTTGATGAATTGATAGTAATAGATGAGTTGATTTTAATTACACTGTTCACTTCAATCATCAACTGTTAGATATATCAAATAACAAATGGCAATCAATAGAAGGATCACATAATATTGATATTAGTTTGGTTTCCTTCAACCTTTCGATCCTTGTTACCAACCGGAGATCTGAATTTGCAATAACTGAAAGCATTTTCCATCCTTCGTAAGATCCACTCCAAGATTTCACAGAAGTTGAGGAAACATAGACCGAGGAAAAAGCCCAGATTTGTGCCAATGTCTGTGAACAGATCGTTGATATCATAGTTGTAGAATTCCTTAATCACTTGAATGTTGGAATCCAGATAAAAACAAGTAGCACTCACCATCGGCATATACCGCATTTCTTTCATATCACCATACATAACGTATACATTGTCGTGGCAATATCTCATGCATTGACACGAAGCTTTTACTTTTTTAATTGCTGTTAGGGTTACCTCAATTGATTGGTTGAAAGATTCTGGAGTGATGCAGTCTTTCACAATAGGTTTCATGAACGGTAATCTGAAAAAATGAAAAATTCTCTTGAATTAAAATAATCTGAATAAAAAAAACAAGGTAGTTAGTGATTAGTAAACCAATCAAAGTGCTTCGCAACGGCTTCTGAGTCACCTTTACTTTAGAATAGACTGCGCCGGGTTGGTCTAGAAAATGCTGGTGCGAGTCTGTTTGCGACCCCATTGCTATCTTACTCACTATTTTATATTGAATAATCGTCATTCTTAACTCAAACCTTATTAATAAACTGAATTCCTAATAATGATTTAAAAAAAACTTAAGTTGAGAAACTGTGAAAAGATTTAAATGGGGAGAAAAAATGAAGAATAAGAATTGTCCATGAGGGGATCGAACCCACGACCTTCGCGTTATTAGCAGAACGCTGTAACCAATTGAGCTAACAGGCCACCGAAAATATTCTACATTTCAGACCACCTATAACTGAGCTAACAGAAGCCGTTGCGAAGCATTGTAGGATATGTGTCTTCAGACAGGGGATATAAGACGTCTTTCAGAAGCCTAAAAAGAGAGTCAAGAAAGAAAGAAGCACAATTTCTATTAGGTAGAATGCTGAAAAATCACTATTTGTAACTCAAATACCACTGAAAAGTAGACTATCAACTGGAATAAAAAAAAGAGAGTCAGTAACGAAAGAACCACTATTTCTATTAGGTAGAATATCCATTCACTTTCACAAGAAGGCAATTTCCGATCACACCTTCTTATGCGATGTCTATCAATAAACCTCAAGGACAGAATCTAAATAAAGTTGCCATCTATTTGGAGAACGATGTCTTCACTCACGGACAACTGTACGTCTAGAGTCGCAAGTCATCAGAATTTGGTTATCTTCACTCGAAAGAATAGTTACAATCAATTCGTCGCCAAGAATATCGTGTACAAGCTATGATCTTCATTTATCATTTATATCAAACAATATCCATCTAAACATATCTCTTCTTCAAATATCTACATCGATCATCTGTACACGGGAAATGCCCTAGTTGCTAATAATGATTTTTTTTAACAAAAAAAAAAACAACTTTAGTTGAGAAACTGTGAAAAGATTTAAAATGTGGAGAAAAAAAATAGAATAAGAGTTGCCCATGAGGGAAACGAACCCACGACCTTCGCTTTATTAACACGACGCTCTAACCAACTAAGCTAACAGGTTACCGACAACATTTAACATTCAGGCCACCTACAACTGAGCTGAGAAACCGTTGCGAAGAATTGTGGGATATGTGTCCACAGACAGACAAACCGGGGATATAAGGCTCTTTCAGAAGCCTAATAAAGGAGATCAACATAAGAAACTTTTGAATTAGTGAAGTTATCACATTTTTAGTTTTGTCAATTTAATTTCGATGTTCATGATTTAGAATATATTATTATTTAAAGACAGAAAGTTGTTACTACTTTAAATGTTGTTAGATTTTGGAATTTTACTGTATGTAAATATTGACTCAATTCTGGAATTATAAAAATAGTTACAATTTACGAATTAATGTAAGTCTCGATCCGGAAGATCATGATCTCATTGCATTAAGTTATGAATATATAGCCTTTGTACAAATTCCATCATTCCTTTACAAGAAATAAATTGTCTAATGAAATAACTTCTTTATATTTTAGAAAATTTAACAAATTCAGAAGAACGTGACGTAAGATTATTAAATTGCTGCAAGATGACTCATTGCGAAGTTGATTTTCTAGGAGAAAAATCAATATTCTTCCTACTCAATTGTGGTAAGAGCAAATGTTTTTTATTTCTGAAAATATACCAGAGGTATTTATAGTTGATGTGTCTCATTTGAAAACAGATTAGGTCTAAGAGGTGTATTTTTGAGAAGAAAACAGGAAAAAAATAGTATAAAAATAAATATATAAAATGGGACAATTTATGATTTTTTATCAGAAGCAAAAGAATAAATATTTAGAATAAAGATATAGAAGCATAAGAAACAGCTTATAATTTTAAACAATCGAACAATTTTACTATTAAAAGTTGCTAATTTCTGTCCATTTTTTAAATAAAAAAAAAATTCGTTTGATTTTGAAAATAAATTCAACAGTTAATTTTGCATCATAATAAAACTGAGAATTTAGCGAGTGAGTTGTCAATCTTATTATGGTGTAATAATGTAACATTGTATGAAATGATTTCAAAATGTAAATTTCCTTTGTTTTATTGAAATAAATTAAGAACATCCAATCTATTCTTAGTCTGAGATAAAGTTGCATAGTAGCTTACTTCTCTATATCCTCATCCAGCCTTTCTAGACGTTTCTACATCATTTCCAAGTCTTTCATAGCAGACAAACTTGTGATTATTGTTCAATTGAATATTAGATGTAATCTATCTCGAGTCACCATTTGGAACCCTGCTTGTGAATACCTCGTGTACAGGAAATTCTGTTTTAGATGGATTTTTCGCCAACATGTAAGAACAAGATAATTATTGCTTTTAGCATGTCAAAAGCAAAGCGGCCCCATAATATAAACAATTGTATAAACAAACGTGGAGTGAGCCTAACAAGCGTTTACAATGAACCTAATGGACACTTACAGCAAACCGGAAGTTGGAGGTCAAAAGTGGTCGCTTCCGATAAAGAGGAAAACGGCGATAGACATCCCCCCCCAATATCGACCCTTCTGAACAAATTGCTGGTGATCATGTTTTCGCCAGACAAACGGTTTCTGAGTTATGATAAAGGAAAAACGTATTCAAGCAACGACTTTTGACCACACCCTGACCGGATGATTTTATGGACGTGGTCATCTACTTTTTGATGCTGAACACAATGGTGAAGGTTTCATTCTAGTATCTCTAACCGTGGGCACTACAGAGTGTGACATCCAGCAAGCATAAAAGCAAGAGCGGTCCCCTATGTTTTACATGCAAGCTGAAACCTAGGGGCCGCAAAAAAAGAGATAAAAAATGATTTGCAATTCCTAATAATTCTTCAGCATTATTAAAAGCATGATTCAGCATTCTTAACCCCATTCTTGAGAAGATGAGACTTGGTCTTTCGCTATCTCCAGAGAGCAAAGCTGAATCGATGACTAGGAAGCAGCCTCACTAATCCAGTGATAATAAAACCAATAAAGTCAAATCAAACGATTACTTGCATGGGGCTTTTTTATGAAGGATTTGACAAATTGACATATTGGTTTGATAAGTGTCTAAACTGACTTAATGACCACATAGTGAAATAAAACTATTACGAAACTGTTTGAGCTTCATGAGTTATTCAAAATATTGTTTTGTTTAAATTTAAAAATGAAGAGAAACTTACTTTTGGAATTGCACTCTTACAAAGAATCCAACTTTAATTTTATAATTCAACCAAAAGAAAAAGTGAACACGCTGTGTATTTGATAGGAAGTACAAGTAAAGTTAGCAGTGAATCTATAAAATAATTTTTCATTGTGTCATTAAACAAACTTACCTGCAAGGGGCATTTGCATAGAGGTAGTCTTCAATACATTTAGTCTTGCACTTGATAATTTCTTCGTTAGTTGTACAAGGATCTCCGTAGTGATTTTTGTTAATTCTCTAAATAATAATTATCAAAACTTCTCAAATAAGATTGATGAGAAATAAAGTACCGTATATGCTCCAATGGAGGTCCCCTGCGTTTATTTGCAAAACTAGTCTGGGCTCCCGGCGCTTAATAGAGACCGGCTGCTATTAGAGGCCGGTCATTATTAACAAAAACCTTCAGAACGCAATATTTTTACACATAAATACCGGTTAATATTAGTGTACAAACAGCTACTATATTTGAATTTCACATGCTACATAAGACTCTTAAAGATAAATGGCAATGTCTTTCTGTACCTTTCGCTGCTATTCGTTTTCCGAATCCACAATGACGGGCGGCCGCCTCACCGGAAGTTTCTTTCGCGTATTTCCACCGCGCGAATCTTAAAGGCAATGTCAAATGACCGTCGGCGGCATTTCGTAAAGTAATGAACCGTAAGATATTATACGACTATAAAGATACGGACGCTTACACTAATACCGGTAGGCTACTATCAAAGACCCGGCTACTATTAGAGACCGGCTACTATTTGGCCGTGTTCCCTCTGCAGCCCGGTGCTTATTAGAGACCGGGGACAATAAGAGCCTCGGCGTTTATTGGAGCATATACGGTATATTATGGGATCAAAATAATTTTGTCTTTTTTTGAAAAAATGAAAACCAGAAAAAAAAATCTATTTTTCATATTTTACATAAGGAATTTGAAATTCACGACTATTATTTGAATATTATAAAATCAAATGCTAAAAATATCAATATAATACTGTAGATAATAATGTGCTATTTACGTAGCTAATATATTAATATTATAAAGTTTTAATTATTTTTGCAAGTAATCATCAGTAGATTTCAGATACAGTCCAATAAATGACCTTAGTCTTCGTAGCAAACTACTCATCTGAAACTTGTACTTAACAAGTTGGTAC
This sequence comes from Thereuonema tuberculata, assembly GCA_023159025.1. Classification (NCBI taxonomy): domain Eukaryota; kingdom Metazoa; phylum Arthropoda; class Chilopoda; order Scutigeromorpha; family Scutigeridae; genus Thereuonema; species Thereuonema tuberculata. The sequence goes on from JAFIDM010002131.1 coordinate 30,552,110, forward strand.
AAGCAGCGAAAAGCGTTTTTGATTACTATTGTCTATGTATGAGATTGCTTATGTGTAATTTGTAACTGTATTAATATTATAATTATAAAATTTATGTAA
>JAFIDM010002131.1:30554046-30566931 GCA_023159025.1 Thereuonema tuberculata
AGCAATGGAATCCATAGAATAGCCATAACGATGTAGAGATATGAGAAATACTTATCCACAATGGCAATAAACGTATTGTTAACTTCAGAAGAGTTATTTACTTTGATTTTAAATCGTCTTGACTCAATATATGCAAATACACCTACATAGAAGAAACACATCAGACAAGAATACAAAAAACTCAGACTCTTCCAATGAAATCTAAATGTTTTCTGGTGCCTCAATACGCCTCGTACAGGTAAAAACCCGAGAATTTTGAGAACAATTGCCAACTTACGGAATCCTTTATAGACTTTTGTCTTTCGCGGATCCATAACGAAATGACGTCGATATGTTTTGCTGAAAACGGTTAAGTCTTCTCACACAATAACGGTCTATAAGTAATCTATTCGGTTGCTTGATGACAATGAATAATCTCCTGAGATACTAATTAAGTATTGAGTTTACAATAATTCAAGCTGAACATCTGAGATTAGATAAGCTTTTGTCTTTCAATCTTTGTGTTTCGAATTCGCTCAATGCAACGTACTAAAAAAGTTGACTGAATATTTAAAGTAAAAAAACTGATTCCAAAAACTGTTGCCTATGCCTTATATAATGTCTTTTTATAATATGACGAAGAAAAGAGAAGAAATATGGACTAATGCTTTATGTAACTTTCTCTCAATGCTTCCCAATTATAATTGATGACTGCTGTCTCGGATCTTTCTTCATTCTTGTCAAAAGTAGAAGTGACAATTATTTTCAATTGATAATCATGTTATTGATCGCACAATAAAGATAGGGCCGTTCCGGCATGGCCGAGCGGTCTAGACGGCGGTCTGCCGTGAGGCCGATATGTCGGAACCTGTGTTCGAATCCCGGCGTTGGCATGGATGTTACTTTCTCCTGCTGTGTTTCGTCTGTTTCTGCGGGTATAGCGTGAGCTGCCTCCTACGGCGTACCCTGGGCAACGTTTCGTCGGCTAAATGCTCACATTTCTCGCCCCTTGTTGAGGCCAATAGTTTAAGTACTGGGAGCCCGGGCGTTGGCGAAAAAAGGCAATAAAGATAGAGATGACATTAAAATTGGTATTTCCAGTTTCTAATGACTTCACATAAAATATTCAGAAGTCTAATCAACATCAATCACAAGTATCGTCTTGTCAATCAATCGTCTTCTTTTCTAAATGACAAAATCGCTAATACTCTTTAATAAATAGTAAATACTTCAAGATGAAAATAATGAAAATATCTCCTCATATCTGCGATTTTATAGATTTTTTAATTAATGGTTTAACAGATATTACAGAGGGGCGATATTTATGAGTAAATTAACTAAGAAAGCCATAGCCTTTTCACAATAGTTTAGTAAGGCTTGTCAAATCATTTATTCCGTGTTTATGTATTGCACAGAACTTATAAGAAACGTAGACATCGATGAGACTGACAAAAAAAGTTACTTTTCCAGAGGAAGAGAATTATAGTGACTCCACAGGCATAATCAGCAGATAGGGTTACAATGGGTGAAGAGAAGAAAGAGGTAGGGAGGGCGAAGAAAGAGAGGATGGGACGAGAGAAACAAAGAATTCTGTACTGAGCACAATAAAAAAGAAAAAAAAGCATACGTCAATAGTGTTACAGATCCAGCTTTGACAGTACAGTAGAATCTCGATTATCCGAAGCTCTTTTAATCGTAACCTCGTTTAACCGATGTCGGTTTCCTTAAGTTTTTTTTTTTTTTTTTTTTTTTGTTAAATAAACAATTTCTCCCCCCTCCCATTCACCCTCCTGTCGGAAATTTCATTCTAGTGTTCCCCTTCGCCAAAAATTCATTCGTCTCCAAGACCATCTGCCTTTCTATTGGCTACTTTCTGTCCATAGATTCCAAAAACTGTTGCCTATCTTTACAGAATGTCTTTTTATAATATGACGAAGAGAAGAGAAGAAGTCTGAACTGATGCTTTATATAACTTTCTCTCAATACTTCCCAATTATAATTGCTAACTGCTGTCTCAGATCTTTTTTCATTTTTGTAGAAGTGACAATTATTTTGTATTGATAATCATGTTATTGAACGTATAATAAGGTAACATTTTTTCAGATACAGATGACATTAAAAATGGTATTTCCAGTTTCTAATGACTTCACATAAAATATTGAAAAGTCTAATCAATATCAATCAAAATTACTGCCTTGTCAATCAATCGGCCTCTTTTTCTAAATGGCAAAATCGCTAATACTCATCATTAAAATAGTGAATACTTAAGATGAAAGCAATGAAAATATCTTTATTAAATCTTCACGATAACCACATAAATTACAAAATTCACTTTATTTCTTAACTACTCCATAACTTCATACAGACAATATTTCGAACTCCTTATCGGACGTTCTTCCTCAAGTCTTTTAATGGGAAAAGGAAACTTTCTCTTTCCCAATTCAAACATAAAATAAAATAAATTAACATTCAAGAATTCTAACACAACAATAAAAAACGTGCAATGCTCTATGATGCATCGAAATTGTTCAAATTTCGTACATTCAAATTTTGAAAATATTAAAAAAAAATTTAAAAACTTTTACACCTTTGAAGAAAACAAAACCAATGTTCTTTTTTGAAATTGAAAATAAAATTGTTTCCTTCGTGATTAAACTTTGAAGAAAAACTGTCCATATCTTCTTTAATAATTAAAATTTCCCAAATCTTCTTTAATTAATTTAATTTTGAAGAAATCTTTTAATAAAATACTTGAATGTTAAACTTCACTCACCTAAGACACAGCTTAATAATTCATTAAATCTTCACGACAAAAAATAAAAATTACAAAATTCACTTTATTTCTTAACTGCTCTATTTCTTTATTTCTACTTTATTTCTTAACTTAACAAATGGTTTTGATTTCTTCAAGATTAATCAGGAAGAAGACAATTTCATTTTTTTAAAAAAAAGGACATTGGTTTTGATTTCTTCCAACGACCTATATAAACAACATAGACTGGCCATAGCGCCGCCATCTTTGAAGCAAATTGAATACAAGGCGGCCATGTTTTTTGATGTCTAGGCGGGCGGTACATTTGGTCTGCTAACATTGAATCATTACCTTCGATGCTCGGTCATAGGGGCTTAAATAAAAAACGTAATTTTTCAGGAGACCGAAAACGAACTTCAAAAGACGTTATTTATTTATTTACTTATTTAATAATAATAATAAATTTACAAATTCAGTCCTACGAGGTACCACTAGTGATGGATTGTATGTAGGTGCTGTAAAACATATATTTGTCAGTTTGTACAGATTAATATTAATATAATAATAATATTGAATTATTAATATAATAATAATAAGGAAATAATATTGATATACATATAGACAAAATATATGTTTTGAAAATATACACTATGTGAAATTTTTATAAATTTAATTTTTTTTTTCAAATATAACATATTTTTATCAATATATAACATATATTGTCCAAAATATATACCATGTAAAATTATTAGATTTTTTGTTTTTTTTCTCTTCTGTAGATTTACTATAAGGAGAAGGTGTTTTTAAATATTCCAGTTTAATTTTTTTGTAATATTTTAGTTTTATTAAATTTATTTTGTTTTAATTCTTCTTCAATTGTGCAAACAGCTTTAATAATATTCTATTTGTATTTCGTAATCCAAAGTTGTCCGTAGGATTTTCATAATATAAAATTAATTTACTAGAGAACTACTGACTAAAATTATTGCCATTGTCCATTTTATTTGTAAAATTTTGAAGTTATTTATATTTGTACTATAATAACAAACTTCTGGTGGCCTATTTTACCTGATAAATCCGTTGATGTGTTTACTTCAGGGGAAGCTGATTCCTCTAAGATTGGACGTTTTCTTATAGCTCTCCTTACATTAGTTTGTGGTTTCTAAAGATGCTCAGGAAATGAAAATATGGTCAGGATGGCGTTAGCTAGAAGTCGCTTCTGGTCATTTGTTTTATATACAAATCTGTCTTGAAAATGAATTGAACATATATAACTGTATTGCGTGAGCTGCCATTTATCTCGCCTCATGTTGACTACCCATTGTTTTGTTAGCTCTTTGTTTTTCAATGGAAATCTGAAACACAATGTATACGGTACATTCATATTTATTTGATTATCTATACTTAAAGTTTCAAACACTATAATATAAATTAGTAACTAGCAATCAAAACCATGTTTAATCCATTTACTCTGTAAAAATAGAAAATCGTCGAGGTATTAGTATGCCACAAATATTTTAAATTAAAAAACATTTCAAACTTACCTAAAGTACGATATATCACTAGTTTTATCACTCCTATCCTTACAATTGTACGCTGAATACACACTGGGCATGATGCACGATAAACAGCAATACTTTTATTCTCTCATTCGATCACAAACACGTGTTTTCCGTATCGACAAACCATGGAGTATTCGTTAAAAAACATGGCTGCCAGAAGTACTTATTGCTGCCACCAGGAACGCTGTAACTCACAGATAGCCTCTCTATGTTGTTTATTTACCTCATTGATTTCTTCAAAGATATAAAAGTTTTTAAAAGTTTTTAAAAGTTTTTTTAATATTTTGAACAATTTGGATGTACGAAATTTGAACAATTTGGATGCCTCATGGAGCATTGCACGTTTTTTATTGTTGTGTTAGAATTCTTGAATGTTAATTTAGTTTATTTTGTTTGAATTGGGAAGGAGAAAGTTGTCTTTTCCCATTAAAAGGCTTGAAGAAGAACATTCCGGTAAGGAGTTCGAAATATTTCCTGTATGAAGATATGGAGTAGTTAAGTAATAACGCGAATTTTGTAATGAAAAAATCTCCTCATATCTCCGATTTTATAGATTTTTTAATTAATGGTTTAACAGATATTACAAAGCGGTAATATTTATTAGTAAACTAAGAAAGTAATAGCCTTTTCACAATACGAAAGTAAGGCTTATCAAATCATTTATCCCGTGTGTACGTATTGCGTATATCAGACAAGCTCATATTATAAAATATATCATTGTAAATTATTAACAATGACAATTAATAATAAAAATGAAAAGAGTTTTAATTTATAATTTAAGCAACTCGTCCTACTATCAGTTAAACAATCAATTCATTGCAGGTTGTTATGAACATTTTTTTTGTAAAAATTAATATTAATTAAAAGTTAGTTAGTCTGTACTCACGTCGTTTAAGGGACTGTAACGAAGTGGCATTTCAATTTAGTTACAATAAATCACTTTTGAAATCAAATTTAACTTTCACGCATAAATAAAAAAAAAATCATTAATCAATACATCAAGGGCTATCATGAAGGGGAATCCTTGACAGCTGTTTCATCCTTATTAGGAATAATCAGCAGGATTTACCATTGATGATACCAGTTTCGCCCCCGGCAGTGAATCCAACAAAAAAAAAAAAAAAACAACTAAATCAAAAATAACCATTGTGAAATCCATAATATTAAACTATTGTTCCTTCAATACAAGATGCTAAGGAATTTCATTATAAAGTAAAAAAAAGACAGAAATCAATGATCGCACATTTTTTTTTTTTTTAATGTTTATCAGTCCCCTTAGGTACACTTATTAAAACTGTATACCTGTGGTGTAGGACTGAGAAGTTTAATATATTGATCTAAAAGTTAAATTAATAGTTAATAATTTAACAAATTAATTAAGCACTTAAAAATTAAAATAATTTTCATTTTTTAATATTTAATTTTCCCATCTACAACATCAGAAATCACTTGCTGTTTTATTTGTTTCAAGTTAAAGTATTCTTTTGATTAATATTTAGTTGTCTAAAAATTTTGTACGTTACATAATTGATTAATCAATATCCAAAGTTATTTTTAATATTATCGATTTTAAAAATTTCATACCAATTATATCTAGTTTTAATTTCTCTTGTTGAGAATCCTTTCTTTTCTTAAATCAAAATAATTCTTAATCAAAATTTTATATACAAATTTTTCATTTATTTTTAATATTCTATATTTTTTTTCTTATTCTTAAATGTTCCTTTATTGGATTATATTTAAAATTAATATAAACATTATTTATAAACATTATAAATATTTTCATTGTTAGTAAACTAATATTTTCCATTTGTTGTTTATTAATTTTAAACCAGCAGACCAGACCATAATTTAAAAGTGAATCTTCAAGATACTTGTATATATGGAAAACACATTTTTAATATTATAGAAAGAAAGGAATAAGAACTCAACTTCCTCATTACAAAATCATACTGACTATTCCAAGAGAATTTATTGTCGAAATATATACCTAGATATTTATACGTTGAAATTATTTCAATTTTATTGCAGTTACAGATATTAATAAAATCATTGTTATTTTTTATTAATATTTGAACATTCCCTCTCATGTAAGCTAATTATCAAATTAACATTATTATTTTATTTTTATTTATCATTATTTTGGTTTTATTCCCTTTAATTTCCGTTTTATTTAAGAAAGACCATTTGTTTATTATTTAGGTCTTTCTGCAATTTTTTATGTGCTTAAAATTGGTATATAGCAAATCAGAAAGGCATCATCAGCATAAACAAAAATTCCTGAATTTTGTATGTTATCACTTATTGAATTTACTATATAGATTAAATAAAAGGGGGCCCAAGTTTGAACCCTGAGGCATCCCCTCAGGGATTAATTATGTATGAATTATATAATCTACAATCATTACAATCATTCTGGTGCAGAATTCTAAAAATTCTGTAAAACAATTTCACAAGTAACACACGTTTTCGTAAACTTAAACTTTTGAGTTGAACAAAAAATGAAAAATGCGTGTGAGGCTGTTGCTTAAATAGTGATACGAGGGATGACGTGCTAATGGAAATTTGCATTTCTGATATCATACACGTCTCCAACATCCCCTGGTGGTGATTTTTTTAAACTAATTTTTTTTTTTTTTTTTAATAAATGTCATTGAAATGTCGTGATTTTCCGATGGTGTCATTATCACGCACTGCAAATTTGGTGCCATTCCGATAAGTACTTTTTGCTGCTGTAGAGTGCTTGGGGTAATGTGTACTTCAATTTTAAACACCCGGTATATACAAGTTACTCCTGTTGCTAAGAGTACAGAGATTAGGGAATTATTTTACTTTATTATTCATCCTTAACTTTTTGAGTGAGATTTTTTCATTGTAGACTTTTTATTGATTTTTAACATTAGCTTGTATTAAAATAAAACAGCTTCAATATAACTGCAATAAAAAATGAAAAGTTATCTTATTTTATTCATTTTAGAGTACAGAGTATCTTAGAGTAATTTTGAATTGAAAATATTTCTGATTTCTTCTTACTACTGTACAAAAGTATGATTGTTACAGAATAAACCTAATTTCAAGTTTGTTTGTTTTTTTATTGTAATCAGTAGATAATTACGGACACTGAATTTGATTTTGTTGAAATTGAAGTAGCAGAACAAGATAGGAAACAACGATTCCAATCATCTAGAAATAGAAAAAGAAAAAGAAAAGTATTAAAGCAGCTATACTTTACAATGAGTACAAAATTAACAACGGCATAGAATTATGAATAAAAATGTAAAGAATTTCATTAAAAGAAATTTAAGTCAACCCACTATAAAAGTCATTTAACAATCTAGTCATGAAAGATGAATCATTCCTATTAATCATTACTTTATAAATTTACTTAAAAAATTAATGACATATTAATTAATAATTAATTAATCTGGTATTTTACATCACTAAAGAGATTGTAATGAAAAGGTATTTCTCTGATTGTCAAAATAAATACTTTTAGTAGAAAATAGACTTGTGCATTCATGGAAATGCGTATGTATAGTCTGAAAAGAATTCAATTCAACTTCAATAACAATTCGTATTTTTTTCGTCTTAGATCGGATTTGAAAGAATATAATTCGTTATTGTGAAAAAATTTTACAAATGACTTTTGCCTTTGCCATATTGGGCTTCCAATAAATATTCTTACCACTTTAGCATTTCATAATATTGCACATCTGTCAAAACACCGTAAACAAAGACACACAGAGTAAAATATCTGAAATTAATGTAACCTCTAACTTCAGGTTTCTGAAAGAACTTAAAGCCTATTTTGTGTTCTTATTGTTTTTATTATTGTTAAGTCTTGAAAACGAAACAAGCTAAACGTCTACGTGTAGTTTCCAAATTACAGTTACTTATTAAATACAAACAGTACAACTTTTATTTTTGAAAAACAAATCAAATCCACATTATTTACTTAAATGCGATTCATTTCAAAGATATCAAACCAAGGGTAAGTTCATGGATTAGCTAAAAGGATTAACACTTAGCAGTTAAGACATCGATAAAAATCTATTGTTTAATAACTAATGCTTGTCTGAATTTTTTTGTCACCTTTTCTTGCTAACTTCTCGACTAGGACCCAGTTGGAAAGAATGCATGTAAAGTTTCTAGAAGATTCATCCAGTGGTTTAAAAATCATTTGTGACACATGCGGATAAAGACTAAATGATTTTATGAGTCTCATTTTCTTAGAGAAGTGCGGTAAAAACAGCAATTTTGATTCAGTCTCAAATACAGAACTTCACTTCTTTTTTGTCTAATAAAGAATTGAGTATTTTTGTAAACCATTCCCAAAGCATCAAATTACAGCATTTGATCCTTGTAGTTTTTTAAGGTTGGTTTCTACAAAAAAGGCTTTCTGTAATTACGATTCATACTTTTTAACTTCTTCAGCTATTTTTTTTTCTGCTCTCAATTGTTCATGGATATGTATTTTCATAGGCAAATCTGTAATATTTAGTGTGCATAAAAATCTCATCTGAGCTGCTTCTGTGCTTTTTATTAGTCTGATTTTAAGCCATTTTAGTTACGAATTGTGACACAACTATTGTAGTATTCCCTATTTTATGAATAATTCCTCTTGCACACAAGAATAATAAAGCCTTCAATAAAGAGTCAATGAGTTAATAAATGAAAAAAAAAAGGTAATAAACTATAATCTGTCGACGAAACAAATATTATTAATCCTAAGGACTGTAACGCACTATCACCATAGACCAGGTCGTCTGCGATCATGAGAGGAGCATTGGAATAAGGAAACGCTTACGCACGTGGTCGCTACGACCAGTTAGCCGTTGACGACCAATACATGAGCTACTCGCAGACGACCAGTTGGTCCAAACGACCAATGAGACGCTGTGATTCAATGGAAACCAACTTTGGTGGCGACTAGACATGCAAGGTCTCATATTCGTATCTGCAAGACCAGAGAAATGCAAGTTCTAATTTTCCTATCTGTGCCAGTTATCGATCATCTCAATGCGATCAATTGGTCATCAAATCATTTCACTGACATTCTTAAAAAGTAATTTTTTAACTACTTAAAAAGCTTTTTAATTACTCCTAGAAAGTTAAAGCAGTTGGTTTGTTTCGTTATATCATTTCTTCAAGTCCCACGCTGGCTACACTGATGACAAATAATAGATTCTTTTTCATTATGTCACTTCAACTTAATGCACTCCAAAAATGTTTTTTAAAAGTTTTGGTTGACTTGCTATTATCCACATCTTCAAAATTACAACTTTAATTATTCTCAAAACTTTCATAATCTCTAGAATTTAGGATCAAAATCAGAATGAGATTTTTTCTACTTACAGCTGAGAGACTTTTTATATTAACTTCAAATAAACCACATCCATGAAATTCTGTTGACGGCAAAGAAGATTTCACCAAAAATAAAAATGCCTGGAATTAAGATCGTACGAGCTTATCAAAAATCTGCAGTACATTTTTTTTAATATTATTAACTTTTGTGATTGTTTTTATTCTAAAAGGGTTAATTAAAAAAAGGGGGATAAACTTATAAAGCGATAATATTTAATAAACTCAATATTTATAAACTCTCATTGAAGATAAACAGTTCTTTTTTATTTATTTTTTTATTTCTTACCTGAATCCTCATTTTCTTTGGTTCATACGTTGTTGTTGCCATCTGATTGATTAAGACAATTTGTAAACGAGTAATCTATAAAATTCAAAGAAAGAAAAATAAATTCTTTCTAAAGAATTTAAAACTCTTATTTTAAATTTTATTTCCTTTAATGTTTACTTATTAAGAAAGAATGTTAAAAATGGGAAATACAATTTAAACAAAATACTTAAAAATAATTTAGTAATATTAAGAATAATCTTATCAGATATCCATTCTTCTCTGGTTCTTATCTTTTGGAGACTGAACATCCCTACTCGTAGCATTCGAAAAGGGCTCACAGTGCTATGCTCCGTCCCCACAACTCGATAGAAGGTTGAATGTATAGGCTACCTGTTACATTTGAATAAAGTTTACTGATATCAAGTATAGTAACAAGCTCGAATCAGTTAAGATGAGGACTGATCCAACAGTAATCGCTCATTTTCTATGGCTGTCTTTCAGAAAATCCTAACTATCATTTGTTAACACAAAATCTTCAAGAAAATTCAAAGACTTTCGGATCATCTTCCTACTTTCCATGAAGTTCTGCCCGGGTGAATTGCAGAAGTATCGTTCGACCATCATCTACCTTGAGCTAGATAACCTCCTGTTAGCGACCCTTATTAGCTTCCCACTGTTAAAATTTTTATTCTCGTACATGCTTCTCCGTTACTTTTTAAAATATCAAGAAACGATAGACAATTCCTTAGCTTTCCTAGTAGTGTCTGCATGAATTTGAAAGGCTGTATTTAAGCAGGGTTAACATACGAAGTCTTACTATTCCTCTTGAACATATTTCTTCTTTGTCCATTTGTAATAAATTAGATGATAATCTAACTTAAACTTAAGTGCATTTATTTTGATCTTCATTCATCCCATTCTGCAAAAAAATGACACTCGAAATCCTATACTAAATAACCGGGCTGATTCCTTAAGAAGTTGCTACGATGTTCATTTATGGTCAAAATAATTATTTTTGATTAAAATATCAATAAGATCAAAATATGACCAAAATAAGACCACGATCATTTGGTTTCTATCTCCTCATACTCAAACACTCAAAATCGACCTCAATCCACAAAGCTGTATGTTCAGTCCTTACTACACGATGGATAGCTGATTCTAAAGCTAGATAAAGAAAACTAAACAAATTAACTTCTTAATAAATTAATTGACTAATTGAATAATGACTGTTAGCATTTGTTTAGTTCTGAATATTGCCATTTCTTTTTAAGTATTTGGCATTGAAGAGTGTAACTAAAGTAAAATATACAATATGTTTACTGAACTTACCTGGCTCTTTACTTTTTCAGTAAAATAGATGATTGCTGATATAAAAAATGCTGAAGAAATGATTATCATAACAGAAACTGATAATCTTTCACCTAATGAAGATCCAACAATATTGTAGCCATCACGGCAAAAATCAGCAACAGTGAAAAGATACTGAAAACATAAGAAAGGAGAAAACATCTTTGTTGCATCACTGAGAAGTAAAAATAACGAATTGTAGCAATTCTCCAACTGTTCCAAATCGTTCTTCCAATTCCAAGAGTTCAGTACATATTCAACTTCAGTGCAAATAGGATTTACATATTCCTCATATACTTCACAGAAATATCCGAAGCAGATGGTGGTAATTACAGCAGTAAAGTAATAGAAAAAATTTAGAAATATAGTTCGAAGTTCCTGAATAACTTCTTCAGAATCAACTTTTTTACCTGAAATATTCACTGCCAAATTCATTACAATAACTACAAATCCTAAAGCAGCAACAACTAAATAGACACGAGGAGAGGGTGAATTCAATGTTCTACTTAAGATAAGTTCCTGCTGAGCCCATTTCTGTAGATGCTCCGAATAACGAATGCCAAGATATAGTAGAATAAGAATCCTTACAAAAAGCATAATTACATAGAAATATATCGAGTAATTATGAAATGAAGCACTAAAAGCGTCCTTCACTCCAGACGAATTATCATTTTTTGTTGTTATGGACATGGACTCCATATAAGCAAATATAACCAAATAGCAGAAGCAAATAAAGCAGGAATACACAAAGCTCAGACTTTTCCAGTTATATCGAAAAAGCTTCTTATTTCTCAAAACGCCTTGTACAGGTAGAAATCCAGTAATTTTAAGTACTATTGCCATCTTTCGAAATCCTTTATAGACTTTTGTACTTCGTGGATCCATCATGAAATGAAGTCAGAATCTTCCTTAATAAAACTGTTATTGACTTTCAGTAGCAATCCTTAAATAATTTATTATTTATTATTTATTTAGATACTTATTATTTATAAGTATCTCAAAACTGGTCGATAACATCACTGTTTCCTTTATTTACTATTTAATTGTCAGCGGCACCTACATTTTTAATAAGCTAATTTCATCTAGCAAAAGTATTTCAGCATTATTATGTCATTTAGATGTATTGTATTCCTTCATATAAATGATTGTAAGGATCGTGGTAGTGAATGTTAACTATAAAATAAGTATTTTTTTTTAAGTAAAAAAGTGAAATTCCACAGAAAAGTTTTGTATTTGGTATGTAAATTAAGAACTTATTTTTATAATCATCATCATCATCAAGTGCGTTCATCATCATGGTGGCTGCGGGGCCCGCAATTAATCTTTTATTTAATTATAATTATCTTTTGCCATCACTCTGGAAATTTACTTCGACTAAGAACTTCCACCATTACTGATATCTGTCAAGCTAAAGAAACGATTAATATTATAGAACCTAATAGTTTTTTAATTGATGAAGGTACTGTGTGGCATTCCCAATGTCACATTAGCTGCCCGATGCTTCCCCGCATGCAGTAAGCTCTCCAGTCTGAGAGGAGAGCTTGTTGCATGCGGGGAAGCATTGGGCATCTAATATGACATTGGGAATGCCACCCACAGTACAACCATGT
>JAFIDM010002131.1:30577009-30588541 GCA_023159025.1 Thereuonema tuberculata
CTGCACGTAATATTTCATTAGTTGTATTATTGGGGCATGTGTACTGAAGGGTAGAGATTGTTTCTGTGTTTTCCATAATGGTGTCTTCTGGTGGGGTGTGGTTTGGTGTCCTGTGGTTGGATTCAGCGACTTCTTCTTTAATTTGTGCAAGTATGCATGGGAGAATAAGATTGTTTACTACAATTGAACGTCGCTGATCCGCTACCCGCTGTTCGCTAAGCCCTAACGATGGATAGCGTGTGGTGAAAGCTTGGTGTAATGCCTGTCTGTATCCTGTTAGTTGAGTACCTAACTTTGTAACACTGAAGAAGTCGCGCATAAGATCCTGGTTCATCTGTGGTGACCATCGGATGCGCTGGCGTGGTTTCCCAGTCTTGGTGGTCGCCTTCTCTGACACAGACGAAACACTTCCGACTGTTCGGGCTGGATGGTGTTGCCCGGGCATTGTGGTAGCCATACAACAGGATGGGGTGCCACTTTCTCCACCACCACCTGCGGGAGACTGTAGTATATTTTTCGAACAGAGGCCTCTGCCTAACCCCCGAACGCGGGTGACTTTATCCTGCGCCACACCCGATGCAGCATGATCTATATTAGAACGTATTATTATTATTATTATTATTATTATTATTATAATTATTATTATTAAATAAAATCTTTTACGTGTACTGAGAATCATTTGTAGCATAAAGACGAGCCGTACACCTGTTTGAAGATGATACACAATTTTTAATAAATATAAGTAAAATACAACTAGTTTCCCTCCCCGAGAGAGGGCCTTTTCATATGTGACAAAAAACGAAATACAAGTTAATTTATCCACTCCGGTTGATCCGCCACTCCGGTTGATCCGACCGTGGTCGAGCCGGCCGAACTTGTCCCCGACTCGTCGGTGACTCAACACCCGTCGCGCCATTGTATTGTTTACTTGCATATACAGTGACGGTAGAAGGTGAAAACGCTCTTAAGAATCGCAAAACATTGAAAAAGCCTAAACTTGAGCTGCTTGACAACGCAGTAAATCCGTATTTTTCTGTATTTTCTGATAATCCGACCTTTTTTGCGTTCCGACCATACCCCCAGTCCCAAAGGTGATGGATTAAAGGGGTTCTACTGTACTTTAATTAATGAAAATCAATCTGAAGATAAAATCCTTTAACTGATTATCTCAGTTTCAGCTGTTTTTAAAGTTCACATGAATTTATGTAATTTCGAATAAATTGCTACAATTCTTCATATTTCTAAAGCGAGAATATCGTCGTTATCCTTTATAAATCAACTTCCGATACCTGATTTGCAGCTAACTAACTTTATATACTTGTACAAGTTGTTGGGTGGAATTCTATTTTGAAGGGAAAAGTTAAGTTACAAATACATGCAACACGATTTCTAAGAATTGATCAACTTTAATGAAACATCATGAGCTTGAACATTAATATGTTAATATACATAATGAAATGGTTTCTTTTGCTAAAAAAATTTAGGTGTTAATTTAAAAGACGAAAACGATCGAAATAATGAACTAGGAAAACTTTGATAGGCAATTTTAGTAAGCTACTGATCATCTTCGCATTGTAGGCCTTACAGCGTCCTTCATAATATCTACAAGATTGCTAAATATTTCTGAGGATTTCAATGCTTTTGGTGGAAAGGATAGTTTTAAGCTCAACAAGGCTTCTGAGAAGAAAATTGGGAGGAACAGTATCTTTCAATAGATATCCATGTATGCTCAATCGGATTTAGATTAGGATAAGCGGCTGGTCAAAGATTCGATTAATTCCTGTTCAACAGAATAATATCCATACGTGTTGGCGGCATTGTCACTAATCAGTTGAATCTTGTGCCCAATGCACCTGCAAATAGAAGAACGTGCTGTTTAAGAATTTCATCTCTATTACTTTGGCCATACCTCACAGGTGTAAACATCTCTAATTCCTATCACTAGATGTTATCTTTAAAGTGAACGATTCTCTAAAGTTCTCTCTAAAGTCCTTCTGAAATCATTATTTATCTTTGAAAAGAATTTTGCCCTATATGTTAATATGGTAACAAATTGGCTTGAAATTCTGCTTCCATGACATCATTAAGATGGGGAACAAGAGCTTTGACTCTTATCGGTTACTTAATGTCATCTTGAAGTCTTCTGGCACAAGGACATCTTTAACAAGCCTTCTGGAGATGTGACCTAATTTCTGAACTCTTCCATGTCCTTGATACCACAATTCTTGGTACATTCAACTTCAAGGACATTCATCCCATCTCCATCCAATCAATAGCACGCCATCTCAGAGAATCAGTTAAACGACGTCTATGAAGCATTTTCTAAGAACTGGTTTGTCGGGAATTACAGATAAAAGTTTGAAAAAAAAAAAAACAAGCAGATCTACAGCAGCACATTTTTGCCATAAATCATGATTTGCATGCTGATGATATCGTAAGATGTTTTTAACGGTATTTTCATATTCAGCGTACTAAAACTGATTCGTTATGAAATTTCAGATTTTATTTTTAAATATCTAAATAAAATATTCGGAAAAACGATTTGTAACTTCACTTTTGCCTTGTAGTATTCATTTCAAATATAGCCACAATTTTATATTTTTACTAAACCATTTCAGCAACTTATCAGAAAGACTTTCACTTTCTGGACTTAAAATAATAAAACATTTACAAGTTTTATATGGAAAGTTTCTCAAGACTTTAATCATCAGCAAGAGTGAATGACGTCAGATGTAGGCCCAATGTATTTATGAAGCAAACCAAGTTGGCTACTTGTCAGCAGGCACTGTTGAATTTGTTGAAGAGATAGACTAACCCTTCTACTTTCTTGAGATTAAATGGAGCTTCCAGTCGCAGAATTTGTAACAGGAATATATTTTGGTATCTTCGCTAATTTAAAATATACATCAATGAGATTTTCAATGAAATATAGATACTTCTTAATATATTTTGTTTCATTAGTAAGTTTCTTTGATAGTATATATGATTTCATACATCAAGAGGTTCTTATTACATAAATAGAGAGAAAAAAATCAGTAAATCCTATTAGACAAAAACCCAGCAATAGAGAACAGGAACAAAGGCAAAACCGGTTTTGTTTTTTGTTTTTTAATTTTAATATTTGATTTGAGATACTACTTCGTTTTTAGAAAAGAATAAATTCAATAAAAAATAAGAATAAGTAAAAATACAGAAACTATATTGGCACTAACTTTAAAACATCTAAGACTTTAAAAAAACCACAACATACGTTTCAGAGCTTCACCTATCAAGCTCCCTTCTCAAGTGGAAATCATTCATCTTTAACTAAAACCTTTCCTTATCTGAGAATGTTAAACAGATAGAAATGGCCATTCCCATATTTAACAAAAACACCTCCTGGTGACAATTGCTTTAAACATGCACAGGAAGTGGTCGTCTGCTAAAGTTTCAAATACACCCAAAGGAAAAAAAATTTTTAAAGGAAATAATACAATTATTATCAAAGTTCATATTCCAAAACATTTGAAGTAGAAAGGTCCTGATTATAGCTACCTAATAATTTTATCATGCAAGATTCATAAAAGATATGCAAATATTTATTTTTACGTACATCAAAAACCTCTACCTGTTCTAAGTCTAGCGAATGACCCATTTGTTGGCAGTGAAGGGCAATACTAAAAGATAGATTAGCTTTTCTTACAGCAGAATAGTGCTTCTTTAAGCGCACGCTCAATTCACTTTTGGAATTGCCTATGTATAAACATCTATTATTGCCTCTAACAGAAGATTTACACCTAATCCCATAAATGGTACCTTGAGTATTTGATCTATTATCTACATTAGAATGCCTTCTATTTAAGAAAGATATCATGGTATTCTGTGGTTTGCAGGCTATACCAATACCCACAACCGACAGAGCCGGTTTTATCCTTTTAATGAGTGCTTCATTATATCTAAGGGATATGAAATTTTTAATCTCTTTACGTTTCTTGTCATTTACAGGTTGAATTATACGTTTTTTATGTAATAACTTCTTCCTATAATTCTTAAAAACTTGTTCAATAACATATTCTGGAAATTCATTGGCGATGAAAACACTTTTAAATTTTCTTAAGTTCAGCATTAAAAACCCTCAAATTGGAACTAATGCTATGTGCTCTATTTACTGCCATAAATATAGAATTCCTTTTCTATGACATAGGTACCGCACTATGAAAGTTAATAGCAATTTGAGCATCTGTTTTTCCTATATACTGATGTTTCATAAAAGTCATCATAAAAGTCATTCTTATGGATGCTACTTCTATCTATCTGTTTAACACTCTCAGATAAGGAAAGGTTTTAAATCTGAAAGGAAAGATGAATGATTTCCACTTGAGAAGGGAGCTTGATATGTGAAGCTCTGAAACGTACGTTGTGCTTTTTTAAAGTCTTAGATGTTTTAAGGTTAGTGACAATATAGTTTCTGTATTTTTAGTTTTATAAAGGTTAGGCGCGTTAAATTTGCTTTATTATTTTTTAATAAGAATAAGTACTTTCTTAAGACTATACTTAAAAAAGAACTTATTCTTATTTAGAATGTTACATTGCGAGATTTACCTACAATGCATCTTTCTTCAGAATCTCGGTTACAAACTATATTGGTTCCTTCATTAGAATCAAAAAATTCCTTTGATAATTCAAAAGATTCAAAAACCTTCAAGAAAAATTAATCGTCTGAAAATTAAATGTCTAATTCCGAAAAACAATCCCGTTGTAATGAAAAACTACACTGTGCCTTACCTTGAGTTTTTTTTTTATATCAATTTTATTGTTGCATTTAATTGAAGCAGTAAGTGGATAGTTATAATGGTGTATACTACAAACTGATTAATTAGGAGAATTCGAGATAGTTACTCTCTATGAACCAATTCAGCATTTCGTGAAATTCAATGAACTGCTGTTTTTCATTTATTTTTCAAAAAGTTCACTTAAAAAGTGATTATTAAATAAATTTTTGGTTAACCATTCTCTATAAACTTTAAACTTTAACTGGAAACAAATACTGGTGTATTGTTTTCTTCATTTCCAGTTTATTCAATATCACTGATTAGATTTTTTTTTGTCTTGTCTGTGAAGTTTATTCTTTTACTTCAAGTCTTTCTTCATCTAAGTTTGGAAGATTCCGGCTATTGTTGCCAAGGAAGATAGTGCGAGGAGATCTAAGAATGGGAGACCGGGAAGGAGAAGGTAAATTGGCAATTCTGGAAGGAGATCTACTTGGACTTCTGGAAAGAGAAGATCTACTAGGACTTCTGGGAGGAACAGAAGAACGGCTGACATTTTCTGCCCCTCTGTCTCCTGCATAGGCAACTCGAGGACTGTCTTGGCGACGGCGGGAGCTAATGGGAGGTATCTCAATTTGTTCGTCACTGTCTTCTAAGTCCTGACCAAGTCTCCTGTGAATGTCGATGATTAAAAGATCCATCTGTCACGAAAAAATAAAAGACAAGATAAAATAATTACAACAGGCCATTACAAATGAAATATTGTCTTGTGAAGTAATGGCAAGTTAAGTGCTTAACATCTAAGCTCTTAAGAACTTCAGGAATTCTTTATGCAAGTTTGTACAAGATTTTAAAAGATTCTAAGATGGGTCTTGCAATATTTATTGACTTTCCTTCCATCAATAACTGACAAGTCTGTAGTAGAATGAAGACCATGCTTTCATTTAGACTTGTAAGATCTACAGTTTATTGATAAAGAATATCAGTAATGTGGATCAGCTTAAATTGTGTATCAAAAATCTTTAACCAGTGTTTACCAGAACTTATTAAGCGGGGTTATTAAGACTTACAAAGCAAATAATTCAAAGATTATAGAATATAGATGATACATAGCTGTAACATAAATAACATAAATTCAAATATATGTAATGACTGTAACTGTAATGCTATTGATTATGTAAATAATCAAAAGTATTTAGGTGTTTTTATCGATGATAATTACAATTGGAATTTTTTATTGATAATATCCAAAGTGCTTTATGTAAAATTATAAAATATACTCTGTTGCAAAAAAAAAAACAAAAAAAAAACAATAAACTCACCAGAAAGAAAGTTTTCTGTCGTTATGAAAACTTCACACACAATGAATATGTAAAGATTGAGGTATGATTACATCTTCATTGCAAAAAGACTTTTTATGACAGAGCAGTGGCAACATAACGGTCGCATGTTAACACGTAGTAAATCTTCCTTTGGCAGTGATTGCAAGCCGACATACTGTGCCGTATGGAGTCAAAGAATAGGATAATGTTGTCTTGTGCTAGATTCGGCCATATGTCCTGAATTTCTTGGGATATTTCGGTCACATTCCATGATGACTGCAGCTGTCTTCCCAGCATATCCCTGACATGTTCGATTGGCGAGAGATCCGAGGACTTGGCTAACCCTGGAAGAGAATGAACCCCATGGAGGCATTGTTGAGAGGGTCTCGCTGTATGAGGTCTGACATTATCAGATTGGTAAATAACCTCGGGAAGTCGTAACGTACCGGAGCAGCAAAATTCATCAGATTTATCCCTTATTTTAGCTCCTTTTTCATGTGTTCTAGAAATAGCCCGGTGTGTTCATTGGTGATGAAATTTCAATCATTTGCCTAATCTAGTCAAATAAATTTGCATAGCAACTTTCGCGGGTGTCGCCCAATTTTTAAGGGTGAGTCGTTATTTTTATTTTTTTTTGCATCAAAGTATAATGGATATATTTACTTTACCTCTTGACGCTCTAATTCCATTACATAAGCGTAAGCGACAAGGAATAGATACATCTAATGTGAAATCAGAAAAAAAATTAAAATGAAATTTGTATTAATATTTAAAATTAAAGGTAAATTAAAGGAAAGAAACATAATCAACAATTGCAGATTATGAAATGTAAGCACTTACTTCAATAGCTAATGGTGCTAATGCGAAAATACCATATATTACCTATTCGAATTAAGAAAAAAGCAAGAATAAGAATTATTTAAAGTTCAGTGTAAATTGTAAAAAAAGATTCACCAGTTTCTTTCAAAATAGAATAAGCAAAAAAAGTTTTCGCTCAGCGCCTAACTTCAATGAAATTCTTAAAAAGAAACTTATTGTCTCTTATAACAGTCTCTCTTGCTTCTAAAGAATTGCTTATTGTTCGATCTGCCCAGTTTATTTATTATTTAACCTGAGATAATTTGAATTCTCTATGTTGTAAAAGGAAATAGTAAGCTAGTTTTCATATTAATTTTTAGTATATAAAACTTAAGTTCTTTATCTTTTGTAATTTCTTCAGTTTTCAACTAAATACATTGTCAGTTTAAAATTTAAAAGATTTAAATTATCAATTTTGAGTTTTAAAGTTTAAGAATTTGCTGAGATAAACTACGTAATCTTTTCCAATGTTCCTTACATCTTAACCTTATATTTTAGTTTCTATTGAAGACGTTGGAAGATTCTGTTTATGACCAAATTAAAATGAATAAATGAACAAAATTCTAATTTTGAATCCTTGCACATCAAGCATTAAAATTAGAAATGAAGTTAAATTCTCACATTGAATTATATTTTTGCTTTATTGAACACTTGAAATCACTGTCGTTTTTATGTTAATTCGCTAAATCAGCGTTTCTCAAACTGTGCTTTATGATGTAAATTGACGGATGCATACAACTGATGAACTGTGATTTCAGTAAGTTTCATTTTCAGTAATTTATTTTCTTTAATTTGAATAGTGACTGAAAATGGTCTGAACAAAGAATCGCTAACAAACTGTACATGAAAGATAAATATTTAAAAGTTCTGATTCACTTACTCCATCCAAAATGACTGAAACAACGAGAATTGTATTAATAACAATATTCATCGTCTCTTGAACGATCCACGGAGAGAAGGCTGACGGCTTCTTCTGTAAAGAAAAGGAAATTGAAATTTATTAACTTTTAAATTCCTAATCTAATACTTCCTTTAATATGTAATATGTCTTTATAATATGTCTTTTTTATTATCATTTAATTCCCGATTATAGTTATGATTCTGAACGAGCGAGCTCTTTCCATAATAACTTACGTAGGCCGTTATGAAAGTCGTGGCAATTATTTTTATCTCTCAATCATGAGAGATTCCACAATTCCCTTCCACTATTTAAAACTACAGGTAGATGATGATTTAATCCAGTGATGTACTTGTATGCAGAGTTGGGCAGTAATGCATTAAAAAGTAATGGAAGTACAGATTACAATTAACGTGTAATGCATTAATTATGTTTTGCTCAACGTAATTGAATTTATCTGTAATGCATTAGATTGCAGACGATGTAATTCAATTATTTAATAATGTCATTGAAAAATAATTGAACTATTTGGAATTAATAATTACCAACTAATATGTTGTACAGGTTTTCGTGTTCCAAAAGCTATTTCTAGAGAAACCGGGCAGGTAACGTAGCAGACATAGATGGAAGTGATGCGTAGAATGTTCCTGAATTTTCTAGAGTGTTCAAGAATGAGCGAAACCGATTTGATATTATTTATTTTTCACATATTTTCTAGCAAATACTCATATACAATATATATTTTTATAAATAAATATATGTCCAATACAGTAGACACTCGCTAATCCGGCACGTTCGGGACTTCGGCAGTGCCGGATTACCGAAAATGCCGGATTACTGAGCGCCGTCTAAAAATAGCCGTTATTGCGAGGATAGCGGAAATACCGCTAAAATAGAGTCAAAAGGGTTATTAATAGGTATCAGGTCATTTTTCCGTGTTCTATTGTGATTTCTCTGATTTCGGTAGTGATAATATTAAAAACAAAACAACAAAATATATTTTTATGTAGTATTATGTTTTAATACAGTATATACAGTACAGTATAGTTAGATTTGTCATCACTGCCGTGTACGCCCGACCTCAGCCGATTGCCCGCGAACTCTGCCGAACGCGCCCGGAAGGCTTATTCAGTGTAAAAAAAAAAAACCTTAGACCGATGCCGGATTATTGAATGTGCCGGATTATCGGATGCCGGATTATCGGGGTTTTACTGTATATAGATTTGTTTCACATGTGTTATTTCGTTCAACTCTTTACTTGAGGTGAGAAAGGAGACAAGGACTCATTTCATACATGTACTGTGAAGGGGGTGTCCATACAATATTTACAATCTCCAAACATACGTACAAACATTTCAAGTCCGAGGAGTGGAACAATTCGGAGGTTCATAAGTTCAAATAACCAAAACAAAATATATACAATATAATGCATTATCGATGAATTCAACTACGATTTTACCCAACTCTGCTAGTATGTGTGTAACGGATCCACAACAATCACACAGGAGTTGCAGGAGGTCAAGATTTCATGGCATAGTATACATGTCTGTACTACATATACTCTATTATATATGTTAAAATACATTTTTAAGTTTTTTTAAATTAAAAGGAAGCATCATTTATCTGTTCCTCGTTGTATTTTATTTTTAGGTTCAAATATTAATAATATAAAATCAAAAAACTTTTAAATTATTATTGTTTTTTATATTAAAATAGAACATTTTTATACGCGTCTGCCGTATTTTACATAATTACTAAGCCTAATATAGAAAATGAAAAGCAAAAAAACAATAGATAAATAAATAAATAAATAAATGAATAAAGTAAAGCCAATAGAAGCAGATCTACAGTACGATCATTCAATTCACAATTTACTACAACTTGCTTACGATTATTATTATAAATGTCAGCAAATTGATAAAATAAATATCAGATAATCCTTAACTGAAATTCCAAAAACTCATAAAAGGCTAATTCCATATGGGATAAATAAATACGTGATAAAACTCAGTAGAATCCCTTCTTAAAACCAAAAATATGGAGACATTTGGTTATAGTAAAGATAGCGTTTTTCTGTGTGAAGTGTTGAATTGGAGAATGTATGTGCTCTTGTTTTTTTGTATGCAAAAAAAAAAATACTATCGGAATGTTCAGCCGGAATGCTTAGTTCCTCAGAGGGAATTCCATCATTAATTTGACAGATGGAATTCTCTCTTAGGAACCAAACATTCCGGCTGAACATTCCATTGAGTAACATCTGCATTTTCAAGCGTCGATCCAATACATTTTCATATTAGAGAGTTCTTTTGAAACTTACTTCATTATTTACTAAAAAAGGAATGAATTATTTCAACATTTCAATCTGCGAATTTATGTAACAGAAACGATGTTTGAAAATTAAAACAAAATTAAGTTACACCATCTATTCATAGATAACAATTGCAACCAATATCAGAAGAGGTAAAATGACAAATAACTCCAGAACAATAAAGCTCTATGAAAAAAAAAATCAATAAATGAAACACTAATTCTGAGACCCACGGGTCTTTTTTGGCAAATTCAAATCAAAATCCTTTTCTCTTCACCTCGTCTCCTGCTTGGAGTCTCGGCTAATTCTTTTAACGTATGATTTACAAAGATTAAAATTTGCAAATATTAATTTACAGAGATAGAAAACATAGAAATGAAAATTGATTTATCCTTTACGAACCGCTTTGAGGCCGTACACCAAAAGAGTTAATGTAAAAACCATTATAAGAGCCCAAATCAAATGGACAATACCTTCTGTTTTCATCGTATCTGAAATTAATCAAAATTGGTTCATTAAAATTAGAATAAAGTGTTCAAAGTTAAAACTATTCTTTAATATTGTAGTACCACTCATATAGCATTACAGGTAACACAAGTTACGATTTAAAATAGCAATGTTACATGTCAGCAGTAAAATAACACTGTTCTCACTCACATTATTGCATTCCGCTTACTTATTTACAAAATATGTTATATTTGTTTGATATTAATACCATCATTTTTTGACAAACGATATTAGATAAAAATTAACTAATTGTTTGCAAGAAAAATTCTTAATATTTAGAAATTGTCTATACAGTATTGGGCAAACAAACAGTAATCAAAGACCGAAACCCGGAATGGAAGCAGTAAATACGGTACAAGTAAATATCAGTTACATAGCACTGGAATACCCTAATTTACCGTTATCCATCCTAAATGTATACAATATATTCGAAATGTTGCCGTTACTGCGGACACACAGTTCATAACAAACCTGCAAATTTTCTCCCTTAAGATGACACGGTCAGAATAATTTCCATAAGAAACTGCCTCACGCCACAGTTGCATGCATCTATTGCAAGAGATGGCCTTGATTCTCGTTTGTTGTTACTTGTTCTTGTTTGTTATTACGTTCGTGGCCGTCCCGTGCACTCTTTTACGCTGTATCACTACCTGTCCGTCGGAATTTTAGGATGAATCACACTGCCACTAGAGGCGTGCTTTCGAAACATAACTGTTCCTTCACATGTGCAAGGCTTGATCCATCTTTTCATCTTAGCCCAAATGAACGGTTGTAATATTCCACTAAAAATACTTTTCTTTTGTTCTCAGAATCATTATTGCCTCGACTGATTCAAGACCTAACGCCAGTTACTATCCAGTTTATTTTCAAGTAGACAGTGATGTTCAGACA
>JAFIDM010002131.1:30588641-30604159 GCA_023159025.1 Thereuonema tuberculata
TGTCTGAACATCACTGTCTACTTGAAAATAAACTGGATAGTAACTGGTGTTAGGTCTTGAATCAGTCGAGGCAATAATGGTTCTGAGAACAAAAGAAAAGTATTTTTAGTGGAATATTATAACCGTTCATTTGGGCTAAGATGAAAAGATGGATCAACCCTTGCATATGTGAAGGAACAGTTACGTTTCGAAAGCACGACGGACAGGTAGTGATACAGCGTAAAAGAGTGCACGGGACGGCCACGAACAGTAACAACAAGCGAGAATCAAGGCCATCTCTTGCAACAGATGCAATAGATGCATACAACTGTGGCGTGAGACAGTTTCTTATGGAAATTTTCCTGATCGTATCATCTTAAGGGAGAAAATTTGCAGGTTTGTTATGAACTGTGTGTCCGCAGTAACGGCAACATTTCGAATATATTGTATACATTTAGGATGGATAACGGTAAATTAGGATATTCCAGTGCTATGTAACTGATATTTACTTATACCGTATTTACTGCTTCCATTCCGGGTTTCTGTCTTTGATTACTGTTTGTTTGCCCAATACTGCACAGACAATTTCTAAATATTAAGAAATTTTCTTGCAAAAAATTAGTTAATTTTTATCTAAATATCGTTTGTCAAAAAATGATGGTATTAATATCAAACAAATATAACATATTTTGTAAACAAGTAAGCGGAATGCAATAATGTGAGTGAGAACAGTGTTATTTTACTGCTGACAGATAACATTGCTATTTTAAATCGTAACTTGTGTTATCTGTAATGCTATATGAGTGGTACTACAATATTAAAGAATAGTTTTAACTTTGAACACTTTATTCCAATTTTAATGAACCAATTTTGATTAATTTCAGATACGATGAAAACAGAAGGTATTGTCCATTTGATTTGGGCTCTTATAATGGTTTTTACATTAACTCTTTTGGTCTACGGCCTCAAAGCGGTTCGTAAAGGATAAATCAAATTTCATTTCTATGTTTTCTATCTCTGTAAATTAATATTTGCAAATTTTAATCTTTATAAATCATACGTTAAAAGAATTAGCCGAGACTCCAAGCAGGAGACGAGATGAAGAGAAAAGGATTTTGATTTGAATTTGCCGGAACAAAAAAGACCCGTGGGTCTCAGAATTAATGTTTCATTTATTGATTTTTTTTTATTCATAGAACTTCATGGTTCTGGAGTTATTCGTCATCTTAAGTCTTCAGACATTGGTTGCAATTGTTATCTATGAATAGATGGTGTAACTTAAGTTGATTTTAATTTTCAAACATCGTTTCTGTTACATAAATTCGCAGATTGGGCTGTTGAAATAATTCATTCCTTTTTTTAGTAAATAATGAAGCAAGTTTCGAAAGAAGTCTAATACGAAAATGTATTGGATCGACGCTTGAAAATGCAGATGTTACTCAATGGAATGTTCAGCTGGAATGTTTGGTTCCTAAGAGGGAATTCCATCTGTCAAATTAATGATGGAATTCCCTCTTAGGAACTAAACATTCCGGCTGAACATCCCAATAGTATTTTCTTTTTTGCATACAAAAAAACAAGAGCACATACATTCTCCAATTCAACACTTCACACAGAAAAACGCTATCTTTACTATAACCAAATGTCCCCATATTTTTGGCTTTAAGAAGGGATTCTCTTGAGTTTTATCACGTATGGAATTAGCCTTTTATGAGTTTTGGAATTTCAGTATCAGGATTATCTGATATTTATTTTAATCAATTTGCTGACATTTATAATAAGAATCGTAAGCAAGTTGTAGTAAATTGTGAATTGAATGATCGTACTATTGTTTTTTTGCTTTTCATTTTCTATATTATGC
The DNA here is from genome assembly GCA_023159025.1 of Thereuonema tuberculata. Lineage (NCBI taxonomy): Eukaryota > Metazoa > Arthropoda > Chilopoda > Scutigeromorpha > Scutigeridae > Thereuonema > Thereuonema tuberculata. The sequence goes on from JAFIDM010002131.1 coordinate 30,590,482, forward strand.
TTAGTAATTATGTAAAATACGGCAGACACGTATAAAATGTTCTATTTTAATATAAAAAATAATAATAATTTAAAAGTTTTTTTATTTATATTATTAATATTTGAGCCTAAAAATAAAATACACGAGGAACAGATAAATGATGCTTCCTTTTAATTTAAAAAAACTTAAAAATATTTTAACATATAGAGTATATGTAGTACAGACATACACATACTAGCAGAGTTGGGTAAAATCGTAGTTGAATTAATCGGTAATGCATTATATTGTATATATTTTGATTATTTGAACTTATGAACCTCCGAATTGTTCCACCCCTCGGACTTGAAATGTTTGTACGTATGTTTGGAGATTGTAAATGTTGTATGAACACCCCCTTCACAGTACATGAATGAAATGAGTCCTTGTCTCCTTTCTCACCTCAAGTAAAGAGAGTTGAACGAAATAGCACATATGAAATAAATCTATATTTTGGATTTATATATCCAAAAATATATAAAAATATATATTGTATGTGGGTATTTGCTAGGAAATACGTGAAAAATAAACTATCAAATCGGTTTCGCTCAGTCTTGAACATTCTAGAACACTAGAAAATTCTGGAACATTCTACACATCACTTCCATCTATGTCTGCTACGTTACCTGCCCGGTTTCTCTAGAAATAGGTTTTGGAACACGAAAACCTACACACCATATTAGTTGGTAATTATTAATTCCAAATAATTCAATTATTTTTCAATGACATTATTAAATAATTGAATTACATCGTCTGCAATCTAATGCATTACAGATAATTTCAATTACAGTGGGCAAAACATAATGAATGCATTACACGTTAATTGTAATCAGTACTTCCATTACTTTCTAATGCATTACTGCCTAATTCTGTTAAATCATCATCTACATGTAGTTTTAAGTAGTGGAAGGGAATTGAGTGAAACAAACCAAATATCTCAGAAATAACTGAGTAATGACCTCTATACTGTAAAAGTCTTTAAACCATTTCATTTGTCTAGATCAATTCATTAAATGAAAAATCAATGATTGGTAAGGAGATACATTGTTAGTTTTGTCACTGCTAGTAGAAATAATAAAAAAAATGCTTGTGTTGCTTTAAAAAAGTGCTGTGAAAATCTGCAGTACTGAAATTTGTCTTTCATTAGAATCATAGTTGAATTGAACAAAAACTTAAGAATTTATAGAAAGAATTAGAGAAAGTATGTGGGCCGTTATGGAAGTCATGGCAACTATTTTTTATGTGCCAAACATGCACACCACTGCAATTTCATAATAGACATTTGAAAGCTTGTTGGATGTGCTTCTGATTGGCACCACTAATGTGATCTGGGTCAGTGAAGAGGAACGTCATGAGAGCAAGTGGAAAATACGTATTTGGAAATCATCGTTTAATAATGCAATGCAGTGTATCCAAGAAAGAAAAAGGAACACAAGAATGCTCAATATACATTGCTAATACCCCTCAAAGATATCTCTCCGAGATTGTCCATCGTACGTGTTACTAGCATTTGGAAAGACTCAAGGTTGCATGTGACCTCTCGCCGAAACACCGTAAAAATTTCATTTTTGTTCGCAAGCGTTTCCCACGCAACTGCAGCTTAAGTTTTGGAATCAAATCAAAGTCCATGGATTGCTGTCTGGCGAATACAAGAGTGTTCATGACTTCCCAGCCTCATCGACATAACAAAGCCTGTGAAAGAGCTGCTGTGTGACATGTGGCATTATTGAGAAGAATGACGACATTGGACAAACTCATGCAACGTACGGTGGACGATCTTGGCGATTACTTTGAGGGATGTTAGCAATATGTATTGAGCATTCAAGTGTTCCTTTTTTTTCCTTGGCTACACTGTATTGCCTTATGAAACGATGATTTCCAAATACGTATTTTCCACTTGCTCCCATAACATTCCTTCGCTGACCCAGATTGCGTTAGTGGCGCCAATCACAAGCACATCTAACTAAAGCTTTCAAACGTATTTTCTGGCATTGCAGTGGTGCCGCATGATTGAGAGATAACGGCCTACGTAAGTTATTATGGAAAGAGCTCTCTCGTTCAGAATCATAACTATAATCGGGAATTAAATGATAATAAAAAAGACATATTATAAAGACATATTACATATTAAAGGAAGTATTAGATTAGGAATTTAAAAGTTAATAAATTTCAATTTCATTTTCTTTACAGAAGAAGCCGTCAGCCTTCTCTCCGTGGATCGTTCAAGAGACGATGAATATTGTTATTAATACAATTCTCGTTGTTTCCGTCATTTTGGATGGAGTAAGTGAAGCAGAACTTTTAAATATTTATCTTTCATGTACAGTTTGTTAGCGATTCTTTGTTCAGACCATTTTCAGTCACTATTCAAATTAAAGAAAATAAATTACTGAAAATGAAACTTACTGAAATCACAGTTCATCAGTTGTATGCATCCATCAATTTATATCATAAAGCACAGTTTGAGAATCGCTGATTTAGAGAATTAACATAAAAACGACAGTGATTTCAAGTATTCAATAATAAAGCAAAAATATAATTAAATGTGACCATTTAACTTCATTTCTAATTTTAATGCTTGATGCGCAAGGATTCAAAATTGGGATTTTCTTCATTTATTCATTTTAATTTGGTCATAAACAGAATCTTCTAACGTCTCCAATAGAAACTAAAATGTAAGGTTAAGATGTAAGGAACATTGGAAAAGATTACGTAGTTTATCTCAGCAAATTCTTAAACTATAAAAACTCAAAATTGGTAATGATTTTTCTTTTAAATTTTAAACTGACAATGTATGTAGCTGAAAACAGAAGAAATTACAAAAGATAAAGAACTTTATAGTTTTATATACTAAGAATTAATATGAAAACTAGCTTACTATTTCTTTTTACAACATAGAGAATTCAAATTATCTCAGGTTAAATAATAAACTGGGCAGATCGAACAATAAGCAATTCTTTAGAAGCAAGAGGACTGTAAGATAATAGTTCATCTTCGCGACACTACGAAAAACAAACCTATAGGAATAACTTTTACTGTATAGTTGTCTATCGATCTATTACTCTTAATCGATTTTCATCGCCTCTATATATTCGTAACTTAATTATGACATAATAATGCACTTAATCTCTATAAAATTTCTTGACATTCTATTAGGTTGGAATCTCTAAAATGTCGGTTTGGTTGACCTGCCAATATCACCATTTCTAGGGAAATAATTAAAGCATGCTTTAGGTGTATATTTATGTCGGTTGAAGGAGCACCCTTACTACATTTGGTGTCGACTGGTCACGAGGTTCTTTCTGTATTCTGCGTGCTGTTTTGTGAGTTGAATCAAAATGAGGACGTTGGATATTCGACAAGTGATGCTTTATGAGTTCTTACGAGGCTTACGAGTTCTGCAGCTGAAGAGAAGGTGAACCTATGTAGGGTTTTCGGTGAAGAGCATGTAAGCGAAAGGACAGTGCAGCGTTGGTTCCAAAAATTTCCGTGATGGAGATTACAACGTAAAGAATGCTTCTAGATGACGCCATGAAAAATTGGTCTCAGTCGGGGAGCTGAAAGAACTGATCGAATTTGACTCGCATCAAAGTTCACGGAAGATGGCTGAGAAACAAGGGGTATCTCTCACAAAGATTTTATGCCTCCTAGAAGAACTTGCCAAAGTAAGGAAGATGTCCATAGTGGGTAACCCTTGTACTCACAGAAGGAAACAAGATTATGAGTTACACAATTTGTTCTTCAATCCATCTTCGCGAAGAAAAAGAGGCTTTATTGGACAGAAAACGTCCAAGACGAAAAGTGGATAATGTGCGACAATAGGAAGCGCTCATCATCTTGGCTGGATAAGAACGAGCCACTGGTAAAAACTCGTAAACCGCCTCTTCGCCCACGAAAACTTCTTTTGACTGTTTGGTGGTCCATGGTTGGAATTATCCATTGGAACTTTCTTTCCCGGGGACAAACCATTACCGTAGAGGTGTACGTGTCAGAATTGACTGAATGCACCAGAAGCTAGGAAAGATACAGCCTATACTGGTCAATCAGAAAGATTCCATTTTGCTGCAAGATAATGCAAGACCGTATACGGCAGAACACCTCACGAACTTGGATATGAGATTTTGCCTCATCCGCCTTATTCACCGGACCTTTTGCCAATAGATTTCACCTATTCAGACATATAAACAACTTTCTGAAGGGCATGAGGTTCCTCTAAGATTGCGATCTTAAAAAACGACATCGAAGGATTTCTGCAAACCACGGATATGTGCAAGAAAGGAATTTATAGCTTAAGACAGCGTTGGCAAAATTGTACAGTTTTAGATGGAGCCTATTTTGAATAATAAAAGTTACATCCGAAACTCCAAACTGACATTTTAGGGTTTCCAACTAGATAATTAAACGTTAAATTGATTATTATAAACAAAAATTATTTGGATTTTCATATTAATTAGAAACAGGTAGTTTATTAATAAAACTGAATATGTGACTGAATGTAACAATGCTTAAAGGAATATTTATACTATAAGTTTCTTTTTAAATCAAAAGCTATTGTACCTATGAAAGGATTAAGACAGGATTGTAGCCTGAGACCGAAATTGTTCAATCTTTATACAGAACAAGTCTAAAAATGATAAGTATGGAGTGATGACTAAATTAGAAGATTTTGATAAAGAAGAAATAAAAAAGAATTGAAGGAAGTAAAAAAGCAAAACAAAAGCAAAATACAACTGTATCATGTTTAAATTCAGTATGGTGGGATAAGCACTTATGGAAAAATACATAAATAGTTACTCATGGATTCAGTTTTGGGATATGGAAGTGAAAATTGGGTAATTTTAAAAGTAGAGTAAAGCATTAGAAATAGATTACCTTACGTAGAAGCTCAAGGATCTCTAGATTGAACAATATTAAACATGAAGAAATTAGAAATAGAATGAATTCCAATGAAAACATTATACGTAGAAAAAAAGATTAAATTTCGAAATATATTTCTAATGGAGGAGAAGGTGGTCTAAGCAATTATAGCTACGGAAATCACCAGAAAAACGTAAAAGGGAGGGAGACGAAAAAATCACGGTTTGGGGGAAGTAAGAAATGTATGGAGATTAGAGAATAAAAATGCAGGATGGACAGGACAGACAGATGGCACGGGTGGATGGCAATCTGCTGTTATAACTCAGAGACGATTAGTATCTTTTTAAGAATTTCATTGTAGTTAGGCGCTGAGCGAAAACATTTTTTGCTTATTCTATTTTGAAAGAAACTGGTGAATCTTTTTTTTACAATTTACACTGAACTTTAAATAATTCTTATTCTTGCTTTTTTCTTAATTCGAATAGGTAATATATGGTATTTTCGCATTAGCACCATTAGCTATTGAAGTAAGTGCTTACATTTCATAATCTGCAATTGTTTATTATGTTTCTTTCGACCTTTAATTTTAAATATTAATTATAAATTTCATTTTATTTTTTTTTCTGATTTCACATTAGATGTATCTATTCCTTGTCGCTTACGCTTATGTAATGGAATTAGAGCGTCAAGAGGTAAAGTAAATATATCCATTATACTTTATTGCAAAAAAAAAATAAAAATAAAAATAACGACTCACCATTAGAAATAGAGCGAGACCCGCGAAAGTCGCTGCGGAAATGTCTTTGGCTTAGATTAGAAAAATGATTGAAATTTCATCACCAATGAACACCCCGGGTATTTCCAGAACACATGAGAAAGGCGCTAGAATAAGGGTGGCGTTCATACTAAAGGATAAATCTGATGAGTTTTGCTGCTCCGTTACGTTACGCCTTCCCGAGGTTATTTACCAATCTGATAATGTCAGACCTCATACGGCGAGACCCTCTCAACAATGCCTCCATGGGGTTCATACTCTTCCACGGTCAGCCAAGCTCTCAGATCTCTCGCCAAACGAACATGGCGAGAGATCTGAGGGCTAGGCTGACCGTGGAAGAGTATGAACATATGCTGGGATATGCTGGGAAGACAGCTGCAGCCATCACAGAATGTGACCAAAATAGCCCAAGAAATGTAGGACATACGGCAAAATCTAGCACAAGACATTATCCTATTCTTTGACTCCACACGACACCGTATGTCGGCTTCTAATCACTGGCAGAGGAAGATTTACTACATGTTAATATGCGACCGTTCTGTTGCCACTGCTCTGTCATAAAAAGTCCTTTATGCAATGAAGATGTAATCATACCTTTATCTTTACATACTCATTGTGTGTGAAGTTTCCTTAACGTCAGAAAACTTTCTTTGGGGTGAATTATTGTTTGTTTTTTTTTATTTTGCAACAGAGTGAAGTCTATATAATTTTATAATTTTATATAAAACAGTTTGGATATTATCAATTAGATGTTTAAGAGAAAAGCAGAACTAAAAATTAAAAAAATGGGTAGAATTTTAAAAATAATTGTAATTTTATTTTATATGAAACTGTGATTCGGATTTATATCATTTTGTCATATTATAATATATTTTTGTAAGCGATGTTTTTGTGCTAATACAAAAATAAAACCCAAAACATTTAAAACTGATTTGTTTCCTTCAAACAATCTCCTATATATATTAGACTATCAATTATTAATTAATAATTTTTGAATTAATAAAATGCCAACCCACAATGTCGAGATAAAATTCTAGTTTATAAAACATGATTTAAAATTTTTTTAAAATCATATTGATGAGGAGCGGCCGCACAGAAGCCCGAAAGCTCCATACTAAGTATTTTAACTTTTTATAAACTAGAATTTTATCTCGATATTGTGTGTTCGCATTTTATTAATTCAGACATTTTATCTCATATACGTTAAAAAAATTAACATTAATTAATAATTACAACTATATTTATCATCTACAATCTTTGAGTTATTTGCTTTGTAAGTGTTAATAACTCCGCTTAATAAGTTCTGGTAAACACTGGTTAAATATTTTTGATACACAATTTAAGCTGATCCACTGATATTTTTGAGCGAAAATTCTTTATTAATAAACTGTAGATCTTGCAAATGTAAATGAAAGCACGACCTTCATTCTACTACAGACTTGACCGACTGTCAGTTATTGATGGAGAAAAAATTGATAAATAATACAAGACCAGCGTTTTAGAATCTTATAAAATCTTGTAGAAACTTGCATAAAGAATTCCTGCAGTTCTTAAGAGCTTAGATGCTAAGCACTTGCCATTACTTCACAAGACAATATTTCATTTGTAATGGCTGTTGCAATTATTTTATTTTATCTTTTATTTTTTCGTGACAGATGGATCTTTTAATTATCGACATTCACAGGAGACTTGGTCAGGACTTAGAAGACAGCGACGAACAAATTGAGATACCTCCCATTAGCTCCCGCCGTCATCAAGACAGTCCTCGAGTTGCCTATGCAGGAGACAGAGGTGCAGAAAATGTCAGCAGGTCTTCTGTTCCTCCCAGAAGTCCTAGTAGATCTTCTCTTTCCAGAAGTCCAAGTAGATCTCCTTCCAGAATTGTCAATTTACCTTCTCCTTCCCGGTCTCCCATTCTTAGATCTCCTCGCACTATCTTCCTTGGCAATAATAGCCGGAATCTTCCAAACTTAGATGAAGAAAGACTTGAAGTAAAAGAATAAACTTCACAGACAAGACAAAGAAAATCTAATCAGTGATATTGAATGAACTGGAAATGAAGAAAACAATACACCAGTATTTGTTTCCAGATAAAGTTTAAAGTTTATAAAGAATGGTTAAACAAAAATTTATTTAATAATCACTTTTTAAGTGAACGTTTTGAAAACTAAATGATAAACAGCAGTTCAAAGAATTTCACTGTACATAGCACGAAATGTTGAATTGGTTCATAAAGAGTAAATCATCTCGAATTCTCCTAATTAATCAGTTTGTAGTCTGTACCATTATAACTATCCACTTACTGCTTCAATAAATGCAACAATAAAATTGATAAAAAACAATAACTCAAGGTAAGGTGCAGTGTATTTTTTCATTATAATGGGATTTTTTTTTCGGAATGAGACAATTAATTTTCAGACGATTAATTTTTCTTGAAGGTTTTTGGATCTGTTGAATTATCAAAGGGAATTTTTGATTCTAATGATGTAACCAATACAGTTTGTAACGGGATTCTGAAGAAAGATGCACTTAGGTAAATCTCGCAATTCTAAATGAGAAATGTAACATTCTAAATAAGAATAAGTTCTTTTTTAAGTATAGTCTTAAGAAAGTACTTATTCTTATTTTTTCATTGGATTTATTCTTTTCTAAAAACGAAGTAGTATCTCAAATCAAAATTAAAAATTAAAATTAAAAAAAAAAAGACAAACAAGGTTTTGCCTTTGTTTCTGTTCCCTATTGCTGGGTTTTTCGCTATAGGATTTACTGATTTTTTTCCCCTATTTGTGTAATAAGAACCTCTTGATATATGAAATCATATATACTATCAAAGAAACTTACTAATGAAACAAAATATATTAAGAAGTGCCTACATTTCATTGAAAATCTCATTGGTGTAAATTTTAAATTAGCGAAGATACCAAAATATATTCCTGTTACAAATTCTGTGACTGGAAGCTCCATTTAATCTCAAGAAAATAGAAGGGTTGGTCTATATCTTCAACAAATTCAACAATGCCTGCTGACAAGTAGCCAACTTGGTTTGCTTCATAAATACATTGGGCCTACATCTCACGTCTCTCACTCTTGCTGATGATTAAAGTCTTGAGAAACTTTCCCTATAAAATTTGTAAATGTTTTATTATTTAAGTCCAGAAAGTGAAAGTCTTTCTGATAAGTTGCTGAAATGGTTTGGTAAAAATATAAAATTGTGGCTGTATTTGAAATGAATACTACAAGGCAAAAGTGAAGTTACAAATTGTTTTTCCGAATATTTTATTTAGATATTTAAAAATGAAACCTGAAATTTCAAAACGAATCAGTTTAGTACGCTGAATATGCAAATACCGTTAAAAACATCTTACGATATCATCAGCATGCAAATCACGATTTATGACAAAAATGTGCTGCTGTAGATCTGCTTGTTTTTCTTTTCTTTTTTTTTTTTCAAACTTTTATCTGTAATTCCTAACGAACCAGTTCTTAGAAAATGCTTCATAGACGTCGTTTAACTTGATTCTTTGAGATGGTGTGCTATTGATTGGATGGAGATGGGATGAATATTCATGAAGTTGAATGTATCAAGAATTGTGGTATCAAGGACATGGAAGAGTTCAGAAATTAGGTGACATCTCCAGAAGGCTTGTTAAAGGATGTCCTTGTGCCAGAAGATGACATTAAGTAACCGATAAGAGTCAAAGCTCTTCTTCCCCATCTTAATGAGGCCATTGAAGCAGAATTTCAAGCCAAACAGTTAGCATATTAACATATAGGGCAAAATTCTTTTCAAAGTAATGATTAGAGAAGGACTTTCTGTCTGGAGAGAACTTTAGAGAATCGTTCACTTTAAAGATAACATCTAGTGATAGGAATTAGAGATATTTACATCTGTGAGGTATGGACAAAGTAATAGAGATGAAATTCTTAAACAGCACGTTCTTCTATTTGCAGGTGCATTGGGCACAAGATTCAACTAATTAATGACAATGCCGCCAACACGTATGGACATTATCGTATGTACATTATTCTGTTAAACAGGAATTAATCGAATCTTTGACCAGCCGCTAATCCTAATCTAAATCCGATTGAGCATACATGGATATCTATTGAAAGATAGACTGTTGCCCTCAATTTTCTTCTCAGAAGCCTTGTTGAGCTTAAAACTATCCTTTCCAAGAAAAGCATTGAAATCCTCAGAAATATTTGGCAATCTTGTAGATATTATGAAGGACGCCGTGAGGCCTACAATGCGAAGATGATCAAATAGCTTACTAAAATTGCCTATCAAAGTTTTCCTAGTTCATTATTTTGATCGTTTTCGTCTTTTAAATTAACTCCTACATTTTTTTAACAAAAGAAACCATTTCATTATATATATATTAACATATTAATGTTCAAACTCATGATGTTTCATTAAAGTTGATCAATTCTTAGAAATCGTATAGCATGTATTTGTAACTTAACTTTTCCCTTCCATATAGAATTCAACCGAACAAATTGTATATAAAGTTAGTTAGCTGCAAATCAGGTATCGGAAATTGATTTATAAAGGATAACGAGGATAGTTTCGCTTTAGAAATATGAAGAATTGTAGCAATTTATTCAAAATTACATAAATTCATGATCTTTAAAAACAGCTGAAAATGAGATAATCAGTTAAAGGATTTTATCTTCTGATTGATTTTCATTAATTACAGTATTCCAATTGATATAAAGTGCTGTCGACTTCCGTTAATTACAAGTAGTAGTAATAATAATAATAATAATTAGTAGCGTAAAGTACACCTGTTTGAAGATGAAACACAATTTTTAATATCAATAAATATAAGTAAAACACAACTAGTTTCGCTCCCCGAGAGAAGGCCTTTTCAAGTGTGACTAAAAACGAAATACAAGTTAATTTATACAGAACAGCTGCTTTAGGAAACAGCACGAAACGGAAATCTTTTGTTACAGTTACATGATGGGTACGGTGATGATGACGCCCCAGAAAGGCAAGTGCTGCCGTCTGTGGTAGGAAGAGGAATGGAGGAATGATGTCTCGCTAGAGAAAGTGATGCTCTTAGACATCCAGGATGCAAATTCCATTCATTCATAGACAGACACCTATCAGTGGAATAGCCCTCGTTACGAGAATGAATTCTGTAAAGACAACTAAAAAATAAAATATATATAATAAAGCATGAAAATAAAAATATTTAAAACTCGATAAAACACATTCGCACATATATCAAGTCAAGAAATTGCTAATGCTTTTTTTTTTCCTGTTATCCTTAGAAGTATTACCAAACTCGTATCCAGCCAGGGCAGGCACTGACAAGGTATCATTATACCTGAGCCATAGTTAAGATAAAGAAAGACTCGATGCATTTACGTTGTAGGCTTGTGCAAGTATGTGCGGAGATTCATAATTAATACCCTGAGACATCTCCATGGCATGATTATATGTAAGATATTGTTGGTTTCGTGTGAGATAGGCCATACGGTGCTCGGCTACCCGATCGGAGAGGACCCTACGGTCTCCCCAATATAGAGGTAGTTACACTCCCTGCACGCGAGGGCATACATTACCCTACTACTAGAATGTTTGACTCCAGCCGAACGTGACATTAAAGCAGAAATGATTGTAGCTGAAACCGACGTAAGCACAATATATAAATTAACTTGTATTTCGTTTTTTGTCACACATGAAAGGCTCTCTCACAGAGCGAAACTAAAAAAAAATAAATTGTGTTTTACTTATATTTATTAAAAATTGTGTATCTTCTTCAAACAGGTGTACAAACAGGTCTTTTATAAACAGGTCTTTATGCTACTAATAATTCTCAGTAGACCTAAAAAATTTTATTATTATATATACTGTACTGGGACCTCCCAATTCACACAGACAAAACCATACATCACAACAGACCTGACATCACACTTGTTGATAAGGTCAACAAACATACCTATCTCATTGATATTGCAGTGCCTGTCAGCAAGAACATGCAGAAAACTCATACAGACAAGATCAGTAAATACACCGACCTAGCACACGAGCTCCAGAAGCAGTGAAGGCAGGACTGAGTACGTGTTGTACCCATCGTCCTGTCCGCCACTGGTCTGGTGCTTCACACAGTGCACCACAGCCTCAGCACACTAGGACTTCACAAAAACACTTTTGCAAAACTCCAGAAGGCTGTGGTACTCAACACAATATGCATAGTTAGAAACTTCATGGACACAACCACACATCCCTAACACTTGCACACTTTTTTACACTTGGCAAAAAGGATCAAAGAACATGTGCTTTGGTCCTTGACCTGCCAGTTTGTCTTTGGTGGGGAAACTCAAGGTTTGAATCTTTTACATAACAATAATAATAATATTTATATTAAGCTTTCCTGGGTCGCTCAAAACAATTTTCTTGTCCATATTTTCGTTATTAAATGATTTGTTTTCTTTCGAGTTGTTGTCACATTTCAGTAATCAGATTCAGTCAAATCATCTTTTCATTTCTTCTCCTACAAAACTATTGATTGATTCTGAAAGTTCGCTGCTCCGTAGCGTTTTGGGTTCACTAAAGATTTAATTGCTTATGAAGTGACTTCTTTCACTTAAACTCATGAAAATGATGATGAATAAGTAAATATTTTTAGATATAGCTTCTGCTTTCCTATGTGCTTTTGCTTGGGATCATCGTGATATAATACAAGTTTTCTGAAGTTTATTTAAATAAAGGATTGGTTCGAAGACAGAATATTGATTCTTAAATTGTAGGTAGTGCAAAGAAAAGTTGCATTTAGATCTATTTTAGAATTTCGAGTGAACTAAATGATTAGCAATAAAACTTTGTAAATTTTAAAAATACTTTATCCATTTAAATATAAAGAAACATTATTATTTCAGTCATTTTCTTCTACTTGAAACTAATTTTTTTGATTTTGTTTTCTAAGATAAATTGTGCTCTGGCATTTTTTGCTATAAACTTACTAAAAAATTATTTAAAAAAATAATTTCCTGAGCAGAACGTACTGTGGTTGGCATTCCCAATGTCACATTAGCTGCCCGATGCTTCTCTGCGTGCCTCAAGCTCTGCGCTCTGAGACTGGTTTAAGGAAAGCAATGCAGGAAAGTACTGTAATGTGACGTTGGGAATGCCACCAACAGTACAATATTACGTTTCGACTATTCGACGCATTTGAGCTGTTTCCTATCCACTATATTATTATTTTAAATTACATGAAAGTTTTATTTAAATCCCCTGAGATAACCTCGGGATTTTCCCTTGTCAGCCTATACTATAAAGTATGTTTAATTCTTCTTGTATGGCAATTGGATATATTTTTTTTTCTTTTATTTCCAGCGTAAGAAAAGTATCACTCAATATCACACTGAACACTTGCATGGTTGCTTTATATATGTATGCTTTGTTAATGATGTGATTCTATAGAACACCACAGCATTATTTTCACACAATCAAAAGGATTTAAAATTTATTGAAGCATCATTCTTTTTCTAGATAAAATCATTCTGAAGGGCTTCTGTAACTTCTGTAGTGTTAAGTTATCGATCTCATTATTTCAAGAAATCTCATTATAGCTTATTAATTTCCCTGTCAGTCGCCCTCACTCAGGATTATTGAGCAGTTTATAACTTGCAATTTGTTATAGACTTAGTAATATCTAAAAACAATGATTGAAGTTGATGAATTGATAGTAATAGATGAGTTGATTTTAATACAATGATCACTTCAATCATCAACTGATACGTATATCAAATAACAAATGGCAATCAATAGAAGGATCATATAATAGTTATATTAGTTTGATTTCCTTCAACCTTTCGATCCTTATTATCAACCCGAGAACTGAATTTGCAGTAACTGAAAGCATTTTCCATCCTTCGTAAGATCCACTCCAAGATTTCACAGAAGTTGAGGAAACATAGACCGAAGAAGAAGCCCAGATTTGTGCCAATGTCTGTGAACAGATCGTTGACATCGTAGTTGTAGAATTCCTTAATCACTTGAATGTTGGAATCCAGATAAAA
>JAFIDM010002131.1:30625061-30642831 GCA_023159025.1 Thereuonema tuberculata
TTTACAGTAATCTAATAGAAAAAAAAGCGCAAGTCAATATCAGACACCTATCATAGTCTATACAAATTTAAATAATGAACTATAAATAAAATTAATATAGGCCTACTACATTTTAACTCAATAAGAAAATATATCGATAAGCTTTATAATTGCCTCTTCCTTTTATTTCCTTCCTTTTTATTTTATTTTTCACAATATTTCAATCGGTAAATAACCGAAAAAAGTCGGCAATTTATCATCGGAAGTATTGTAAGTAATAAAAGAAGTAATTATGAAATTAAATAATTATGAAATTAAAAGGAGAAGTAATTAACTAAAATAAAAAAATCTCATATTGCTTTTATTAAACAAGTATCTAAAATTACTTCATTAAAAAAAAAATAATTAATTATTAAACACTATAAATAAATAATATTTTTTTAAGTGATGCTATGTATTAACTGTGATTTCCTAATAATTTTTTTTATAGAATTTTCGATAGAAAACCGAGAAATTTAATAACTTACAAACTAAATATCCAGAAAGCAATTGGAAATAAATACATGTAATAGAAACAAATACAAATTTAATTTCATTTTATATTTTCATATTAGAACAGATAACATTTTAATTAATATAAAAAACATGAATATTCATTGATTCCATTTGAAATTAGGTTTTGACTTTAATATGTTTTTGATGAAATTTTTATGATCAACATGTGTTGATCATCAAAATAGAGAAATTGATTGAATTACAAATGAAAAAAAAAATAAATATGAATTTAGCTTAAGATCCGAATGATTTACAGTTTCCCAATGAAGAAGTTGATCCGTAATTTTTGGGCTGAATCTATGAGATTTTACTCAAATATATATATATAAAATATACGCTTTAAATCTAAAATATAGACAAATGCTTTTTTCTTAAGTAGAAGTCCCTGATGATCTTGAATCTACTTTCCGTATATTCCGTGATGTCATGTCATGTTCCATGCATTTCAAATTTCCCACATATCAGTTCGGTGATGATCGTAAGATAATCCTTTCTTTAATTTGAATAATGAGCTAATGATTTGTTCTTGTAAGCAATTAATCTTTTTATCATTTTTTTTCCATCAAATTAAGTGAAATAGAGTTGCTTTTGTATTTTTAGCTGTTGACTAATAATTTTAATGATATATTTTATTAAATTCCTAATGGAAATGTTGGAAAATTAATTAACTATACTATACATATATTGATTCATTAATAGACTGATTCATTAATTTTAGTAATCCAATTGTTTGTAATTAGAATTAAAGCAATTCATTCCTGAAGAGATTATTGAATCGTCGGATAAAACAATACTTGTTATGAAAAGCTTTCGTTTAGATATATAATAAAAATAACAATTTAAAAGCATTATATTAGTCTTTGTGAGCAATTAAGTAATTTAAATTATAATAAATAATTTAATTATGTTAATTGATTAAAGTAACGAGAATAAAATGAAATAAACCAATAGATTTATTTAATAATAATTATAACTTTTGCAATAGTTTGTTATCGTGTTATATCATATGTAAATATCTAATTATATTTTCAATTTGATAAGTATTTATTATTATTTATAATTATTGTAATAATATATTATTTGCAGTAATAACTGATATTAATAATAATTGACAATATGTATTTAATTAAAATAACGTTTAGAAATTCAGACGAGTCGAATAATTTAATAATAATTTCGTTATCTAAATTTTAATTTAAAACTAATAATTTTTAAATTTCTACTTTGAACTAATTGTAATAGATTGAGAAAGAATGTCACTGAAAAATAAAATATTGTTTTTCTGCATTTTATTTTTGCCGTTCAGAACGTCCTACATAAATTCTGGAATGAATGATCGATTATTTAGGTGTTGGATGTCACAAACAACGAACGCAAAAAATGTCCCATATTTCCAAACATAGATAAATTGTAATCGTAACTGACAAAGGAGATTGTTAATAGCAACATGAACACCATAGAGCAGTGCTTCTCAATCAGCACGTCGTGGCTTATTCGTGAAAAGGTCGTCAAAACTGCACAACAATTGAAAGAATTCATATAAAAATACAAATTATTTTGATATAAATTTCGTAAATAATTTATCTCGAATGAAACTTTGAATTCCCCAGTTAAATTCAGTATTTTTGAAAATACATCGTAAAAATGTAGGTAGTTTTATTATTGCATAATATAATTATCATTTTTTAACATTGTACTAAAAATTTTAATTGTTTAATTGTTAAGTAATTTTTTTTTTAATTACTTAAAAGAGCCTTCCTATGCTCTTGCTGCAAAACTACTCCTTCTCGATATGGTGTGTTGATTTTTTCATCAATGCTGGCGATTCCTGTATCATCAGAATTACTTTCCTTAAGATTTAAATACTGGATCTCTTGATCAACCTAAGATTAAAGTGCGACAACGATAACATGACGATCGGAAGGAAGCCCACGTGATTATGACGTATCAACTTTTCAGCCAATCACAAACAAGCACGCCTCAAAGCACAGGGCTTTAAAAATATATAATATTTCAAAGAACTCTATAAAACTTAATATAACTGTTAAATCTTACATTGAAAGCAGTCAATCAATAACTACAGTATAGCATTTCCTTTAAACATCATTAAAACTAATTTTTTGTTTCGTTTTGTAGCTGTAAGGTAACATTCTTCGGAACCTCTGAAAGAGATTAAGGTTGATGTCAAGGAGCTTTGCAATTTTTCCAATCGTCAAGATATCGTGGTCGGACAATAGAGGTATTTTTTGTGAAACTCAAATCCTGTGAAGTCGGCGGACGGGATAAAACCTGGAAGTTGTTTTTGTGTTTGGTTCACTATTATGGAACAGTATCGGCAATGTGACACCTACATTAATTTGCACAAGCGAATTAATTTCCACCTACATTACTTTCTCTCCATTCCCAACTAGATATCATTTTGTGAACCGTTTAATTCAAAATCTACGGTAGCTAGAAATATGAAATTTTTGCATGCCCATGTAGAAATCTATGTAGAAGCACACAATCATATTTTTAACACTTAAAACTGTAAATTTTATAAGAATTATTTGTTTTAAAAAAAAAGCCATAAGAAAGACCTAAACAAAACCGCCATTAGTT
Organism: Thereuonema tuberculata; assembly: GCA_023159025.1. Classification (NCBI taxonomy): domain Eukaryota; kingdom Metazoa; phylum Arthropoda; class Chilopoda; order Scutigeromorpha; family Scutigeridae; genus Thereuonema; species Thereuonema tuberculata. The sequence continues at coordinate 30,628,197 of JAFIDM010002131.1, forward strand.
CTGAAACCGAAACAAAAACTTGTAATTTCTAATAATCCTACAGCGTCGTAGCATTAGTCACTTTGAAAAGCCTCGTCATACAATAAATTACTTTATTTAAATAGGCCTATATAATATTCAATAAAGTTCTTAAATTGCGAGAGTTATTCGAAGGCCAGCATTTTGTATTACAACAACCCATGACCTCGTGAAAGATCACCATGAACTGTAGCTGGTTAGTCAAACTATTTGAATACTTTACAGCTTTCAAGGATGTCTTCGCGAATTAGAAAACATCCCCAAATTAAAAACTGCCGACTTTAGCTGTTTCCATGATACTGGAAGGATTCCAAATTCCAATTTAATCTTTCCAACTAATGTTCATGCAGTCAGACTCATCGGAAAAGGCAATATCAATAGTCCAAAGAACTTTAGTCGTATCATAAGTGAACTGGGCGCCTACTTAGAAGTTTTAGAAACCCATTTAGCAGAGAGCTCTTTGAATTTTCGTTTAGAACAGTCCTTCTCAACCTTTATAGCTTCAGATTCATTTCTACATTTGCAGAAATCCTGCTCCACACCAAACTTTTCATTGCTTTTACTGCTGTAATAAACTCCTTTGAAAAACATCTCTGACTTACAAATGAATATAACAGTCTATTTTAAACAATTATAGATACTTTTTCATATATTTTTTAAGCCGATTTACATGTGATTTTATACTTTATTAACTTTAATTGTTGAAACGTAATAGAATGTGTCATATTTCTTTTCGCCCAGGTTATTGATATCTTGATTTTATTCAGATATGAATAGTGTGAAGCAATATGTACTTAAATATGTACTTAATTACATACTAATTGCAACCCGTGAACTATTCACGGAAGTTAAAATAATAGGCCTGTCCTAAAATAATAGGCTCCTCCAAGTGAGCCTATGAGTGAGCGCCCCACAATGCCTTACAGGGGCATAGGAATTACGCACCAACATTAAATCAACTACTTTTTCTTTTCAAAAAGACATTTGTTAGTGTATTTTTAAAAATAAAAATACACTAACAAAATTAAAAATACATTTTAAAATATTCTCTCTCCGACTCTCTCTCTGCTCTTTCCACTTTGATGAAAAACAAACATCCGTTTTTTGCCTTTTAATAGTATGATATACTCAGAATTTCCCTCCGCAAGCGTTGAGAAGCCGGTTCAAACTTTAGATTTAAGCCTTTTTAGACTTTCTCATTTAGACTTGCAAAAAAGGTACGAAACCTAATTCAATAACAGTGGAAAGGGTAATCGTAATGTATTTGGACTGAATATGATATTTTAGCATGATTTGTATGTTGAAACATATAAATACGCCACAGCTTTATGACAATTTTATTTAGCTAAAAACATGTGTGCGTGCTTTCAAAAAGTGATGATAGATGGAGGATATTGTCATTCCATATGACAAACTGTGATAATAGGAGAGCACAGATGGTGGAAAAGTTTCTACAAGTTTCTGAGTTTTTTACAACTCAGTTTAAATTGAAAGCGTATATTTTTTATAATCTAACAACAACATAAAATTACTTTTAAGCAACACTTAGTAAGTTGACAGTTTTAGTGTACAGTGAAAATATAAAATTTTAAACCTATTTTTTTAAAATAAATTTCTGTATGTTAATTAAAAAATAAAATGATGAGCACTATCTGATACTTGCTTTTAAGAATAATATTGTACCATTTTTAAAATATCAATAAGTAAAGAACTTATTATTAAACGGATTAATGCTAAAAATTGAATTGTTACTTACTGGCTAATAGTTTAATTCAAAATATTTGGGGGAAAAAAGAAAAAAAAAAATAATGAATCGTAATTTAGTTAAAAGTAAATATAAATTAAGGGATTCGTACATTTTTTTTGGGGGGAGAGGGAGAGTTGGATTCGTTTTAACAAAACTACGATCAGATTAAAAGTTTCTTTTAAAATTAACATCATTTCCAGAATAAACCTACTAAAAAGAAAAGTATCTTTATTTATGCTAAAATACACTAACAAAAAAAAAAAAAAAGAAATACTTCCTGATTTTTTTTTTTTTTTTTTTGCGAATCTTTATTATAAATTAAATTATAGCTTTTAAAGACAATTATAGCTTTTCTAACTTAACTAATAATTGCAAAATTCATTGTTCAGACTATTACGGAACCCGTCAATCGATAGTATTAAAGTAACGCAAATAAAAAAAAAAAAAAATAAAAAAAAAATAAAAATCAGACTAAGAACAAATCTCCAGAGGAAAAGTAGTAATATAAATCATCTTTTTATTCGTCTGCTAGATGGCGTCACCTTCATATTAATTCGCGTTTACGTACAACTATTTTTAAAAAATACATTTTAATCGTTTATTTGATAGGGTCATTTACATTTAAATTACACAATTTATTTATTACTGTAATCTTTATTAAGTTTTTGTAAAAATATGGGTTTCCAATAAGTCAACTGTCAACAATGATTATATATTTATTATTGTTTGAACATATTAAAGTGTATATTTTTAAACTGATGTCGTTATTTGTCTAGTTCTTCACTGGTTGAAATATCACGACTTGATCCTCATTAGAGGTTTGTTGGCGCAGGACATAAAGCTCCTACGATCACCAAAGTACGAAGTTCAGGTCAGACAATAGCTCGACTGGCGCCTTCCTTTAAATCACGGGTGCCCACGCGGGGGAGTCACGGCGCAGACTGCGCCATTAAATTTTTTTTTTTTAGGGGGGGAGGTTCAAAAAAATTAAAAAGAGTGTAAAAGTCGGTTTTTTTTTGTTTTTGTTTTTTTGGTTGTCATTGAGATTTTAGGGGGGTTCAAAAAAAATTAAAGAGTGTAAAAGTCGTTTTTTTTTGGTTGTCATTGAGATTTGGGGGGGGGGGGGAAAAAAAATTAAAAAGTATGTAAAAGTCGTTTTTTTTTTTCCCCAAATGCAAATGTGGGCCAATCCCCCCACCCCCAACCCCTCCATCAGATCTTTCAGGGGGGTGAGCCATAAGGTCTAGGGAAGGTGGGCACCTCTGCTTTAAACCCCTCAGGTAACTACTCATTTGACAGAGAATGGGTGAATCCCTTGGGAAAAGAAGTCTACTAGGCGAAATCCTGACCTTCGCCGGTGATCGAATCTGATTACTCCAGCCCACCTTATCATTTGAGCTGTCGGATTCTTATTAAGATAAAAATTAATTATAATATACAGGAGAAGCAATTTTATTTTAAGGATGATAAAGTCAAAGGTTTGTCGAATATGTAATTTGTTTTTACTTTACACGTATATTTATCATTAATATTATATGTGTCTTAATATATATAGTATATAAATCCATTTAGGATTTCTTATAAAAATTACATGAAAAAATAATAAAATTGAATACCTTCTGTTGGTGCAATAAAGAAAAATAAATAATAAAAATTCTATATTTTAAAAAATGTAGAAAATATCGGAAAAATTGCTGTAATTTTTTTTTGAGACAGTTAACAGAAATAATATTTATTCCAAAATAACACTTATTTTCCAGCTTTTGTATTTATTTTTTTTGATCGCACAGCAGAGCGATAGAGACTGAAATGCTCCTGAACCAGGATCGTCTCTTGAGCTTGCGAGGCCCTGGGCAAATATTCTTTGTAAGACCTTATTAAAGTATATTCTGATTCCTAATTTCCTAATATTCAGATTTTTTATTATTATTATTTTACCTTTTAAATTATGTTACATTGACAAAAAGTGCTGAGTTGCTTCTGTATTTTTCGAAAAAATTTTCCGTTATTATTATTATTATTCACATTTTGAAACAGACAAAAATTCGCTAACTGGAGCCTTCAGTTGATACAAGTTTCAGCCAGAAACCTAAGTATCCACCAGGTATCTGCGCAATATGTATGATGTTCCAAGCAGCGCTGTTTTCTGTAGTTCTGATGTTGTTATTTCAGACAACTGCAATTGGTTGAAATACTGGGTAAAATTTTTTGAGATTGTTCCAAGTGCACCAATGATGATGGGGATCACTGTCGTGTGTTTCATCCAAAGCCGTGTTGTTTCAATTGCCAAATCCCTGTATTTTATAATTTTTTCCTGTTCTTTATCTAAAATTCTTGCATCTCCAGGGATTGCAATATCAATTATGAAAATAGTTCTTTTTGTTAACACTGTTATATCTGGCATATTATGATCCAGGTGTCTATCTTGTTTGAATTCTAAAATCCCACAAGATTTTGACGTCCTCATTTTCTAAAACTTTTTCAACTTGATGTTCCCATGAATTTTTAGATGCTGGCAAGTCATATTTTTTGCATAATACCCAGTGTATTAATCTGGCGACCCTATCATGTCTGCTTTTATAGTCCGTTTGTGCGATTTTCCTGCATTCACAGATTAAATGCGAAACAGTTTCAAGTTTTTCTTGGCATAGTCGGCAGTTTGGGTTATCACTGGTTTTCTGAATTTTTACTTTCATTAAATTTGTCTATAATGCTTGTTCTTGTGCAGCAAAAATTAATCCTTCAGTTTCTTTCTTGATAGATTATTATTATTATTATTATTATTATTATTTTACATGCTGCAAGACCTCAATTAAGTAAACATTATTTACTGAAAAAAGAAAAAGAACTGAAAATATATTTATTTAATTAAATAAAAATTTAAAAAATAAATAAATAAATAAATAAACTCTATTTTAAATAAATACTACAAAATAATAATAATAATAATAATCTCTAGGGCGAAAGTTTACTTTCGATTACACTCCCAATGTTTTGAAGAGTTGATCCGCCCATATACCACAATCACAGCCCTTAGAGATCCCGGCCAGACAGTCTATTATGTTGTAAACAATAGGCCTCGGTATATTTTCAATCAGTCACATTATTTAACTTCCTTTAACTACAGCTTTCAATACGTATTCGTTGGAGTGATAATATCGATCAAATCTTTCACCAAATTATAATTCTAATATAAAAGTAAAATTCATTCCCAATCGGCCAAATAACTCTTACGGAAAACAAATAATCATTTTTTTTTATTTTATCTTTGGTTAATCCTTCATATTTGTTCTGCTGAGATAAATAAAGATGATAATCAACCAAGAGAACAATATCATAATTTACTCACAGCCTTATGTTAGTAGAAGAGCAAAGGATTTTTTTAATTCAAAATTAAAAATTTACAAAGTATTTCTTCCATATTTCTGATTTCATTTTTTTAAAAAATTATAAGCTATATTATTATTTTTTTAATTTCTCTTGCAATAAATTTTAGAATTTTTTTTTCTTTAATAGGCTAATTTCTAATAAAAATACGGCCAACATGCAAGCATAGGTTAAAAAAACATATATAACAATTTAAAAATCATGCTATACAACCGGTTTCACCCAAGCACGGGCTTTTCCGAGTACAAAATTAATTTACAAATGAAATAGGCAGATTCACTTATAAAAATATTTCTTTTGTAAATTAATTTTGTACTCATAAAAGCCCCTGCTTGGGTGAAACCGGTTGTATAGCAGGATTTTTAAATTGATATAAAAATATTTTAACCTATGCTTGTGTGTTGGCCTTAAAATCTTTTTATTATAATATCTGTGCACACGTTGAAATTATTTTTGGCTAATTTCTAATTTGTGAAAACATATATACTTTATAATAATTATAAGTAATTAATTACAATAAATATAACTTTAAAAAAGTTTCTGTTATTAATCCAAATTGCAATTTTTTAAGTAATTTAAAAAAAAAAAAATTTTGTAACTCAGAAAAATGGTTAAAAAGATTTTATAATGATTCCGAACAGCTGTTTAAAAAACATAATTCAAAATAAAGAAAAAAGTTCAGCTGTGCGTTAATTTGCACTACTGTATAAAATTTAAAGTAGAAAATTTCAGTCTATTTCCTTTTTAACTATAATTATTTAAAATAGAGAACATTAATTAAATACTTAATTTTACTTACTCTCTTGATAAAATTAAAAAAAAAGGCTTTATTAGTTTAAAAACAAATTATTTTATTTTATTTTATTTTATTTTATTTTATTTTATTTTATTTTATTTTATTTTATTATATTTAACAGAATTAAATTAAAACATAAAACAGAATAAACTTAAACGTCGAGAATCAATTATAACTTATTTACCAACTATTATATCATTATTTTCCAATTTGATGCAGAAAGAAAAAAATAAGAATTAAGTTAAGGAAAATTAAAATTTGATAGCTTTTATAAAGTTGAAAATAATAAAGAAAAAAATAATTAAAGAATTCTTTTAGAATGATCATTATAAATATCGTTCTTTTTTAATTCGTAAAAGCTCTATATCTGATCGGCTATTAATTAAATTTAAGTAAAGAATGCATATAAAAACTTAAATTTCAAATAAGACATGATATTTAAAATTTTATTATTTTATATTGGATAGCAAGAAATTTTATACGGGAAAAAACAGATCAAGAATGACTAAAAAAAAAAAAAGCAATATTTTTTTATTTATTTTTTTTTTATTTCATGAAAGTTTTGAAAATTCAGTTGAAACCATGAACCTAAGTATTACTATCATTATCTATCAGTTTATTAGTTGACTCAAGGACACGAATTTAGGGATGAAAAACGAAACCTTTTCTCAACGAATCGATGGAACAAGATCTCGTTAATGTAACGTAATAGAGAAAAAAAAACCACTTCATTTTTTTTTATATTTCCAGCTCAAAGTCAATTCCTGATAAGATCCGCTCTTATGTTTACATTTTCTGTTTTTGATAACAACCGAACTGATCAAAGTTTTGGAGGGTGTAATTAAAACATAATTCGCCTTCTAATATATTGCTATCTAGAACTGAGTGTTCTAACTGTACAGCTTCAGTCTTGTTTTGAAGAATATCAGCAGGCGGATACTCATTCTAAAATTTTTGTTAACTTAATACAAAATTGACATTAAAGACAATATCAACACAATATCACGACATTAAACAAATAAATAAAGCTGTTATTAAAAAAGCTATTGTAACTTCCGAAGAAAACATTAAAAAATTAATTCTAATAGAAATTGTACTCACGTACTGGAAAAACGGCATTGAAGCAAATAACTTTTAAAATCTTTAAATAAAAAAACATTCGGTATGTACGCATTTTTCAAAATCGATTTTTGATGTTTTGTTTTAATTTATTTTGTGTTTTATGTATGTATTTATTTATTTATTTATTTATTTATTTATTTATTTATTTATTAATAAGGAAATTTTAGCCTCCCGAATGTCGGTTGTAACTGTCATTGTTGTATTTCTGTAATATTTTTCCAACGAATAAATGATTTAATAGAAAAATAAAAAAAAAAAGAAAAAGTTGTAGTTGTCATTTCCCATCATTTTTATTATACATTTCAACGGGAAAATGATTTAAAAAAAAAAAGCCAAAAATCGATTTTTAACATGGTTTTCTGTAGTACATAAGTACCAAACATTCATGAACATTCCACATACATGTGATATTTATTTTATATTTGTATGTTCATCCTGAATCTCCAAAATCATTAATTATCATTTATCGTTAGTTATCGTTATTAGCAAATTATCCATGTACAAACTTTAAAGATAGGTTCTACTCAGTAAGATAAACAAAAAGTTCAAATAAACATGAGTCCGGAAATTAATAGATTTCGCGATAAATGCAGTTTTCATTATTCAATGTATGGTTGTTTGTTGGCACAGTATGATGCCAACGTATTTCAAAATATTCATCAATTAAAACAAAGATATACAAAATACGGAATGAAGGATTTTATAAACGGTGTTGAAAAAAACAAACAGACAAAAAAAGTGAAAATAATTTTGTGCTAAAGCATAAATTTAAGGGCGACCCATAATAATAACAAAAAATTAATAATAATAATAATAAGAAGAAGAAGAAAATCCACGCGGACATTGAGAAAAAAAGATTAAGAGATAAACAAAACAAAACAACAGCAGTAGACGTACGGATTCGAATCGAACAACCTTCAGCTTAGGAGTTCGAGAACTGATCAATCAAGCTACAGCTGAGCATCGAAATAAGATGGTTATTTTTGACATTTCTGACTAATAGTGGAAATCCAATGACAACAATGCCAAATATCTCGAACAACGCAAAACGGTGGGGGGAGGGGCGATGGCCCCCGAAAATACCCTCTTTCAATATTGTTTGGGCCTCTGTACGCGATGATGAAATCCGTTTGTCGATCCGACCTTCCGTTCGGGAGTTGTTAGGAAGATACAATGACAATGATAGCGAACCGCTATCAATTAATAACTTATGTCACTAGGCGTCTTCTGCACTTAACATAACGGGCGAATCTGATCAAGTAGATCGACACGCGAACACATATTAAGAAATTACCTTTTTAGATAGTTAATGAACAGCTATTAAGTATTTTAAGAATGAAAACTAAATTATCACTTACATCCTTTTATTACAAAAACAAAAACAGAAAGTTTATAGGAATTTCATTGAAGTTCTACACTTTCCTTTTTTCTAGTTATAAAAATGCATTTAATTTATTTATTTATTTATTTATTTATTTATTTATTTATTTATTTACTTATTTATTTATTTAATTTTTGTATTTTACTTACATCAATTTGAGTCTTGGATTAATAATGACGTAAAGAATAATACATAAAAAATTATTTTACAAAAATCAAAATAATAAAATATGGAAAATTTTTCTTTAAAATAAAAAGGTATTACGATATTATATTAATGAGAAAACTAAATACGTACTTCACATTTGTCTATCTATAATTCGTTTATCTAATTTTTAACCCATCAATATGTAAGATTTTAAGTGTCAATATAATTGGTAATAGTAAATCATTTAGTGAAGTTCAAGATTTCTTTTTAAAATGAAATAGAATTTATAATCATTATTAGCATACAAATAAATGTTAATCCAATGGATAGTGAATCATTACATAAAAGTTCTGATACAGCACTGAATATACAGGTACACAATAAAAGAAAATCTCCAAGCGGCATCCTTTTCTTTCGTGATTTGGCGCCACAGCAATTGCTTATGTTGACAGTTTTTGTTACAAATGGTTTTTACTATTTGAAAAAGTAAGTACAGCTTAAAAGCCTATACATTTAGTAAACAGCAGTAATGATTGTATTTCGTAAAATACGTGAAGTTCTTGAAAGAACCTAAAACTTTTAAGTCACATTAGAATACCTTGAGTCGAGCTGATACTCTGGGACGGCCGTTTCGAGCTTGTTGGGCTCTCCTCAGCCAGAGCTAATCAGCCAGTGCAAGACTCAAAAGGCATACGTGGGGAGTAATTGAGAATACAAGATGGAAACAGTGACTCCTCAATAACTGAAAGTAAGAAAATAAAAAACAGGAATCAAATATGGAATTCAAATCCTTGGATAGCGCTCAGGCTACCACAAAAGGAATTTGACCACAAAGAAAAAAAAGAAATAAAAGAAAAAAAAAACCCTCTAACGGGTAAAAGAAAAGCAATTAAGTCCACATTTGATTCCTGTTTTTTATTTTCTTACTTTCAGTTATTGAGGGGTCACTGTTTCCATCTTGTATTCTCAATACCTCCCCTCGTATGCCTTTTGGAGTCTTGCACTAGCTGATTAGCTCTGGCTGAGGAGAGCCCAACAAGCTCGAAACGGCCGTCCCAGAGTATCAGCTCGACTCAAATAGGCATTCTTATGTGACTTAATTGCTTTTCTTTTACCCGTTAGAGGGTTTTTTTTTTTTTTTTTTTTAATTTCTTTTTTTTTCTTTGTGGTCAAATTCCTTTTGTTGTAGCCTGAGCGCTATCCAAGGATCTGAATTCCACCTTTGATTCCTGTCTTTTATTTTCTTACTTTTAGTTATTGAGGGGTCACTGTTTCCATCTTGTAAAAACCTAAAACTTTTTTTCCTTAAAATATTGCGTTGATTTTACAGTAGAAAGAAACTATTACGATTGCCGGTGTGTGTCCTCCACAGCACAAACCAGCAGCGAAGCATTTCTGGTTTTTAGTAACCTTTGACAGGATCTGAAAAATGGAGTCTGTACTGTACTGCATCAACTACGCTGAGAGCGAATATGATACCCTCTGTCCAAGCAGCCACTTCCGGTTCGTGATTATTACTCAGAATCCCCCGAAATGTACAAAACTAAATGAAAACATGTGGGCATGGCTTAAAGTTGTACTTGAATTACGACCAATGAATTACAACGGCTTGAAAAATGAGTTTTGTCTGCTAATCAATAGTATCTTATATTATTACTTTTAACAACGCAAGCATTTTAATAGATTGCACGGGAGTTTGCTTGGTTTTGTGTTTGCTACAAATTGTAAATTCACTTGCTTATATTTCTGTATATTGCTTTCACGACTTTTTTTTTTTTTTTTGAAGAAAAAGTTCCCAGAAGTGTAAAATTTAATATTTTCGGAATACATTTTTTACGTTTTTTTCGTTTGTTTGTTTTTTTTTCAAATTTTACATTTTCTGAAAATGGATTTAATCTTAAAATTCCAATGTAATTTTGTCTAAAAGCTGTTTTACAAGTGTTATGAATCTGACAATATCCACTCCAGATGATCAGTAATAGGCAACTGTTTTGCATGTCTGCAAAATCTAACCATCACCATATGTGGCAACATTCCCTGTCATGTTATCTTTCAAGTTTATAAGCGGTCTAGGAGGTAGCCCAATGATTTAACTGACATCTCGGTTCGAATCTCGGGCTAGCATGAATGTTTCCATCTTTCTTGCCTCATTCTTCTAATCTCTTTCTCTTCTTCTGTTGTCTCTAGCCTAATTTAGGTTTGAACAATAGAGACTAGTAGGCTGTATTTACAATACTTCGGAATATCATAAAGAATACATATATTTTGACAAAATTCCTACTTATTATCGGAAAAAGTAACTTTAATTGCATAGGCCTACTTGTTCAATCGAAGTAATTGATCTGACCCATCTTTTCACATTGTTTTCTCGAACGTTTGCATTATGAATCACAATCTTAACAAAATTCCGAATTATCGCAAAATGCTTGGCTCACACCAAGTTCCAATACCTGAGAGCCTTTTTCGAGAAATCTCGAGAATCAATACGAAGAAATTTTAAAGAGTGATAAAACTCAAAAAGAAAGATAAATTTCCATTTCAATTTTTTTAAAACATCTTATGGCATATTATGTGGAACTGAATAAATAATTTTCAAGCAATTTCATTTAAATGATTGATTTAATCATTTTTTAGACAGTTTAAACAATATAAAAATTAACTATTTGAATTAATTATAAAAAGTAACAGAATGTAACTTACACCACTATCATCCTAAGTAAAAAAATGTTTTTTAATATATATATATATTTAATAAATATATTATCAGTATATTTGAATTTTTTTTATTTAAACTCGAACTACAACTGTTTATTTAAGTTTTCAGATTCCATATTAATTTTTATTTAATGTTTCACAACTTTTAATGATTACTAATTAAAAAGTCATACAAAAATTTTAAAACATTAAATTTGCAAGAAAAGATAAAACATAAAGCAAAATTTAAAATAAAATACCAATTAATAAAGATTAAAACAAACTATTAGGTTGAAAACCACAAAACATCGGTTTGGAGTGAACGAATTCAAAAACTGTTTTTGAGTGTCTTATGTAATTTTTATTATTCAAAATAATCTCCATCTGCATCTATACAATCTTGCCAACCCTGTCTTAAATATAAATTCCTTTCTTGCACATAAGACAAAAGGACATCTTTCTGTGCATCCGTGGTTTGGCTTTGCAGGAATCCTTCGATGCCCTTTTTTGAGATCTTGGAGGTATCTCCTGCCCTTCAGAAAATTGCCCTTTTGTCTGAACAAGTGAAAAATCTGTTGGCGAAAGGTCCAGTGAATAAGGCGGATGAAGCAAAATCTCATATTAAGTTCGTGAAGTTTCCTGCGGGTGTATTCTGTCGTATGTGGTCTTGCATTCTCGTGAAGCAAAATGGAACCTAGTCGATTGACCAGTATTTCCTAGCTTCCGGTCAATTGATTTCAGTCAATTCTGACACTCTGATGTAATGGTTTCTCCCCGGGGAATTTCCATTGGATAATTCCAGCCCTGGATTACCAGACAGTCAAAAGAATTTTTCGTGGATGAAGAGGCGGTTTAGGAGTTGCTGCCGGTGGTTCGTTCTTCTCCAAGATGATGAGCGCTTCCTATTGTCGTACATTATCCAAGAAATTCTGTCCAAGAAAGGGTCTTTTTCTTTGCGATGATGGAGTGAAGAACAAATTGTATAACACATAGTCTTGTTTCCTTCTGTGAGTTCATCGCTTACTCACTTATCCATCTTCCTCACTTTGTAAAGTCTTCCAGGCGGCATAAAATGCTTGTATGAGATATCCCTAGTTTCTCAGCCATCTTTAATGTGGACTAGACTCGATCAATTCTTTCACCTCCTCGGCTGAGAACCTTTTTCATGGCGTCGTCTTGGAACATTCTTTACGTTACAATCTTCGTCACGGAATTTCAGGAACCAACGCTGCACTGTCCTTTCGCTTACATGGTCTTCACCGAAAACACAACACATGTTTCCCTTCGCCTCAGCTATAGATAAGCCTCGTAAGAACACATAAAAGCATCACTTTTTGAATATCCAACGTCTCCATATTTTGATTTTGAAACAGGACACAGAATACAGAAAGAGCTTCGCGACCAGTCGATACGAAATAGAGTATGGGGTGATCATTCAACCGACATAAGCATACATCTAAAACATGCTTAAATTACTTTCCTAGAAGTGGTGATATTTGCAGGTCAACCAAACCGATATTTTACGGTTTCCAACCTGATATTTCTATCGTCGCGTCGTATATCAAATAACTCTTACCTCAGTAGCTGCAACAGTAAAAATATTAACTATTGTTCAGTACAGATTACGTAAATAGAAGTTTTTGTGCGTAATAATAAACAAATACTTAATAATTACTTACGGAAGTTATAAAAAGGTTGTCATTTAATGAAATCTTGAATAAACCTATTATTTTTCTAAATTTAATGGCCAACATTTCCTGTTATTTTTCGCTAAATTGCGGATATTACCGTCATCGATCAAAACGATTGGTAATATTTCAATTGTGACTTGCAATCCAGGATTAATTAACTGGCCTTCTTATTCCAGATACATTTAATTGTATACTAATTTTAACATTACTTTATAATGATAATGATCTGAATCTCAACCTTTTTTTTTTGGTTTGTGGGGCATTTATAAAAATTATATAAAAGCTTTCTGTTGCATATGGCGTACAAGATTAAATAATATTAATATATTTTTAAAGTGGGCCCAGTGGGGGTCTGTGATTTTTCCACGGTAAATTCTCCTCCAGACGGATCCTAGGATCTACCCAATCCTCTGTACAATGGGCAGTGGGTTTCTTTCCAGAGAGGCGTCGCGTCGGTTTGACAATCCGACATTACCTTAGTCCGATTAGTTAGAAAACACCGGGAACCTTAACTCCCGTAACCTCAAGGGCGCACTGGCCAACTTTAACACTTTAAGACACTTTAATATATTGTAATCGATAGAAGAATTTACCTTATTAAATTAACCATGCTCCAGCTATTAATTAATCATTTAGTCAATCCATATAAAAATGAGTTTGGTCCCATTTTAAAAATATATTTTCATAATCATTCGAGGCACACCTAGCCATGTTTCCCGGAGCCCGGTTTATGAATCACTGCTCTAAATAGTGAAATTTGGGAAACTAAAATAATATTGTGATTTAACAAGAACAACAAAAAAGTTTAATATTGAGGTTTTTTTTATTCATTCCACGAAGTTTTGTATAGATTGTGGAAATTTACATTCTATCTATGAATTATTAAGTAACCTTCGTAAACCGTTCAAAGTGAAATTCTTCATTTCAATCAAATCTCGTTTTGTCTCTTATTTGCGACATTTTGACGTGAATTCTTCTTCAATGATAAATTGGATGGTGTTACGCATCATTTGACCAAGCGCCGAAATAGATTTATTTAGATTATTGCTCCATCTACTAGCGAAAGACGTGAACTTTTTAATAAAAATTGTTCCTGCTTGCTCTCTCAATGTAATTCTGCGGAAAATTAAATTTTGAATAGACGCCAATCAACTAATCTTACCGAATAAGATTTGCATCATGTGACTAACATCCTTTGAAGGACATTATTAATTTTGATAATGATCAGAATTGCCCTGTGAAAGTATCTGCTTCTGATATTTAACTCTCTTCACTCCATAAAAAATGTGAAGTAATACATAAGCTTTTGCGTTTGTGTAAATATCTCAAAATCGAATTTTGGAGTTTGGTGAAATGATACATAACACTATCCAATTGACGCTGGCCATTCCGGTAAGCAGGTACAGTAGATCAACCGCGAACTTTTAAGTTAAGTCAATAAAAGGGTCGTATTCATGGATTTTGCTTTTCAGAAGCAGTTCATGTATTGTCAACGTGGAAATTTTATAGCAGTAATACTTCAGCAAAAATAGAATTTTTTTTCGGTCGAAACGACAGAAATTATTTACTTTTCAGTTTTAGGGTCACAGAGAAGAAAGGAATACAGCCACAGAGAAGAAAGGAATATGGCCAAAGAGAAGAAAGGAATATGG
>JAFIDM010002131.1:30642841-30691435 GCA_023159025.1 Thereuonema tuberculata
GGCCACAGAGAAGAAAGGAATATGGCCAAAGAGAAGAAAGGAATATGACCACAGAGAAGAAAGGAATATGGCAAATCGCTGCTGACCTTGTTGCCACCATTTTTTCTATTTTATTTTATTTTATTTTTTTTCATTAAGTCTAAATTACAAAATAATAAATAAATAAATAAACTTAAAGAATACATAAAAAATTCTAAATTTACTAAAAGTAAATAATTACGAGCCTAAATTATGCGTTGTAAATTTTATTTATTCTTAAAATTTATTCTTTTTAATTATTGACGAATTTGAATATCGCAATTTATTAAATTTTGATAACCTTTGTCAATCACAATTTTAACTTCGACCTTCACAAGTTACTAGGAATTTTACTATACAAGTTTCAAAGTTATTTTTGTTTTCCTGTTTTTCTCATGAAAGTTATTTTTAATACAAAGTCGTTTGTTTATTTGCGCAATTTGTAACTAAACACAAACGTTCATAAACCTTTGCAGACATGAATAACCCTTTCAATTTTTTTCAAATCTACATCAAGGAAATTTACTGCATCTTTATTGCAACAGCATTACCGTACATAAAATTTATCGCATTCATTCTTCATGTTTTTGGAATACCGTATATGCTCCAATAAACGCCGAGGCTCTTATTGTCGCCGGTCTCTAATAAAAGCGCCGGGCTGCAGAGGGGACACGGCCAAATAGTAGCCGGGTCTTTGATATTTGCCTACCGGTACTAGTGAAAGCGTCCTTATATTTATAGTCGTGCGTAATACCTTACGGTATATGCCTTACAAAATGCCGCCGAAACGGTCATTTGACATTGCCTTCAAGATTCGCGCGGTGGAATACGCGAAAGAAACTTCCGGTGAGGCGGCCGCCCGTCATTGCAGATTCGGACGACGAATAGCAGCGAAAGGTACAGGAAGACATTGCCATTTATCTTTAACAGTCTTATGTAGCATGTGACTTTCAAATAATGTAGATGTTTATAATATTAGCTGGTATTTATGTGTAAAAATATTGCGTTCTGTAGGTTTTTGTTTATAATGGCCGGTCTCTAATAGCAGCCGGTCTCTATTAAGCGCCGGGAGCCGAAGCTAGTTTTGCAAATAAACGCCGGGGGCCTCTATTGGAGCATATACAATAATTAAAGAAATGTGTTTCTTCTTTTTTTTTAAAAAATCCTCTTCTTTTTTTTTCCCCTCTTTTGATGTTAAACTCATGTATTAACTCATTTATTCAACTTAATATTTTTTTTTATCTGTCTGTATGCGTATCACGATGAAACGGCTGGACAAATTTCTTTAAAATTGTTATGTTACAATAAAATTGTTATTGTTATGTTGCTATTATGTTAAAATTGTTATAACCCAACGTAAAACATAGGCATAATTATTTTGGCATCAATTCATGCCCTAAAAAAAAATCCCCTAATCCTTCGTTAAAACGGTTAGACTGATTTCCTTAAAATTTCGTTGCTTATTTATGATACAAAATTTGAATTATAATGCACGATTAGTTTGGTCTTCACTCCTGCATCCTTCAAATTGATCCTTACATGTTGATCCTTAACAATGCAATGGATATCAGAAAGTATCCTTAGTTTACGACAGTAATACAATATTCAGAAGAAAGCAACAAATCAATCATTAACAGCTTGACCTTAGATTAAAGTCCTCGCGCTCATAGATGAATCTCCCAGAATGCAAAGCAGATTATAGATTGTCCTTTCCTGGCCCTTCGCTAACATTGAAATAGAAGAGAAGCGACCTCTTCTATTTCAATGTTGGCGATGGGCCAGGAATGGACAATCTATAATCTGCTTTGCATTCTGGGAGATTCATCTTTGAGCGTGAGGACTTTAAATTACACTGTAAATGATGTTACATCTCTATCAATCAAAATAGTTAACGACACACAAAAATCAATAGATTTTAAGGAAAAACACAAGAGAAGTTAAGGAAAACGAAAGAATTTAATACATTTCCTGCAAAAGCTGTTAGGGGCTGTATAATACAACTTCATCACTAATTAAAAAAAAAAAAATAAGAAATAAACAAAATGCACATAACATTTCTGATAAAAAAACATTATATTAAATATATTTTGATTTTTTTTTTTATGATGGCCAAAAATCAAATTATGACAGCGTCCATATCAAAGATTCGGAAGATCTTTTATAGCGATCCCCTACCCAAAATATTAAAGGGAAGGAGGGGAGCGAGCTCTTAAGAAGTTCTGACCGTCTGTCACTACCTATACAGCCCAAACTACAACTCGGACAGATATGAGTTATAATCGATTGGAAAACCTATGACTTGTAGAGGGACAAAAAAATACCCGTTCCTGCGATTTTCTTCACATGAACTTGAACAGCAGAAAATTGGGCTAGGTGGCATAACATGTTGTAGAATCTTAATCAGTCTAAGGATTGAATGACTTGATGATGAATTGATGACTTTATTGAACCCTTATGACTTGTAGAGGTGTGGGAAAAATATGAGTATTTTCCACCTTTCACATCAAGTGGAAATGCCGAAAATGAAATATGTTATAAGAAAATATAAAAATGAAACCATTTTTTTGCCTTGTTTTATTTATTTATTTATTTATTTATTTATTTATTTATTTATTTATTTATTTACCGCTTCTGACTAGAGACTGACTGATAATTCACATCTCTTTATAATAAAGATGTCATCAAATCAAGTGATCCGTAAATATTAATACGGAATCTACTAGAACGATTTTTTTTTTAATCTTTGACGATTGCATTGGATTAGAACTCTTTATGACTTACAGTATTTATCAGCGTATAATACGCATCGGAGGATAATACGCACCTCAATTTTTTTAAGAAGGAAGTTTGAGTAAAAAAAAACTTGAAGGAAATGTTTTTACGTATGCTCAGTAATTCATAGTAAAGAAATAAGTTTCAGCCGACACACAAAAATTAGTTCAAAATATAAACATAATTATAATGAAAAATTGAAAACATACTTCCATGATTTGGGGCTTTCGAGCTTCCTTTGTTGACAATGAGCTCCGCAAAGGAAGCTCGAAAGCTCCAGATCATGTAAGTATGCTTTTAATTTTTAATTATAATTATGTTTACATTTTTAACTTTGTAGTTAAAGATATTGTAATGTGCAAACATGTTTGATGAACAAAGGAAGACAACAATCGTGGCACGCCACGCAAGCTTACGAGTTAATTGTTGTCACGTTACGTTCGAAACGTGCAAGACTGTTGTTGGGATACAGTGCTGTAAAATTCCCAGTGAACAAGATGGTTATATCTTAGATGCTAATGCCGTGAGTATAAATAAGAATTAACTTTTGAATTCGAGATTTGACTAGGAACTGCTGTGAAAATAACTCTGCTAGAACTATTTAAAATTGATTACAAACTTATTTTTGTGTTTTGGCTGAAACTTATTTCTTCAGTAAAAAAAACTTTAAATTTAAAATGAAAGTAGTATACGCGTATATATGCAAACAGAATTTCAGTTCTAAATTTTAGGAAAAAAGTTCGTATTATACACCGATAAATACGGTAATTTTATTTAATCCAGAAAAAAATAACGTCGAACATTGTGCTGTTTTGAATAAATTTATCCATTCTATTATTTGTTGCGAAATGGCTTCAATTTTTGCCTTTTATTTTTAATAAATGTCACAGAATAACATAAAGTGCTATTCAATTGTTCCAATTTCGATCCTTGTTTATATATTTCAACTATACACATCAACCCTTTTATTTATCTCCGATATATAGTTCCATCTCTGTTTTTTAAGCCAAAAGGCGGAAGTAATAACATTTAAAAAAGAAAAAAAAATGAGATTTATTTATTTACATCGCAGTTCAAATGGTCTCCAAACAGAAAGCAAAACAAAATAAAACACTAAACGTAGTAAATTCGTTTTCACTTCTTAGTAAACTTAATAACGATTTTTTTTTTTTTTTTAATAATTTTAAACTAATGGTGTTTCAAACAAGTATTTATAAACAAAAAGTTTAAGCATTCATATCATGAATAAATAATAAGAATATTTTTCACCAGAAACAAAATGTCAGAATCACTTTTAATTTTTAAGAAATGTAATTGATAATTATGTGACTTACCTTTCACTATTCCGTACAGGTAAAATATAAAAATGAAAGAAAACAACCAGTTAACAACAGTCTTCATAGTGAAGGTAGAGAAAACGCAATAGTCAATTCACAGTGAAATAACAAAATTGGAGCGAAAGGGCATACTTCCGGTGATCTTAATTTATAATTTTATTTCCTCAAAACCAACAAATGGGAGCATTGAATTTGATCTTCAGTTATGATGAAACAAAACTGACAAAGAAATAGCAGTAAAAACCTGTGAATTATAACACTAATATTAGTAATAGTAATATTTTATTTTCGGAATAAATATCCTTGTTGTCTATTGTAAACAAGTTACATTGTTATGCACTTTATGTAACAACCGTAATTGTAAATAATAAATAAATACAGAAAAACATAACAAGTATTAAAAATATATATGTATTTTTATCTTTAATGACTTCACGAAAATATTGATTCCGAAAATAAAATAATACTTTCAAATTTGTAGGCGTTATTGCTACGCCTTTGTTTATTTTTTTTTTTCATCATTTAAGTTGTATATCTTACCTCGTCCTCTGTCAAATGAGCATCAAGTTTCTTACTCGAAGGTTAAAGGGAGTGAGCCTCGGATTGACCATCCGACGTCAACTAGCTCGGTTGCTAGAGGATCGCTGGGAGCCTAATCCTTCCGCGTACACAAGGACCTTTACATTTATATAAATATATACAGAGGGTTGATTATGCTCAAGTGAACGATTTCAATATGGAAAATCTCAGGTCACGTGAGGTGCATATCCGCGATTCGTCCAAGGATTATAAAGGCAGCGTAGAAGCTAACATTCCATTAATTGATAATAGTGTCTGCCACCTGAAACAGACCGATTTTGGGAGGGCTATATTACTATCTTTTCCTACGCTAAATTTTCATATTCTGTGATTATAAGCATGTACAAAACCCTGGGATTGCGCTTTTCGAAAATAGAGGTGAGCAGCGTATTAAATAAAAAAGAAAAAGTCAAACATCGGCAACGTAGGTCGAACCAGAACCCTCGAGGCAGAAATCCGCAACTCGTCAAAATTCAGAGGTGGTTCCTAAAGTGAAACGCTTCGTAATGGGAGAGAATCGGAAAACGCAAAGGATTGTTTCCAATCACACCTCTAAGCCGACCGTGGATTATTGAAAACCCCTTCAACAAAAAACGCTAATATGTGCAATTCCTTTTTCTGATATCTCGGTCGAATCCCCCTCACGCATCCCCAATGGACTTTTCCTAGTTTGGATTATTAAAACGGGCTCTTCAAAGTAGGTGACCGCGTTCGTAGAACTGTTTGTGGAAAGCCTGTAGAGAGGAAAGGAAGGCGATTGATACGAATTCTCTAAGAAGGAGTCTTTTGGAATGGAAATTGCGATGCAGGGCAATAGTTTGAAATAAGGGTATCAGATAGAATAAGATAGGACGTGCCGTCGAGTTTTTTCGCTAAGTTGTGAAGTTAAAAATCGTTCCCTTCTAACGTAATCAACCCTGTGTATATCGATCAATACCAATGGCTTTTCTGTCAAGTATAGGAAGAGCTGGGCTTAGGTTTGGTAGCTCTAAACCTGTAGCTTCATCTTCAAAAGAATACGTTCCACTGTTAGCACTAATCTGCTCCAAAGATGATAGAATATGTGCTAGATCCATTTTTTGAAACAATAAGCAAAGATGTATCAGTTCAACTGATGATGCTGTCACCGGACTTCATCCGCCATCACTTGAAAGTTTCAGTTTCGGTTTGGGAAGGCTGAAAGCTTCTACTGAAAAATGCTGATCATCAAATACCTCATTGGTAAGAATGTCTTCCATTAATATGAAAGATATTCTCGAATGTTCTACACTAACATCCTTATAGTCCATTGGATAATTCAGATTCTTGATTAACCAAGTGTACATCTCCATTCCTTCTTGAAAAAGCTTCTTTTTTTCTTGCTTTGAGATCAAATCGTGAGTTGATTGAATGTTAATGGAGTCCATTCCATTCTAAATGGTGACATAGCTATTGATTAGATTGTCAAAATTTGTTCACGGGTTTGTGTCACTGGTATAGCGCTTTGGCAGTTCAAAATGGCGATTCGCTTGTAAAATTAGTCTTTGTAGGCAAAGAAAGGAGAAGTGGGACTCCTCAATGACAATACTCGACCGCATATGGCCATAGCAGAAAAAGAAATTTCTACAATCCATATAGGGTAAACAGGAGAGTAGTTGGCACCCTGACAGTTATTGGCACCTATCACAGTGATTGGCCCAAAATAAGCTTCATAGTGAATTTGGTTCAGAATTCCTCCAGTAGATGGTAGCAGCAGTCCTTCTTTAGACCTGGATTTGCCTAATTTTGACACTAGAGGCCGTGTCATACTCAAAATGGTGGCTGCCTACTTAGAAATTCGGGACATATTTCTTGAAGACCGAATTTGACTTCCAGTCACTCTCATCTCTTTCCAACCTTGAAGGAGGATTTATCAGGAAATCGTTTTCAGTTGACTCATGATAGCTGCTTACCATTGCTGCAACACCACGAGCTTTGTGAGTCTGGGATGGACAAGCTCGAAACAAATGCCTTAACAGGCAAGACCATTATGTTAAAAGGTAATGTAGCTATAACTCTTTCACAGCCCGTTGAAACTTTCAGAAATAAAATCTTGTCTTTGAATTAGAAGGACCTTTGGATCAACCTTCTCTTGATTATTTGCTTGATCTTCCACAACTTATCATTCTTATTGGATCTTACGCCCTACGCTGCGATTGGATGAAGGAAAAACGACTTATACTATATGAGCAAAATGTTTGACTTACATCTGCCATTCATAGCTCCATTATTGGAAAGTGTCTTAGACTGGCTTAACATTAGCAGATGGACGGCTTCACAAATAAGCTTTCAGCCTTCCCAAACCGAAACTGAAAGTTTCAAGTGATGGCGGATGAAGTTCGGTGACAGTGGAACGTATTCTTTTGAAGATGAAGCTACAGGTTTAGAGCTACCAAACCTAAGTCCAGCTCTTCGGACGCTGATAGAAAAGTTTTTGGTATTGATTGATAAAAAGGATGACAAACTGGTTCCAGTCGAAGAAATCCTCTATATATATATATACGTTTTTATTTATTACAATATTGTATACCATTGTAATATTGTAACAAAAATATATCTAATACAATTATTAGTAGTATAGTTTTAAAAAAAGGTCAGACACATAATAATTAAAAAACATTTTAAACACATTAAAATCTTAATGTCTCGACCAGGTTTCGATCGGACCTGATGATGTTTTTCAAGGACTTGAAAAAGATCATATACTTTTAAGTTGATTTAATTTTCAAGTACTTAATTTTCAAGTATCCGATCGAAACCTGGTCGAGACATTAAGATTTTAATGTTTTTTTATGTTTTTTAATTATTGTGTGTCTAGTCTTTTTTTAAAACTACACCAGTTATTTCACACACGTTAAATTTCTACAACAATTATTATTAGAAACACATAAGTATTGAGGGGTAGGTTGCTCAAGATGGAACGCTTCCTAAGATGGGAATAGAACAATTTAATTCGTTAAAATGTTGGTATCAGGTTTTCGATTTTCTACGCATCCATTGGAAGTTAAAACAGACTTGAGCGTGATAATGAATAAAAGAAAATAATCTACAATATATTAGGTAAGTTTTAGTATTTTCACATACTTTGATGTAAGGATTTCACGACTGGTTGCAAATCTGAACGTGTCACTGAGCTATTAACATCCCTGTTGACATATTATGAGGACAGAATATCGTAAGACAAGGCTCCCAATATCATAACTAGACGGCTTCACAAGTAAGTCAAGATGACCAGTTGTCCTCCATGTGCAAATGGTAATCTGCTCTGAAGAAGCTCCATCATCACGAAAGATGATGCAATGCTATTTAAAGGCATGCCACCAATCTTCAATCCGGTGTAGTGTGTTTAACGGAGATGCACTCAGGGATGAGGAAAGTCCTCGTAATAACCCGCGATGATACAGGATTAGAACACGGTGGACAGAGAAGCCGCCGGAGAAGTTCACAAATTCGCACAATGGGGATGTTTAAGGTCCTTGGTTCGAGGCTAAAAAAGTCACGTGATGAAGGGACTCACGTTTTAAATCCTTCCTAAAAACTGCTGAATTTCGGATCTTTATTCAAGAAGATTCAAACTAGAATTCTAGTTTGAATCTTCTTAAATAAAGATCCGAAATTCAGCAGTATTAGGAAGGATTGAAACATGAGTCCCTTCATCACGTGACCTTTTTAGCCTGGAACCAAAGAACATTAAACATTCCCATTGTTCGTAGGTTGTCGGGGCATTATTAACGATAACTGAAATGAAACCCAACGAGTAAAGGACAGGTAATGTCTACAAAAATTGTACTTTATATTGTACTTAATTTTGACATGTGTTAAAAATTTTTTTTTTGATTCATTAAAATTAAAGACAAAAAAACTTTAAAAATTTAAAATATATATTTAAAAATACGTTACATGGAGGTGGAAAGGAGCTTTCGAAACCCTAAACGGATTTGATTGTCAACTCCAGTTGACAAGGAAATCCGTTAAGGATTTCGAAAGCTCCTTTCCACCTCCATGTAATGTATTTTTAAATAAATATTTTAAATTTTTAAAGTGTGTTTGTCTCAAATTTTACTTTATATTGTGAAATTATTTAAATTAAATCAAATTTTATAAAGCGAGCAATTCTTATAAATTTTATCTTGAAAACAGTCCTAAAGGATTTTATGGGGTTAATCTACCATTTTCGGGTGCGAAAAAGCGATTAGCTATGTCTCTATTTCTCGAAAAAGAAAATGATTGACAGGGACCAGGTTATTGTCTACTAGTACAGTGTTCTTTCTTTATTTCCGTTTTATTTTATTCTAAATAAATTCGTGTCTCTGCGTTTTTGCATATAATAACATAATTTTATTTTATCTGTAATAAAATAATAATTTTACTTAATAATAACTTTTATAACTTTTCCCTTTCAACACCGCACAGTGGAGTATTTGACATAAAAAGTTAGCCAAAAGTTAAAAAAAATAAACAGTATTTTTCGTCTACCACAGCATCTTTTCAAAAAGCTTGATACGAGGCTAAAGCCTCGGCTTGATAATTATGACGTCATTTGGCGGCCATTTTTTGAGTCAAAGGCGCGCATGCGCGGATACAGCAGTTGCAACCTTGCCATTGCTAATGTTATATGTCTTTGTTTTGGGTGTTCTATTGTAAACTTATTTTTCGTTTGTTTCCTGAGTGATATATCAGGTCTGAAGTGGAATTAGTTTTGACAGGTTTAGAGGTATCAGTTTTGCTCTACATTTTACAGAAGATTTTAGCCATTTACAGTTAAAATTTCTGTATATTTTGCCCTTTGTCGTTTACTTTTTACGTTTTTTTTTTTTTATAAATAGGAAGGTTTTAGTTATAATGCCGGGCTTTGCCGGCAAAAATTCTTGTGATGCCTTATACTTTAGGATATCCAGAATTAATAAAAAAAAGAAAATCTTCCCCAAAAAGCCGCCATTTTTTTATTTGGAGCGTGGAAAATAGCATATTTTAGAAATATCATTAAATCGTTATTTTCTTTATAGGAATTGGAGAGTGAGTGAAAATGATGTCGAGGAAGCAATTGAAAAGTTATCTGCACCGCAAACAGGCCATGCAGGCCCTGGGGTGCAAGGGAGGTTTAGGCTCTCAGCGATTCTTGACCAATGGGACTAATTGAGATCGAATGGTCAGCCCGACGCTCGCCCGCATTAAGAAACTCAGTACCCATTCAACAGAGGGCTGAGTGAGCCCTAGGATCCGTCTGGAGGAGGAATACCGTGGAAAAGTCCCCGACCACCGTCGGGTAAGGAACCAATTACACAACATTACTAAATACTGTCCGAGAAATTACTCCGATAAATTATTGGAGAAAAAAATTTGTTTTTATGAAAAATCGTCTCTTCGAACTTGTTAATTGTCACATTGATTGTCTACATTGTTCTTACTTTATTTTTGTTTTATTTTACCGAGGAAAGCTCAGTCTTCCAGGTACTATAAGTAAACTAAAGTAATTAGTTATAATAAAATTTATCAGTTTTTCTATCTTTTAATCCACTTTGAGAAAAAAAAAAACCAACCTAGATTGAAAATTCCAGGGTGGGGCAAACGCCTCCCAGCCCTCTTGCCCGTATTAGACTACGAAAGACCAATAAACTACAATATGTAGACTCATTTCGTAAGATAGTCAGCGGTGATGGATGCCGTTAAAGTAATGTAACGGAACGAATTAAAATTTGACTCAACATATTTATCAAAGAATATGTATGTGAGAGTAGAAAAATCACACAGTTGCTTTTTTTTATTTTTTGTTTTATTTTCCTCTTGATTCGCTAGTTTTTTGAATCAAAATAATGTCAATTTAAAGATTGTTTCATCACGTATCCAATGATACCATTTAAATATGTATTGCTTGTCAGTAGAGTGCTTTTTGGAGGAATCTCCTAGCCTACCAGAAAACCTCGTTTTCGTACAGCCTGGGAAATGGTGATTAAAACAAAATTCGATACAAACATTTATAAAACAATCTTTATTAATAACGGGTATTCCCTCCTCTAGCCTTAATTACGGCCCTCCTTCGATTTTATCAATTTGGGGTGTTGTTCTATGTTGTTATTGTCTTGGTTTTGAAGGGACAATACATATGGTATCATTGGATAGGTGATGAAACAATCTTTACATTGACATTAGTTTGATTCAAAAAAAAATTGAGAATCGCGAGGAAAATTAAAAAAAAAAAAAAAAAAATGCAACTGTGCAATTTTTTTGCTCTCAAGTGTACATTTGCACTGACTATATCACGGCATTCTTTATCTTATCATGATTTTTTTTATTTACGCAGTTAATAAAATAAAAACATTATCGCAAAATAATTATCAATCCAGCAGTCACTATTTGCTTTAATAAGTTGTTTATAAGTTTTTCATTTGTTCAAGGATACATTTCAAAACTATAACAGCTACAACCTCAAAAGTTAAAAACGATAATTACGCAGTGATAAGGTGGTTGTTTGAGAACGCAGTTATAATCTGACGGAATGAGGCTAAACTTCATTTTTTCTATGATTCACATGCCATTACCAGACAAGCATCAAGGCACAAATCAAATCAACGAGAATAAATAATCAAATTTGAACTTTTATGAAATGCTTTTTTTAAGGTTTATTTTCGGCGCTGGAAACCACCCGGATTTTTATTTTCTAATATAATTCCCTCGCACATCTTTGGAATGCTGAGTAATCTATACTGAAGGGAAAAAAAAAAAAAAAAAATTGCAGGAAGTTGGAAATAGCTTTTCCTGTGTCATGGCCGAAAAGAATCTATGATCCATCTTTTTATCATCTATTAGATTATTTATTTATTTATTTATTTATTCTATTCACATGCTCTTACAGCCAAGCAAAATTGATCCAAATTTTTTAAATACTCTCCTTACTGTATTTTATTTTTCTAATTTAATATAATTAAACTTTGTTGTTATTTTCTTACGCAAGTTCATATTGATTCGGAATTTATAATTACGTTTCAATGTTATGCATTTTTTAGAGGCTGCATTGTTTTTGTTGCGAATCGATCATCATAACCATAGCAGCTGTCCTCATGTTTGATAACAGAATCAGTTGACAGCGGCAGTGAAAGAAGCAGTTTTTAGCCAATCATAAAAACCTTTAGGAGCTACGTTTAACAGGAAACCCTGGTGGTGTCAACTAAAAACGAAAGTTTTCATATGTCAACGAGCTGCTGATTAACGGAAAAATGTCGGAGACCTGTTGCGTTGTGAGCTGCGAACACAGCGAAGAGAACTGTTCGCTAAAACGTTTTCCGACGGACAAAAGCCGAGCGAGAAAATGGGAAAGTAACATAAGGGAAGGGAATTGGAAGAGGAAGCAATGGCATCGTATTTGCGAGGTATCATTTATACTAAAATACATTGTGATATATTATTCTTTTTTCTGGCTTGGTTTCAATTTATCCGAATGCCAGGAAAAAAATTTCAAATTTTTACAGAATGTGAACTGTTAATAACTCGATACCGGGTTATTAATTCTAAAACTCTTCATTAAATATAAATTTATGCAGAAAAGTCAATGAATCCTCAAAAAATTTAGATTATTAATGCTAATAATAATAATAATAATGTTTTTTGTTACTTTACTGTTTAATTTTTATTTACCTTTTCCGAATTATTTTTTTTTCTTCTAAATTTATCAGTTTTATGTTATTATATATTTTCTGTTTATATCAATCATTTATTATTACATTTTGTCAGTTTTAATTCTTGTTTTGTAATTATTTATATTTTTTATTTATATTTATATTTTATATACACTATTTTATATTTCCCACTCACTGCTGTGAGGCAGCATTATTTGATTAATATTTAAATTTTTTGTAAGTTAATTTTTTTATAGTTTAATTCATATTTATCTAAAGTAAAACACCTGCTGCTAGGAATATTTAGTAAATTCGTAACGGGACTTTATTGTATTTTATTATTGAAACAATAAAAAATTATTATTATTATTACTATTATTATTTTTGTATAACTTTACACTTACTGTTATTGACAAAACATTTACTATATAATAATAAAAGCAATGAATTTTCGTCAGCATTTATTTTTTCCGCAACTGAATTAAATAAGCGACAACAAAACAGGAAGCCTGAACATTTCAATATAAACATTGATTTTCACATTTTATCATATACATACATAAAAAATATTCGAATGCTTTAGAATTGAGGAAGTCCAATGACAACCTTTAATTATTTATAGGCTACAATGAAAGTAAGTTAAAATCGTGTTCAATGACGATGGACAGCAAAGGGGACGTAGAGGCACCCTCCATAATGAAAGGTTACCGGTATTAATAAATACTGAAACGTAATGTAATTTAAATGTAGTATATTTAAGATAAATGCAGGGACTGAAAATTTTTAGAGATTTTTTTTCCGACCTCAAAATTTATTACTGGTAGAATAATTGTTAATATTTAATGCTTAAGGAAAAAAAAATAAGAAAAATCCTAAATATCCTAAAGTAAATGTAATATTTTCGGATTTGGTTATTTTGTTGTATTGATATTTAGTGTAAACATTATTGAAGAACCATTGATATTGTTGATTTATTAGTCTTCGGATCAAGATCAGAAGACCTATATTCCCGTTTTGTCGTGGACATGTATCCCACAATGCAATGCACAACAATCAAAACAATCGTAACAATTGCGCCTTTTGCATTCGCAACAATCACATTTATAATAATAAGAAAATTAAATCAATATCAATTATATTTTCTTATCAGAAGATGTTGCGCAGCATTGTGATTGGTTTACTAATCTCTTTCCCTACCTTGTTTTATTCGATTCGTTAAAATGTGTCCGCACCAAGGATATTTTAAAAGATGCAAAAAGAAATTAAATGAAGCGAAGAATTTTTTTGAAATAAGTTCTTAATGTGCTACCCTCCTTTAATAGGCTATATACCATTTAGTCCTTTTCACATTCCAACCTTAACTAAAGTCATTATTTCGATCTATCAACAATTGTGTATTGAGTTTTTAATGAAAATAGAGGTTTTCATCATCTCCCCTCTCATGTCATTATGACAGTTACAGTAAAACTGGTTTTGCATACCACAATATGTGGAGCCCTGCAGAGAAGATTCCAATTTGGCTTTGTATTTGCTTTGACAGGTCTTAGTAAGACTACCAATATTTGATGCTTGCTTGGCCTTACTCCAATAAAGAAATCTGATAACCATTTTACAAAGAGTTTAGTGAACCCTAGGGGACTAGTATTGAGGAGAAAGAAGCAGGGAAGAATCCACAGGGGATTGAACCTTGCTCCTCCATCCCACCTTTACAATTGCCCACAATATAGCCAGTATGTGTTCAAAAGGGATAGACAGGCACATAGCCAGGGGAGAAAAAAAAGAAAAGAAAGTGTGTATGTGTAAATGATGAAATTCAAAGAGCCTACTCTTGCCAAAGATTTCAGTATGCATCTCGTTTTACTTTTAAATTTCATTTAAAGAAAGCAAAGTCATTTATAAAAGTTTTATGTAATGGACCCCCTCCCTAATAAATTCTTGGCTACATTCCTGGATAGGTATTCCTGCAACTAAATAGTCTATGTTATATATATGTTAATTATAAAGCTTCTAAGAAAAATGGATAAATTATCATATAGTTACTTTTTAAAATTTTTATTCAATTTTTTTTTTCATTATTCAATTGGATTTGCAAGAAGGGCTTAACCACTGATTTATGGATTCCTAACCTTATTGATGACATTTAAAAGTTACCTCTTAAGATAGCAGAGAGATATTTATTTGAAGTTAGCCCAAACCACCAGATAGATCCATTTTAACCATTAGACGATTGCACCAATTTTGTTAAATAAATAAAATTTTAACTTATTTTAAATTTGCATTAGATAATTAAGTAAATAAATACATTTCCCAAATTTCATACCTTTAGTTTACATTGTATTTCATTAAATTCATTGAATAAATCTCACACAAATGAAGTAATTATTACACATCATACCAAAAACTCCTCCTCTTTGATTATTCTTTAATAAACAACATATCGCTCAGCAGAATTCTACGAAATATTGTTTATTAATGTAGAATGATTACAGAAGAGGAGATTTATGAGCAATATATGAGATATTATTAACCTGCAGCAAGCTATTAATAGGCTATTAATATCATACCATGAAAATTAAATGTAAAAAGAAAAAAAAAACAAAACAAAAACAAGCATTTAATATAGAACAAACTGTTTTCCTTACATTGTTTTATTATTCACCACTTCACCAAAATGACTGTGAATGAATATTTTCCAGTAATCCTTACATCATAATAAATATAGGTTATCTTTCTCCCCCCCCCCTCCCCCCCCAAAAAAGGTTGTAATAATAATTGCAACTTAAAAAGTCTGTTGTTATTACTCAAATTATTACTATTAATAAATAATTGTGTTTAAAAAACAATTAGTGTATTAAGGTAGAGAGTTTTAACCTTTATGAAGCTGTTTTTAATTTTCTTTCTCTCAGCTCCTTCTTAATATTCTATTATTCAACATAAGAATTTGCTGTTATATAGGCCTATGTCTACAATTAAAAATGTTGATTTTATTATTTTTTACAGTGCCACTTCACCAGAGAACAGTTTCGAGTTAATAGACATGATAAAACGAAGAGATTGAAATGTAATGCCATCCCAACCCTTTTTCCAAGACAGTCTTTTATCAGTGTAAGCAACTTTACATATCTGTTATTCAATAATTCTGTAAATAATTTAAGATTATTGTACGTCCTTACTTTAAGATTATTGTACGTCCTTTACTAACACAAGAATACACATGAAAGAAGCATAATCAATTGATTATTAGTGAAACAAGAAAGCAATATATTTCTTGTTTAGTATTTAGGAAATAACCTACATTTCAGAGTTTTGATTCAAATTTGAAGATTTGAAATCAATTTAAACATAAAACATAAAGTATTTGTGTTTTGTAATCATTTTCAAGTTTAATCACAGGAAAAAGCAATAAACTTACTTAATAGCTCTTGGATATTTCAGGAAGATTCATTCTCCTATCTAATATGACTTAAATTGAGATCAGGTCTTAATTTATTTTTTTAAAAGAAATAAACTATTAAATGAAAAAAATTTTTTTTTTGTATCCAATTAAAAAGAATATGTTATCTGGACAATGTTATCTGTTCTTCCTGTCAGATGTATTTGCATTTTCCTATTTTAAAACTAATGGTTCTGAAGTCACTCAAATTGTAAAATTGTTTAGATTGAATGTGTATATAATAAATAGCTGAATGATAATGTAAGTAACATTATTAAATTTCAAAAAAAAAAAAAGGGGAAATCTTTCATGTTGATGCTTGTTTAACAATAATCATCTGTTTTTGGTAAATGAAGTTTTTAAAGCATTATTCATTCTGGTCATTAATGTTATTTATTTTATTAAATTTATTTAATACTTTGATACTTGCCCCAGATGAGAAAAACAATTTTAAAATCCAATAATTTATCTTCTTTTATTTTGCATTCACAGAATTCTATAGGTATCACTGGTGTCATATTTTCGTGTAACGTTTATAATATCCTTAATTGTACATCAGAAGAAAATAAACTGTTACAGGACATGCAGTAGGTTTAGAATACAATTTTAGATCAAAAAATGCATGTTTGTTGTTAGTTTGTTTGTCTTTCTGTGATCAAAATAACTTATCCTAGAAAATTGGAACTAACTATTAGCTTTGGGTCTTTAAAAGAAGGATCTAAAATAATTTAGACACATATTGGGTCTATAAATAAAGGAGCTGAGAGTCAATTGCCTTCACCATCTTTCACTCAAGAAATTTGAGTCCACTGGAATGGTGTTTATATTATTGCTCTTAATCAAATCTACAAAATTTACTTTTAACTTTTATATTTAGCCTACTTCATTTAGCTTTGTTGAAGATAAATATCCGTTACTTTTTGCATTAAACATTGAGGCATCAGACCATCTTAAAACACCATGTTTATTCTTTCAAATTATATTGCATATTGTTTTAAAGAAATCTGAAATAGATAAATTATTTTAAATCTCTGTAATTGTAATTACCAGTAGCATACTAAATTAAAGTTTCCAGAGAACAAAGTGCTACTGAGAAACATTTTCATAATATTTTTAGTCTTGGAGACTAAAATGATTAGGGTTTAAATAATGTAAATTATATTTTTTTTATGTAATGTACCGTGTTACTTACCGGATAGTTTACAGTGTACTATGATAAGATTCATAGACATACCATAAATTGAGGGAAATGCTGTTTTTTTTTTTTTATAATGGGTATTAGTGTAATAAGAAAAGAGATGGTTATGTAAATGATATCAATAGATGGTTTCTGAGGATTGTATGGGAAGTGGATACAAAGGGACTCTTACACTATACTCCTAAAACCTGAAATGGTTAGGGTAGGCCTACTTTATCTCCTTTTTTTTTTTTTTGTTTTTTACTACAAATGTAGCTATCCCGTAGAATGATTCTATTGCTATTTACGCATTCTGGATAAACACTATATTCTTGCTAGTAAGTCTTATAATCAGATGGGGGGAAAAAAAATGGAGGGGGCAACTTTTCTTAGGAGATAGTTAAATTCAGGGCCCAGGTACCAAATGCAATAACGGCCCCCACCTTCCACATTGTGGTTAAAATCATAGATTCTTAGCCAAAAATATCACAGAAATGCCACACGATTTCATATTTCTTTCTTTAAACATGCCACACATAGTTGTTAGCATTATTTTTAGAGTAAAATTAATTTAGCACCAAATATCTATCATTTCCAACCAAAAGTATAGAAATGAAGTTTAGAAAAAATTTGCTCTATGCAAACATTATAATGCAGAGTAGCTCTATGCAGATGGTTAAAGCAGTTTATAGAAAATGTAGATTTAACTACAGGGTGTCTACCAACTGGGAAATCTGGGATTTGTATGGGAAATTTGGGTTGGCTGAAATGTACGGGAAATGTCCTTAAAAATCAGACTATATCCTTAAATTTTCAGCATTTTTTTTTTTTTTTTGTTTTGGTTGAGCAGATCGGTTTAGTTTTTTTTGGTTAAACAGATCGGTTTAGAGGTTTTTTTTTTTTTTTTGGTTGAAATTTTTGTGAAAATGTCCTTAAATGTATGGGAATTGTCCTTAAATTTTTTGTTTGAGATTCAGTAGACACCCTGAATTATAAAAAAAAAAAATCTAGAAGAGTTAGGCTAATTCATATATTTTTTTTTTTTTTTTTTTTCGGTTAAGACCTCAGCTTGGGCCCCAGTGCTGAGGGACAAATTGACCCCCCTTCTTGTGGTGGCCCTAGTTATATGTTCATGTCAGGATGGAATTCTCATGAAACCTTGAATGAATTTTTTTCAATTAGTCAGAATTATTTTTTGATGAAATAATTATATAATACAAACATTTTTTTGAAGATTTAATTAAAGCATAACTGTAATGCCTTTTGGCAAAAGTATCAATATAAAAATGATAAAATTGCAGTTGAAATCTATTAATGTATGCCATTTTGCTTGATTTCAGAAAAGTACCAGTAGCTTGCTCAATTTTAAGTGTAGCATTAGAAAATAACAGTTTCAGTTTGCAAAACCTCATATCTCATATTGCTGACTGTAGTTTACAGTAATTAAATATTTTTATTTTCTGAAGATTCTATTAAAAATAATTGTTTTTAGTTTCTCAATGGAATTTTTTTTGTATGTTCTGAATTTAAATGTTATTTTTGTATTACACTTAAAATAGATTGTTCAGATTTAAATTTATTTATTATTTTTTTTTATTTTCAAATTGCTAGACAAACAACAAAAATGATGATACTTCTAATGATTACTCAAAGGAAACCAGTCCTTCTTCAAGTGATGAAAGTTCAAGCCAATCCAGATTAACAGAAGAAAAGGAAAGAGAAGTAAAATACCAATAATTTTATTATTATTATTATTATTAAGTTTGTATGTTTCAAACCTTGAGTTTCCCCAGCAAAAACAATATGGCGGGTCAAGGACCAAAGCCCATATTGCCAAGCGTAAAGACGTGTGCAAGAATGATTAGGGATGTGTGATTGTGTCCATAAATTTCCTAACTATGCGTGTTGTGTTGAGTACCACAGCCTTCTGCAGTTGTTCATATGTGTTTTTGTGAAGTCCTAGTGTGCTGAGACTGTGGTGCAATGTGTGAGGTTCCAGACCAGTGGCAGACAGAACGATGGGTAGGGGAAGGTGTTGTACCTTTGACCAGTTTTCACTAAATGAATTTTCTAATTTTTTATACTCAAGTAAATCCTTATCTGAATAGATACATGCGATCTTCACTCATCTTGCCATCAACTGCATGTGTTTTTATATATTATATTTTGAGTATAAGTATTTTATTTTTATTTTACAAAAAAACTATACCTTGACCAGAGGGTATTGTACCTTTGACCAGGTGGTAGTAGAAACTGACAATTAGATACAAATTACACATTTTGCAAATATATGCAATCCAAAGTAGAATAATAAAACATGAAATAAATTCTAATGGCTTCAGTAGCCTACTTCTGCCCGTTTATTCTACATTATACAATGAAAAATCAACTCCAAAAGATAGACATTCTTTTAGTCGAGCTGTGCCACCAGCTGTGGTAGGATTTGGTAGCCTGGACACAATATCTTGTAGTTCTATGTCATTGAGCTGGTTATCTTCTTGAAAGAATTTTGCCATCTTCGGTAGTTTTTTTTTTTTTTCCAAATATTTAACTATAAAATAATCGCTTGCTGCTTCCTTTATTCGGGCCAAAAAGTATTTCTTGGCTTTTTTTGTTTGTTGTCAGCTTGACAAGGACATAACTTTCTTCAATGAATCTTCTTTTTCAAAGTTTAATTCCTTCTTCAACTCATGGTATTCATCAGAAATATCGAAAACACTTTCCCCTGATGAATATTCAACATCAGACTCAAAGTCGTGGACAAACAATCAATTGTTTACTTCTTTGGATAAGATTTGGTAAAAAAATAAAAATTTGGCAAAAAATATTAAAATTTCCATCTTACATAATGCTAAATTGACTGTAAGTAAAAACATTTACATATTATTAAATCATGTTGTACCTTTGACCTGGTCAGAGGAACAACACCCTGCTGTGGTCAAAGGTACAACATCAGTCGAACTTACATTTCATGCCTTGCTACAATTTTTAGGTTAATCCAGTCATCTTAAAAGTCCTAACAATTAATCTATAGACATATGTGTATTACTCATTCTTGTTAAAATAACAATCAAAAGAAAACAAACAAAGTTATTAAAGAAACATTCACTTGCAAAATACTTACTTTTCAGTGATGGAATTAGAAAAATATTTTTCACTCCTTGTAAGTCAAAGATCTAACTGCTACTGAAGGTTTAAAGGAGCAAATAATGGGAATTTTACACATTAAACAAAAAAGCTTTTAAAGTATGCTGATAGATGGCAGAACAAGCAAGGGTCGTCAAAGGTACAATTGGTCCAAGGTACAACACCTTCCCCTACAACACATACTCGGTCCTGCCTCCACTGCTTCTGGAGCTTGTGTGCTAATCTTGTCTGCGTGAGTTTTCTGCATGTTCTTGCTGATAGGCACTGCAATATCAATGAGATAGGTCTGTTTCTTGACCTTATCAACAAGTGTGATGTCAGGTCTGTTGTGATGTATGGTTTTGTCTGTGTGAATGGGGCGATCCCAGTACAGCTTATGTGAGGATGACTCTAATACCCTTTGTGGTATGTACTTGTAGTACGAGACCGTGTTCTTAATAAGTGAGTGTTTGTGTGCTAGCTGTTGATGAACATTCGACGCTACCTGATTGTGTCGGTGGAGGTGATCTGTTTAGGAGAGAAGGGGACAGCCTGATATTATGTGGTCGATCGTCTCATGCATAGTGTGGCATTTCCTGCATCAGTCGTCATGTGTGTTTGCGTCGTGTAGGATGTGTTTCTTATAGTTGCGTATGGGGATGACTTGGTCCTGTATTGCGATCATAAACCCTTCGGTCTCCCCAAACAGCTCGCCACTTGTCTGCCATCTGTTCGACACTTCCATGTCGACCTGAGGCTGTCTGAGTTCGTGGTTATGTCTGCTGTGGAGTTCCTTACGAGCCCATGATTCACGCAGCTACTGAGTGTGGGTGTTAAGGGCGGTGAGTGTTGGAGAAGGGTTTTTGAGGTCCAAGGGTGTGAGGTATGTCAGCCTTGACAATGGCTGAGTGGAGTGAGGAGTGTTGTGCTCTTTGGTCGAAGTGTTCCCTAAGTGTGTGTACTTAATTTGCATATAGGGTGATGAGGTTGACGAGTCCTCTGCCTCCCTCCTTGCGGGGAAGAGTCATCCTTTCCGTAGCGGACTTGGGGTGGAGCATGTTGTGTTTTGTGAATGTAGTGCGCGTTGCACGTTGTAGTACTTCGAGTTCGGTGTTTGTCCATGGAATTATGGCCGAACGAATATGTTAGTGTGGGGAAGGCAAAAGTGTTGATGGCTTTAATTTTATTTCTGGCATTGAGTTGTGTTTTCAGGATGTTTTGAATGCGAGCACGGTATGTGTTCTTGTTATTATTATTATTATTATTATTAGTTATGGAGAATGCCACCTAAATAAATTACTACAGGATGTGGTAAATAAAATTTGATAATATTTTCTAAAAATTCAAAATTAAAAAGAATCACTAGAAATTGGAAACTACAAGTGAGAAAAAATGCACACTGTTATCTGCCTCAATCCTCCGTAAAGCAAAGCTAAGGTAACATTTACAGTGGGCAAGATGAAAGTTTTAGTTACCTCAACTTCATTTTTCTTGATTTGTATATAAAGCTTCTGACAAACTTCATTAAAAAAGGTCAGAGGGAATTAAATCACATCAGCAGAAGAATGGGAATAAAGTGATTTGTAAGGATCTTAATAAAAAACTCTGTAGAAAGAAGCAAATAGCTTATCAATGTATTGCAAGATTAGGTCCTCATATCAAGCAATGTAGTGAGCTCTCTAGTTGCAATAGCATGGATATTTACCTGCTGATTGAAGGACCTCAGCTCAATCCCCAGTTGTGGTCAAGGATTTTTCCTAGTTTGTTTCTCCTTCAAACAATCCCTGAGGATCACTCAAACCTTTTTTCAAATAAAAACTTGGTTATTTCCATGGGTCTTTATTTGGTAGGCAAGTCATTGGCTATCTTCTTGATCTCTTCTTAGTTCCATTTGCAGTAAATCAAATCTGATATCTGTTTCAGCTCCTTAGGTCTGTAATAAGAGAACTCATAATTTTAACTATTAAGTACTACCAGCACACAAATAATAGCAGAAAATTTTAACTTCCAATCAAAGATATTTAACAATTCTGAGCTTAAAAACAAAACAGAAGCATGAATGAAACATGATTAAGTTGGAGTCAACATCTCTTTTTTCCAAAACGAAGATGATTGGCAATAACAAAAGGAAAAGATAGAAAATTGGAAAACATCTGAATTTCATAAACATTTTTCATTGTAAAACCTAATAATACAGGATGGGCCAGAAGTTTCCATGCACAGGAGTAAATAAAATATGTTCTATATGGTTCCGTTACTTGAAAACAGAATCAAATATGCCTCTGCCACTCTTGTTGAACTTGCATTAGCACGGAGTATTATGCATTTAATGGCATGTTGATTAATAAAATAAAATATTAATTTCTCTTATTGGCCCACCCTGAAGTTTCTGACTTCACTTTTCAGGCAGGTGTTAATTGAATTTGCTATTTTTTTGTGAAAGTTTCTGAACAGCATGCTTAAAATTGTGATTATGGAAATTCAAAATGCATTTCAGTTTTCATCAAGTTTGTCAAATTTTGTCAAAATAGTAACAATAAGATCATTATCATTTTAGTGATTTTTTTAAATACAATTTTACAAT
The DNA here is from genome assembly GCA_023159025.1 of Thereuonema tuberculata. Classification (NCBI taxonomy): domain Eukaryota; kingdom Metazoa; phylum Arthropoda; class Chilopoda; order Scutigeromorpha; family Scutigeridae; genus Thereuonema; species Thereuonema tuberculata. Next base: position 30,665,499 of record JAFIDM010002131.1, read on the forward strand.
AATAATAATATTATTATTAAACATCTTCCACGACACCAGAAATAAATGTTAAAACAATAATAATAATACTTGAAAACCCTTCTCCAACACTCACCACCCCCGACACCCACACTCGGCAGCTATGTGAATCATGAGCTCATAAGGAACTCCATGCAAGACATCGCCACGAACTCAGCGAGCCTCATGTCGACATGGAAGCGTCGAATAGATGGCTGACGAGTGGTAAGCTGTTTGGGGAGACCGAAGGGTTCATTATCACGATACAGGACCAACTCATCCCCATACAAGTCACACATTCTACATGATGCAAACACACATGACGACAGATGCAAGAATTGCCACACTACGAATGAGATGATTGACCACATAATATCAGGCTGTCCCCTTCTCTCCCAAACAGACAACCTCCACTGACACAATCAGGTAGCGTTGATTGTTCATCAACAGCTAGCACACAAACACTCAATTATTAAGAACACAGTCCCGTACTACAAGTACACACCACAAAGTGTATTAGAGACACCCATAAGCTGTACTGGGACCGTCCCATTCACACAGACAAAACCATACAATACAACGGACCTGATATCACACTTGTTGATAAGGTCAGCAAACAGACCTATCTCAATTATATTGCAGTGCCTATCAGCAAGAACATGCAGAAACACAGACAAGATCAGTAAATACACCGATCTAGCACACAAGCTCCAGAAGCAGTGGAGGCAGGACCGAGTACGTGTTGTATCCATCGTCCTGTTCGCCACTGGTCTGGTGCCTCACACATTGCACCACAGCCTCAGCACACTACTAGGACTTCACAAAACACTTTTGCACAACTCCAGAAGGCTGTGGTACTCAACACAACATGCATAGTTAGAAAATTTATGGACACAACCACACATCCCTAACCATTCTTGCACATTTTTTTTTTTTATTTTTACACTTGACAATATGTGCTTTGGTCCTTGACCCACCATTCTGTCTTTGCTGGGGAAACCCAGGATTTGAATCTTTTACATGATAATAATAATAATTATTATTATTATTCAATCACCATCTTACTCTATGTATCTCGTTCTTTCCAAAAACCTACACAATGGTAATAATGATTAATAAAATTTTATTATTATTGATTGCTTTTATTTTAGTCCTTTTTTGGGGGATTTCTTGTACATTAGCTTGATATATGCCATCGGAATCAGGAGTAATTACAAAAATTTTGTTTTCTTTCTAAAAGTAACTCTTGTAGATTTTGATGAATTTCTGTTCGTAAGTTTGAAAGCAAATTGTCAAACCATTTTATCCTAAATTAATTCAGCTAATAAACATTCTATATTGTTAACTAAATGAGGAAGAGCTATATCTGAAACTGGATTTCATAAAAAGGGTCTTGGATATTCTGTTATTATTTTTATTTTTACATCAGTGCATTTAGAAATTCTGTATATTTATTTGCAGATAAGTTTTATTTAATAATAAATTAATATTAACAGAAGTAAATATTTCTATGTAAAAGAAAGAAAAGAGTTTTTTATTGTTGTTTTTACACCTCTCAAAGGAAAGGTTTCAAACAATCTGTTCTGTCTTGTTTTTAGGAAATTCAAGATAAGGAGGCTTTACAAAATATGAACAAGTTTGCTTTAGACTTTACACTGGGTCTCAGAAAACTAATTGAAAAACATCCTGAACTACTTAAATTTCCTTCCAAAAACAGTGAGGTGGGTATTTTAATATATCTGTTTTTCTTAATAACTTACGACAAAATTGAACATTTGATATGTAAGGTTAGATCTGATCAAATTTGAGCAGTTATTTTTCTCACATCATTTAATTAATCTTGAAAAATAATAAACCAATACTAAAAACTTTAAGGAATTCAATAATATGCTGCTATGGGGAGTTTATTGTGTCCAAATTGACACATGAAAGAAACAAAAGATTGAATGTTTCATTCACTCCTTCAGCTATCATCAACGGACAGCTGTCCCAGATTATAGTTGACGATAGCTCAAGGCGTGAATGAAATGTGCAGCCTGTTGTTGCTTTGTTAATATGCTACTATCTACACAGTTTTCATTTGCAGTTTCAGAATAATTTAAAGTTGATTATATATTATTTTACTTACCATCTAGTTATATTTTTTTTATCTTGCAACTATTAGCTTATGAAATACTGGGAAATTACTGCAGATGCCATTGTTATATTACACTGATGTTCTTCTTTAATTACATTTGAGCTCATGAATCTGTACAGTTGTTGCATTATCATTGAAACTCTTGCCCTTTATGTTTGCTATGCTTTTGAATAACTTGGAACTTATTTGAATATTATTGTTTAGGTGAACAATGGTTCATAGTTGAATCTTCTGACTAAGTTTATTCACTTCCACTTTTTTTTTTAATATGTTGTTGCATTTATTTAGAAACATATGCCAACTTATTTCTTAGTGATGAAATAAGTACAACACACCATAACTTTTAAAAATAACAAAATGTAATTAACAATACAACAAAAAACATACATACCGGTGTAATACTGGAGCTTTCGAGCTGGCTTTGCAGCGCTCATTTTCAACAAATTTACAAATATTTGGTCCTACTTATTTCTTAATGACTGATCTTATTTCTTAATGATTTAGATTATCTTGGTATCAAAGCATTTTCAGAAAGCAAGAAAAAAAAAGGCAATAAGTTAACAGCAGTTTTTGTCATGAAAAATCTATTATCGTTCTTATTTTCATCTAATTAATGCTCTTTTGGCCTTCCTTTATAAATTTGTACTTCATATTTGATTTTAATAATTTAAAGTAGAATTTGCCATCTTTTCAATGCTGTTTAATTACTTTTTATATATCTAATGTAAAGTTTGAGAAAATAACCCATAAAATAACAACCTCTTTAAATAAGCTTAGTTGCCAATAACAGAAGCTTTTAACAGTGGGTGGATTCTGTGCACCAAGTACCCCATGATTTTGTAATGGGAGTGGTTTTTATAGTCATAGTCATTCAATCAAAAACAAAAAAAACAACAACCACTGTTGTGCCCTTTCTTGGATGGTAGGGGTGGGGTTTACAGATGAACCAATATACTTTAAAAGAAAAAATCCAAAATTCTAGAGGTCTTCCATTTTCAAATGGAATTTAGGGGATGGGATTCTACATCCCCCTCCGCAGGTTATACCATCAGTACTGGGGGTATAACAGAAGGGTAAGGATTTATTAACTCAAAATTAATGAATACATCCTCTAGCTGCTAGTCTACAGTAATCCAATCAACAATTGCCTCCAATCTTTTAAAATTAAAAAAAAAAAAAGAACAAAGAAAAAATAATCAGCTGTCTTGTGGATTTAATCCTAATATGATTGGAGGAAAAGTAAAATCAAAACCCTTCAGCAAAAAAAAAAAAAAAATGAAAAAAAGGTGAGCCAAAACAATGTTGTACGTATGATTCTTTAACATATTTCTTAATCTTATTTTTGATTTCTGATCAAACTTTGAAACACAACACAAGATGAACAATGTAGCTGAGCTGTAAATTAGAAATACATGGCATTTGGCGCAAAGATCCTTCATGGGTGGCGAATTTGAGACCACTTCTCTTTCTGAAACTTCCACAAACAAAATTCTTGGCCCAAGATTATAATTAAGTAATTATTTTCTCATGTACATAATTTTACAGAAGAGAGAGAGAAAAAAATATCCTCCCCACTGTATTGATCAACTTATTTCCTCCAAGAGTAAAATTCCCATTAAGATAAGTAATTAGGATGCATACAATTGTGAATAAAATCTGAAAAGAAATATTTAAATTTTTTTAAACAAATCGGTTCAAAAACAAAGCTAACTGCGTCAATCTCTCTCTCTCACTATCTCTCTTTAAGTATGTGTGTGTGTTAAATATAATTATTTGACTTAGTTGAATTGTAGTAAAGATATGGCAAACTTAACAATATTTTTCCTATGATTTCTATGAATTTTCACTTTTCTTTTTACTCAAAAGCTGAAATCATTGGAAGAGATAAGGCCTTTTTTTTTTTTTCAAATTATTAAAACAAAAATATTTTAAAATTAAGTAATAATTTATATTAGAATACTTTCATTAAAATTTTAGGTAGAAAATTAGTGTAAAATAAAAATTACCATAACTGACAAAGCATTTCAAATTTTATTAGAAGTTTAAAGTTTCTTTTGTGATCTTGGCATCTTTTATGTAATTACAAATAATAAATTAAATAGTCAAAAGAATCTTTTCTCTCTTCATTTGCGATATTTGTTAGTATTAAAATTGTCTAATTTATTTTACAACAAATTTTGACATTTATATGAAATGTTTTCATATCTATTTTGTTGTTTAGAAATTAAAAAAAAAAAAAGAAAATATACCATAAACTTAGATGTTTACTTGAAAGCTTTATCTGTATATATATATATATATATATATATATATAAAGCTTTCAAGTGAACATAAAAATAATAGAAGAATAAAAATTAATAATAAACAAAAGAGGAAACTATACATTCGTAAATATATATATATATATATAAAATTTGCCGGATATATATAAATATTTGCATCACGAAACTTGAAAAGATGGCGATTCAAGTTTTGTCTATTGGATTTATATATATATATATATATATAAAAAATCGAACAGGCAAAACTCAAAGCAAAGCCTTCGAGTTTCGCAATGCAAAGACTTCAATCAATCATTTGCAATTTAGAAATTTAGAAAGTATAAAATATAAGAATAAAATTAACTTATATTACTAAACATTTAAAGCTGGACAGTAATCTGAAATTTGAAAAAAGCCAATACAAAATTCAAATTACTGTTTCTATGAAGACACGGACGAATCGGCTTTTTTCAAATTTCAGATTACTGTCCGGCTAATATATATATTTACCAATGTGTAGTTTCCTCTTTTGTTTATTATTGATTTTTATGTTTATTCTTTTATGTTTTATATACAGGATGTACCTGAAATGTGCTGTCAAACTTAAAGGTTGTATTCAGTCATGCAAAACAACGAATAAATGTCATATACAGATGGGTCTGAAAATGCATTACAGTATTTCGAAAATATGAATGATGCAACAATACAGAGGTGTTGCCTTTACATCATATTATAGTCATTGGATTGGAAGAGGGTGACCAACAGCTTGGCCTCGTTCCCCTGATTTTAAACCCTCTGGACTTTTTCGTATGGGGTTCTCTTAAAGCATTAATGTTCACAACACCGGTTCCTGATGCCCATGCACTGCATGATCGCATATTGGACAGGGCAACATAATTCGACCTGCATCTTGCATCTTTGACCGTGTTCGGCAGTCGATGGAACGAATTGTGTTGCGTGTATTGCAGCCGGTGGAGGACATTTCGAGCACTTTCTGTGAAACTGAGTGACTGTATGGCCAAGACCTCTGTATTGTTGCATCGTTCATATCTTGGAAATAAAGCATTTCGAGACCCATGTTTATATGACATTTATTCGTCGTTTTGCATGATTGAATGCAATCTTTAAAATTGGCAGCACATTTCAGATACACCCTGTATGTATATATAAACATTTACAAATGTATAGTTCCCTCTTTTGTTTATTATTGATTTTTATGTTTATTCTTCTTTGTCTTGTTATGAAATTATAAAATCAATTCTTCTTCTTTCTTACTCCATCCTCCTTTCTTAAGATAATTAATCAAAGGCATAATATAACATTAATATTTCCTACTATAACATAAAAACAAAGAATTATTCATATGAATCAATAACCTGATTTATAAATACATTGAAGTTTTAAGCACTTAGGTCGAAGATAGCTACGAATCTAAAAAAAAAATCTTAACAAAATTTAAAATTATAATCTTTTAAAACATAGGTCAAAATTTTCAGAAAATCTTTGCCATCCCCCTTTATCGAACGTTTATCAAACCACATCATAAGATGACTAAAGTTTGAATTAAAGAATATCAAACAATGTAGAATTGCACCTTATATTTGTTGTTATATGTTTTTGATTAATAAATGTAATTCAGTAAAATCGTAATCAAGGAATGTAATTCTATTTATTTTTCTTTCAGGATAAAATAAAATTTGGAGGCAAAAGAAAACAAAAGAATTCTTGTATTAAACATTTCAGCTTTCACCAAGTATGCATTTTTGTTGTTTTGTTGAAATTGTTAGTTTATATTTAATTCATACTCCATTAACATTAATATAAATATTCATAAAATTTAAATGATTAACTTCTATCACAACAAGATAATGATTAATAATGAGTTTTTAACTGATTTCATATTATTTGGTAAGAATAACTGAAAAATTGATCTTTGGTTTTCTTTGTGACTATTTAATATTGAAAACAACTGTTTATTTTCATTGTATGTTAAAGAAACATATTTAACACATCTAGGAAACTTTTTTTTATGAAATTAATATATAATATATATATAATATATATATATACTTAGACTAAGAAATCTGTTCTTAGGAGGTAATAAATATAATTTTTCCTTTTATTTACTATCCTTAATTTTAGGACAAAGTAAAATTTAGAAGTGGATATAAGTTACAAAAGAAGCCTTGTAATAAACATGGTAAGGTAAGTAATATTTAATTATAATTTCACCTAAGTAGCCTTGAGTTTTTATGGTGGTTAATCCAGCTATGCTGAAATAAGGAATGAAAAAAGAAAACTAATATATGATATAAAATGAGATGCTCTCTTAAACTGTCTCTGGTTGCCTTGGGAACTAATAATGAAAGACAAAAATTACATAGTAGAGCAAATCTACACATTCATTCTATATATAAACTTTCATTATAAAATTCAGTAGAAATAAATGCATCTCAAATGATAGAATTAACATCTAGAATTGCTAACTTTTTGTTATTGGTTCTATTCTCATTACCGATCACTCTTTTTTGCTTAAACTATCAATCATATCCTAATCTCGGCAATTTTATGTGTGAGCCCATAGAATTTTCTTGGGAAAGATACTGAGGTGGTTTCCCTAGCCTTCCTCAGGAAGCCATTATGGAATGATTTAAGACCCGAAGAGAAAGTGAAGAAGAGGCTGACAAACACATTGAAATATCCAGTAGGGATTCAAACCCAGGTTCCGATATTGCTCAGTGGGAGGCCGCTGCCTAGACCACTAGGCTATGCCAGAACAATGGGCATTCATTTGTCCCATATTAAATAACATAGAAATCATTGGTGTACCGAGAGGAGGTTTGATAGGGTTTTTTACTCCTCCCATTGCATCCAAAAATATTAAAAAACAACTATTTATTTTCATTGTGTTAAAGAAACATATTAAACGCATCTAGAAATTTTTTTTATGAAATTAAAAAATATATATATATACAGTGAAACCTCCGAATAGCGGACAGTCACGGGACCGGAAGTTTCGTCCGTTATTGGGAGGTGTCCGCTATTGGGGAGGACTTTCTTTTTTTCAATTTTTAGCTTAATTTAATTTAATTTTAATTTAATGAAAAATTACGTACATTCTTAAATTTCTACAATTAACATTGCTCTATGAGAAAATATGAACAATTGCAAACTGTTTACTATTTTCCTTTTTAAATGAATGCTAATCCATTAGTCTTACTTAAAATAATAACAAAATTAATTACAGTATTAATTTTGTCATTATTTTAAGTAAGACAATGGATTAGAAAATTAATTTTATTAACTAAAGTAATCAGTTAACAGAGTTTGACATTTCTTTTTTGCATTGAAAACATGTTTCTCAATATGAATATTTAAATCGTTTAACTTTGCAAAGCCTTCAGAGTCCCCTTTGCTGCCAACGCCTTTCCTTGCAATAATGGCTCACTAATGGGAATGTTTTTTTGCTCGTGCAGCACAAAACTAATTGAAGACAGCAGAGTTGATCGCAATTGTCTCCGTTTCCTAACTTTGATGTGTTTGGAGTTTTCGTTGGAGTTCGTGATCCATAATTTCAAAATTTCCTCTGGACGCTACGTATTACTGTAGCCTGATTCTATTGCTTTTGAAAAGCAACACTGGATCGTTCATTGTCTGTAGAATGTTGTCCGTTATTGGGAGTGTCCGCTAATCGGAGGTCAATACATGGAAACGTCTATATTAAGGGACTGGGGATTGCAAAATTGTCCGCTATTGGGGGTGTCCGCTTTTCGGGAGTGTCCATTAGTAGAGGTTTCACTGTATATATATGTAGTTAGATTAAGAAATCTGTTCTTAGGAGGTAATAAATATAATTTTTCATTTTATTTACTATGTTTTTAAAATATATTGATTTTGGATCCTGGCTTTAGGTTGGAAATTTCATCACTGTTTGTAACCCCCTATTCCCAAATCATAAGTCCTCCTATTTGGAAAAGGACATGAAATTTTGTTTTTGGTTGAATGAGTACAACCATCATAACTCCTCCCGTTTCAAACACTGGGTAAGAATCACCTATATTTTTGAAGAATCCCCTATAAAAGAATCATCTAAATTCCTAAACTTATGTTAGGTCATTTTTATCATGTACAAGAAAAATGCTGTACTTGTAATTTAGATTAGATCAAATGTAGTATTCCTATTTTTTTTTTTTTTTGGCTTTACTCCTTACTCCATTGGCCTTGAACAAGTGTAGACTATTTTCTCAATAAATCATTGTCCTGGTTCCACGATACAAGCCCATCACCATGTAGCCATACAAAAGACAACACACATGAAAGCAAAATGCTTAAGCCACTCCCAGAAATCAAACTCAGACTTCAGGAGTATCAAAACAAGCATTTTCTGTAATTTTGTTTTCAAAAATGAATACATTTTTACTCGAAGATACTATCAAAAAACATTGGAATAAGAACATAAGAACTTTTTATAAATATTATTTCGGAGATAAGTTTCTAAAAATTGACTAATAAAGAAACAAAATCAGTAGAAATAAAATATTATATTTCTGTGGTTAATTAAAGAAAATTAAACTTGAATATTAAAAACAAATGTTTCATTGTAAAGAATTAAAATTTATTGTGAATTATCATTTGATAATGGTACTTTTAAGATATGAGTTTACTTATATTTCAAATTAGTCAGTTATCTTATGTAAACAAAATTTCTAGCAAATTGAGTGATAACAATAAAAGAAAAAGACTTTCGATTACATTGGATTCAATCCAATTTTTTTCAAAGATTCCTTTTTCTGCTTTTATCCATTTTTTTTCTTTCTACATATTTAATTCTGTTAAATGATTTTCATTATTGCTATTATTTTTTGAAATTCTTTCCAATTCTTCTTAATAATTAGTTACATGTAATTAATTCTAGATTATTTTTTTTTTTATTTATTTCTTTTAAGTCTTATCCAGTCCAATCTACTAACCTGGATGCACTTTTTGATTCACTTCTTGAAAGTTCTCCTGGTAATTCAACAAAAATCTGTGATAATTCAAATAATTAATCAGTTACAAAAGGTAAGACTGATGCACAATATAAACATAAGCACAAAAGTTTCGCCAATCTTATAGTTGCATAAAAAATGATTGGAAAATTGTGACATATTCTCAGAGTCAGCAAGTGCAAAACACATATGTACAGAATAAGTAATATAAAAACTAAACAAAAGCTAAAGTATGAAATACAATACAGTTCTTTATTGGAATAGAATACAACTATAATTTTAGCAGAAAAGCCTTTACCCTGTTCAATGAATATTTTTATTGCTGTTTTGGATATTGTATTAAGTAATGAAGCTTGAAATTAATTTGATAATTAGCCAAATCAGAAATTATTGACCATAATTTTGCTTAATTTAAAGGGAAAGGAACAAAAGGAAAAATTACTTTTTAGATAAATTATTTGAAAATCATTAGAAACCTGAGAGTCTAGACATAGTTATTGATAAATGCTTTAAAACAATTCCTCTTATTTATGCTATTGCTATCTTACATTACAATTATTTAAAAATTACAGGTTATTTTCTTCTTAGTGCTTTTATTCATTTATAATGGTTTAGATGATGTTAAACCTCATTTTTTGAATGTTTAATTTTTAAAAATAATGCATTATGAGGCTCCAAAGTAATGTTCTATGTAGCTAAGGTTTATGTGTGAGTATCTCTCAGAGCTTCTGCAATTTTTTTTTTTTTTTGCAAAATATTCTTCATAAATGTTACTGGTCTCAGGACTGGAGGAGCCAGCTGTTTAATCCCTAGTGGGATAGGGGATTTTTTTCCCAGATCATTTCTTCTTTGGACAGGCCCTAAGGTTAATCTAGCCTTCTGTAAAATGGGAACTAAGTAGTTTTCCTAGGTTAAAGGAAGGTAAGCATTGAGCTGACCACACAATTTCAACTGGGATTGGTCATGAGCCTGATATTCCCATGCAGTAATGGAGGTCGATCAAGCAGTGTTGGCAGAAGAAGAGTTACAGAAAATGATGGACAGTATAGTAACAGTTGGGAAAGACTTTGGAATGAACTTAAATGTGGGAAAAACCAAGGTTATGAGAATTAGCAGGCAAGAAGGTAATGTTAATATATCCTTAGAGGGAAAGATTATACAGCAAGTAAAGGCTTTTAAATATTTGGGAAGTCTGGTGAAATGGGATGGAAGTTGTACTGAAGAAATAAGTACTAGAATAGCAATGGGTAAAGGAGCTTTTGAAAAAGTAAAAGCATTGTTAACAGCACAAGGCATTTCAATAGATTTAAGGAAAAGGTTTGCTAAATGTTTTGTTTGGAGTGTGGTATTATACGGTTGTGAATCATGGACTATTAAAAAGAAGGAAGAGAGATTTCTAGAAAGTTTTGAAATGTGGCTCTGGAGAAGAATGTTAAAAGTGAAATGGTTGGATCGAGTAAAGAACGAGGAAGTTTTAAAAAGAATAAGTGAAAAAAGGAAATTGTTAGAAACCATACGCAAGAGCATCTTGGTTAGGACATGTGCTACGAAGAAATTGTCTACAACAAAGAATAACAGAAGGAAAAGTGGAAGGAAAGAGAGGAAGAGGAAGAAGAAGGATTGGAATGCTGGATGATGTTAAAAAGGGAAGAAAGTATGAACAATTGAAGAAAGATTCACAGGATAGGAGAAAATGGAGAGCGTCCAATTGAAACCTGTCATAAAGACAGTTGCACCAGAGAGAGAGAGAATGGAGGTTCTGCTTGGAAGTATCTACCTAACTATATATTCTCCTATAAAGCTCTTCTGTTTCCAAAAATAAAGTTATGATTGCATCGCAAATCAAAAGAACATTTATCTGCTGTTGGATCTCTTTAGTTTTGCATTTTTGTTTCCTGAAACTGATCTGCATTTGTGAGATTTGCTTCAAGGTGTTGTAACATATTCAGTTTTCCAGCTTAGCCGCCCCCACCCAAAAAAAACAACAAAAACAATGGAAATAAATGAAGCAATAAACCTTACTATATGATTCTTCTAGAAGTTTCTTTCCTATTAATTTGTCATATGCTTCAACTCTAATTTCTTTTCTGTATTTCATTGTAAATTTGGAATTTTACTTTGAACTTAAATAACAAAGAATAAATGAAAGCTAAAGGAAATGCCTATATTTCTATTAGTGTTTGTAAAAGATTAAAAGAAATCAAAGGAGAAAAAGAAAAAAAAAGATATTAAGAGTGATTTAGAATATAAGGAGATATATTAAGTACAAGGTAATAAATACTAAAGGAGGTTCGAACTTATTATTATTATTATTTTGCTAATGTATGTTTGTTTCTTTCTCTCTCTTTTTTTTATTCTCAATAATATTTCTATAAAATTATGCTATAAAATTAATCTAAAACACACACACTGTTATGCCAGCTTTTTCTAGTTTGTTCAGTTGAAAGTTTTTCTTTCCCATTCAAAACCAATAAAATCTTAATCTCATCTTCTTAGTTACCAAGCGGACATTTTGTTAGCCTCCTATGATTCTTGGGAATCATGTTTAGAATTTCTATTGTCTAAGCTATGATCATTTCATCTTGTTACAGGTCCTATGCATTCCATTTTTTTTTTTTTGCGAATATAATGCTAGCCAGTCTTACTATCTCATCTAAATATTTCAGTTTTGATCTCATCTTCTAATTTCCAACATGATTCTTTCCACACATGATTCTTTCTTTCTTTGGTAGGCTATAAATTGTTTTTTTTTTTTTTGGTCATTGTTCATTGTCTGCTCTTTTGTATTTAATCATAATTGCACTGCTACTTTCATTATTGCCTTATTATTTCTGTCAAAGACATTATGTCCAAGTTTGATTCTGTGATTATTTCTCTCATAATACTTTCCACGGACTTCCTCTAATGGACCACTTGAGGTTTACGCCCCTACAGACGTCACTATGACGTGTAAGCACATACTGAGAGATCTTGTGGGATAAACAAACAGAAGGCCCATAGGGCGAGTTACTCAAAAAATCATCGAATTTTGATATTTCAAGACAGAATGGTTCAGTACCTTATTGTAATAATTCTGTCAAAATACTTGAAATATCCTTCTTTAATATAATATTTCCTCTATATCTACACGGGTTAAAACAAAGCACATGGCTTTGTTTATCCCACAAGCCAAGCAGTAGCCTGGTGGGATATTTTGTAACTATGAAGCCCTGCCTATCTACAAGTGGTCCATTGTACAGTATCAAATTTTTGTTCATTAATAAATGCATTGAACCTAACCTGTGCTTTCTTTATGATTATCTTTAACCCAGCTTTACATGACAAGTTTTTTGTAATTACATCCATATTTTTAGCAAGAACAGCTATATATCCACAAAGTGAAGGTGACTCAAATATTCTCCATTAATATTGATGCCTTTTTTTTTTCACAGCCCATTTTTATGAACTCTTTTAAAAGGAATGAGAGAACTGACACACGTATAAGTTTAAATAATAATTATATTAAAAAGACATATTTAGAGGACGGTTTTGACCAACTTAACATTAGGTAATCATCAGCGACAAGATCTTGGCACTGATGATGACCTAATGTAAAGTTGGTAGAAACTGTCCTGTAAATGTCTTTTTAATATAATTATTTTCAAACTTATATATGTGTCGGTTCTCTCATTCCATTTAATGCTACAATTTTTACACTTGTTAAAATTTAATTTGAACTCTTTTAAGGTAATTTTGTAACAGTTGAGGAGATATAATATTGCCCTATCTTTTTGAATCTTAAGTTTCTCTGTAATGAATTGCTGTGATGATATTCTGATAAATATTTTTGATAAGCTTTACAATCTACTGTCAGTATTATAATTCTCTATAATCTCAACAACAGCCTTTTTAAAATCACTAAATTCAATGCATCTCTGATTCATTGGATTCTCTCAACTGTTTCTCTTTGTACATAAATGTGATCAATCATATTCTATTCACTTTAACTTGTTCTCCTGCTTGAGCAGAATTTTCTTCAAGTGATTGGTAAAATTTTTAAATACAATTTAGATAAAACTGGTAGATGATTGATAAATGAATAATTTTCAATTGCTTCTTTCAATCATCTGGGACATACCTCCACTATAAATATTTAGTAAAAACAATTCTTCTATATGTTCTTCTACTTTTTTTAGTGATTCCCATTACTTCCTTTCCCTTTCTTCATGCATTTAAGATCGTACTTGATTTTCTCTTTCAGCAAATTCAAGTACAGTAAAACCCTGATTATTCGAGCCCCGATTATCCAAGTTTCCGCTTTAACCGAGCTATCAAATATTTCTTGGATTTTTTTTCGCAATTTAATCTTTGTTCGTCTAGTCATATGACCCCCTACCTGGAATTGGAGAATGGTTTCGACACCAACAATCCTGGGTTATCCTTAAAAAAATGCCGAAACATTGCTGCAGAAAAACACCACAGTGATGTAAAACAAAAAACAATTAAAAACTTAATTAAGTAAAAGAACTCTTTAATTATCGTAACAATATGAATTGTATGTGGTGTATCTGTATAACTTTTGCATTTGTTTTAAGTAAAAGAACTCTTTAATTATCGTAACAATATGAATTGTATGTGGTGTATCTGTATAACTTTTGCATTTGTTAAAATATACATTTAAACCTACACGATTTATTTTATTTACAATTTTCGTTTTATGCGAGTTTTATGGTTATCTGAGTTAATCTTGGTTAGTCTTCGTCCACATTAACTCGGATAATTGGGACTCTACTGTAATCATTCATTTCATTCTCTCATTCATTCATTCATTCATTCTCATTCATTTCATTCTCTTTATCCAAACCTTTCCATTGAAGTCTTTCTTCTGTTTACTAATCCTTTCTCCACCCTATTAATTCTCATGTGTTCTTTACCTTTGTCATTATCTTTTTATCTCACATTGTAAAAATCTTCAACTTCCTCATTAAAGTGGCTGCAGGTAAGAGTTTGGATTATCTTAACCTGGTATTCCTTGGATACTTCAATTACTTGTATCACCACTCTGTTTGAAATATTGTCAGTTGCTACCATAATGGTTTTTAGTTATTGGTTAATTTCATTAAGTTTCACATTCATCTGATACTATCAAGCTCTTCCTTCAAATCATGTAATTTCCTTAGCTTGGAAGCATTCAAAAATTTTAGATACCCAAGGTCTTCTATAATGGAAGCCTAGTCCACTGACCTCCTTTGAATCTCATTCCATTTAGTACTACCAACTGTTTCTGTAGTGAGAAACTTTCCAGTCTTGGGAACGTGGGCGATAATTTATTTTGATTCACCCACAAACTTGGAGGTGCTGGTTACTGCTCATCATCCTGCTCCGTGTCCATCCCTGTTTGTTTAACATATACTACATGGCCAAAAATATCCGGACACCCCTCTGAAGAAGTAGATGTGGCTGTTACCGCGTGCTATGAAGTCATAAAAAGAGATAAAAGTGGTCACCGCAGAATCAGGCAGTCATAAACAGGCGTTAACAGACGATGAGTAAGTTGGCAGAGCTGAGTGAGTTCGCATGCAGCATGATCTTTGGATGCCATCGGTGTAACAAATTGGTTTGTGCAATATCAGCCTTGCTACAGGTGCCGCGATCAACTGGAAGTGATGTCATTGTGAAATGAAAATGTCTGGAAATGATAGCAGCGGAAATCGCAGTGGTAGGCCAAAGAAACTCACAGATTGCAGCTTTTGAACCCTGAAGAGGGTAGCGCAGAAGAATCGCAAGGTCCCATTAACAATGAGCACTAGTGAGTTCCAAAGCTTCAGGCATCAGACAATTTCTATATCAGCAGGATAACTGTTCTGTCCACAGAGCGAAGGCTGTGCTGCTGTGGTTTTAACAGATGTGTGTTAAAACACGTGTGTTAAAACAGATGTGTGTGTTAAAACACACAGAGGACTGGCCTTCACAGAGCCCCGATCTGAATTTCACAGAACACCTCTAGGTAGAATTGGAATGCAGATTATGCACCAGGCCCAACTGCCCTTCTTCTGTTGCCGGACTTACTGCAGCTCTCATGGACAAATGATAGAAAATTCCTGCTCACATATTGAAAATTTGGTGGAAAGTCTTCCCAGATGAGTGCAGGCTGTGATAGTTGCTAAAGGTGGCCCGACATTCTATTAATATGTGCCACATGACTTTCTGATTGTACAACAGTTGGTGTTTGGATACTTTTGGCCATATAGTGTTTTCCATGGCTACTAATAGCTGCATCCAAAAAGCTGGGGAATGGACACTGTTAGACTTCATAAAGGTAGGATACTGCTGCACTTGGTACATATATGCCTTAAAAAAAAAAGGAATTAAATGATCTCCTTCCAGTTAACACCATTTTTGTAGTCCTTATATAAGATCAGAATCATTGAATTTTCCTTACTTGATTAGTGTTATTTGAGGATTATTTAATAGAAATTTGCCTTTATTATTTTTTTTTTAAATAAGAAATTATAGTGTAGTTTAATGAGTTTGTAATTGATTTTACCATTTGTCAGAATTTGCCAGAACAACCATTTGTCAGGTTGTTCTGGCAAATTTTGCAAAAACCTTCAATTTAAAAAACACTACTCAGCAAAAATTATTCAAATAATATATACAAGAAAGTATTAGTATGCATCTGCAGTATGTAAACTGTAAAATTTTACATAAAATATACATTTGTAATATTGCATTATCTTTATTACCATTTGTTTGTCATGTATTTCAAGATATGTTAATATTTCTAATTCTTTACGAATTAGGAATATTCATGAATTTTAGTATTAATTTACTGCAGATACTGGAATATTTTATTATTTAATGATACTGTCAACATTTTATTGTGTATGATAAAAGTAACAGAATGAAAATTTTAGAATTACTGAAAAATTAATAAAATTCTTAATATTTATTTGCTTTTAAAGGAAAAGCATTTATAACTCATTCATTTTTATATACTTGCTCACAAGAAAAATAAAACATTGAATGTTACATATGAAACTTGAAACTTAAATTTAATATACTGTAGTTTAAATCAGAGCTTCCCAACTGCTTTACTGTGGCATATTGGATAATCTATAATCTAGTCTATAATCTACACTAAATTCTAAACATCGAAATAATGTGGAAAGATAGAAATTCAAACTGCATTTTAATTAGAGATTAACAAGGTTAATGTAGTATTAATTATCATTCAACCATCTTAAAAAGTATTTCAGGAAATTTTAAATCTTATTTTGAAGCTGCTATTCATCTTTAAATCATACTGGCTTTTTTTTCAAGTGATTACTATTATACAAATAAAGTAAGTATAATAAATAATATATATGTCTTGGATTTTAGAAACAGTGCTTTGTATTCAAGAGAGATTTTAGCAAATGTAGAATGGTAAAAAAGTTTGCTTCACTACAAAAAGGGTTGTGAAGCACACTTAAGTAATAATTTTCATTCATATTATTGTTAATTACTCTGGGCTCTAAATGCTTCATTCTTTTTATTCTTTTTTTTGTTATTCTAGAAATGACAAACAAACAAATTAACTCAGAAGAACAAGGATCCAGTCAGGGTGAAGCAATAACAATTGAAATTGACTAAATGTTCAGTTGAATTCTTTGTACAAAGTTACAAATGTGTAATTATGGACCATTTCTGATATTGTTATATAATCATTTTTTTTAACAGTTTCTACATTGATTGTATTTTGATATTGATAAATAAATCATTTCTTGAAATTTTTTTTTTAGCCACTTTGATTTTATTTGTCACAATTTATACTCAAGGATGGGAAGAATGTGAGGCATGTGTAGATGGGAAGCACATCTGGTAAGCTCAGAATTTCAGCCCTCAACCTCTTCTGCAAGACTTAGAAGGCTTAGAGGCACTTTAAAAGAGCAACTCGCATCAGTTGGCATGACCTACTGAGTTTCTAGACACCATCATCAACAGCAAGAAACATAACTCTGAGACCTCCTTTGTTGTTAAGATTCACCATGCCCACATTGAGATATTTGGCTATTTAATTTGAAAACCTTCCTTTTGACCTGAATTTGTTTGTGCTCATTGTTGGAGGAAATCATTACTTTATATACAAAGGTTTTGATTGTTATATAACATACAATATACTACAAGTTTTCACCAACTTTCATACAAAATAACGCTGTCTGGGACATGATGCTATATCTGAGCTTGGGTTCAAATACCAGAGTGGGCATGGATGTTTCTTTCTACTTCTGTGTTTCATCTGTTTCTAAGGGTATAATTTTAGCTGCCTCCTATGGCTTACCGTAGTCAATGATTCTTCCACTAATATCACAGTTAAGCTCCTCGTCATGGCCATGGAGTCTGGGCATATGAAAGAAAAATGGATACAAAATAATAATGCATTTACCTTTTTTTATTTCTTTTTTTTTAGTTATTGAATCTACTGTACTTTTATCTGAGAAATTGGCTACGCTACAGTTTTTTAGGGTGGTATTTGATGTAATTGCATGCTGATTATTACTTTTCTCTAAAGAGATGGCATTAACATGACTGATTTCATGAAAACAAGTATTAAAAATATTTTTTTCTTCTAACTTCTGTTAAAAAACAAACAAAACCTGAAGAAAGAAGAAAACTGAGAAATGTTGATATATAAATTATTCTACAATCTTATTGATATTACAGATTTCACTGTTCTCATAGACTATGCTTCAGCACAAATATTACTATTGAGTTTTGACTCAAATCAAAATATTTTGTTAAAATATTAATAGCATTGTAGCAATTTAATTTTCATACATTTAAAAAACAATACTGAATTAAGACAGTTGTCTGATTTATTTAAGTCTAGTAGATAATATTTACTTACATATTAACAATCAAACTGTAAAAAAACTAGGTAACTTTATACTGGCTTTAACATGACTTATAAATTCAATTATAAGGAACATCTGACCTTCTCATTGGCAAAACTAAGTTTATTGTCAAGTAATGGAATATTGTTCCTTTATGGCGTCTTTCAACCTCTGAAAGCAACAAATAACTTAAACTAAATGTAGCTGTAAAAATTCAAAACAACAATTCTATAAATAAATATTTACAAAGTTTCTGCTTTATTTTCCATGATTTTTCTACATTCTTATTAATGTTATTTGTTTAAAAGTTTATTGTTTAACTTTTCTATTCTAGACTTTCTAAGTCCACAGCTAACATTTGTACCGACAACGGAAAAGGCTTAACTGAAACCTGCTTCCATCTGTTGGTTGGCACATGATAAGCAAACAGTCTATGATTTCTTTCCTGTGGATCATCTGTAGCAATGGCCCACAGAACATCTTTTCTCCCACAAAAGTCATAGACTGATGTCATTGGGTCATCAGGTACATCATTGTCCCCTCTTCGAAACATCATTGTCCATTCCTTTCTCTTGATATCACAGATGATCCAGATATTTCTTTGTGGGTTGCGAAGATACATTCTAATGAAAAGTTTTCCTCCTGCAGACTGGGCTGTATAATAATATGGAAGAATAGGAGTGAGTTCTGATTCTACTTTAAATTTCTTGGTGGTGTAATCATAAGAAGAGCATTCTAAAATTAATTGATACTCAACACGTTTGATCAGAAGAAGGTATGGTATATCGTCCACAGCCACAAGACGGACAATTCCAAGCTCATGCTGAAGGTCACAGACTGCCTCCATATTCCACTTGTCAGATTCTGGATCGTACAGCATTAGGCGACAAATTTTGCTGCTTTCAGGACTATCTCTACCAAAAACATGAATGAGGCCACGAATAACAACAGCACTCATTTCAGCATAGCAGAACTGTTGGGGTATTTCCGAAGGGCGAAGTGTCCATCGCAGTTCCAAAAGATCAAAGAACCAAACCCGAAGTTTTTCCTCATGATTGAGAATAACATAGATCCTTTTGCCATGTGTTACAAATACTGAGTTGCAGTTTATGTCAAATGGAGTTTTTGTCAAAAAAAATCCGTCTTCTTCTTCCAGTCTTGTAGTGTCACCAGGTTCGAACTGCAAGCGTGACACACGTACTTCATGTAACAGTAATCTTGTGTAACGAGGATAAATGAAGCCTATGTTTTCATGCAAATTGATGAAATCTGCTGGATCATTGCCATTTCTTTTGCAAAGAACGCAGATTATGTAATTATGTAGGTCTTCTGAGTTTTTTGTAAGCTCTTCTTTATTCATGAGATATCTGAGAAAATAAGAAGGCACTTTGTCAAATTCCACAAGAGGAAGAAAATCAGGAAGATAAGCTATTCTAGATTCATAATCATAATTGACCCATTCTACAATTCTTTTTAAGATCTCAATAGGATAAAATATTTCCTTGTCAATAGCAAACTGCAATACTGGAATCACTCGATGAGGCGTTAAGTTAAGAATAAAATCAAACTGAAAAGGTGGAGTTAGATTGGAATTCACAAAAGCCTGTACAGCACTGAGCATCTCCTGATCATCATATTTCTCTGCAGCATCCCAAATACTCAGCACTGTGTCCAATGTTAGATTCTTTAGCAGTATCTCTCGATAAGCTCGAAATATACTGTCTATATTCATGAAATGAGTTGCATCTAAGACATTGAAGATACAATCCAAATCATTATCAAGGTCTCGAAACTTGTGGGAATAGATTCCTTCGAGGATGATTTCCATAATATGTGCTTCTACACCAGGGAGGGGTACCGTGGAAGCTTCAGTCTCACGGAATCCACTATGAAACATTGCTTCAAAATAAGGACTGCAAGAAGCCATGATATCTTTGTGGGCTGCAAATTCCCTGTCATTACATACAAATATGACGTCCGTTTCACACAAAGTCTTGTCTTTTCGAAGTCGGTATGCTGACAGGCACAAATCTGGTTCCCATCTTCTCTCCATTGCACTAAAAATAACAAAACCGGTATTACAATTTATCATTGATAAATGCTTTTCAATTTTACCATTTGAAACAACTGTATTCCATGTAAAAAAAAAGAAATATCAGAACTAACTGATTAACAAACTTTGACATTTTATACAGAATCAATTATTTTATTCTTTTTTTATAATTTTTATAATCTATATAATATTTATAACAACTAGGAAATTTTTTTCCAGGAATTATTTTTGATTTAATATGAAGTCTTTAGTATTAATTAATATGCAATTATGCTCTGTGTAAGTTAGTTTTAATGAACGATCATCATTATTAATATTTAAGTAAATATTAGGGTTTAAATAAAAATATAATTCAAAAAATCTATAAATTTTATTTTTAAAACCAGAAAAGAAGATTAATTGTTGTTATTAATACAAATGATCTTCATTTAATCTATTTTTAGAAACTTACTATATCTAACAAATGAAAGTTGGACTAACAGAGATGAGAAAAAGACGCATTGTTTTTAACGATCATTTGGGAACTATTGCGTTTGTCCTGTATGTCCGTCCGTCTGTCCGTGTCTGTTCCCCAACAACTCCCCAATGGAAGGTCGGATCGGCAAACGGACTTCACCATCGTATTCAGAGGCTCAAAACACAGCGCATTTATTTCTTCATATCCGGAAAAATGAGGACATTCGACTGTTTGTTTCCGCAAGTTTGGGAATTTTTGCTCGACAACTACTGACCCGATCAAATCTATATTTCTTTTTCGATCGTTTCTATAACAGTTTGTAGACACAGTCGACTGTTTCTACATTTTTCCGGATACACAGAAATAATAAAAAAAATCAGTGTATAGTAGACACTGTAAACTAAAGCATATCCAAAGTTCAAGTCGATCGAGTCAGTAGTTCAAGGAAAAAATTTCCAAACTTCACTTTTTTCTGGTGGACAGTCGGCTGTAGTTACGCAGCGGATAACCCTACAACGCTCCTTAGGTGGGGTTTAGGTTTTAGTGGAGCTCCCTTAATTTTATGCTTAAGCACAATTTTCTTTTTACTTGTTTATGTTTTATTCCGATAGATTATTCAGCTGCAGATCATCAAAAAACCTAGCTACACCCTTAATTTTATAGTGGATTTCAGAGACATATTCCGATCGAAGTTTAGGCTTTTTTTTTTAAAAAAAAATAAATAAAAATCAATCGCTTTAGCATTGAGATTAAAATTTAAAAAGTGGAAAGTGGGCCAGTAGTCCACTGGGCTGTGAGCTGAAGGAGCCGGATTCAATTCGTAAGTATTTTGGTCTCCAGATAGGTCCTAGGATTCACTCAGCCTTCTGTAAATGGGGCCCGGATTTCTTTTCCGGAGGTTAAAGGCGGACAGGCGTTGGGCTGATCCTCAACTGGAGCTTTATCTTCCGCTATCCACATAGGCCTTTAATGAGATACTTTAACTTTTTAGCTTTCATAAATTGAAAAACCATACAGTTTTGGCTAATCTACGTTTCTCTTCATCAGTCCTCGTCTGTATTTATTATTCCAATTGATTTTAAAATGAAATATCGAATTTCACGGATTATATAAAATTTTCTATTTGTTACTAAATATGAGGCTGGAGTCAGGATCGTTTAAAATCATCACTAATTAAGGATCATTTCTAATCATTCTATCTTTTTTACTAATGCAGATAGAAATCTGAATTTTACATATGAAAGCGTTAAATTCATTATTATTATTTGTCTATGATTATTGAAATTCATTTAATTTAATTCAAAAACAGTTAATATCTCAAGATAAGTCATATAAAAGCTATATAAATAATAATAATAATAATAATAAAATGCGTAATAAAGTCTCTCGAACTTTAACAGAGCTCTAACAAGGGAAGTGCGTGAACTCGAACGCTGAGAACCTCACGAAAATGTGCTTAGAATATAAATCGCTCATGCCAAAAACAGTGGTATGAGCCATTCTCATGAAAACTGCACGTCTTACCACGAGAGACATTTGAATGATCACCTATTGAAGGTCCAAGAGAGGAACTTTGGTACTGCGAAGAAACAAAATATCGATATATAAAGGGACCAAAAACACACATATTTCAATGTCGTGACTACATTGCTATATTTCCGTCTGCTTAAAATAATTATGCATGTATACTATTCACACAACTAGATTAAGTTAGTGTAGGTACAACATGCATCGTCAGATGGCGCTAGCAGACAACAGCTGTGTTTTGCAAGGGAATGACTCATACCACTGTTTTAGGGATGAGCGATTTATATTCTAAGCACATTTTCGTTCTCAGCGTTCGTGGTCACGCATTTCCCTTGTAAGAAAATTCTTCTGACTAGGGAAAAAAAACAACAACAACAACATTTATTGGCTGCATTTTCAGTTTATTACAGTTTTTAATTTTCCAAAATTAAACAATAGAAATAATTAAAATCTCCTGATTTTTTTTTTTTATCTTCCAATCATAATGAAATTTAAAGGTCACATTTTAATAGCTTAAACAACATTACAAAACCTGAACATTACAATTTTGATTACTTTCGAAATTAAATAAAATGAACATCAGTGGCTTTCATATTTATTTCATATTTATATATTTTCATATATCCTGCATTAATAAGCAAGATATGATGAATTGATGACACCCTTATGTTATGTAGTGAATGTGGGTGGCAGAGAAGATAAGCATTGCAACCGGAGGTCTATTGTACTATCTATTTACGTTCTTTGCTATGACTATCCCATGGAAATAAGGACAGATGGAGAGAAAGACTGAGAAAGTATGGTGGGAGAAGTGCAGGGGAAATGGGAGAACCCCGAGAAAACTTGCTTAGCGCGGATCGTCCACCATCACGAAACCCACATGAGAACCGAACCCCGGTACTCAGAGGTGTTCTATTTACGTTCTTTGGTGAGAGGCCGATGTCATAGCGACAACGCCAACCGCGTGGCCATGATATCCTTAACTAATGATGATTTGAAATTACCTTGACTCACTCCTCAAAACAATCTGCCCAAAACGCTGTCCCTGAATTAAAAATGTCCAATGACTAAATGAAATTTAACGTTGGATTCTTTTGAAATTTATTTCGTAGTTAACAATTGCAGATTCACCATAACAGTGTTTTTTGTTTTACCGATATCCAGTCACGTGATTATCCTTAAGACTTAAGCCTAAATGAAGGGCTACTACAAAAGATTGTTTAACCGACGAAACGTTATCCTTAGTAGGAATGAGAGTTTAACACTACGATGTAGCTCAGAAACGAGAGAAATACAGAAAATGAAAGAGAATCATCCAAGACGAACCTAGACCATATGCGTAGCTAGTCCACTTGTTCTTGTCAACTGAATTCAATTATTTTATGTCAAGTTGTAGCAAATATAACTCATGATTATTAGTTTAGTTATTTTCCTATTTGGTTTCTTCGTGAATCTGTAAAATTTTACATGATTGTATTTGATTGTTGTGATTTCATTCAGATGGAGAACCTTTTTCTTTTCTAGTTAAGAAATTAAGTAGCCAATCCTTATCAACTTTAACAATTTATGTATATGAAATTCGTCACTGATCTGGGAAGATTCGCTTAATTTTAAAATGCCCATTTTTAGCCTATCTTCCTATACTCTGTCCAAAGAACCGTGACCCCTGGACGATTAAGGAACCCTCGCACCGCCCCGCCCACAAACAATCACACGACCGCCCGTCCTATGTCGGCAATTCTTCTTCCCTTTTTCATCTGTAGGTAACTACGTTTTTTTAAACTATTATCTTTACTTAATTTTTATTACAATTATGAAATTCTATATATCATTCCTTGCAAAAAGAGTCCTAAGACAATGCAATTTTGATACTTCTAAGCATTTTATGGTCATTGGGTTAAAAAATATAAACAATATGAGATAAATAAATATAATTTAATAAATTATATACAATATAACAAAGAGCATTTATTAAGAGTAAAATAAAAGGTAATTGTATAAGGTAGTCATTTTACAAGGTCACTTGGTTTACCAAACTTTTTACACTGTTATATTTAAATGTTGCACTGAATATCTGTTTTAGAATTCTATAGATGTTTATGTCATAAACCAAGTGACCCTGTAAAATGACTATCTTATACAATTATCTTTTATTTTACTCTTAGTAAACGCTCTTTGTTATATTGTATCTAATTTATTAAGTTATATTTTTTTTATCTAATTATATTGTATCGTTTATATTTTTTAATCCACTGACCATTAAATGCTTAGAAGTATCAAAATTGCACCGTGTTTGGACTCTTTTTGCAAGGAATGATATGTAGAATTTCATAATTGTAATAAAAAATTTAGTAAAGATAATAGTTTAAAAAAACGTAGTTTTGTAGAAAAAGGCCCAATAGATGAAAAAGGGAAGAAGAATTGCCGACAGTTAGGACGGGCGGTCATGTGATTGTTTGTGGGCGTGGCGACGCGAGGGTCCCTTAATCGTTCAGGGGCCACGGTTCTTTGGACAGTGTATAGAAAAGTATGGTTTATCAGATCAGTTTCTCTAAAGACCTTTGAACCGATCTAAATTATTAGATTTAACAACGTCTACAGCCATCTGAAATGGCTATAATTAATAATAAGAACTTCCTCGTCTAGATAGTCTGTGGCCGAACTCTTAAGGAAAAAGTTGGCTAATATAAATATTGAAAAAACTTCATCTACACTTCATTTTATTATCGAATTTTCGGAAGAATTTTCTATCTTCCTTCTTCAAGATTACAATGTATAGTCAGGTGATATCAAATTACAAAAAAATTCCTTAGCATAGTTGTTAACAAAACTTAGCATTTTATCCTTAAAATGCTACTAACATATTATTATATTTACAATTGTTACAAATTCAACAATTCTTAATTTTAATACAATTGTTTTATTTTACTAACAATCATTATAATAATCATAATTTTTTAAATTCATCGATTATTACACTTTTTTTGTTCTTGTTCATATGAATTTTTACCATTTCCCTAGCTAAATTTACGAAAATACTCTCAACTTCCAAACCTTTGCTTCTATTGTAATTTAAGTTTCTTGAGTTTCTGATTATTATGCTTTCCAGTATTTTTCTTGTTTTTGTATCTTTTTCTAACATAATTATTTTTACTTCCTCCCTGATCCAATGTCCATTTTTCCTACAATGATATGCTACGTCAGATTTTTCTTTCTGGTCATTTTTAATACAATTAATATGTTCAAGTACCCTCTCCCGTGTTGTTCTTTTACTTTCCCCAATATAAATTTTCCCACAATTTTGGCATTCCAATTCATAGATTAATCCCATGTTAGCTTCATTCTCATTTTTATTAATTTTTTGACATAAAATATTTTTCAATTTGTTGTTGTATTCAAAACCTATCTTGATGTCAAATTTTTTACAAATTTTCTTCAAATACCAACTGCTATTATTTAGATAAGGTACTATAATTGTTTCTTTACTTTTATTTTTATCCATTTCTTTAATCATAAATTTATCATAATTACTTATTGCTTTATTTAGAAAACTAGTGCTATAATCATTTTTCATGAAAATCGTCTTCATGTTTTCAATTCCTTTCTTAAAATCAAAGTCACAACTTGAATTTTGATCCAATCTATGGATGTAGTTATCAACA
>JAFIDM010002131.1:30698617-30714550 GCA_023159025.1 Thereuonema tuberculata
TGCAGTCTTCAGTTTGCTTATCTTTGGATATGTCATATACCAGTTGATCCAATTAAATAACCGATGGTGCAACGTCAAGTGGTATCATTCCTTCATCATTGCTTTATTTCTCTATGTCCTGGTGTATATTGTAGAGTTCCATACACAGCTCCGTCGACATTCTGCTGATGATTCCCTGTCCATTAACAAGTGGAGCCTTCCTAAACTTGCAGTGATTACAGCGTACTTGGCCTACTGCTTTGCTGTTGGATCGGACCCTCTCATGGATGTTCTAATGGGCTATATCATGCTCCACTGCTTTTGTTGTGTTTATCTACGGACAAGGAAGGCTTAAAAGATTTAAAGCAACATGTTTCTCAGATAATGGTATTTGAAAAACTAATACGACTTAATACTAAGGGATTCAAGGACTTATTCTTGGATTAAACAGTATTAATTGCCGAATACAATATATTGCTTAAAAATAAAAATTATATTATATAACGTTTTCATAAAAGAAATTTACTTAACCAATACGATTAAATTCTTTAGAATTTATTTAATGTAAAAGATTATTCTTTAATTAAGCTGAATAATTTTTTTCTGTAAGTATTTAATGAATTTTGTGTGACAAGACATTTTACTTACCTGAGAAGTTATTAAATTATTATTATATTTCATATTCCTTTTTATTTGTATTTAATTCTTCAAGAAACAAAATACATTTACCTGACCATTTTTGAAACTTTTATTTCTAAAAAAATATTAAATCCTTCCGAATACATTGAGGAATCGCCAGCTTGTTTCAACTTTAGAATCTTGAATTTTCTTCAATGCCTCTTAATTTCTTTTTTGCTTGATTTTTTAATATTCTGAGCAAAAGGGGGAATTACAAGAAATAGTAACACATCAGTTTAATATTACATATAAAACGCCATGATTTCAAAAATTAAAAAGATGTTTTTTATTTTTAAGCGGTAAATATAAAATTATAAATAAAACTGCCCAGAAACAATCCTCTCTTTTCAATGTCGATATATTTAAAAGTTGTGCTGTTTTTAAGATTGTATATTAAATAATGACTTATATGCAGTATATTTTTATAATATTAAACTGGTACTGAAAGAAACAACCAATTTTCTCAAATAAGAATATTTTAAGAAATTGCAAGTCAAATGGAAAATGCAACATTATAAAAATAAATGTTAAATTTTTAAATAGCACTATGGATCTTGGTTGAAATTCCTAAATTTTATAGTTAACACTCTGTAGTAATTGATAAATGAATCCTAATTTTTGAGGTAAATTATTAACTTATAAATTAAATGAAAAATATGTAATAAATTCTTTAATTATATATTTTAATATATCAAGAAATTTTAACATTTATCAAAATAAGATTTTTTTAATGTAAAAAAAACAAAACAACATTAATTTATTTTGTAAATCTGTTTCTTCGAAGAACAAATTTTATTAATTTCATGAAATTAGTATTTTCGAATTCTTTAGATATCGTAAGAAACTTAATATATTACCGAAATTCCATTCGTTTAATATTCTTCACTGCAGGTAAGTTCATCTGAACCATTGACTCCTACACATTGAGCATTTTCGATTTACATTATAATTCATTTAGGCCTAATTTCTATCTCGCAAGAGGATTAACATATAAAAAAGATAAATTTAATTTATTTTATTTTACTTAACTTATTTTACAGAATTTTATAGTTTAAAGTATTTTGACAAATTTTTTTGTTCCTTTCTCCTTCAAATTTTACGGGCATCCATGTCTGAACCTGCTAGAATGGAAATTTGTTGATTCCTCTAAATTCTTTTGGTTATTTCTTTGTAATACACTACTCCCATTTAAATATGTAATCTATTTGTGTTACAAAGCAGATATCTGATTTTCTGTAAAATGTTTTACAAAATTATAGTCAATCCGTCCTTAAATGATCTACTGTTATAAAAATAAATAAAGATACAGGACAGGCAGCTCCAACATCGATATTTATTGTTCAACTACAACAGCCTAATAAATGATTATTCTTTTCAGAATACTTATTTCAACTTTTTAATTAAATGATAAATATTTGCTTTGATAAGGAAACAAAATCGGAATACAAATGTTTCCTAAGATCACCAATATCTATACACATTGCTGACGTTAGATATTTTCCACTCTCATTTCTAAAACACGTTTTAATCCCTCCTATATTACACTAAAACTTTCCTGCCTCAATCTCGAATGCTGAAGGCTTGGAAAATAATTTCACTCAGAAACTACCGCTTCGCACCACTGCCACAAGATGTCGCTGAAAGCATCCCAGAATGCTATGCAAAAAATCCAAGAACCCAATATGTTTATGTTTATGTAGTGAATGTGGGTGGCAGAGAAGCCAAGCACTGCGACCGGAGGTCTATTGTACTAACCCACAGAAATATGGAGAGATGGAGAGAAAGACTGAGAAAGTATGGTGGGAGAAGTGCAGGGGAAACGGGAGAACCCCGAGAAAACCTGCCCAGCGCGGAACGTCCACCATCACGAAACCCACATGAGAACCGAATC
This sequence comes from Thereuonema tuberculata, assembly GCA_023159025.1. NCBI lineage: Eukaryota > Metazoa > Arthropoda > Chilopoda > Scutigeromorpha > Scutigeridae > Thereuonema > Thereuonema tuberculata. The sequence continues at coordinate 30,701,166 of JAFIDM010002131.1, forward strand.
CCGGTACTCAGAGGTGAGAGGCCGATGTCATAGCGACAACGCCAACCGCGCGGCCAAGAACCCAATAAATACCACTATCCAGGCAAAATAATTAAAGGTTAATAACAGACATCAAATCGCTCTGATCTAAATAAATGAGTCGCTATTATTGCTAATTTTTGGTCATAGACCAGTATGGAAAAGTGCTTTTCTGCAGCAATATTCCAGGCGATTTAAAATAAAAAAATTCACATCTAAAAATGAAACTGGAGAATACTAACAAAAGAACATTATAAACTTCATTCATATAGGTATTATAACAATAAGTAATCAGGAAAAGATTTAAATTATAGACTAATTGAATGAACATAATTTAACTTAACTGAAGCAATGACATAATAATAATTGGAAATGTAATAAACAATTCCAGAAATTTCTTTAAATTTCCAATGAGTAATACACTCTTTGAAAAAAACAATTTGCATCTCGAGAAAATTGCTTATCATTCAGAAAAGTATTTTGCAAATATCTGAGAGCCGAATATGCAAATGATAAGAAAATTACTGCTCATCGAGATGGCTATATCAAGAACAGAGCTCGCACGCAGGGACAATTGTGATTGCGGTTGCATGAGAATGCCTCGACATTGTAACCGTGACACTACGAGCATTTGAGCGAGTTTAGCGACGACGTATCATTGGGTTGAAATAGGGCGATTGGTCAAATCGTCTTATCGCCCGGCATTTGGGACAGAGTGACTCGGCAATCGGACAATGTTTGCGCCTGTGGATCGAGGAGGGAACAGTCCAGTAGCAGGCGGGCAGTATTCAGACGAAAGAGTTGGCAGAACGAGAGGATCGAGCGATTGTGTGTACCGCACGAAAAGCACCGAATTCGTCGCACAAACTATGCGTGACCATATTGCGGTGTCTACAGATACGGAAGTCATCATCCTGACCATGCCAGACGACTTGTAGCGCGGGTCCACTTTCGGGGAGGCTACTCCGCTACCTACTACTGATCAGTGAATATCTTAGGTACCGGGTACAGTGGTGTCTGACTCGATCAACGTGGAATAGTATCCATTGGTACCGTGTCTTCAGTGATGAATCACGGTTTGGAATGGGCCACGGTGACTACCACCTACGTGTCTGGAGACGGCACAGTTAGCGCAAAGATCCTGGCTTTAAGAAGGAACGGCACACGACTGACACAGGAAGTGACTGTCTGGGGACCGTTTCCTAAGATAGCTGGACACTCTTGGTGGTCCTCCGTACCACCCTCACGGCACAACTTTACGTGACGTGTTGTGTTGCCAGGGTCATTTTCAACAGGATAATGCCAGGCCACACACGGCAGAGCTTTCCAAGGACTGCTTCCGTAATGTCGACGTTCTTCCATGGCTAGCCCCATTGCCCGGCCTCTTGTCAATCGAACATATTTGGGTCATGATGGTATGTCGTCTACCGGAATATTGCCGAACTGCCTTTCCAATTGGACAACATAAGGCACACTTTACCTTAAGATGCTATCCAGGAACTGTAAGCGTCTATGCCATGCCCGGTTGCATCCAAATAAATGCCCAACTGCTCAGAAATTAACGATTTCGTTTCGTATACATGTACATTCGACATACCAATTAATAAATAAATAAATTAACATGTCGATTGGTATGTGATGTTTTTTTTGTCAAAGAGTGTATTTCTGAAAGATAAAGTCGTTTGAACTGTTTCCTAGCTAATTTGACTAAATGATATTTCCCATCTAAGCATTTTGCTCTTTTTTTATACAATTTTTGTTTCTAATGTATATTGATTCAATATCTTTTTCTGATGAAATTAGGTTTTTCAAAAATAAAGATCTGGATCTTTTGTGCCTTATTGCGTTCTCCCCTGCCTGAACAGATGACCCCGGGATAAACGTCGTTCAGGGGTCATAGATCACGAATACGTATGCCATTCAAATTATTCTTCCCACGATATACATATATGTATATATCGGTTAGGCTTCGGTTGAACTACAAATAAGTATCAAAAATTTAAAAATCTGTTCAGTGATTTTTAAGGCGGGCCTTAGAAGAGGCGCATGAGTTCAAAGTTGTGACGTGAATAGCTGCCGTAAAATTGAGCTTTTGAGCTTAAACTTTGGTGGGTGTTTGATTCTCTTAAGGACTCTGCTAGTATTGTATTTCAGCGAAATTTGATTAACCGTTCCAAAATGGCGGCCGATAGAAATTTCAATTTTTGAAGTTTTTCTTATCTTTAAATCCTTATCCTGACGTTGTTTTTACAGCTTTTGCCACAAACTTTGTGCAACTTTATGGCATTGGTGTAACTACAAATAAGTAACAACAAAGTCGACATCTATTCATGGGGATTTTTAGGGGCGGAGCTTAGGAGTGAGATACGACCTCACAGTTGTTATTTCGATAACTTCTGGAAATTTTGGTGTTTTTCAAGTAAAACTAATCTTGACTTCGGATGACTGAATATCAAACTTTATTATTGAAATATTACTAGACCATTACCCGTGTACAGATTGATTGATGTAGATATTTGAAGAAGAGATATGTTGCGATGGATGTTAGTTGCTACAGATGATAAATGAAGAACGTAGCTTGTATACGATATTCTTGGCAATGAATTGATTGTGACTATTCTTTCAAGTGAAGAGAACTAAATTCTGATGACTTGTGACTCTAGACATACAGTTGTGCGCGAGGGAAAACAATGTTTTCCAAATAGATGGCAACTTTATTTAGTCTCTTTGAGCTTTATTGATAAACATCGCATAAGAAGGTCTGATTCTTGTGAAAGTGAATGGAAGTAGATTATCGCTTGGTTGCATAGACATCCTACAGATGTAAACAAAATCTCCTTGTTACATTCTCGGCTTCTATGACATGATTATCGAATGAACGGCATTTAAGTTGAGTTCCGTTGTAGTGTCCCAATTTGGGATTGATTTGTCACAACAACATTATTGGAGATCTAATCTTCAATGATAAACGAAGTTCAGGTATACAGCTGAGATTTACTGAGTTCAGATACTCAGGCGGAAAGAGATGTTCATGTTGTGGATTATCAGAATTGTCAATTTTATTCTCACTTATATACCCTCTAGTCTCTCCTTGTATTCTTTGAGTTATCATTTGATTGATGTTATCGACACTCTCGTTCTTCGGAGTTAGAATTGTCCATTCATTGATTTCAGATAAGATATTTTTGTATGAAGTGGTTGAATTGTTCTATTTCGCGGCAAAGATTATCAGGCAATTTTATCATTCCTTCTTTATATGGTTCTCGATTGTCTCCGATTCTGAGCAAGTATTCGGCAAAATTTCTCTGATTCTGGTCATCTTGGTTGATGAGCTGCATATTTATCGTGAGTTTCTTGACTTTGACGCGATTCCAGGTTTTTGAGTTACAAATATTGATTTTTTCTGTAATCTACCTAATAGAAATAGTTCTTCTTTCTTTATTGACTTTTTTTTTTCCCAATTGATACTTTTCAGTGGTTTTTGAGTTACAAATAGTGATTTTTCAGTATTCTACATAATAGAAGTACTGCTTCTTTCTTTCTTGGCTCTTTTTTTGGTTCCAATTGATAATTTTCAGTGGTTTTTGATTTACAAAAACTGATGGTTTTGAGTTCCAAATAAGGATTTTTCAGTATTTAAACTAATAGAAATAGTGATTCTTTCTTTCTTGACTCTCTTTTCTTTATTCCAACATCTCCCGTGTACATGCGCTTATTTTTCAATATCACATAGAATTTGATTACGTAAGAATATTTAAAATATTGCAACGTTTCGGCAATTATAGTTCTAATTATCATTTTTGAATTACAAATAAACAGACCGATGGAAATAAATAAACAATATTGAGATTAAAAAAAAAAAGGTTGAATCATTATTGATGGGGGAAGGGGAAGGACACATAAGTCAAAAAACAACATAAACAGAGTTGTAGTCCCCATGGCCTAATGGATAAGACGTCTGACTTCGAATCAGAAGGTTGCAGGTCCGATTCCTGTCGTGGAAGTTTCATTGTAAAAATTATTTCTATTTCCCATTCTCGCAGAAAAATGCGCTAGAAAGACAGAAAGAGAAATAAAAGATTTTAGTAATATAGACTAACAAATATTATTCACAAATCTCAAGGTATCTCAAATTAGGGAAATACAGTGAACGCGATAGATACGGGATAGAGATATTTTTCAATGAAGACAACGCAACTTTACAACAGATTTTTTTTTCTTACAATACAGTGTATGCTTACGTGGAATTTATTATAAGGAGCACGTATATCTAATATTCTTTCTTATTTTATTTAATTAAGGCAATGTCATCATGTATTGTATTGATAAAGAGATAATAAAACTCATCCTGCTGCCAACATGCGAATAAATATTCTCATGTTCATTAACAATTTAATTTCTCGAATTGCATGAAAATTTTTTAAAACAATGACAATACTCATGCTTTAATAGCTTGTGCTAACAAAGATAGCAGATGTGGTGGTTCCATAGCAATCCTGTATTGAAGACCAACAGAGAATGTCTAGCAGAACTAATCGCCATTTTGCAATTTCACTGTAAATTCTAAAAAGGTACCAGAAGACGATGCCTTACACCAAAGATAAAACCTATGTGACGAGTCATGAAACCAAAATGTCTGTCAAACTGTCAGGGACATTATGGTTCAAGCAACGGCAGTTCTTGCCTGCAATGCTATTTAAACTCTCCATCTTCAATTTGCTCATCCTTGGATATATTGTTTTCCACGAAATTCAGATAAGTAATTGCTGTTGCAATGTCCAGTGGTATCAGTCGTGCACAACTGCTTTCTTTCTCATTGTTCTGGTCTATGCTACGGAGATCAATCGCCAGTTTCACCGATTTCACGATGGACTGAGGTTCAAACCGATCACCATATGTAGCCTATTCAAACTTAAAATCCTAGGTACTTGCATGACTTATTCCTTCTTCTTTGGATCGGCTTGTCTTACAGATTCTATAATGTTCTGTATCATGTTGGACAGCTACTGGATTCATTATCTTGAGATGTTTGGAATGAACTGAGGCAGCTGTTTTCTCTGATTGGTGTTTGAATTCTTTGCTCAATCTCAGGAATTTCGTGAAAATTAATAATTAAAACTTTTTGACAATATTTGGAGATGGAAGAATCTTTATAAATTATTACGTATTGACATAACATAACAACCGAAGGAAAAAATTGCAAATAAGAGCTTCAGGACTTCAAATATATTAATCTTTATATGCTGGGAATATCTTTATAATCTTTGAAAATGAATACATTCCGTATAAATACATGTTTTTCTAAACAATATTTCCCAGAACAGTTTACATATACAATTTTGAGCATTATTAGAAATAATTTTATTCTTTAAGTAATTCTATTTTGTGAAGATTTCTATAAAGATAATTAAAAAAAAATGGGACATCAATGTCTACTTTTAATAATATTTAGAATTTTGTTGCGACCATTTAGGTATGTCGGTATGTTTAAGTATATATGTCGTTTGAGTATTTTAAACATTTTTGGCATATTTTTTGATCTACAACTTAATTATTATTATTTTTGGTTTTGTATCACTTTATTTCCACATTATAAGAGCAATAGTTTTACTTAACATAAATATGATATAAAACCTGGTTTCATGAATATTGATTTCATTTGAATATTGTAAATAAATTAAAAAGAAAAGGTAATTACCAAAAGAAATCCCTGACCTTTGTAAATACTATCTCGATATATTTTCACAGTAAATTCTTGTATTTTTCCACTAAAGACTCAAACCTGTGTAATTATTTTATAGTTGGTTTCTGTAAATGTTGCTCTTAACTAAATTCCACTCTAGAAATTTCAAATGAATAATTGTAATATTGATAAATACTTAAATTTTATTCAAAATTTCAAAAAGATTTAATGGATAGATATTTTTGCTGCAATTTGATGTAAAGTTATACAATGTTAAACTTTAAAAATTTTCTGAGAAATTATTTCTTGATGAATTTAGCGTATGAAGGATTTAATGAGCTCTTTGTATGTTCGTAATAAAAAGAATCTTAATTTTCTGTATATACGTGTAATCTCTTCTTAATTTATTAAATTTATTTCTGTATATTGTGTAAGTTATATTTTACGGATTTTAGAGTTCGGATTAAGTTCGACAACAACATGAAAGTAACATAAAGAAACTAAATATTTTTAAAGTATGTTAGGGGGTCAATAGCTTCATAACAATGTATACTGAAACTCGATTCCTGTTTAATACCCTTGTTATGGTCTGACTTTAACTGAAAAGAAGCAACTTTGTTTTTCTCCGCAAAAACAGTTCGAGATACATAGAACGAGAAGAATGGCAAAAACCGACCATAAGACATCAGCAGAGGGTGCGGCTAAAAATAGGGTTCTTTAAATTAGTGTGGGGGGGGGGGGATAACACGAATGTAACTATCCCTTTTTTCTATGACTAAATTATTTACATGAGATGAAGTCTTTAAGTCAAAACAGTAATAATAAACTTATTATAATGGAAACGAATCTCCTTCTAACTACAGAAGTTCCCTGAAGTGATTCGAAACCTATTTTCTTTGAAACGTTGTTTTCTTCTTTTTTGTTTTTTGAAAAGGGACTGAATAATATAAAAGTTTTATTTTATTTATAAATTATAGTATCTGTTCAATGCAACTGACAGACATTTTCCATTTTCTGGAAACAAAATTACCTAAATTGAATATAATTCATGTAATTTCTGTGTCGCAAGAGGATTAACGTATTAAAAAGATTTTATTTAACTGATTTTACATAATTTTACATTTCAAAGTATTATGACAAAATTTTTTTTGTTCCCTTCTTCAAACTCTATGGGCATCCATGTTTGAACCTGCTAGAATGGAAATTTGTTGATTTCCTCTAAATTCTTTTGGTTATTTCTTTGTAATACACTACTCCCAGTTAAATGTGTAATCTACTTGTGTTACAAAACAAAGATATCTGATTTCTGTAAAATGTTTTATCAAATTATAATCAATCCGTCCTTAATCCGTTTATAAATCTTATTTTTTAAAAATAAATAAATAATATGATACAAGATAGGCAGCTCCAACAACGATATTTATTGCTCAACAAATGAAACCTATGAAATGGTTAATCGATTATTCTTTTCAGAATACTTATTTCAACTTTTTAATTAAATGATAAATATTTGCTTAAGGATAAATGATAAGTATTTTAAGGAAACACAATCGGAATACAAATGTTTCCTAAGATCACCAATGTCTATATACATTGCTGAAGTCAGATATTTTCCACTCTCATTTCTAAAACACGTTTTAATCCCTCCTATATTACACTAAAACTTTAATCATAATCTCGAATGCTGAAGGGTTGGAAAATAATTTCACTCAGAAACAATATCTCTTCGCAACACTGCGACAAGATGTAACTCAAAACATCCCAGAATGCTACGCAAAACATCTAAGAACCCAATAAATACCACTATCCAGGCAAAATAATTAAAGGTTAACAACAGACATGAAGTCGTTCTAATCTATATAAATGAGTCACTATTAATGCTAATTTTTGGTCATAGGCCATTATAGAAAAGTGCTTTTCTGCAGTAACTTTGCAGGCAATTGAAACAAAAAAAAAATCACATCTAAAAATCAAACTGGACAATACTAACAAAAGAACATCATAAACTTCATTCATATATGCATAATAACAATAAGTAATCAGGAAAAGATTTAAATTATAGACTAATTGAATGAACATAATTTAATTTAACTGAAGCAATGACAGAAATATTAATTCCAGAAATTTCCAATTAGTAATACACTCTTTGGAGAAAAAAAATTGCATGCCCATTCACTGAGAAACGTAATATGCAAATATCTGAGAGCCGAATATGCAAATGATGAGAAAATCACTGCTCATTGAAGAGGGTATATCAAAAGCAGAGCTCGCACGCAGGGACAATTGTGATTGCGGTTGCATTAGCCTCTGCGGACTAAGAGAATGCCTCGACATCGTAACCGTGACACTACGAGCATTTGAGCGAGTTTAGCGATGACGTATCATTGGGCTGAAATAGGGCTGTTGGTCATATCGTCTTATCGCCCGGCATTGGGACAGAGCAACGTGGCAATCGGAGAATGTTGGCGCCTGTGGATTGAAGTAGCACGTGGGCAGTGTTCAGCCGAGAGAGATGGCAGAACGAGAGGATCGAACGAATGTGAGAGCCGCACAAAAAGCACCGAATTCGTCGCTCTAACTATCCGTGTTCATATTGCGATGTCTACAGATACGGAAGTGAACATCGTGACCATTGCCAAACGACTTGCAGCGCGGGTTCACTTACGAGGAGGGCACTCCACTGCCTACCACTAACCAGTGAATATCTTAGGTACAGCCTGCTTAGTTACTCGATCAACGTGGGATAGTATCCATTGGTGTCGTGTCAGTGATGAATCACGGTTTTCAATGGGCCCCGATGACTACCACCTACGTGTCTGGAGACGGCACAATCAGCGCAAGAATCATTTCATAAGATAGCTGGACACTCTTGGTGGTCCTTCGCACCACCATCATGGCACAACTGTACGTGACGTGTTGTGTAGCCAGGGCCATTTTTCAACAGGATAATGCCCGGCCACACACACACACACACACAGCTTCCCAAGAACAGCCTCCATAATGCCGACGCTCTTCCATGGCCAGCCCCATCACCCGACTTTTTGTCAATCGAACGTAATTTGGTCATGATGGGATGTCGTCTCCTGGAATATCGCCGAACTGGCCCTCCAATTGGACACCATAAGCCACACCTTACCTCTAGATGCTATCCATGAACTGTATGCGTCTATGCCAAATAAATGACCCAACTACTTTGAAATTCTAATGATTTCCTTTTCTATAATGTACATTGCACATAGCAATTAATATCTCAATTGATATGTAATTTTTTTTTTGACAAAGAGTGTAATTCTGAAAGGTAAAGTCGATTGAACTATTTCCTAGCTAATTTGACAAAATGATAATTCCCATTTAAGCATTTTGCTCTATTTTAAAGAAATTTTGTATATAATATATATTGATTCATTATCTTTTTCTGATAAAATGAGGTTTTTCAAAAATAAACATTTGGATCTTTTGTGCATTATTGCGTTCTCACCTGCCTGAACAGATGACACCGGGATATACGCCGTTCAGGGGTCATAGATCACGAATATGTATGCCATTTAAATTCTTCTTCCCACGATATGTATATACTGTATATATATATATATATTATTTCCACTTTTTTACGATTTGTGTATTTTCAAAATCTTATAGTCACGTTGTTTTCAGAGCATCGGTTAGGGCTTCGGTTGAACTACAAATAAACATCACAAATTTGAAATCTTTTCAGGGAGTTTTAGGGGCGAGTCTTAGAAGTGGGGTATGACTTCAAAGTTGAGACGTGGATAACTGCCGCAAATTTTGAGGTGTTAAGCTTAAAATTTGGTGGGTGTTAGATACTCTTAAGGACTTCGCTAGTAATGTATTTCGGTGAAATTGGATCAACAGTTCAAAAATAGCGGCCGATAGAAATTTCAACTTTTTGACGTTTTTCTTATCTTAAAGCCCTTATCCTGACATTGTGTTTACAGCTTGTGACACAAAGTTTGTGCAGCTTTTATGGCATTCGTGTAACTACAAATAAGTAACAACAAAGTCGACATCTATTCACGGGGTTTTTAGGGGACGGAGCTGAGGAGTGGGACGCGACCTCACAGTTACGATTTAGATAACTTCCGTAAATTTGGGCTTTCAGCTAAAACAAAACTTGACTTCGGATGACTGAATATTATACTTTATTATTAAAATATTATTAGCAAATACTATTCATAAATGTCAAGGTGGCTGACCTTTGTGAAATACAGCGAACGCGATAGATGCGCCACAGAGGTATTTTTCAATGAAGACAACGCAGCAGATTTTTTTTGCTTACAATACAGTTTATGCTTACATGGAATTTATTATAAGATGCACGTATACCTAACATTGTTTATTATTTAATTTATTTAAGGCAATGTCATCATCTATTGTATTAATAAAGAGATAACAATACTCATCCTGCTATCAGCTGCGAATAAATATTATCATGTCCATTAACAATTTAATTCTTCGAATTGCATGAAATTTTTTTAAAACAATGACAATACTCATGCCTTAATAGCTTGTGCTAACAAAGATAGCAGATGTGGTGATTCCATAGCAACCATCTATTGAAGACCAGAACAGAATGTCTAGCAGAACTATTCGCCATTTTGGAATTTCACTGTAAATTCTAAAAGGGAGTGAAATTCTAAAATGGTTCCATAAGGCGATGCCTTAAATCAAAGATGAAATCTATGTGACGAGTCAAGAAAAAATGTCTGTCAAACTCTCAGAGGCATTATGGTTCAAGCAACGGCAGTTCTTGCCTGCAATGCTTTGGAAACTCTCCATCTTCAGTTTGCTCATCGTTGGATATCTTGTTTTCCAGCTAATTCAGTTAAGTAATTGCTGTTGCTGTGTCCAGTGGTATCAGTCGTTTACAATTGGCTTCTTTCTCATTCTTCTGATCTACGCTACGGAGATCAAACCCAAGTTTGATCGATTTCACGGTACTCAGTTCTTTCCGATCAATAAACTTAGCGCGTTCAAACTTGGACTGCTAACTGGCTGGGTGATTTCCTCCTTCTTCAATGGATCGGATTGTCTTAAAAGTATTTTGATGACCTATAATATCATGCTGCATAGCTTTTGGATTCTATATCTTGAGCCCTGCGATGTTTGGAATGAACTGCAGCCGCTGTTTTCCCTGATTGGTGTTTGAATTCTTTGCTTAATCTCAGAAATTTCTTGAAAATTAATAATTAAAAACTTTTTGACAAAGAATATGGAATAATCTTTCTAGTTTTTTATTAAACTAAATAATTACATATTGATAAATCATAATATCCGAAGGAAAAACTAAAAATAAGAACTTCAGGACTTCAAATATATTAATCTTTATATGCTGGGAATATCTTTATAATCTTTGAAAATGAATACATTCCGTATAAATATAAGTTTTTCTAAACAATATTTCCCAGAACAATTTAATACACAATTTCAAGCATTAATAGAAATAATTTTTGCATCTTAGTCTCAAAAGGTAATTAAAAAAAATACGTTATAAAAATATACTTTTAATAATATTTAGAATTTTGTTGAAAGCATTTAGACATGTCAGTATGTTTAAGTATATATGTCGCTTAAGTATTTTAAAATGTTTGTCAAATCTTTGCTTCGACAACTGAATTATTACTGTTTTTGGTTTTGAATCACTTAATTTCCACATTTTAAGAGCAATAGTTTTACTTAACATAAATATGATATAAAACCGGATTTCATGAATATTGATTTCATTTGAATATTGCAAATAAATTAAAAAGAAAAGGTAATTACCAAAAGAAAACCCTGACGGTTTGTAAATACTATCTCGATATATTTGTACAGTAACTTCTTGCATTTTTCCACTAATGACTCAAAGCTGTGTAATTATTTTATATTTGGTTTCTGTAAATGTAGCATTAACTAAATTCCACTCTGTAAATTTCACATGAATAATTGTAACATTGATAAAATACTTAAATTTTATGTCAAAATTTTAAAAAGATTTAATGGATTAATATTTTTGTTGCAACTTAATGTAAAATACATCATGTCAAAGTTTAAAAATTTCTAAGAAATAAAGAGAAGATATTATTATTATTAAAAGAAAGGATTTAATGAGCTCTTTGTATTTTCGTATTAAAAAAAATTTAAATTTTCTGTATATACGTATAATCTCTACTGAATTTCTTAGATTTATTTCTGTATATTGTGTAAGTTATATTTTACGGATTTTAGAGTTCGGATTAAGTTCGACAACATGAAAGTAACATAAAGAAACTAAATATTTTTTAAGAATGTTAGGGGGTCAATTGCTTCATAACAATGTATATTGAAACTCGATTCCTTTTTAAGACCCTGGTTATGGTTATGAGTAACTGAAAAGAAGCAATTTTGTTCCTCCTCTTTGCGAAAACATTTCGAGATCCATAGAACGAGACGAATGGCAAGAACCGACCATAAGACATCAGCAGAGGGTGAGGTTCAAAATAGGGTTCTTTAAATTAAGGTGTGAGGGGGAGGGGGAAGACGAATGTAATTATCCCATTTTTCTCTGACGAAATTATTAGTTCAGCATTATTATTAATGCAGTATAAAAAGCAAACCGAGAGGGTTTCTCTGAAGTCTAAACAGTAATAATAAACTTCTCCTAATGGAAAAGAATCTCCTTATAACTACAGAAGTTCCCTGAAGTGACTTGAAGACTATTTCTTTAAAAACGTTGCTTTCTTGTTTTTTGGTTTTTGAAAAGGAACAAAATAATGCAAAAGTTTAATTTATTCTTAAATTATGGTATCTGTTCAATGCAACCGACAGACATTTTCCATTTTCTGGAAATAAATACCTAGGTTGTGTTAATCCATTTAATTTTAATTAACGAATTTGTAAAAGAGTGAAGATGCATTGCTAAGGCATTGATGTAAATCCACTATTTCGTTCAAATGGTTTTGTGCAGTAATTTTTTTTATTATCTTCCCGAGCTAATTCCTTCAGAAAAAACTCGAGCGAAGAAAATTTGAAATACAAAAGTTAGGTCGTCGCTTGTCCGTAAATGTGGTATGACAAGTTTCAAGAAGATCCATCCATCATTTTCAAAGTAATTAGGGAAGACACACACACACACACACATACCCAGACTGAGTAATTTGACTTACATATGAACTACAAGAAAAAGAAAAGCATGAAATCGAATGAATTTCGAGATCTTACTAAAGGTTTCATTAATAAACACGCTGAAACCATACCACAGATTTAAATTTCGAAAAAAATGTTCAATTAAGCGTTATAATTAAAGAATATAGGTATAGGTTAATATAGCCCTTCTAATATAATGTTAAAAATTAAAGAAGTAAGACTACAGGTTAATATAGCCCTTCTTCGGTAATTTTCTGATCAACGGGACTAAGTTGAGGTCAAGTGGTTAGCGCAACGCCGCCCGCCTTTCACCTTCGTTAAAGATACCCGGTACTCGCTTATTATAAGGGTGGGTGGAACTTAGGACCATTCTGGAGAAGAACGTTAACATATTATCATAAAAACTTCAAACTATTACTATATTTATTGATTCCTTACTAATGGTTAACAGCAACATTTAATTCAAAACATTTAAAACCATCTCAGTAGGTTTGTCAGTAGTTTGAAGAAACTTAAAATTCATAAGTTTAAGAAATGATCTGTTGTGAAAGCAAATGTTTAT
>JAFIDM010002131.1:30722406-30736250 GCA_023159025.1 Thereuonema tuberculata
ATCCAGTACAGAATCATCCATCCACTGAAAGATCAGAAGTAAATAAAGAATGCCTCAGAATAAACAATAGAAGAATTCTTCATTAAAATGTATTATTATATAAAAAGCCGAATTTTTAATTGCAATCTCTATAATCCAAGGAATGGTATTCTAGTAAAAGAATTTGAAAAGAGAAATCTAAATATTTTGAAGCAGATGTTTTAATGTAGCATGTAATCAAATTTAGTCTGTCTTTGAAATTGCACTATTGAACCACAGTGATTAGAGAATACTATGTAAAGCAATAAAATGTTTATGGTAGAGATCTCTTTCTTGTTAGTGAGTACATTGAAATTGCTACAATGTGAAACCTTAAGTTATAGGCCACTGCACTTAAAAGAAAACATGACGATAGTATGCCTATTACAACATACCAATACGAAAGGCTTGTACGAAGGAGGAATTTTAAGCAAGTTATTATTTTGCAATAATACATCTATTATTATAGATGGTTGCATTTTTAACATTTAAGTTAATAGCGGAAATTCAATGACAACAATACCAAATATCTCGAACATGGGAGGGGGGGGGCCCTGAAAATATCCTACGTTATTTGAACAAGATGGTGAAATCCGTTGTCGACCCGACCTTTCGTTCGGGAGTTGTTAGGGTGGACGGACGGAGGGACAGGAGAAATGCAATAGTTACGATTTTGGTCGCTATCACGATAGCTCCCAAAAGGGGCAATAAAAATGTCATAAACACGGAAATTTTAAAGATACTTATCCTTTAGAGTCCTGACTTCCAGAGGAGGTATGTAAATTTACCAAACGAAAAAGATAAAAGAAACCACAAACTTATTTTAAGAACTTTTTTCCACTCATCAGGAGAGTTTTTTGCCTGATATAAGCAACCCTAGATCTCCCCGGAAAAAGCCGAGGCAGAACCCTATATTATAGTAAGATATCTCTCTCGTATGCTTATCTATTGTTAAAATTACAAAGATCAACGAAAGTTTCCATTTTGAATTAGAGATTAAAGCTTTTGTAGAATTTTTTTCACTATTTGAAAAGAACTAAAATAAAATATTCAAAACACTTACCTTGTATTTTATCTTCTGAATAAAATAGATAATTATCAGCAGATTAATTGAGGAAGTAATGACTGCCATGAGAGCATTAGGAGAAACTGATAAATACAGGACAGCGCCGTAGCCAAAAGGGCACATTTCACTCACAGCTAAAAAGTACTGAAAACAGAAAATGGCAGAAAACATTTGTGCTGTATCATTGAGAAGTATTAGTATGGAATTGAAACAAAGCTCCAAATTTTCTAAATTGCTCTTCCAGTTTCCTGTGTCAAGTACAGTATTAGCATCGTTGCAAATGCAGTTCAAATTGTTGTCATGTATTTGTGCAAAATATACAAAACAACAAATGGGAGTAAAAGTGGTAAAGTAAAGAAACAAAAGTAGTAAATAATGTAGATATTGACCAAGCGCATCTTCATTGTCGGATTTGTACAAAATCATATCAATAATAGCAGCTACAACACCAATTGCAGCAAAGATTAAATAGGCGCGGGAAAAAGTTGGTTTCAGTAATTTGTTTAAGATAGGCTCGTGCTGAACCCATTTCATGAGATGTGATGATAGACTGAAGCCAAGATTCAACAGTACAAAAACACGTGCAAAAACTTGAATTACAAATAGATATTGAGTGTAGTAACTCACTGTTTTGGAAAAATTGTCAATTTTTTCTGATGCATTGTAGTATTTCTGTAAAATAGGTCTGTACTCGATGTAGCCAAATATCGCTAAATGGCAGGAACATAATAACAATGAATAGAAAAGGCTTAAACTCTTCCAATTGAATCCAAATGTTTTCTTCTTTCTTAATATACCTTGTATTGGTAAAAATCCAGTAATTTTGAGAAAAATTGCCAATTTTTGGAATCCTTCGTAAACGTTTGTACTTCTTGGATCCATAATGGAAAAGGTCTTGAATTGTAAAGATGTCAAAATCTTAACTTGAAAATGCAATTATTTTCTTAATAATATTCCTCGTTTCCTGAAGTGAACAATTTGTTATCAAAAGTATATATAATAGTCCCAAAAATAGTTTGTTGTCTTGAATGTAGGATTTACTTAATGTAGTTTTGATCAGCTTTTCGCGTCCTCTCCTTTTGAATACTACAAATGCTTATCGCTGTTTGTATTATTATAATTGTATGGCAGATAGATTAAGATTAATGTTATCTATTGTACAAATTAATTTTCTCAGTAAGGTTGTCGCAGGAAAAGGAAATGTTACTTCATTGTATTTGATAATGTTAGACACTACATCTAATGATTTGTTTTGACAGTATTTTTTTTTTTTACACGTCGAAGTAAGTAATAGTTTTTAAATGACAAAATCGATAATTTCGTAATAGGATGAATATTCTTTTTCTCATCCTTTTTGATAAAGATGATAAATAACATAACTCCAGCAATATAGGCCTAAGGCAATTAGAAGATCTTTGTCATAGTTCAGTTCGCAGATGTAGAATTGTCATAAATTCTTCATTCAGAGAATACGGAAATATTTACTTTAAAAGATAATAATGATCACCATAGGATAAGCATATTTATATCCAAACCATTTAAGTTAACTGTAAACTTCATTCTAACAACATATGATTTGCCCATGTTAATAAATCATAATAACATCACAACAAAAACATAAACGCACAGAAATAAGGATTCACTGAGTTGTTTTTAGCATTTTTGGTATCGGGAATCCAAGAATCCTTTTGTCTTTGAGTTCACTGAGCTCTAGATACCGGGCGAATCCTGCTGACGATGGTTTAGGAAACCAGAAACAGTCTGTCCTGGATTTTTGCTATCAATAATACTAAAAATAGATCAGTGAATCTTTGTGCCTTTACGCTTTTATTGTGATATAAATGCATTCTATTTTACATTATTCTTGATGCAGCTTCGAACCTTATGTTTTCCACTTAGTTAAGGTTTTCTAGTTTAGATTACTTTATCTTGTTATAGTATAAATATATCTTCAAATATATTTATACTACATTTCAAATATAATCTAACTATACAACATTTATTTAATCAAAATTAACTTTGTTTCCATTGGTTCACAATATATAATGTCTCTAGGAAAGGCTTCGATTTAGTCCAAGAATGATGCCTATTGCTTCCGCAAGAAAAAGATATTGCTCATTATTTAATTATTGAATGTCTAATTGTTTTTGATCAGCACTTTTATTACTTTTCTTCAAACCGCTCAGACTATTTTTATATCTCGATTAAAAGTTACGTAAAGTGAGCAACGTAACTGGCTCACAAATTTATAAGGTTGTGTTATTTATTTGCATATATATATATATATATTGTGACAATACTCATATGTCAATTATTATAATACTCGAAATATTAGAATTTTAGTTATATTATTTTTGCCTTTGCAAATGTCAAAGAAATGTCAACTAAAAAAAAAAAAAGAAATTTTTTTTCGAAACATTGTTTTGTAAAGCTAATGGCGGAAAAACTTCGTTAGCGTTAGTTTTTAGTCATTATTAGTAATTTAGTTTTAGTCAGAATCTTAGGAATTTTAAGGAATAAATCTTTAAGTTTTAAAATGTTAGAATTTAATATGATAGATTTAGGAGTTTAGATTAATTTTAAGATATTTAAGGATT
Source organism: Thereuonema tuberculata (assembly GCA_023159025.1). Classification (NCBI taxonomy): domain Eukaryota; kingdom Metazoa; phylum Arthropoda; class Chilopoda; order Scutigeromorpha; family Scutigeridae; genus Thereuonema; species Thereuonema tuberculata. Next base: position 30,726,088 of record JAFIDM010002131.1, read on the forward strand.
TAAGCTTCATTTAGCTTAGATTAGATTTAATTTTTAAAATAAGAAATTAATTTTCTTTTTGCTTTAATTCAGCTGAGTTTATTTGAGTTTGGGAATTTCCTCTTCTTAGGAATTTCCATGAGGTCATCATTCCATATTAGGAATTGTTGTAAGCATTGTAATTTTATTGGTTAATCAGCATTATCTCCCGATATGAGGTAATAATGAGGTGATCTCCCTTATTTGGGCAGATATGCAATCCTGCTATCTGTATGGTCAATGGGACGCGTGACGTCATACAGCGGCGCTCTTAAACTTATTTAACGGGGTGTTCGGGGGAGTTCGCTCTCTCTTGCCTGCTGTTCCCTCGCCGTTTTGCTCTCTTGACCTTTCCTACAATGCACCTGGCCTCGTCGACCGCCGCGGACAAGGTATTGGCAGCCGCGTCTCAAATTATCGGCAAATCGAAGTCATGTCGACTTGTTTGTTAGAAATAGGGCGTGTTAAACCAAGTTATCTTTAGTTAGAATGGGCAACCCATGGATATCCTTAAATTTCTATAAATTATTTGTGAGAAAAATTACTGAAATTAATTTGCAAAGCAAGGCTTGCAAATTTTCTGTTTCAATGCACGTGTACACCCGTGCAGGATTCCGCGAGTTATTTAGTGCTCCCCAGTTCAGTTAGTGCAAACTATTCGTCTATTTCAGTGCGTCGTTATAAGCCATAGCTTCACCGAAATTGTTATTCTCAAGTGAAGTGACATATTATTATTTGCAGTGTTGAATAAAATTGTTAAGTTTAATTAATGTGGTGAATGTGTTGTGCTTCTTTGTGCGTGAATGCGAAGTATGGACCCCTGCGACCATCGAGAATACTGGGTTAGTTTACCGGGCATGTAACGACTTTGGAGGGGGTAGAGAGAAAATTCACCGAACGGACTTTTCGGTTGGCGCCCAACAAATACCCGAACAACCCCTGGTACCGTTACAATATATATATATATATACAGTAAAACCTCGTTAAGTCGTCACCCGGATAAGTCGTCACTCCGTTTAAGTCGTCGTTTTCCTTTGGTCCCGACAAGGTCTCATACACAATCATGTAAAATAACCCTTCTTTACTCGTCACCAAATTTAATTCTACTCCGGATAACTTGTCACCCTCAAAATGGCCAAAAGCATCTTTCTTCTCCATTTTGCACTTTAAGAAAGCCAAACCTTTACGTGGAATTTTCGACTATGTATGTCACTTCATTCCTTTCCTACCCCTTCGGAGGATTTGGGTTCTTGGGATCTCGCTACTAATCATTCAAAGCACACTTCTCGCTGGGACTCGGCTACACTCTGTCGAGTGTAGACGTTTTTCTTGACCGCTCCTGAGTGTGACTTCATTTCATAGCGAGTAAGCCCCGCTGTAAGGGCTATTTTTTTTCTCTTGCAATTTCGTCGTTCGATAACGTTTTTAACATGCAAGGGAAACGAAAACTTATCTCGTTATCTTTTAAAGAAAAAAAAAAGACTTAATTGCACTTTTTGAAAAATCAAATGTTTCGAAAACAGCTTTTGCCAAAGAACACCATATTCCCAGGATTACATTAAACGATATTCTATCATCGAAACAAGTAATTGAAGAAGCTGACTGCTATCATTCTCCCATCCCCCCAAGGACTGAGAGGTCTTTGGCTCCCTCCCCCATATCGAAAATTTGAAGACAATTTTATTTTGGTTGTTAGAGACCGATTTCCTAACTCCCTCCTCCCAAAACAAAACCATTCCTACATACGTCCCTGCTTTAGGAAACCAATTTTGCTACTGGATATGAAGATGCAGAAAAAAAGTGCACTGATGCATTTACTGCTAGATAAATTGTATGTATTTGTAATTGTTATAAATTGATTTTAATGAATTAGTTAATAAAAAGCAATGTTTATTTACAGGGTGTTTCACTCACTATCGAATCCTGATTTACCCTTATAGTTTTTAAGCTCCATTGATGCTAATGGCGGCCACTTTCAACACTTGCCATGAAAGCTTCTCCTAAACCAAGGTATGTCCGTGTCAAATTTCTCTGCGTTACTTCCATTAGTTTAAAAATTATAAGGGAAAAAATCAGGATTCGATAACGAGTGGAACTTCCTCAATAATTATAAATATTTACTAAGCTAAATAATATTTTAACAGTATGATTTATTTGAAGCAGGAATGGATTAGTATGATTTATTGTTTGGAGATATCGTTTTTACAAAAATTATTAAATTTGAAACAATATGAAAATTGTTAAGATTCTGAGTTAGTAAAATGTAAATTAATAATTTTGAGAAAGCTTTCTAGTACTTCTTTGTTTGCTATCGATGCTCTTTCAGTTGAGAGATAATTTTGGACAAGGAATCTGACTTTGTTGGAATTGCACGAGAACGATTACATACGTTATGACAAATCCTATCATCTGAAAAAATGAAAACAAAATTGTAATTATCTACCAATTTTAAATTCTTAATTTTATAGAAATAGAGAAAAATATAGTGTAAAATGCATACTAAAAAAATAACAATAATTAATGTAAATGTATAGTGACAAAAATTATCAAATTTTACTATAATCAGTAATCAATTATATAATTACTAGGATAATAATAACAATAATATAAACGTTATTAATATTACAATTAATGTAGTATTAGCACTAAATAAATAATGAAAAAATAGAATAAATAAAAAAGAAATATTAAATAGAAATATCAATATAGGGCATTAATTATTGTAGTAGTATTAAAGGCTTAATTAGTTAGTTTATAATTAAATAGTAAACTAATTTATTAATTAATAAAACAAACTGTAATTTAATTGATAACTGGCGGAATTAGAAATTTCTTATATTCTTTCCTGGCACGGGATTTATTCGGCAAAATAGTCTACAATTGTAGTTGACTTCATTTATTAAAAAGGCGTGGCAAATAGTAATGCATTAATCATTTCAGGTATCACCACAACATCTATTGCTGAAGACTGTTTGTGAATAAACGTAATTTTTTATTTGTTTTATTTTTTTGACATTCTTATCAACGATACAAGAGAAATTCATTTAAAGTATCTTATGAGATGTAGTTTATTATTGTACTTCCTTCTGCATATTATTATTATCATATCAGTTTCACTTATTGATTTTCATTCATATTTTGAATAACTTCTGTCACTTGGACTTCCAGGCATGATTGATTGTTACAGTGATTTCCGTATAAGGAAAACCTTGATTGCTGATGAAAACATAATGTTTCTCGTAATTTTATGTTAATGGCATAAAAATAAAAGGCCTGGATGTTGGATCAAACCAAAAGCATCAATAGTAATCAAAACTCCTTGTATTAATTTCAATGTTTTCAATAATTTTTATTACTTTCACCCATAGATTGTCCTAAACACATTATATGCTCACTAGTATTATCTGTGATTCAGTTGCTTAAATATTTTTAAGCAAAAAATGTGAAATAATGTGCAAAATAGCCCTAGCTATTTCATTAATAAGTCTTCATTCAATTTGACATTTTATTAATTTACTTAATAACTTCGATAAGAAATTAAGTATTTTGAAAACTAATGTATGACATATAGAAATAGAAATCGATCGCAAGAAGGCACCAAAGCTAAAGTTAGGATTCGCACCTTGAGTTGTCATCGGGAAGAGACTGGGACGGACCGTTTCGTCCTCATTAGGACTCCTCAGCCAGCCAAACTCCTCCGATGACAACCCAGAAAGTGCGCAAGGTGTTAGTATCCCGACTCTCGCACCCGAGAACGGGATCTCCCACCGAAGAAATCCTAACCATAAATTAAAAAAGGGGGTAAAATATAAAACTTCCTTGTCCTGCGTAAAAGCAAGCACAAATTTTACCCCCTTTTTTAATTTTTGGTTAGGATTTTTCCGATGGGAGATCCCATTCTCGGGTGCGAGAGTCGGGATACTAACACCGTGCGCACTTTCTGAGTTGTCATCGGAGGAGTTTGGCTGGCTGAGGAGTCCTAATGAGGACGAAACGGTCCGTCCCAGTCTCTTCCCGATGACAACTCAAAGTGCGAATCCTAACTTTAGCTTTGGTGCCTTCTTGCGATCGATTTCTATTTCTATTTGAATTATTCAGGGCACGTTAAACCTCTTTTAATGTATGACATAGCCTGTTATTTTTATTTTATTTTATTTACAATGTAACGAGATCAAGAACCAAAAAAATAACGTATAAAATTAATAGAATCGGAGAATTCCTCGATCATCTTTCTTGAAAAAGTAATAGGAAGAAATCTCGACTTTTTTTTACAAATAATTTTGTCGTAGGGCCTATTTTTATACTTACAGTAAATAAACTCTGTAAGTTAACAGAGAATAAACCACAGGCATGAAATTCCATAGCTGGTAAAGAAGACTTCACCATTATTAGAAATGTCTGAAAGGTAAAAACAAGAAAATACTTTGTTAATATTTTTATTACAAAATAATATTAAAAAATGTATTACAAAAAAACAAAGTACTGTTGAAACTCACAATTTGGAATTCATATAATTTTCAAACATTTAATGAAGGCTGAGGGAACCGAACTGAAATATCGAAGCAATTTCACCCGAAGTGGAAAAACCCTTCAAAGATTAATGTATTTGTTAATTCAATTATCTTAAACAATGAATATTGTTCCTTAATCTGATAAATTTATTATGTTTTCATTAAATCCGATTTCGACACCTAATTAATTTTTTTTTTTCAGAAATTAAAAATTTTGTACTGTTTGTTTTCAACAGATATTATAATTTGAAAATTTTTGTCTTTAACACAAAGAACATAAAGAATTTTTTAGTAAATTAACATTTTAACTAAAGTAGACTACAATTTTTCTACTGTTGATAAATCCTGCTTGTATAACTTACTTGGATCTCAGTCTTTTTTTCATCATTCTTGATTGTTGCCATCAAATCAATCAAAGTCAGCTGCAATTTATCAACCTAAGAACAAAAGAAGACACGTTCTAAGAAAGGAAGAACAAATTTCTTTTATGGTAGGCAAGAAAATTAATAATAACTTTATTGTATTCATTCGGTGTTTGATCTTAAGAAATTACTTTTTTTTGCCAGTATTATATTGCATTCCGACATTAAATTAAATTCTTGTCAGTGTTTAACTTAATTTACAATTACGTAAAAATTCACTGTATCTCCGAAAATAACTTTTTTCACGAAATACCCTCTTAATATATTATAAAATAATGTATAAGGAATATATGTACCAAAGGACAGCTCATTAGCTTCAGTATATTCGTGATTTCCAAAGTAGGTGAAGTCATCGCGCTTTCCGACCACAACCGGCCGTGCCGTCTGGAGGAGCTAAGAGGAACTTTGCAAATATGACGAACTTTGGGAATTTGTTTCTCAAAATCTAGTAAAGCTAATAAGTTGTTTCTTCAGTAGGCCTAATAGTTTTTGAGTTTCGGCGGGTGTCAGCTGATGAGGACTGATCATCAGCTCTGCAGGCGTTCGTGAGTTATGGGCGGAGTTGTCGATGGACTCGGGCGCTTGAGTGGCTGTTCATCCTGCGAAATGGCTGTGATGACCGCAGCTTCAATGGGCTGAATAGGTGGCGATTCTCTTATTCTTCGGAATAATCAATGGTTCCATCCGTTATCCAGACAGAGGCGATACCTTGACGGACTTCGGTGACTGAGGCTGGAATAATAGAATAATTTGATGTAATAGCTTGTTCTGGCAGTTGTTCTATAATGATTTGATCGGTTATAAAATTTTATCGTTTATCTTCGGCGTACGCCATGACTCTTGCAGCTGAGCAGAATGGGACAACCGTTGTTTCTGCAGCCTAGAAATACAGTTCCGGCGGGGCGTCTTGGTTAAACTTCGTCTAGGTGTATGAATCCTTCGGAACAGTTATTCTTGCCTTTGTTGATTGCAAGAAATCCCATCCTAGGATTACGTCAAAGTCCATGATGGACGATATAGAAACTGAAGACTAGGACGAATCCGTCGATTTCTATGCGTGTCGTTGTTATTCCCAGGATCGTCAGCCTGTCGCCTTTGACAGTTTGAATTTGCAGCCTTCATCGTCTTGCGATATCTTCGTCTAAGGGTTTCCGACATCACCGAAACGGAAGCTCCTTTGTCCACAAGTGCAGTTGTTGAGTGGCTATCGACGAGAAGCTTAACTGTATTGTTCTGTGCGGAGGCCGGATCGATCAAAATGTTGTCCTTTACATCGATGGCTGCTCGTCATTTTCCGACTGGCTGGCTGCGTTAACGGGTGCTTGCATTGTAATGTACTGGGGCTGGGCTTTCGTAGGAACCTCCTCTGCTACGGTATGGAATGAGAAAACGACGGTCGAATGTTGGACTTCTTAAGCGGGAGCGACTGACATGGTTACATCGGACTGCATTCTGATAAGCCTGGGACTGGGTGAGCTTGCGATGACCGGGACTGGGTGACTGCTGTATGCCCATGGTGGGGTCCCGTAGTTCTGCTGTTATTGACTCCTCTAGTTGTTTCGCTGGCGGGTTCGGCAGAGTTTGATAACATGTCCTTCACGATGGCAGTAAAAGCAGATTGGCTTATCTTGCGAAGTTCTCCAGAGCTGAGGGTCCCGTCTGGATCTGAGAGGCTGTGGATGCGTTTGACGGTGGGGTACATTTTGCGGCCTAAGAGCGGTGTACTGCTGGGTAGGCTGGTAACAAAATTATAAATTTTAAATAAAAATAAAAAATAAAAAAGAACAATAAAAAAGAACAATAAAAAAGAGCAAAATCCTAAATATTGAGTTTAAGTACAAAAGAAGTAAATAAATAAATAAATTAGATAAATACCTTAATAAGAAGTAATAATTATATAACTTCAAAATTAGACATATTATCAAAAAGGTATTTATTGTTCTTTTTTATTTTTTATTTTTATTTGAAATTTGTAATTTAGTTAATATTTTTTGTTTTTAGGTTTAGATAATTTATTTAATTTGGTTTCTTTTTGATAGTTTAGTTTTAATTTTAAATTTAAATTTAGATAATTTAGTTAATTTATTAGGTTAATTCAATAAGAAATAAAGAGAAGCATCCACTCTTTTTTGCTTTGTTTTAAATATTAAGTAATTCTTAACTTTAATATTATATATTTAGGTAATTTTTTTAAATTTTAGATAGTTTAGTTATCATTTTTTTAAATTAAAAAGAGCAAAGTCTTAATATATTGCATTTCTGCTAAATTATTTCTAAATTTCGCCGCTGATGACGTGGTGGTAAATTTATTTTATCACCATAGAAACAGTGATCTGAATTTTGTATTGGCATTCTAAGGCAGTGATTTGTTCTTTGTATTGGTTTCAAATTTCATATCATTGTCCGGCTATTTATGTTTAGTAATGCAAGTTAATTTTATTCTTACATTCTATACGTTCTAAATTTTCTAAATTGCAAAGATTGATTGAAATCTTTGCTCTGTGAAGCTCGAAAAGCCATGTTTTGAGTTTTACTTTTTCGATATATATATATAATATATATCGATAATTATATATCGAGTATATAATATAAAGATAAATACAAATAAATGATTTCTAAATATATTTACATATAAACTTTCCTCTTTGGACATTCTGTGTAAAGCTATAAATTTAAGTAGTTTGAATTACCTCTTCTTTCTTTTGTTGGATATTAATCAATGCATCTTCGTCTTGTAGATGACCAGCCTTTCTGGATGTTAGAAGTCATAGGCCTAAATCACTTAACCTCTATATTCTTTTTAACAGAAATTGTTGTTATTTAACAATTGCTATTTCATTCTACAGTCTTCGCTTCATATGTTATTAAACTTCATTAACAACTTCTTAATTTATCTTAGTTTTTAATTAAACTGTCACACGTGGATCCTTGCCGAGAAATTAATGGTAAAGAATGGATAAAAATTCTCAAAGAAAATCACTGGAATTTAAACAATAAATTTTTAGCTACTTCTTATAACATTTCATTGTCTGAAATAATGAATTACTAACTCTCTTAGTTAGTCTCTTAATTAGGTCATGATTTCATATGAAAATAATTAATTATAAAAAATATTTTTTTGAATATATCACGTTTTTAAAACGACTAAAAAGTAAAAATAATTAATTACAAAAAATAGTTTTTTTTAATATATCTCTTTTTAAAACGGACTAAAAATTATAAAATAATTTTTCCTAGGCCCATATATATTCCTAACCCCATACAGATGGTCGTGAAAATTTGTGGCTGTACAGTTTTAATAGCTATGAAAATGCTTGCAAGATTTAAAACGAAAAACGCAATAGATAATTGGCGCATGCAATAGATAATTGAGATTGTATGGATATAGTGTATATTATCTTGCAATAGATAATTGAGATGGTATGGATGGAGTGAATATTATCGTGCAATAGATAATAAATTGAGATGATATAATTGAGATGGCAGTGTATATGATCTTGCGCCCCATGTTTTTCGTTTTAAATCTTACAAGTATTTTCATAGCTATTAAAACTGTACAACGACAAATTTTCAGGACTATCTGTCTAGGTTAGGAATATATATAGGGCTAGGAAAAATTATTTTATACTTTTTAGTCCGTTTTAAAAACGGGATATATTAAAAAAGCTATTTTTTGTAATTAATTATTTTTACTTTTTTAGTCGTTTTAAAAACGTGGTATATTCAAAAAAATATTTTTTGTAATTAATTATTTTCATATCAAATCATGACCTAATTAAGGGACTAACTACGTAAGAGAGTTAGTAATTCACTATTTCAGACAATGAAATATTATAAGAAGTAGTTAATAATCCATTGTTTAGATTCCAATGATTTTCTAAAAGAATTTTTGTCCTTCCTTTACTATTAATTTCTCGGCGAGGATCCACGTGTAACCAGTTTATTTAAAAACTAAGATAAATTAAGAAGTTGTTAATGAAGTTTAATATAGAAGAATTAGCAATTGTTAAATAAAAACAATTTCTGTTAAAAAGAATATAGAGGTTAAGTGATTTAGGCCTACAACTTCTAACATCCAGAAAGGCTGGTCATCTACAAGACGAAGATGCATTGATTAATATCCAACAAAAGAAAGAAGAGGTAATTCAAACTACTTATATAGCTTTACACAGAATGTCCAAAGAGGAAAGTTTATATGTAAATATTTTTAGAAATCATTTATTTGTATTTATCTGTATATATATATATCAGCATTTTACTCATTTTAATCTTTACCGTTTTAAATCACAAATTTTCAGGACTATCTGTATGGGGTTAGGAATATTTATGGGGCTAGGAAAAATTATTTTATACTTTTTAATCATATGATCTTCGCAGATGACATTGTAATATGGGGTGAGGAAATTGTTGACGTACAGAGGGAATTGGATGAATGGACTCTGCAACTGAAACTGGTGGATCTTGAAGTTAGCGAAGAGAAAAGTGAAGTGATGGTGGTGGGACGGGACAAAAACCTGGAAAGGGATATCTGCATAAACAACAAGGCATTGAAGATCACGGAGAGATTTACTTACCTAGGGGCCGAAATAACAAGTGATGGTAGAGTGGAGCATGAAATCACAAGGCGATTGGAGAAAGGGGGAAAGCTCTACCAGGGAGTGAGACACCTGATATGGGATAAGAAAGTCCCAAGGAAGGTAAAAGAAATAATATATAAAATGTATTACGTGCCTATAGTCACCTATGCAGCGGAGACATGGGTGATGAATGCTAGAGACTAGAGTAGACTTCAAGCTGGGGAGATGAAGTTTCTTAGAGGTATAGTAGGGAAGACTCGATTAGACAGAATGCGAAATGAGGATATCCGGGAGGAGTTGGGGGTAAAAAGTTTGAGGAAAAAGGTGGAAGAGGAAAGGCTGAGATGGTTCGGGCATGTGAAAAGAATAGAAGATGGTAGGACTCCTAAGGTCTGGCAAGAGTTAAAAGAAGGAGGGAAGAGACCAAGAGGGAGACCGCGTAAGCGATGGCTAGATGATATGAAGTCCAGCCTGGAAGAGAGAGGCATCCCATGGGAAAGAATGTGTAGAGAAGAGGCTTGGAAGAACAGGGAGAGGTGGAGAGGCTTAGTTAATTCTTAGACCCACAGTTGGTGGAACAGGAAAGGATATGTATGTATGTATGTATGTATGTATGTATGTATGTATGTATGTAT